>OY987188.1:1425000-2133333 GCA_963920625.1 Dinocampus coccinellae | reverse complement strand
TGAAAATAATATTTTTTCATGTGACAATTTTCTATCACCCAGCAGTATTTTATCAACAGTTTGGTTTCAAACGACAATATATTTTTTATACTGTACAATTTTTGTTGTTGCATTACTTGGGAATGGACTTGTTTGTTATGTAGTTTGCAATAGTCCACTGATGAAAACAGTAACGAATTTTTTTATTGTAAATCTTGCCGTGGGTGATATTCTTATGACACTTTTTTGTGTACCTACGAGTTTTGTCAGTACATTAATACTGCAATACTGGCCATTTGGCCCAGAAATGTGTCCCAGCGTTAATTATTCACAGGTAATAAATAGTTAAGAATAATCATTATTAAACCTTTGAGAAGTTTCAATGAATCCACTGATTATTTACAGGCAGTTTCAGTTCTCGTCAGCGCTTATACACTCGTGACAATCAGCATCGATCGTTACGTAGCAATAATGTGGCCATTGAAACCACGTATGAGCAAGAAACAAGCTAAACTATTGATCTTGAGTGTTTGGATTGTAGCTCTTACGGTTTCATCACCAATTGCAATTGTATCTCGATTATTACAACCAAATGAACTTTATAGAAAATGTGGTCAATACATTTGTCAAGAACATTGGCCATCATTACGACAAAGGCAAATTTTTTATTGTACTTCACTGTTTGATTGTATATAAAATTCTTTCATTATTTCACTGTATATTAACAGATACAATTATTCAATTGCATTGTTGGTATTGCAATATCTCGTGCCAATAATTGTGTTGCTGTTCACTTATACGAGTATTGGAATTCGTGTATGGGGTAAACGTCCACCAGGTGAAGCTGAAAATATTCGAGATCAGCGAATGGCAAGATCCAAAAGAAAGGTCAATTTACATACATTTTTCATTCAAATAATTCAAATGTGATTATTCATATTCAATACGTTATTTAGAATCCAATTAATATATCTATGATATAAATAATTACATATCTTCATTTTTCATATAATTTTTTTATCATAAATTAATTATAAATGGTATATCATAAAGTAAATGATAATTCGTGATGAACTTTTTTTTAACAGTAGCAAAATCTGACACACCTTCCGCACGACCTTTTACTCTATTGATCCCACTAATCATTTTATATTTTTTTGTTTGTGTTGCACGCAATATACATTTTTTCTAACAGATGAAGTTTAATTAGTATATAAACGTTCCCTTGTTTATCACGAGATTTACTCCTCTCATTTTTATTAAATCCATCGATTATTATACTTTATTTATAAATATCTTTAGAATATATTTTTGTTTTATCTTTCACAATGATCAATAAATATTTTCGTAAAATATTTCTACACCATCTCTTTATATTTTATAAAATAATAATTTAATTGACAATTAAATTTTTTTTACATTTAAAAATTTGAATTCCACAAGATTATATAGAAGATGATAAATTTTAATAAAACAAAATAATTGATGAACTCCAAGGAAATCGAATATAATAAAATACATAAATTAATCCAAGTAATTTGGATAAAATTAAATTATCAAATTTATTTAATCCTTAATATTGCAAGTGTAATCATAGACACGGTTGAATTTTTTTTATCATGAATATGTTGTTTGATTACATTTATCAACTCATAAATTACAACGAAACATTTTCAAGTTTAATTATCTATATGTAATTTTTTTAAATTATCAATTTAACTTCTCTCCATCTCGTCTTTCAATCTATTACTTTACTAATATACTTGACCAGGCATTGGGGTGACAACCCATAAATATTTTAATTGCTATATTAATATTAGTTTTAGATAATACCATACGATTATTCATCTTCATTAATTATATCAAGATATCATATTTTATTTATTATTCTTGCAAGTTTTAATTTAAATTTTATCGGACACTTTTCACCAGCTTCTCCTAAACCATACGGTGACTTGGATAATGTTTTCAAATAATAATTTCCACTTCTGTAAAAAATAAATTCAATAAATTACCAAATGTATTGGTGATATAAATAAAATACAATAAATTATTATTGTATACACACGCGTTTAATGGGGTATCAAATCCCATTGGGATTGCATCGGCTCTTGGATTTCTATTCTCAGGGCATGGTATTGCTGTATAAGCGGATTTATTTCTTAAAGACTCGGAATAATATATCCAAGATCGATGATGACTGCAAAAATCTTGAATACACATAAAAAATATTATCGAATACACAATGACAGAAAAATTGAAATTTTATTAATTAAATTCTCAATGAATATTTAAATGAAATAATATATAATATTGTTATTACCTGCTGGACTGAAGGGTATAAAGATCAAGGGACAACCCGGTTGAATTCTATCTCCACCATTTGGCCAAAAGTCAATTGTCCCCATAGTATTGACTTTACCAAAAAATCCATAATCCGTATGGATAATCTGAAGATTCTTGGCATCACCAATATTCAACGGATTTTTTATCTTGATCAAATTAAAAAGTGGACCTGCAGGATCCAAACCTACATAAATAAAATAATAATAATTTATTTTTCAATTTTTTCAAATATCACACTTACTTTTAAGTAAAAATTTAACTTTTATTCAACTTCATTTATAATGAATATTTGATTTCTTACCAATAATCCGTTCAAGTCTCGGTACAATATTTCTACCAAGTGCACCAGCCACATGACATCCCATTGAATGCGAAACTATGTAGAATAATTCACGTGACAGTCCTTCATTAAACATTTCTTCAATAGCTTTTGCAATATGAACACCAACTTCTATTACACTCGATGCTACCTGAATGTAATTCTGTTTAGCTAATATACTCCAATCAACCGCAATCATATTGTGATCAGATCGATTAAAATACGCTATTAATATAATTTAAAATATTATTATAAATATAATTTTATTTAATATTTCATCGTTACTTTATGATGATTAATTATATTTATTACCTTTTATCACTGTCAATACACTTTTACTCTTTACACTTTCTGTATAACCATGAATATATAACATGGTATATTTATTTTCATCCAATAATTCAATGAGACTTTTTGCATCCTCTAAAGATACATCTTTATATGTATTTTCATTATCTCTAATATGAAAATTCATTACATTATATCGGAATATTCACAAATTAATTTTTTAATATAGGTAAATATTTACTGTCAATTGTGTTTGATTTTTGATAAAATATAAATATATACTTACCTATATAAACGCAAAAATATAGTATCGAGTTCTTTGTGAGTTGTGATATTGGCCGTGACATCAACTGTAAATGAAATAAAATGACTCATTATCACTAGCTACAATATTTTTTTTTTTAAATTTCAATTATTATTATTGTTATATATATATTTTTTTTTATTGCTCCTATTGATTGCGTTGCAAAATTATCAGGCAGATTTATCCAGTATTAAAATGGATATTGACATATTGCCAATAATATGATCAGGAAAAAATATTCATAATAATAAATAATAAAAAAATTGTCCATGACGATAATTTTGTTGTGATTTATTGTACCATTGAAAAATTTATATGATATTAAATAGAACTTTAATTAATTATTAAATGTATTTATATTGATTGAATTTTTTTTTTTTTTTTTAATGAATGAGATAACAGTAAAATGATGATCCATGAATAATTTAATATACTCACTGTTATTGTCAAAAATCACGAGAATAAGAATAAAATATAAATATAATTGAACTTTATGGATATTTAAAATGGACATTATTCAAGTGTCGAATCTTACGTTGCAGGTAATAAGAGAGTCGCACTTATAAAGTGGTCACGCTAAATATAATTCCCCCAACTGGCCCCTACATCTTATCACAGCTTTAAAATTATTCATATCACACGTAGAAAAATTTATGGCATGTTTATTCTTATCCACGTTGACAAGACGGCCCGTGCAATCCCACTTGTTGCTTAACAATCAAAGAAATAAATAAAGAAAACAAAAAAAAAAAAAAAAATACCAAAATAAATGCAATTATCACATGTTCTACTCTTTATGTCATCCACTATAATTTTTTGTTGTCCTTCTCTCAATCTCAAATATATACGGTTCTTAACACTTAATTTTTTTTACTATTTTTTTCATAATCACTATATAATCTTTTTTTTTTTCTTGTACGTCAAATTTTTTTTTTCAAGACTTTAATCATTGATACGATTTTTTTTTCTGCTTTTTTTTTTCTTCCTTCGCCTTTTTCATTCAAAGACAGTACACGAAAAAAAATTTATCGACGTCATTATATTATCATTGACTTTAATAATTACGAAGTTTTTATCTTCATCAATTACCTATATGTCCGAGAAAAAAAAAAAGAAAAAAACAAATAATCAAAAAAATTATCGTTTACCCTATTTTTTTTGTACTATTATTTATATTTAAAACAATTTCACATACCGTATATCTATTTATATTTCCAATTCATCATGAAATTTAAACTAGTAATTATATTGAAAAAAATAATAATAATAAATATGATAATAATAAAATAATAATTACCACAGAAATTTCATTTCATTAGAATAATAACGTATAAATAAATAATGAGTATAATAAAAATTGTATATATATATATTCATATTATAATAATAAATAAATTTATAATACATGTATATGATAAAAATTTATATGATAAGATATTTGTCATATGTAGAATTAAAAATCTTGTAGTTATGTATAGAACATCAGGAACAAGTGTAAAGTGGAAATAGTACAAGTGTCATCAGACTAAGAAGCACAATAGTTCACTATTCCACATAATATATTATATTATTCATACAATTATCATCTTCAATTCAATGTATATAATTATTTGTATCGTTTCGTTTTCTCTTTAATGGCCCCATTATTTATTGATATTATCGATAAGGGGAAAATTTTTTTTTTCCTCCACATTCTGTTTTATTATTACAGTAATACAGAAATATGGAGAATACAAGGAAAAAAAAAAGAAGAAAAATAAATAAACAATATAAATAACAAAGATAATATATAAATATTTTTCTCGTATATTGACATGAATATTTCATTGGAAAATCATCAGAGTGAAAATCTCATGTTTATGCCACTGCGTTGTACTCAATATTCACATGTTGATAGTATTGAGGATGAAAAAAAATTGTCAAAAGATCACAAGAACTCATTATTTACTCTTATATTTTTCTCCACTGTCGCTCCTTTGATCAAATATCCTTCACTTCCTATTCATTCGAACAATATATTCACGTCAGCATTAATGATGAAGGCACATAAATTTAATTTTAATTTTATTGAGTAAAGAATAAATATTGTTACGTAATAATTTCATAAATCCAAATGAATTTTATTGTTTTTTTTTTCTTTATTTTTCAAATCCGTATTATAATAGATTTATTTATTGAATGAATAAAAAAATATGATTAATTAAGTTGATGTGAATGAATCAAAATACATATTTTATCACTCGATTCATAAATATAATGTATAAATATAATTATTTAATTATAATATATTTTATTGTTTATGTTTACATTATAAACATAAATGATAATATCTCAAGTTCATATATTTTTGTTATTGAAATATAAAATACATATTTTTTTTTTTTTTTTCTTTTAAAATAATAGTAAAGTTAAACATGAACAAAAACAATGTTTCATATAGAATACAAAAACTAATACATGATCGATATTTTCAAGGATAAGAAAAAATAAAAAGTACACATATATGTATATGTATACAATACCTATTCATATAATGTAACAATATGAGAACTACAATGTCAAATAAAATTGCATGACTATTGCCAGCAATTTAGTCTGAAAACACTTCAAAGTCGAACCACCTCTATAATTGACGAAAATTTCTGTCCCTCAATCGTTATCTGTCTATCCCCCCCTCCCCCGGCTTATTATCAATTAATGTCTACTAGATGTTATATTAATCTTTTATCATTTCAGATGGTGAAAATGATGATGACTGTAGTGATCGCTTTTACTGTTTGCTGGCTGCCATTTAATATTCTCACGGTGTGTAATTTATGATTGGTGATTTCAATTAATAATTTTAATTTTAGTTAAATTTATATCATAACGCAATCAACTAAGTCATAAATTTAGTATGAATATAAATACAAAACTGTGCACATAATGGCATATGAATAATCGAATCGATATCAAGTCTACGACAATTTCTGCTGCAGTAAATAATCTGCATATACATAAATATAATATATATATCTATGTACATATCCATCTATTAAGCAACCAATAAAACCGCAATTTAGATGGATTGAAATTCTTTTATCATTATACAAAATTAATTTAACGTGAATAAATTTATATCGATTATTCTAATAAAAATTTATGCATCATCTCAATATTATGTTCAATTAAATAACATAAAATTAGTAATGTTAACATTTTGATAATCATATTGCATGAATATTGAAATTCAAAGCATATCGATTATACGTTATAGTTTACGAAAATTACATTCCTCGTATAATTTAATTATTATGTAAATGTACATAATATCACAGTCAAAATATACGATAAATTTCATAAAATTAATATTATTCAATATTAATTCACCAATTTCATCACTCCAATCTATTTCATGAATTGTTATAGAGAAAAACAAAAATTTGTTTTTCAGTACTTTTTATATTTAATTTTCCACGTGAATAATTTCACAATAGTCATATATAAATATACGTCGTTCTCTCATCAAGTTCAATGGATCGTAATATATATTTATTATATTTTATTTATTTATTTATTATTATTTTTTTCAGCTAATACTTGATAATAACGACAGTATAAACAGTTGGATAGGATTACCATATGTTTGGACAGCACTTCACTGGCTGTCAATGTCACATTCATGCTATAATCCAGTGATCTACTGTTGGATGAATGCCAGATTTCGTTCAGGTTTTATCACTGCTCTCGGTCGTGTACCTGGACTCGGTCGATTTTTACGAAATCGTCATCAAGGAACTTATAATACAAGTATGGCTGGCATTGCATTAACTGGTAAATAATCAATTGATATAATAACATTCGAATAATATATATTTTTTTTTTTTTTCGAAATTGAATTGACAATGATTATTTTATTGACTATTTTAATAAATAGTAAAAAAAAAATATATATTGAATTTATCTTTAGGCATTGATGGTGGAAATCATTCAATTTTAAAAAGAACAAATACATGCACAACTTATGTGAGTGTACGGCGAAAGAATGACGGTGGCTACTGGACACCTATAAGAAGTGCCAGCTTACGTCGTTGCGAATCTGTGCGGACAACGCAACCGTTACAAAGACGATTTATTCATCTCGAATGTCAACAGCAAGAAGAACAAATATAAATACATCATCTACGTTAAGTCAATTTTTCTTATAATGAATCAACAAGAGTAACCATACATACAACTGTTTACATATATATATATATTTTATGTTAACTGAATTTAATAATTACAACTAAACAATATTATTGGCACCCGTTCCTATAACTATATTATAATAATAACTCTCCTCTATTCAAAAGTAATTATTACTGTACAATATTTCAATAGCTTATAATTAAACAAAAATATAATCAAACTTATATGTATATAAATAAAAATAAGAATATTGGAAATGCATGTTGTAATATTATATATAATATAGCGCGGCCACAGTCCGTATACCCCAATAGTATTTAAATTTATCATATTAAAGTCAGAAACTTTGATTCATTTATATTGCGTAGTATGTGAAAAATATTACGAAGGTTAATAGAATAATTATTCTATAATTTTTAATGTAAAAATTAAAATAAATAAAGTTTCATATGATTAGGATTTTCAAATGACGATCAAGAATACCCAGTTAATCGGATGAATATTATAAAATTTACAATTTTACAGAGAGGTTGAAAGATTCACGTAGATTTTCAAGAGATGCTGAATCATGACATGCAATTAATCCACCACGATTTGAAAAATTATCATCATATTCTGGATATTTGATATCTAAATCATCGGATTCAATATTACATGAAAATTTAACGAAATCAATTAAGTAACCGCCAACAGAACGTAGCAATGCTTGAGGTCCACAAGTATCCCATCGATAAGTTGTAGGTTTAGATAAAACATAAATATCGGCTAGACCTAATGCTACACTAAGAATTTTGTAGCCCGCACCAGCAACTTCAAGAATATGATATCCACTATTCTCTAATTTTTCTTTGATATTGGGAGCCTCTGCTCGACTTAGTACTGCCACTTTGTTGATACAATTAATTTTTGGAAAAGAATGTAAACGTTTTTCACCATTTGCAAATCCCCAATAACAATGTCCCTTCCATCTATAAAATACATAATAATTAATAACGACAGTTCATATTCAGATGTTAAGTGGAGTATTCAATGTAAACTCACTGAGACTCATTGTTAAAATAAAATGGTTGATTAACAACACCCAATATTGAATGGCCAGTGCTTCTTGAATATGCACCAATAAGTACAGTAACACAACCCAATCCGCTTAAGTGCAAGCCTGTTGTCTCATCTATTAGTGTTGTTGCATTAATGTAATCCGCAGTAGAATCTATATATTGATTAAATTATGTGATAATAATATCACCACTAATACACCTTTTTATTATATAAAATATTATTTCAATTTAATTTTCGATCACCTATTGGATCTATCCAGATTCCTAAGTCATTTATATCAATGTCAATATCACAATTATCTAATGATCCTTCTATGGGAACTTCTGACAACGTTACGTCACGATGAATTTCAGTAGCAAGAAGTTTAGCTGTTTCCACATCATCATTCAACACTTCCGTCAGCGATTCCGTAGTTGCGTCGCAAGACGAACATACTTCAACAACTATAGATTTCCCTAATGTATTACTAAATGTATTAGTTTCCTCGCCTTTTACAATTTTTGACAATTCTGGAAACTATTTAATTATCTGTATAATCTACATATTTTTTCACTACATAACATAACTACATATACATATATAAATAGAAGTAAAAATAAATAATCAATATTAATGAAGTTACCTCTTGTTTTATTTCATGCCATATACTTTCTTGAATAATAACATCAGCAAGAGTTTTGAAATCCTGGAAAAATCTCGGATTTTTTTCATCATCATTTTTCTTTTGTATGAGTAATTTGAATAAAGCTTGATTTTGCCTGCAAGCTCTAGCAATATTTGCAGCTTTCTCAGATGCCTTCAGTAAGACTTTCAATAATTTTACGCTTTCTGTCATCTGCAATTTGTAATCGCAAAAATTAAGATTTATCATTGTCATTAAATGGAAGCCAAACAATTCACATTGCGCAACAATTGGTCAATTATTAATTTGATTAATAAAATTCTTAAAATATATTGAATAATGAAAGAATCCAAATATAATAATTAGTAAGATTTTATTGAAATTAATTCATCAGCGTAAAATTAATAATTGAATTCTATGATATATATATTCAATTTTGTTATGAAAACAGATAAGTTAAATAATTTTAGATTATAAATTCCTTTATAAATTAATATTACTTCCATGATGACAATCATTATTTAGTATAATATAATTTACTTACCTTTCAAAATTCAATGAATATTTAACCTGTTACGTATTGTAAATGAAGTTTAAGTATAAGAATGTGAGACGTTGCTAAATCCAAACTCTATTCACCAAATGTGCCTTGAGTACTGAATGAAATCTCACTTGTATTGTGATCTACAAGCAATTAGCGCCAATTTTAGAATAAAATATATTACACGTACTATTTCTGATTATTGTGTTGTAGGCATAGCAGAAAAAGGCAATACCAATCATATGTTACCCTAAACTGCGAAAATACATGAATATATTTCATACTATAAAATGCATTTTAGCGCTATCTGGTGAAATGCTGGTTCAAGCGATATGTGTATCCATAGAGACTAGAGACAGGATCTTCAACTACCGGAAAAAAGATGGCGCGTCATGATAAATTTTAATAATTATAAACTCATTTACATATGTAATATTAGATAGATATTGATTTTATACTTCTTATATTCGATATTAAATATAATTTATTCACAGGCCATTCAAATATTACTGTACGTTTAGATATGATACCCTCAAAACTTTTGTAAGATATTATCAGGCAGCGTCACGTTACTTTGCACAGTTCCTATATATACCTTTTTACATAATTATTCATTCATTTTCAACTATCCATTTGTTGTCTTCAATGAATTGACGAAATTACAAATGTGGTGTGTAGTTGTTGATGATAATGTTGTCCATTTACAAATAAAACCACTATTGAAATTGTCAGCAGAGAATTACCGACATGAGTTTATGGTGGCGCATACGTTTCATGTTTATTTATGCGCAACGTAATGTATACCTTGGGATTTTGAATTGAATTATATGATATATATCATAGAAGCATAATCTCATATATTAAGGTGTCACGATTTTGAGATTAGATTCATTTAAATGGATTATAAAAGTCCATTGAAGAAAGAAAAAAAAATAGCAATGATTCGATATATCATTGATTGTATTTAGACTTTTCGAAATTTATTTATTTTTTATAATTAAAAAAAAAAAAACAGATTTTTATTAACTTATGTTTATCCTATTTGTTTTAGGTATACGAAAAATCGTCTTTGTGATAATATATTCAAAAATAAAAGCTGAACAAGATAACGGGGATAAGTTCTCCCTTACTTTTAGACGTAAGACACTTGCGGAATAAAAACGGATTTAATATTGTTTCCATAGTATATTCTTTATTCTAAGTGTTACGGCTTATTAATTCTGATGTTGAAAGTTGCAACGAATCTATATTTAAAGACATTTGTCGATTAATCACTTTATATATTAGTATATTACTCAAGAATCGTTTATGTAAAATCAATTTGTTGTTACTAATATGCATACTAAAACTATTTAAAAACGAATTTCAAACGTATTATTCATATAAATATATCCGACTTATTCTCAAACGTATGTATTTATCAATATCAATGCATTAATATTTGACAAACATAATCTTGCTGAGCTGTGCATTTTTTTTCTTTTTTTTTTTTTTGCTGATGTGATAAATATCTTCTTACAATATAAATAAAATGCACAAGTAGAGTTGAAAATTTCGATTCAACTTGAATACTTGTGAAAAGTAAGACAAACCAAGTAAATATTATACTAAATGTATTTAATTTATATTTATATTGTGATTATACTTAATATACTACATTTATCTTATTCATTTACGTGGAATTTTTCACTTGTGAATTTGCCTGATGATATTCTAATTTGGAGATTTACACGATGGAAAAATCGAGTATTTTTCGCTGTACCAAGGTAATAATATAAATATATTGCTATAATTATACAATAGAATATACATTTGATAAATTTATTTCATTTTATTTTAAATAGATGGCAAGAAAAATTTCAAGATGGCATGACATTGTTGGAATCACTTTGGATTAATTCACGAATAGCACTCTCAATGAATAATACACTGCCATTAGTAACTGCTTATCCAAATTCTGAAATGCAATTATTTAATAATACCAATTGTAATAATCTTTTATCAATTACCGGATTGGATGTCGATAATCGTGGACGACTTTGGGTTTTAGATGCTGCAGAAAATATTCAATGCCCGGCAAAAATTATACACTTTGATTTACATCGTAATAGAGAGGTGTGTATTTATATCATTATTTTAAAATGAAAAACATTTATATAGAAATACTAATTTTAATAATCTACAATTAATAATTAGATTGGTAGGAGTAATCTCACTGGAATTCCCAAAAGAAAATTAAGAACACTTGTGGTCGATCCATATGTTAATATTTGGGGATATCGTGGATATATTGGTGATCCCGGTGATGAATCAATTATTATTTACAATATAGGTGTAAAATTGAATCCTTTATTGTCAATTTAAAACTATCACACAATAGATATAATTGTATATTTGTATATTATTTTGATATAGATTTCTCGGGTCAAAGAAAATGGTGGAAATTACGACTTGAACATGGTCCAGAAATCCCATGTGTTTACACAAGCGATCTGGCAATATCGAAAAAAAATTCCCGGCTCTATATAACGGGGTCAATGTCATTGAATTTATTTAGTATTGAATTACGGATATTGAGGAAATATGAAAGGCCAAAAAATAAAACAATTCTGTGGCATGGAACGAAATTGGGAACTTCAACTGGGCTTTTTTGTGATTCAAAGAGTGGCCTTCATTATTTCCTGATAAATCAATATGCAAGTGTACGATGGGATACGAGATACGATTTGAAAGTACGTGATAGTGAATGCATGTTAACTATTATATAGTAAATGACAGATCATATTCTCGTATTTTTATATCTCATATCGCTTATCGGAAATTATATCAGATCTTGTCTAATAGTCTCTTGAATGAAAAAAAATTATTTTGAAATAAAATAATATATTGCGACATAATAATCTTTTTTTTTGTTTGTTTTCAGGCTGAAAATCATGCAATAATTTTACAAAATGGAATATCAAGTATAAATGATTATGTGATGGACTCTCATAAAAACGTATGGGGATTAGTAAACATTAACCAGAATTTTTTTCATGGCAAGTTGATTGACAATTTAACAGCTAAATTATCATTGGAAACTAGAATTATCAAACTCTGAAAGTATTAAGGTAAAATTACATTGAAAGGAAAAAAGTTTAATAAATTGAAATGATATGATTTTTATATTTTATTTTAAATATTCAATGTTCAATAATAACTTGATATGTTATTAATATAAATATCAAATATTCACATAGAGTAAAGATAACAATCACCATTTCCTGCTCAATATTATGTGTAAGACAACTTCGCTGTTTCGTAATCAAATTTTTTTGTTTCAAAGTGAAGCAATGATAGAATATTCATAGCGTATTATAATTATATGTACGTGAAGTGTATTTCGAAGCTCTATATATTTGCTAGTTTCATAAATAAGAAATGAATCGTAATAATAAAACCGGTTTGATATATTTAATATAATATGTGACGAAATTAATATTAAAATTAATTTTGCTGATTAAATGTATTTTATCACGCTTCCTATTAATGTTTTCATGTTCATTTGTACTATTTAAATTGCTTCACAAACTGTGAATGTTATATCATTGTTTTGAACTTAATTTATCATTTATTAGAGTAATGAACGAATTCATTCCTTTACCATTGATTAATAAAATCCACAATAGATGTCAATGTTTAGTCATTTATGTATTCATATTTTGAGTACTGGTCAGCATTTACTTAACACGTCAGACAAATTTACACAATAATTCAATATAATTTCTTCACTACCATATTTACAATGAAAATTCAATAAATTATAGACCATTAGGTGATATGGCGTTATGTAAAAAAAAAAAATAATATTAAATTTTTATTCGGATATATACAATAACTACTTTCTATGTTAATAAGACTCGATTAAAGGATGAATGGACATTGATGGACCTGATTGAGGAACAGTATTTGAAATATAATCATGGAAGTTACTTTCTAATGTCCAGATTGTGTTCTTTGTTCCGGGAACAATATGAGTGGGTAAACGACATTCATTACCCCTCTGAACCATTGGAGAATTTTTAGTGTTGAATAAGACATTAACATTCCATTTATATACATCGGAATTTCCTGAAAAATCATTCAAAAAATATTAATAATTGTACATCGATTCAACTGTTTTTTTATTTTTTTTTTTTGTAGAAGAAAGTGATAACATACCTTTGTTCCTGAAGAAAATTGAATTACTGCCATCAGTGCCAAGGAAAACAATTTTATTTTTTTTAGGTCCTTCATCAATAACTGCACCACCACTTCCATCATTTTTCAAATGACACGTTTTTATACTGAACATTCGACTGGAATTGAGATATGTAAAATACAAGACACTTGTACCATCGGCTTTATAAACGAGTGCAATGTAGAGAGCATCGCGCAATGAACCTGTTAGACACACGGCTTTTGGTAAGCTCACGCGATAACCATTATCACCAGTGACATCATAAACAATAATGGACTTGGTAGGAGCATCGGTGATATAAAGAAATATTCTACCGTCTTCAGCATACTCCACAACTATGTATTGTAGATTTGATATATCAACAACGAAATTGGCGAGATCAATAACTTGAACAATCTAGAAAATAAAAAATAATAAATAATTATAATTATAATAATAATGAAGAAATTAAAACGTGAAATAAATTTAAAAAAAAAACTAATTTTACTAATGTTAATTGATAATAAAATTGTTGTAGATTTTTTTTTTTACCTTGCCTGTGTTGATGTCAATTCCAACGACCTTGGGTGAACAACGGCGTACAGGCTGCGTTAGAATATTGACAATGCCGGAATCAAGAACCCATAAAATATTCTGAAAGTCTAGATATATATCAACTGCATTCTGCAATGCTTTACAATTGCCTTCCTCTTGTATTGACCAAGATGGAAAAGGCGCAATGGCGTCACTGTATTTCTTATTAAGTGATATTATTCCCAGGGTGAAAGGAACGCCTGGCTTTAAGCGTGGCATAGCAACGATAGCTTCGCCCTTGTGAATTTGCATTCTTGTGATAATTATATTTTTCGGAATATAACGACCATTTGATGAATAAGTGTCCATTGTATTGACATCTGGCCATACTAAATTTCTTCCCATTGGAGTAAATGATTGTTCATATGTTAATGAATTTAAACATCCGCCAATGACTCTTGACACTACCGATAAAATGCACGTGCTAATAATAAAATTACTTGACATTGTCCACATGAATAATTATATTTCAATTAATTTTCAATTGAATTTTTTTATAAAGTTGTCTTGTAATCAACACAAGTTATGACGTTGTGTATCATCATGTATTCAATACACACTTTTATATTACTCAGTTGGTTTACAATATTATTTAATATTGTTTATTATTTTTCATTTATTCTTTATTATTATAATTTAATATTATTTAGATTTTTTTTTATTTCCGAATTGTGTAATTTAAGTGGTAATGAATAATTGGAATTTTTTTTTACATGCGGATGTTTTATTTTCTTGTAGCAATTCATAACGATAATTATGTCATCGTATTATTATTTTAGAGTTTTTAAATATTTTTTCCGCATTGCATCGTTTATACGTTTACTAAAAGAAAATAAATACAACAATGAATATATATAAATGGTGTTAACATCAATTAAATATCGACAGTTCGTTGGGAATTATTAAATGAAAATATACGCATGTGAATCGCGGTAATGTTGAAAATAATTATTCGATTTTTCTTATTTTTTTTACTTACGATCAAGTATTCCTTTGCTATACCACCAAAACTAACAAATAGTCCAACAATTCAATGGAGCGGTGGTCCAATCAATTGGCCATGTGAAGCTGTGAAAAATATTTATAAAAGTCAAAATAAATATAATACGAAAAATGTTATTGCCACTAGGATTGCAATTTTTAATGATGTGGCCATCGTGGCATTGCCAAGGTAAATTTTTTATAAATTAATTATTGATGGAAATTTATTTATTATTATATTTCTATTTTTTATATTTACAGATACAAACCTGGAATACCAATTACATTGGCGAAAATTCCATTGAAGAGTAAAACTGTTAATCCAACATTGAGTGCATTTCCAAATTGGGAAGACCAGGAAGAAGGCAATTGCGAAGCACTTCAAAGTGTAGTTGATATATTTCTCGATCCAAAAAATATTCTTTGGGCGTTGGATACTGGTATAATCAATTCTATGGACAATCCTGTTCGTACGTGTGCACCTAAAGTTATCGGATATGATGTAAAAACTGGAAATGTAAGTAATTAAATTCATTTATTTTATTAACAAAAAAAAAAAAAAAAAAAAAAAAATTCAATTTATATCATATATTTCTATTTTTTTGGGTTCTCTAGCTTGTGAAAAGTGTTGATCTAAAGAGCTTGGTAACTCCTCTTTCTCGATTGCAATATGTAATTTCTGATTATAGTCCTGATGGAAATAACTTTCTATACATAACTGATGCAGAAGCTGGTGCTATAATAGTTTATAATGTCGCATTGAATCATGGATATCGTATTATATTACCAAAACAAACTTTGGGCCGTATAACCCGTGATGTACTCCAACCAATTCTAATACGTCATCGTAACGGTACAACTGACCTTTTATTTTCATATCGTAATAGTAAACGGCTTTACGTAATTCACTCAACATATTTACAAAGTGGCGCAGTACAAGGACAAATTTTTGATGTCGGTGCAAAATCAAAAAATATTATTTTTCTCGGTACTGACAGTGGTACCGGAGTATTTTTTCGTTATGAAGGCAAATCAAATATTTATCGATGGGACGCTACTACCTCATTTTGCCAAGAAAATTTTAATATGATTTCACGTGGCATTGATAATTATTCTCTTGCCACTCAAGTTATTTATCATAAAAATTCACGAAAAATGCGCGTACTTCAATCAAATTTTTTGGATTATATTCAAGGTAATGTTGGATGTGGTGTGGATCATTCAATTACGTTTCTATAACAAACAAACAAAAAAAATTATATTATGTGTATCTAATGAATAAAGTGAAATATTTTTATTTAGAAATAGTGAGGTGATTTGCTTTAATGTGAAAGTATATACTTTGCATCTGTATAAGTTTTTTTTACCAAATATGTACATATTCTTCTTATTCAGACCCATGACTTGAACTATTATTCTCAAGCTAATAATGATAGTGCGTGTTCAATCATTGTTACATTTGGACACACATTGAAAAATCCATATTATTCAACTCTAATTGACTGGAATGGCTAATCGACAAGCCAAGACACTTGCAATAAGTTTAGTAGTTTTTATTGAACTATTACAGGCTATTACTATTGGAGCAGCACATTCGTGACTATATAATCATTGATCTGTGATTTAGCAATTACTTATATTTTTGTTCACTAGCGCAATAATTAAGTTGACCATCGCTAGCAATGATATATTATTATCTTAATAAATGTAAATTAATATTATATATGAATAATAAAAAATTTATACGTATCAATTCATCTTTGATAATTGAACCAGTGATTAAAGGATATATAAGTTTTATTTTCTTAAATAAATTGAAAACCTGATGAAATTCAATATGTGACTGTAATGTATTCGCCTCACGCTCGAATTTGATATGGTGTTGTGGAAAGTTTTTGTTTTTTTTTTTCTTTATTCTTATGTCTTAAAATTTATTTTTAATATATCACTTATATCTTTTTTTTTTTTTTCTTTTTTTTCTTCAACTTTCCTGAAGGGATTATTGCAATAGAACGTATATATATAAATATAGATATGTGATTGTGTGTGTGTGTGTGTGTGTGTGTGTATGTTGTAATTGTTGTCCAATGTATTTCGTATTGGCATATTTATAAGTGAATATTGGTAGAATTTATTCATTTTTTTCTCCCCATGGTAAAATCATAAAATAGATTACAACTTTTATCGGCTAATTACAGTGTTTACAGATAACGCAACAGAGCATTTAGCTGATGTTAACAATATGTTGGTTATTTGACCTCGGATTAATTCTCACACAGTGTTTTGTGTGAATGCCCTCGAAAAGATTGAATATATCTCTAGTATAATTCAATAGATAGAGATATATCATTATTATATTCAATAGTTTTATAATAATTGTTTGATTAAAAATAAAAGGAAATCCGGTAGCCATATGACTGAGCCTTTGATTTTCTGCGACATTTTAATGTGCGTTGTTGGTACTGAATTATGAGAAAGGTGTGACTTGAATTATTAACTAACATTTTTTTCCATGTAGAAAATTCTTACATGACACATAGAAAATCATTGTTAAAAGAAAAAAAAAAAAAAAAAAAATAGCGGATATTTCAGATTTTTTAAAATTTTTATTATGTTCATAAATCATCATGAGCAAAAACTTTCACTGAATCGAAACAGCAGCTACGACTTAATGTGTTTTTTCTATTGTACTCGAATTATATTCTATATATAAATTATAATATATGCCTATTAGTTAAATTTACCATGCGTTACGGAAATATCTAGTTATTTAAATGAAGCTTGTTGTGTGTCGTGCACGTGTTTAACCTCCCATAGAACGTTGTATTACACTTTATAACAGTATACATATATTGTAATATTATAATTCATAATATTTATATGTTATGTACTAATTTTTTTGCAATTTATTCAGTGACAAGATCATGGCTATGCCGTAATCAAACCATACAAATTCAATTTGCAATCTCGTGAAGTTTACCTATATCTAAATGTTCATTACATAAATTTTTTAAGTACTAACTGGGTCAAACAAATGTCATGAGACAATACTGTATGTTTAGAAAATAAAACTACTTTTAATCAAATCCGCAATCTTTTTTTTTTATACAGGGTACACCATGAAAAACTTTTATACAAATTAATAGTTAAAAAAAATTTTTCTCAATGGAAAAAAATCATGAGATTTGAAATTTAATATTTTTTAGAGGACTATTAATTAATATTAAATGGTTTATTGATTAATATTAGGTTGCATTTTAACCCTTAAGAGCAGAGGGTCCTATTCGAAATTTCAGTAGTCTTCCCCCAGCGGGGTCCAAGAGTCTTTCAATTTTAATATTAATTAATAAGCCCACCTATTCAATATTAATTTATTATTTCAATGGAATTATTAACTTGTAATATTATAGATGAAGCACCCTGTATGTCAAGGATATAATGAAACTTTTATTTAATAGAGATCAAGAAAACACACGTACATATCGGTGAACAATTTGCGTAGGTATAATAAATTTAGATCCGTATTTTCCTTTCTTTGTTATTTATTATTATTATTATTATTTTTTTTTTTCCACAATTATATTTAGATTTATGTATTTTTATATCTAAAAAAATATTCCTAGATATTTAGATATCAAATTTATTGTCTTAGATATGTGTGTGATTATATTACGTTTTATTTACTTTCACGTTCGTGGATTTTATATGTATTTTATATGTATTATCTATGTAGGTTTGGCTCTCGATACAAGAAAATAAAATTGTGCATAAGAAGGGCGGAGTTCTCATGTGACTTTTACACAGTCTAAATCGAGTGAGTACAAGCACACAAGCGCATATATAATAATATACATATGTGAATATTATATATGTAGAAGTTGTTATAGTAATAAATGAATGTAATGGGAGTAGAGGGGTGGAGGTGTATTTCTAGATTGACCAATTGTCCTTTCTTGTTCAACATTTCTTATATTTTGACTACCCCCCAGTAATACACCTAGTGAACATTTTCATCCAACGATAGGAAAATAGATCAGTATTGGACAATCCAGTCAGTGAAACTCTGCACTCGACTGAAAACTTATACGCAACTGGTCTATATACGCATTTTATCATTCGTTTATTTTATTTATATTGTGGATATTATTGTTATAAAAATTAAATAATTTAAAACGACAATTGTGCATAAAAACCCAAGTTCAGCACAATGCAAAGGTAATGAGTTTGTTAAGAAAATTTTTTATTATATTTGTAATTTATCAAGTGAAACATCAAGTATATAGTACGATAGATTTTATTCAAATATATTAGACATATATAGCATCATGTAAATGAAATTATATAATTTGTATATTTATATGCAAAATAATTTTTATAAAATCAAATGATAAAAATCATTCGAAATGTTTATAAAATTTCCTTTACAAGTTCGCGGTCAAGTGTTATTTCAATGATATTCTATAAAAATTTTCATTTTTATTTTGTTATGGTATGCGTGAAGAATCAATTTTGTACGTAGAAAGTAATTCGAATGTTGCTCCATTAGAAATCGTAGTGTCTATAAACTCTAATCTTTCATAAAACAATGTATTTCTTACGGGATTCTGTTATAAATTTATTTATAATTTATGGTAATATATGTTAGATTAAATAAAAATAATAATCTTTTTTTTTTTTAAGTCAATACGTGTTGGTTTTGATGGTATCATCATTCATTTGGATTACTCCTGGTCAATGTGAACAACTTAAAACAATTGTTCAATGGCCATTGTTGGATTTCGCGTTGCCATACGATTCAATTTATTTGAATAACTATCAACCAGAGAATATTGTACCAACAGGAATTGAGGTAATAGATCACAGAATTTTTATTGCCACACCTCGATTACGTGCTGGTGTTCCAGCAACACTCAGCGTAATACCTCGTGATGTACTACCTGGAAGTAGTCCACGATTACAGGCATACCCGTCATGGGAATGGCACAGTGCTGGTAGAAATAATTTCAATTGTTCCGGTATAATATCAGTCTATAGAATACGCGCTGATCGTTGCAATAGACTTTGGGTTCTTGACAGTGGTATAAATACTTCAATTGATGATTTCCAAGTGGCTTGTCCACCGAAAATACTCATTTTTGATCTTCGTTCAAATCAACTCGTACGCCAAGTGAATTTTCCACGACAGGTAACTATATAAAATAAGATCAGGAAATTTTGATTATTTATTTTCTTGAATTATTCGAGATTTTTTTTCATAGACTCTCAGACCAAATAGTCTCCTAACGAATTTAGTAATTGATGAAACATCAGCAACTACGTGTGACGATGTTTTTGTTTATATAAGTGACACAGCTGGACCGGGTAAATAAATCTTAATTTTCTCAAATTAAATTTTCATTATTTTCATTTCAAATATCAATATTTTATGTTGAATATTTTTGTTAAATTCAGGACTTGTAGTTTTCGATGGAGCTACTGAGAAAAGTTGGCGATTACTGCATAAATCAATGTTGCCTAATCCAGATTATGCAAATTATCAGGTTCATTACAATCACATAATTGATAATATTAATCGATTGATTTGAATTAAATGGTATATATGAGTGATTATTTTTTTTTCTTCATTATTGCAGATTGGATCTGATACATTTGAATTATTTGATGGAATTGTGGGATTAGCTTTTTCACCGAGGAAAAGATTATTATATTATCAACCTTTGGCGACTAATAATCTTTTTAGTGTACCAACTTCAATTTTACAATCGGGCCCACTGCCTTTTGGAACTCAACTTCCGGTTACATTGGTTGGTAGAAAATCAAGTCAAGGTTTAGGATTGGCTGTCGATTATCGTGACGACACTATATTATTTGCACCATTCACGGAAACAGCTATTGCCAGTTGGAATCCACAAACAAATGATCAAAGGTAGTTATTGAAATTACAATATTGTATAATTAAATATGAAATTTAACATTAATATTTCAATTTTGTTGTAGAATTGTTACTTTTAGTCCAGAAGAATTGCAATTTGTTGCTGAAGTCAGATGGCTACCTCAGGAAAATGGTAGAACTTGGATTTTATCATCGAGATTTCAAAAATTTTTCGCCCGAAAAATAAATCCAAAAGATATAAATATCCGAATATTAGAAATTTGTCCAGATTCATATATATTATCACCGTCATCAAATTATTATCAAATCAATTCACATTTTCCGCTAAATTTATATAATGAAACATTGATTAACTAAAAAGTTAAAAATATTTATACATGAAATAAACAAAAAAAAAATATTTATAATTTGTGAATAAATTCATTGATAATACTATGTTTTTGGTAACACAGTGGATATATTTCCACCATAAATTCTTACTTGTGTATGATAAATTATTTACAAATATATTTGCTTGAAATTCGATTAAAAAAAAACGAAATTATCCTGTATTTATAAATTCAATTATTTGTTTGAACAAAACAGAAAAATGATTACAATAATAAAATAAAAATAAAAACAGATACATTTAATTGACATAAATTGTTCAATATACCTTGACCGTGTGCAATGACTCTTGAACTTTTGTACATCTACATAATCATGATTGCTATGATAATCATATTTTTTTTTTTTATTAAAATTAAAAAGGATGAGAGGAGAGCAAGGAAAAAGGGTCAAACCCATTTTTTTTAACTTGAATAAAAAAAAATATATTCATCGACATTTACAATAATTCTAGAATTACCAGATGAACGATAATACTAACCATAAGTTGTTTTGTTTTTTATACACATACATCTAGATACAAATAATACACGATATTTCTTTCTTTCTTTCTTTCTATTTTTTTTTTATTTTTTTTTTTCCAGTTCAAGTCATAAAATTTAGAATAAAATGGAGAAGTGGGCGTGTTACAGTCTCTATAGAACGTTTATATACACAACAATCGAGCATATATATTGTTTGTATTATTCTTTCAAGCGGCACAATTCGATCAGTCGTATTGACGAGATTATCGGAAAAATGTCACAGTATTATCTCATGTTTTTTTTAAATATTTGTTTCGTCAGTGGTATTTCAATTGGAAAGTTACAAACAGTGTATAAATGGTCATGGATCGATTATTTATGGGAAAATGAGAATCATAGAATTACAGCCATATTATCTGGTGAATATAATTATACAAAATCAGTGATAATTGATGTTGACATGTGGAAAGGTAAATTGTGCTAAAGTTTATCCTTATTAATACAATTAATACAATTTACATACACAATTTTTTTTTAATTTGTGAATGATATGAAAATAAAAAAATTTTCTAAATCAAAATTGTAACAAAATACAAATATATAGATGGAAAAACTTTTGTTACGGTAATAAGAAGTGAAGGTGTACCGGCTAGTCTTACAATTATTTCCGGTTATACTGGAAAAGGTGGGCCATTATTACAGCCATATCCTAATTGGAATTGGGCGAGAAAAGGTGATTGTGAAGCTATTACGAGTGTGTATCGTGTTGCTGTGAGTTATAATTATGTTTATGTAATTATTAATTTAAAATTGAAATCAATTGAAATGAGTTCAAATTGTGTAATTGATTATACAAAAAAAAATTTGAAATGTAAAAATGCTCGAAATTTTTTGAATTATTTATATTATGAAGTAATGAAAAATGATAATATACTCAAAATTTCTGAAGCGGAGAAATTTCATTTTTTGTGTGGTAATACATTTTTATTAGATTTTAACACAATCATGAGAATCGCAGTTGATTATAAAATAAATGAGTAATACAAATTTTCTAAACACTTTTTTTATTTTTTATTTATAATTATGATGCAACATAATATAATTATTCATGAGTGTGTATAGTTGCAATATTTGATATTAATTTTTTTGTTTTTTTTTTTATTGCTTCAGATTGACGAGTGTGATCGTTTATGGGTATTGGATACTGGAAAAATTGATGAAACACGCGTATGTCCAGCTCAATTGCTTGCTTTTGATCTACATACTGATCTACTATTAGTACGAGTGAAAATTCCAAAACATATAGCTGAAAGTGATTTGTTAATGCGTGGATTATTAGTGACACCAATTGTCGAAACTCAAGGGCATCATTGTGAGCGAACGTATGTAAGTCTAAACATAATTAAATATATGTATCATAAACATTAATATGAAATACATGATAATAAATAAAAAAATAAATACATTAGTTTTGATGGAAAAATGAATGATTGTAATAATATAGAATTCCGTGTAATTCTAGGTTTATATAGCTGATGTAATAGGTAATGGCCTAATTATATTCAATGGCACTTCACTTTGGCGTTTGGAATCACCATTATTTGCGCCTCAAGAAGTGGCAGCTCGTGTTACCGTTGCCAATGAAACATTTTATCTTGATGATGGAATTCTTGGAATGGCACTCAGTCCAAAATTACTGGATGGCACAAGATTTTTAATGTTTAGACCACTTGCATCTTATGACATGATGTCAGTCGATACATTTAATTTACAACAATCATATATCAATGGTGCTGTTCATTATACTCTAGCATCAAGAGCATTACCTAGTCAATCAGCGGCAATGGCATTCTCAGCAAAAGGCACACTTTTTTTTGGTCTCACTCACGATCTGGGAATGGCCTGTTGGCATATGAATAGTCCAATTAACAAAAATAATATTGTATATTAATATATTATATTATATTCATTCCTTATTCATATTAATTTATTGAATTTTATAATTAATCAATTATATTTACAGGAAATTATTGACAGTCATCCGGATTATCAATTTGTTAGTGGAGTTAAAGTAATTCCAGCAAGAATAACAAATACAAGCAGAGAAGAACTGTGGATATCAACAAATAAATATCAAAAAATTGTGTTAGATAAACAAAATTTTGATGAAATTAATTTTAGGATAATGATGAGTCCAGTGGATAAATTAATTGGTAATACTAATTGCGATCCACAAACGAAATACACATTCCTACGTGGCTGTAATCATTATTATTGAAAGATATTACATAATATATATTATATATATTTTTTCATGATTTATATTGTGATCATGATATATTTCAAATTACGATTGACATATGAAATATTAATCCAGATTTTACGTATTCGTTTATACTTAAAGTTTTAGTTAATAACAGTCGATTTTCAATGTTCGTGAATATTCATCCGTTATAATAAATGTCATTATTTTTAATAATTACATGAATGTGTAATTTTTTAAATTTTTATGATTCAATGATGAATACAAAATAGCCACATAAAATAAGTCATTCATATTTTTACTTATATGATCTAAAAATATTATAAATTTAGTCAAAACATATTAAAAATGTACTATTCTTATTATCATTATTATTATTATTATTATTATTATTATTACTATTATATGTGCAAATACTACTAATATTATATGTGCAAAGATATATAGAGTATGATTGAAATTTAAGTAATCGTATAATATAATTCATCAATGAATAAATTAATTTTACGGAAGTAATAAAGATTATTAAATAATATTTAATTTAAGTGGTGATTATGGACAATTTATTTTGTAGATTATTATTACGTTCATTATCTATATAATATTATTAATTGAAATCGCCAATATTTATTGAATAATCGTAAAAAACATGTGTATAAATATTTCGATTTTGTTTTGTTAATTTTATTTTGATATATCCACATTATTTTGTATGTATCATTCAAGTATGACGAATTCAAATATATATATCATTAAAGATTGATAGTTTTTGTTTTGGAAATTATTTTATATCTACAAAAAAAAATCAAATAAACATATAAAATTTTTACGTTGATATTTCCTCAACATCAATAATTGATCATGTGAATCCATTGTATTTATAGGTGAATTGATATTGTTGATATATGTCACATTATTTGTGAAATAAGAATATTTTTCCTTGTTTGGAATCTGATTAATTTAAACTTGACGATAATAATATGGGTATACAATTGGTGATGGTGAAAAATTCACCTTGAAAGTTGGATACCTTGGCATATGGCATTGACAA
This sequence comes from Dinocampus coccinellae, assembly GCA_963920625.1. Taxonomy (NCBI): domain Eukaryota; kingdom Metazoa; phylum Arthropoda; class Insecta; order Hymenoptera; family Braconidae; genus Dinocampus; species Dinocampus coccinellae. The sequence continues at coordinate 2,107,874 of OY987188.1, read as the reverse complement.
TTCATAACAGTAAAGATCTAGCGAGGCCAAACAATTTTTTATTTTTATTTTTAAGATGTCCTTTTCTTTATTTGATGTGCATGAAATTATTACTGATCAACATTAACATTACTGTTCCGTGAAATCATAGTCAAATATATATTACGCAAGGAAATTATTCGACAAAGAATTACTGATAAAATAACTTTTTTCTTTGTGGTTACAGTAATTGGATATTTTAGAATTGCTACTGTATAAAATATACATTATATAAACTCGCCAATAATAAAATTACATTAACAAAAATAGTTTTTCCAGTCTGCATATATTATATATTATATATTATATGTAATGTGTACTTTTACTTTAATTTAATTAATATCATGTCGATAAAGAGGATTAAAAATAAATAATAAAATGGATTATAAATATTATAATTTATCATTAAATATTAATTCCAAATGAATATAAAAATAAATTATTGAATATTCATAAATAATATATAAGATTTATATCAATTTATTGATTTATTTTTGTTACAAATTTGAATGTTATTTCAATATAGTTTTGATTATAAATATTAGCGATAATATAAAATATAGCCAATGTGAGAATAAAGTTTCACTCGATCATTTCATCGTTTGCATAATATTACGGTTTAATGGTTTTTCTCGTTACGTTACATTTATCTAAACTAAAGCAAATATATATAACAAATTAAAAACGAAATCACCGAACAAGATAAATCAATTGAGTTTAAACTTTCTCCTAACTTTTTACTTCACTTTGTATTGTGTATTTATTTTATTCGTCGTTACTATCGTCACAAGAGTGACACTGCGCTCAGTGTGTGCTATATAAAACGAGAATAATTAAAGGACTTTTATTTAAATATATATAGACACACATATATACATATTGTTAATTTAAATACGAATGTCACGAATGGATCCAAATTCGTCAATATTATCCAGTGAAACTTTATTTATATTACCAGTTACACATATATATATACAAGATTCTATAGATTATAAATAAAAAATTGTGACATTTTGTTTTCTACTTATTTATTTATTGAAAGTACATTTATAAATTATCCATAAGTGAAATGAAATAATTAATTCACTGAGTGTGATAAGAATCCTGTATAGGATGTAAATATATGAATATTGCAAGAGGAATTTACACTACTGGCCTCAATGTGTACATATGTGTGATGCAAATCGCTGGAGAAATTTCTTTCCAAAGAGAAGCGGTTCATATATACAAGTGTATTACAAGTATATTAATAAAAATATAAGTCTAGACAGTTGCATCAATTTTTTTGTTGCACTAATACCAATAGTAAGTAATACAAAAAACAAAAAATATATATATTTATATATTACAAATAAATAAATAAATTAATTAATTAATTTTTATTATAAGTAAAATAATAATTATTGATGATTAACGAAGAAAATTAAATGAAAATTGAGGAGGATTTTAGTTTGAAACAGAAAAATAAATAAATAAATAAATAAATAAATTATATATATCTGTAAATATTCATACTATTTTATTCCCACTATTATACATATAATTTATGATATATTAACAATATATGTATATAACTTCCGCACTAATTGTTTCAGATGGTATGATTGACGGATTCATTACAATAAGCATGTAATATTCATATAAACTTTCTACCGAATTATAACGAAGAGAAGAAAGAGTAGTAGTAGGATTTTATAGTTTTCACATTTTATGTTGGATGGATCAGAGTGGCAGTAGATAACAACATAGTGATTGTTTTGTAGTTATTATGGGATGTGTAAACAAAAAAAATATATTAAATTATGTTGTAACGTCGTGAGTATATTATTGTTTGGTGAATTAGTTACATAAATAATGATATAAAATTTTGAAAAGTGAAATGAAGAGAAAAGAAAAACGTTGGATTAATAATAAATTAAATAGTGGATTGAAGTGGAAATACAATTTTAATGAATCAACAAAACGAAATATTAGTATTCCTATAAATAATATTGATTCAACTTCTCGATTGTTTAATCATGGAGCAATATCAACAGGTGGCTGGAATAATAATCCACTATCAGATTATCATGATACTTTTTTACAAAGACACGAGCCCTATTCTCAATACAACTTTCATGGCTACAATGAAATTCGTAAGTATAGACAGGATATTTATAATAATATAAAAATAAATGTATTAACGTTAATAATATAGTTGTAATTTTTGTCGTACACAATATATACATTTCTTATAAATTCGTAGAATTATTAATTATTATTAATTATTACTCTGTCACTATTTCCACCATTTGAATAAATTCACAGTGGTATGTACATAAAAATTAATGCCTACCTCTAATTATCTATACATAAAATTAAATTACATTTCACTTGTAATATTTTTATTTGCTTTTCTTTTATATAGTAATAATTTATAATAGTATTTTTAAATTAATTATTATACAGCTATAGTAGCAATTGTGCAATCATTTATTATTTAAAATTATCGTATGGCGAGGATGCAATAAAATGAATAACATAAATATTTTATTACAATTGAATTTCACTGAGTTTCTTTAAAAGCAACGAAACATATTATATCGTGTTTACATTCTCAAATTTTTCCAGAATATTTTAATGTTTCATGTATTGTCTTTCACGATTATATCTTGGTTCCCATGAACCCTGACGCTTGTGACCTACCCAGATGTTGTAAATTGATGTTTGCAAAAAAAAAAAAAAAAAAAACGTAGTTGAAACATTTGTGTACATATACATTTTCCAAGTTATCGTGTGCAGCTATAAATATTTAAAGAGTAGGGATATAACACACACCATGCAAGCTTTTACTCTCATCCAAATGTAGTATGAAACCTGTAAAGAATGCGGTGATAGTTTATAAAGTTACGTGCAGTCGCATCTTGAGCCGTCGCGAATATATATTGTATTTCACTTGTGTCCTTTTAAAATTACAGTTTTAAATATTATTGTAATAATTTAATTAATATAAAAAATAGTTCAAAAACATTACATTAATAATGACTCAAGGTGATGTTATTATGATAAATTTATAATTATTCAAAAATACCGAAAATCATTTAATACATTTGAATTAGGTCACTAATATTTATTTGTTGTTATTCTTGTTGTGATGTATTTAGGTGTTACGAACGTTGTGCCATTATTAGTGTCCATGACTCTTCTTGGCCTTCAACCATATGCAGCACAGAATAATCCAAGTTTACATATTTCGAAAGAATTATTGCCACCGGACTTTGGTCACTCTAATAATGATGATACTGGAATGTCATATAAAGTTGCATCGTCCAGTTCATTGAATACTGACATATTAAATTCCATGCGAAGGGGAAGATATAACAGCGGTAGTCATGCATCTATTATCAGCAATGTACCAAGTAATAATGGGCAAAATGATATCAATATACAAAATTTTAATTACGAATCAGTTGGTGATTTTTATCCTAATGAAGAAATACCAGGTCCTGAAATGGAATTAGTAAGTTATTACTATTTTACTCTTGATAAAAGTTTAATTATTATTAAAATAATTTTTTAAATGTATATATATATATATTTGTTTTTTTTTTTTTCATTAAAATGTAGATGTTTGCTTGGAAAACAGTTGACTTTGAATTTGAAAGTGAAGCCGCACGTGAACGCGCAATTTTCGAAGGAAAATATATACCAGAAAATAATTTACCATTGGGATTAGAATTATGGCATGACAAGGTTTTTATTGCACTGCCAAAATGGAAAACTGGAATACCTGCATCATTGACAACTGTGCCACGCTATTCCAAGACAAAAACTCCAAAGTTACGACCATATCCAAGTTGGGGCTGGCATCATCAAGGTACTATATATAAAAAAATTTTGAATTGAAATATAATTTTTCTTTTTGTATTTTTTTTTTTTTTTTTTTTTTCACATCAGATTCTTGTGGAGGAATGACATCAGTATTTCGAATGCAAGTTGATCAGTGTGATCGTTTATGGATTATTGACTCAGGCACGGTGAATTTAACAGCCAGTCCACAAAAAATTTGCCCTCCAGCAATATTTATATTTGATCTACGTAATGATAGATTAATTAAAAGATATCAGATACCGGAAGATCAAGTGAAGCAAGACTCATTGTGGTCAAATATTATTGTAGATATAAGAAATAACGATTGCCATTCTGCTAAAGCCTATATTTCAGATGTTTGGCGATTTGCAATGATAATTTATGATTTATCAACAGATTCATCATATAGAATACAACATCATTTTTTTCTACCAGATCCACTAGCGTCACGATATGAATTACATGGCATTAATTTTCAGTGGATGGATGGAATCCTTGGAATGGCATTGAGTCCATTAGATATAAATAATGACAGAACATTATTTTTTCATCCCATGTCAAGTTTTCGTGAGTTTGCTGTATCAACATCTATCATTCGTGATAATCAAACTGTCGATGCAAGTGCTGAAAATTTTGTACCTATTGGAAAACCAAGAGCTAAAGAGTTTGGACATTCATCCGGTTCAGCCATTGATAGAAATGGTGTCATGTTTTTTGATATGGTCACTCGCGATTCAATTTGGTGTTGGGATACGCGAAAAGAATATATACCACAAAATATGGGATTGATTGGAGCTAGTAATGAAACATTGATATTTCCTAATGATCTCAGAGTCGATCATGAAGAGCGCCAAAGTTTTTGGACTATTTCTAATCGTCTACCCATGTATTTGTACGGTCCATGGAATCCATATGATGTTAATTTTCGAATTTATCGTGCTTACGTTGATGATGCTGTTAAAAATACTGTATGTGATCCAAATTATATTGTAGCCGAATCAAATAGTGGTTATGATGAAACTTGTTGAAATTACATTTAATTTATTTTTTTGTCACTTGTCGATATTTTAGAAAATTAATAAACTATAATTTTTTTTCAATGATTGTTTATATGTAATGGCACATTGTGTACTTGGTGTATTCAAAAATTTCAACATAATTAAAAACAATACGTTTTCTATTTTTAAATTCTTTGTATATTCATGTATAATAATGAAGTCCGCCGATTTATTCAAGATATGTGCATTCTAATTTATTAGCAGGGAGATGTTTCTGCATGCATCTCAATTGTTCATTGTTTCGATATAATGGTTCAAGCATCCGTTTAATTTTCTTAACAAACAATGACCATTTTTTTTTTTTTGCTTTTAGAAATCGGTCAAAGAACTCATTATTCAATTGAATTATTTATTGCTGCCGTTGGTGTAATTTCCGATTGTTCTAATGCAATTGATAGTCTCGATGTTGCAGTTGATACTGAAATCATCAATGAATTGCAAAGATTATTAATTAATTGTCTCAAAATTAATAATTCCGGCATTTGTTTTAATTTTTCAAATGTACGGAGACCATGAGAATTCCCGTTATTATTCAATATTACTTTTCGTAATTTTTTTATCCAATAATCAATATTAAATATTTCGGTATCATTTTTAGAATTAGCACAATTTAACTTTTCTAAATCTGTGAATACTTCACTGTTACTATCAATAGACGATAATTCTTCATAATAAATATCTCCATAGTCAATTTCTCCTGTTGATGAATTATATGAATCGTGACAGACTGTTCGAAGAGTGGTGGCCTTAATAATTTCTTGAAATACATTTGGAATTTGTTCGGATAATGAATAATGATCAGTTGAAGCAGGACCAAGATAAAATCCACGTCTTGTATTACGTGAATCAAATGAAAATGCACTTTGAAGTAAATCCGCCGTATCATTTTCATCAATAATATCTAACATTGTTGGCTCTGAATTGAATGACGATTTATCAAATGACTTATGATAAATAACATTAATTTCCCAAAATGATAAAGACCAATCAAGTTGAGCAATTTTATTCTTAATGTTATAATTTTCAAGTACATTCAATGGATTTGGCGAATCGATGATGGGTGAAAATTTATTATTGCTGGATTTAAGAGCAGTTTCATTTATACTCATCAATTTTGATTGAGTTTTTTCACGACAACGATTGTATATATTTTCATTTGCTTTAAAAGGATTTAAATATCGATTTATTTGCGTCACTGAAACAGTTTTATAAGCGAGAGAATGTATTTTTAAATTCTTCAAAGTTTTTTTCGCTACATTAATATTATTGCCCTGATATAATTGCACTTGTTTAAATAATTGACTGTGAATTTTAGATTTTAGTGGGTGAACCATTCCTGAAAGATTAATTGCTTTTCCATACAACAGTTTAAATTTATCTATATCTCGTTTTTGTTTATCTTTCCAAAGTGTTTTAGCATTATACATTTTCAATGCTTTCAATTCATTTGCTTCACGTTCACCGATACTTTCGTATATGCGATTCAATTTATTCGACAAATTATTTATTGATAATAATGTGTAGTATGAATGTTTTGGGGTCAATTTAGCAAGTGGAGAAATTTGTGTTCCATATTTTTCATACGTTGCAGTTTTTGTATTAGAATTTTTTTTTAATTTTATCGAGCTATCAGAGTCTACTTTTACTGGTGATGTTACAATGGTATCCATACCCTTCATATTTGATGAATTTATTTTAGATTTCATAGAAACATTTTTTTGTTTTTCAACTGAATATAGAGGATCATTTTCGAAAATTTCAATACTCATACCATCAAGAATCCAACTTCTCTTAATCTTTATTTTATTTATTTGCTTATCAGATAATTGATCTGAATTATATTCATTAAATATATTACCAAGATCACTATTCTGTTTACTTTGGAGCGTTGTTTCAAATGAACTTCCGACTATTCGCAAATACTCTATCCACGATTTATCCGATTGATTATAATAATCAATATGTTTTATTCTTGAAAATGTAATATCTGGTAATATCTTTTTCGAGTCATTCATATTATTTTGTTCAGTTGCATCCTCAATTAAATTATTATTATTATTATTCGATTCCTTTTCCGATGACCAATTTAAAAGATTATCAGAATTATCAGAAATTATAGGAGTTGGTATATCAAGTTCATAATATTCATTTGACTCAAATTTTTCGTTTTTCAACAGTCGTTTCATCGACCACATATTTATCCATTCGGAATCATCATCACTATCATTTCTTCTATCATTTTCTGTTTCATCAAATTTCTTTTTATCATTTTTGCATAATGAATTTTCATCACTTTCAACTTTTGTATCATTATCATCTAATTCTGTAGTATTTAACGTAGAACATTTACATATCAAGTGATTATCACTATTATAATTTTTATTGCTAAGCATCGATTCAATTGATGGATTAAATTTCCACAGTATTTTTTCTGGAGTGATTTTTGCACTATTCGTATCAATATTATTTAAAGTAGATCCAATTATTTTGGTGGTTTCTTTATGAGTTTTTATTAGATTTAAATTATCATCAAGTTTACCATAAGATTCGTTACTTTGCTCATCAACTTCATGGTTGATTGACATTGATGTAATAGATACTGATGTATATAATTCATTATCAAATTCTATGTCAAGTCTCGATGACAAATCAGTGTCTAAATATTTTAAATTTGGTAAACTTATGAATTTATTCAGAGTATTAAAAAATGAATGATCTATTATATTATCATTCAATACTGGATTTTGTATGGGCATTCCTATTATTAAATTTTGTGTTAAAGGTAAACTTGATTTTGGATATATTGTTGATTTTTTTTCACAATTAAATTTATCCAATTCAACGTAAAATGAATTGATTACAAGCCAATTGTGAGCCGATATACCTGCAACAATCGTGATTTTATATAATAAATATTTAATTCCAATGATAGATCCAATTAACATGTTTTTATATTTATAATTAAGTGATAGTTTTTTCTTACCGAATGATATTAATTTATCCACCATAATGCTTATGAACAAAAATCCGGAAAGATCTCCTTCTATGTAGAGAAGAATAACCACTAAAATAACAATTGATTCCAAAAAAAAATTTTTAAATGCACTTAGCATTAGCCAGGGTATCAGTATTTTGCCATGACACCATGTTAATATTGCATAAAAATTAGCGGCATAGGTTATAGTGTAAAGATGAGCAATGACCATACGTGAGACAACCACCCAAGATAAAGCTTCATACAATAGAAATATAATGATAAAAAACGTTAAAATACTTATGAACAATTATATATTCAATTATACTATATATTATTATAATTATATGAAATAAATTAATGAGAGGAGGATTTTTAATCAGACCGAATTTGATGTATTGGTGATAATTGCCATCAATTTCTTTTCGTGACATTGTAGTTTTCCAAACTTGATCAATTTGTGCTGCCCAATCAAATGGTAAACTCCAATCACACAAACTGTGAACCTATTAATTTCTTCTTTACATTATCAATTAAAATACATATTATTTAGACATATTTCATAATAAATCACTCACTGCATCAAGAAAAGTCATAATTACGAGTTCTGTTTGAAATGTCACTCCCAATAGAGAACAAAAAATTTTCAATATCAAAGGAAGATAAGTCAATAATGTATTTGCCGCCAGTGTTTTACAAAATATTATCTGTTATTGAATGTGATTCAAGTTTTAGCACAGGAACTTGTGAATTAATACAAAAATTTTGACATTAGCAAAAGTAAAAAAAAATTCAATTTACCATAAATCGCTATTCAATTGTTATCAATATTATCCAGCTGGCTGCTGGAAGGAAAAAAAAAATTGTTTCATGGAAAAGTTAATCAAAAAGAAATTGACACAAAACACCAGCTAACATGAAAAAAAAAATATACTAAATTTATTTAAATGATGAAGCGAATGATGTCTTAAATTAATATGTATCAAAAAATATAATGTTGGTCAAAAAAAGTAAATGTAATAAAGCTTGTTAAGATGGCATCGCCACGAGGTGATGAAGTTATATGTGTGAAGAGCTTCATATATTATATGAATACAAAGAATTTTGTATACGTTTGTGTATATTTGGACATAAATGATGAGCCATAGATTTTTTGAATGATAAATATCTAATATTTACACAACTTTGTTATCTTTCATTTCTATATCATCTTTCATATCTGTGCTATTCATATACATCCCATATCTTAACAACGTTTTTTTGCGCATGGGCTGTATGATTTTTTTTTCTTATAGAGCACAGTCGCAGTAGTTTGAGATCTACAGTAGCTGCAAAGCAAACAAAGAAGAGAGGTAATATTTCAGTTGAGTTGCAAGCTACGACATTAATCCGGTAAGTTATAAAGTGTATCTTGCATTGAGTGATGTAAATATACCAAGATATATCCAAAAGTTATTTTATCGGTGTAGTTAATTTTATATACAGAAAATTGCGATACTCTACTCTTCATCATGGTACGTTTCACAGTAATAATATTGACTTTTATTGTATATATATTACAAATAAAATTGAGAAATTTTATTTGTATTTCATTGGATTATCATGTCAATTTGAATTTCATCAAAATTTTAAATTAACGGCAAATAATAAAATTCCAACGACAAATGATAAAATTTAATTAATAAATTAGATAAGAAATCGATCTTTTGAAACTCATCTCATGATATTCTCTCTCCTGATCACGATAAATGGGTGAAAAATTGATTGCCTTTGCAACGAATGTTTTTAGGTTATGCAAAGTTTATTAAAATAGAATTTTTTCTCCAATTTAATTTTTCAGATGACTCGCACTTCATGCTGTGGCTGTTTCAGCCTTAAAACTGGCACCATGATCGTTGGTGTTATGAATATAGTAAGTTAATTTCACACTTGATGTAATTAATAAAAAGTTAATTATCATAAATATATCATAATAATGTTTTCTAGATATATACAGTCTTTTCATTTATAATGGTGCTCATTGTTACGATTTTCGGAGTTGATAGAAATTTCAATTCGGTCACTAATCGAGATGCTGATGATGCAGTCAAGAGTTTGATTATCTCAATGATGCTATATTTGGGATTTGTATTTGCATTATCGGTGACGTTGCTTCATGGAACCAAAGCTGTAAGTGTTTTACACTCATGAATCACTAATTTCATTTAATCAACAGTAAAAACAAACAATACTAATCATTATTATAATTATATTTATTGATTTCAGCGAAAACTAAACATGATTTTTCCATATTTGTGTTTGGAATTTACGAATATTCTTGTGTCGGTTGCCGCTGCTATTGGTTTCTTTTCATATTTAATTATTTCAATGAGCATTACATTTGCCATCGCATTAACATTGGTCTCAATTATTTTATTGATTCTTGGTAAATATAATTATGTCTTGTCAATGAATATTGGAAAACTCAAAATATTTTTTGGAACATATTAATTAAATGTATTGTTAAATTTAATCAATAATTTTTTTGTAGCTTTGAGAATATATTTGTGGCTGGTGGTATATTATTTCTATTATGAATTACTCCATGAAACGTTTGGTTGTAAAGTAAATCCTGCAACGGGAAAAATCCTTCGAGAACCATTTGAACACGATGTCTGAGGATAAAAACAGTGATATAAATAAAAATCCATAATGGATAATGAAAAAAATATATATATATATATCGACCATGTTGCCGACTCACTAATCCAATTTAAATGCATTTTTTATGCATTTTGGACTATTCATTCTGGAACAGTGTATAGATACATGTATATCTAAAACTGAGTATTCAAGCTCCTTGCTTTGTATTCATGTACTTCCATTTTTAATTTAAATACATGTAAAAATTTTATATATTATGAAAACATATATATAATAATAATATTCACTCATATCATTGGAAAATGAATGTATCATGTTTTGTGTAATATATTGATATACAAAATATCTAGATAATATTAATTTTCATTCATTTTGTTAATTTATATTTTGTTTTGTTTTGTTTTATTTTTTTATTTTTACGAACAAATTCAATATGATTATCGAACTGCATGACGACGTTATGCACCAATACACGCATGCGCTTTCAGACTGAGTGCATCGCATTCAAGGTGGAAAATTTCATTATTATAGTTGTGAGATTTCAGGTTGTTAATGTGTAGACATCAATCAAGGTTTACATTTTTTTCATACATTTATAAAACATTTCTATAACTTTCATTATATTTTTTATTCAAATCAATTGCAAAATTAAAACTTTATTCCAGATGAAAATTAATTCATTTTGTGTGAATTTCTCACTGCGAACTGGTGTTATTCTCATAGGGACTCTACATTTGGTAAATAATATATAAATAATGCATGGAAAAAAAAAATTTATGATGAATAATTATTAATATATCAATATATATTTTATAGATAATTGCGATATTTTCATTGATTTCGTTGATTGTTTTTGAATTTGTGAGTGAAGAACCAAAAGGCCCAGGATTGGGCCTGTATTTCATATCCAAAGCTATTTTCATTGGAATTATAATATATCTGATAATTCAGATTATATCAATTGTGTTATTAATGATCGGAATTAAGGAGGTAAGATTATTTTTTAATTTCAGGCATGCAATGAAGTTATAAATATATGAAAGATCAATATTAATATATAATTTTAATCACAGAGAAATATAAGTTATGTATTCCCATATGTTTGCATAAATTTTATGATGGTTGTCAGTTTAATTGTGTGTGGGATCAGTCATGTTGCACTGTCATTGATTATGCCAGGATTTACACCAATGGGAATTATATGTATTATTCTATTTAATGGATTTATTCTCAGTACGTACCTTATTCTTTTTTTTTTTCAAATACCATTTAGGAGGGAAAATTATGGTTAATTAATGTTATTCAAATTTTCCTAATATATTATAAGACTTTTTTATTCATTTAAGGTATACAAACGTATATATATATTGTGGTATACTCTTTCTATTGTGAATTGATTCAAGAAAAATATATGGTTGGATTGTCCCACACAGAAGATAAGGGTGAAATTTATCGTGAAAAATTGGGATATCATGTGTAATTTAATTATACAATTCACAAAATGATAAGTATTATCTAAAGTATAAAAAAAAAATATCTTCAGAGAAATATATATTTTCAATTCCAGAGGTATATATTTATTTATTTATTTATTTATTTATGATAATAGACATATGTAAATATTTATTTTTAATTATATAAAATATTTAGTCAAAGAAAAATTGATCATCTGTATTTTATTATGGAACTGTGGGTAAAAAATAATAAAGTGATATCTGTATTTTTTTGTGAGAGAAGAAATGCTATTATAATTCAAAGATTAATGATAAACTATAAATTATATTTATAATTAGTAAATTATTTATGATATTACAAATAATTATGTGTATGAAATAAAAGTTATGAAAAAAAAAAGTTGAAATTATATACACGAAAATTTGTAATTTACAATTAACTTTTAATTATTACTATTATTTGAAAATATTATTATGTATCATTTATACTATATTATCCATCACATGTAATATATTTTGTAGTTTTTTTTTCATATATACTTTTATTTATCACAGAATTTTTATTTATCATACGGATTTTACTTAAATGCGATATTCTTTCCTTAACTAATCAACCACATTGACCAGCAAAATGACAACGCCACTTCCTGAATATTAAAATGAAATGTGCATATTTTTCTCAAGCTTTCATATAAATTTTCATTATAAGAGAAAGAAGATTCAAACAGCGCATGGTAAATTAATTTGATAAATTCACTGAAATACAAAATTAATAAATTTTATAATATCAATAAGTGTTTATTTGTATTAATATGAATTATAGAAAAAATTTGTTTGTGTAGATGAAAACTTCTTCGTGTTGTGGGTGCTGCTCGGTGAAAACAGGTGTGATAATTATAGGAATTCTCCACATGGTAAGAAAATTTTGATGTTAAAATTTATTATATAATACATCAGAAATTTATTTGTTTTAATCTAATATATTAATTCAATTGGCAGATATTGTCATTCATTTTTTTAATCCTAGCCTGTATTAAACCATCGGAATATTCATTTATCATTACCCTGTGCATTCAATATTTATTGTCTATTTTGCTACTCGTTGGAGTTAAAAAAGTGAGTAAAATATAAATGAAATATATTGTATACTTTGAAAAGTAATTGGTATTATTTATAAAAAATATTACAGAGAAATGCAAATTTTATTTTACCATTTGTTTGTGTATACTTTGGGAATATTGTGGGGATACTTCCAGTTTCATTTACCCAAAAAATTCAAATAGGTGTCTACATATCTGCTCCAATTTGGTACTACTTTGTTGTCAGCTCTATTGCAATTTTGTTATTTGGTAATATTTAAATTATATTCGAAAATTTTAATAAAAGTTACTTGAATAATTAAATTATAATTTTTTTATTTCAGCCCTAAGTTTTTATTTTTTCTTAGTAGTATACACTTACTACCAAGAATTGATGCATGAAAAATTTTCATCCTCCTTGTTGGCCACTCAGCTTAGTGGTTGATGAATATACGAAATTACCAATGACAATTCATGGATTTCGTAAATACAATTATTATTTCCTATTTTTTTTATTGTGTTCTGTATAATATCAAAAATATATTTTCAAACAAATTATGATTTTCAAAAATAATAATAAATGTATAACTATGTATACTATGAAAAATAAAACATTGAGTTTTATTGTAAAGCATGAAGTACCTGAATCAATTAATATCATCGATTATAATTATTTTCATTGAATTGAGCATTTAATAAAATTATTGTACGAATAGAGACAGAAGTTATTTTGCCTAAAAATCTTTCATCCCTCAATTTTTCGTAACTTTTTGTTCATAACTTTTTTTGTTTGATAGATAGATAATTAACTTAGCTATAAAATTGATTAACAAATTTTTTGTCAGACTTACAGTTGTGAATATATATTGATGAAATTGGTTGGAATATATATTACCGGATTGACTGGACTATATAAAATATTTAAAAAAATAATACTCAACACGCCCCCCCCCCCCCCCCCTACATAATCATTGAACCTTTTGTTCTTACCATCGTATAGTAATATAATAATTCTGTTGAAATATCCAATAGTAATGATACTGTAGAATACTTCTTGTTCATTTTAAGATTGTGCAGTTCATGTTTTATGTTTGATACGTGTACACTAGATATATGTATACATATATTGACAACGTTTAGCGCCTCCAGTGACTACTATCGTAGATTATAGTAAAAAATGAAATAGAGTGGGAGTATGGCAGCCATTATCAATGAGGTGTCAGTATTTGTTCAATGTGACGAACTTTTTGGGTGTGGATTGTACGGTTTCCTGTCGCTGCGGGTACGGTAGTGAAAATTACGACTTCAGCCAACTGTTGATATATCGTCCACGTGCAGTATTTCTGCATAAAATAAAAGTAACAGACAAGGTGAGATATGTAGAATGTATTGTAAATTGTTTCATAAACGGATATTAATTAACCAATCTGAATTTATTGAGAAAACATTGAATCGTCATATTATAGGTCATGGCCTTGGGAAAAATTGCGGAAAAAAAAAAGTATAGAAAAATGTATATAATTGGTTGGATCACTTAAAATTCAATATTGTAAATTGTTTCATTTTTATTCAATAGAAGTACCGTAAGTGAATCAGGTTATCTATTGTTTCAAGTTTATTGTCGTTAGTTATTAAATTAGTATCGAAAATCTGGAATCATTATTTTTGAACTAACTATTGTACTCGTACCACCTTTCTCACTTTATTCGAATTGATAATAGCTATATATAAAGAAATATTAAAAGATCATTAACAGGTATTTACCTGTTGTACTTTTATCATTAACATCTGAGAAAAAATGTAATACACGATATTGCATACATGTGTTTGCTAAGCGTGTGTACAAGCGCACGTGTGTGTGTTTATATGCATTAACAATTGTACATTTTTTCAAATAATCGAAATAAATTATCGATCAAATGGTTACAGAATGAATCAAACGCTTCTAACATCTCAAATAACAAATCAGATATTATTTTTCTGTTGTCATTCACAGTATAAATGTGAAGAAGTGAAAAATTTCTGCCATAACATTTGAAATAAAAATGTCAATTGATAGTAATCATTTTATTCATTGGCCTTGTGAATTGAATTTTCGTAAATTTTAATAATAATAATTTATAAATATGAATAATTTTAGTGATATTTAGTTGAACCATATGGTTGTTTTTAGTGCTTACGTAACTCATCCTATTTGATATCGCACTTTGAAGGATAATATTTCTTCTTTTTTTAGTTTGTTAAAACATTTTTTTATCAATATAAAAAAGAAGTTTATTTGGATTTTCAAATCCCAAACATTCGTATGCATTCCTATTGTTAAGTTACATCAATAATGCAGTAAATACATTTATGGTGTGATGTTTTGTATTAAACTATTAATTATTAATCCTATTCAATTATTTAATTATTATTCATTTATTGCATAATCTCTTTGAGCCATTTAATCTCGTGAAATTGTGTATTTACTATGACAAGATTAATTGCAATATTATGACAATATTAAACAAAACAAAAAAATAATCATAACAAACGTAAACGCGATTTCATTCAGAGTAAATCGAAAAAAAATTGTTAATTGTAAAAAGTACCTACTATTATATTACAAATAATAATTATTGATTAAATTTATTATTAATATATTGGTATTAATTTCGTCTTACACATTTGAAGATAACCATAAAGTAATCAGTAATGAAAAATAAAAAAAATTTTACTTTTTTCTAAATAATGAAAGTAACAAAAATATTAATCAGATGACATTACTATCGAAATATGTCGAAATGAAACAAAATAATAATAATAATGATAATAATAATAATAATAAATACGTCAGTCATATGTACGATAACAACGAAAATTCCTTTTTGTGGAAAAGTGTATGTCATGGATTTTCATTACGATATATGCACAGTAATTACTGTGTAAATGAAGTAAGACGGGTCAAAAAGGGGAGGACATATTCCTTTAAATTATATAAAAAGTACTTTACCATATTGTTTACTTGAATATGAATTTCTAGGGCCAATTTAATTATTTTGTGAACTATAATTCATCATCATTATAGTGATTATTACAATCCCATAATAGGTCTTATGATTCTGTTTATAGTAAAAACTGGTAGTAATTATTTTATATTTCCTATTATATACAAATCATATAACAATTGTAGTTTCAACTCAATGGAAAAGATAAAGAAATAAATCCTATACCTAGAAGAATAATTAAGATAATGTATATTGTCTTAATTACATATCGTAATAAACCTCATCATACCAAAATATATCATAAAAATACTTACGAATTATCTTGAAAATTCAATAAGAGTTAAAACTCATATTATTATTATTTTTTGTTTAATTACAGGTCGCTAAGAATACATAGTTCAAGGAATCTAAACTGCGAGGATGCCAAAGTCTGTATGTAATATTTTTTATAATTTCTAATAATACTTTGCTTGGATAAATCATATTCCATTGAAGGGCAATGATTGAAAGATCTTTGAGTAAATAATGTAGAATTCATCAATATTGGGTATTATCTGAAATGAAATTGGAAAGTTTCTTAAAATTTTTTACTCATCTTATTATAAAGATGAATAATTTATTCATGACACATGAAACAGTATGGTGATAAAAATTAAAAATATGGAAAATGCGTCATTGCCCATTTGAGTCTATCATTGGATCTACACTATAACTACTGGTTGATTGTGATTGTGAACCAACTCGCTCACGTGATGTATAGAGGTCTCGTCTTCGTTCCGCTAGTACCACCCGTCTCCTGTCGGGAAAAAACTGAAACAACTGCACGTTACCCGCCGCATCATTTTGTATCACATAGGTATAGAGAGATATGCCATATGTATGGAAGCCATACGCAAGCATAAGAACCGAGTGGAACAAGTGGACCGCGGCCTAACGACGGTAGTAGGAGAAATTCCGTGCAACTAAACGACGACACTTGCAGTGCAAGTCTTGCACTTGTCTATTGGTCTTATTGTTCAATTCGTGCTTTTTTTTGTTTCGTAAAATAAACTAGCAGTGTAGTAACGCGTTGGCGTAATAACAAAGAAATCAAAAAATCCAGTACTTATTTAATGGAAACGCTTGCCATCAATTACTATATAATTTGAAATATCAAATTTATTATATAATTTTTTTATAACCGACAGCATATTGCGTCGATTCAGGTGGTTCTTAGAAAATTCTTTTCATACCCACAGACTGATTCAGTTAAAGTGAACTGCCATGGTTGCTGGCTCAAAGATGGTAAGGCGCGGCTGTCAACATCGTTTATTAACTATTGCAACAGTATTTTATTGAACTTTGTGCTTCTTATATTAATCAACATAAAATATTCATTTATATAAATATATACATATATATATATATATATATTTTTTTTCATAAATAATGTGAGAAATTATAAAATTATAGACAACAATTATTGAGAAAGTGTGTTGTCTAATATTGTGCATGTGAAATATATTGAATTCCAACGATATTCTAACTGGTTCCAACAAAATCACGGTACCATTTTTACATGGAAAATTATAATTGTATTTGTAAAATTTGGTTTATCTCAAATCCATTTCGATATAACTTTGATATATAGTTCTGAATTTTTCATTTTTTTTTTTACTACATTGTACATAAATGATGCCAATGCAGCTATTTTTATGCTGGCTAACCATTATCCAATAGTTAATTATTTTAATGCAATAATATTGAATTTGTATATTGAATGTTTGTTTCATTGTGACATTTTAAAATGCATGATTTTCAGTTTATGTATTTTTTTTTCTGTTTCATGTTCTGTAAATTCCTTAATAAAAAAGATGAATGTAAGGGTGACAACAATGGACGCCGAGCTGGAGTTTGCTATCCAGCAGGCGACCACTGGAAAGCAACTTTTCGATCAAGTCGTCAAAACTATAGGCTTACGTGAAGTGTGGTTCTTTGGACTTCAATATACTGATATTAAAGGTGACCTTACTTGGATCAAACTCTACAAGAAGGTAAAAAATTATTATCATTTTAAATAGATAAAACAAAAGTATATTTAATATTCGAAAATCCGGAATTTTTTTTGTTTATTTTCACATTATTTAATTATATTACACAATAATATTTTATTATTTAGAAATTGTTAAAGAGTTTTTAAGCAATCACTTGGTCTATGATATTTACATCTGTATTAATAATTTATGAACTATATATTATTCCTAATTAAACTCAGTTGTGAATTATGTTTTTTTTTTTTGTTAAACTTAATCTTTATTTTTGAAAGTTAAGAAACAAAAACCTATATTCGAAAACATTTGAATGTTACGTAGCTATAAACATAACAAAATATTGAGAAATGAAACCACTTCAACATACATACACACATTTTTTTGTTTATTTGATACAAAATTCCGTGAGTAGATGGAATTTACCGTAATTATTTCATCAAAATAATTTGTACATTTGAAAAAATCAATTTATTTATAATGTATTTAGTTTTAAAATATTTTAAATGTCTACATTATTCAGTGGTCTGGAAAAGTATGACTATTCTGGGGACTACTCATACCATTAGAATTCATGAAAACTATTACCTATGAAAATATTGTATGCCGCAATTTACAATGCTACAAAAATTTGGACACATATTTTTGTATATCTACATACTGTCAAATGATACTATATTATAAGATATCATTAAATAATGCAGTTGTTTAATTAATAGATGTATTGAAATATCAGTGATTACAAAAAATACGTAAACCTATTGCATAGAATGAGTTGAATAAAAGAAAAAAAAACCATGGAAATTATTATTATTATTATATATGTTCTAATATTATAATAATACCATCGTTATTTTAATATGAGCATACACACTTTATGCCAAAGTGAATGGGCTCAAAGGGTCAAGAAAGTAAGTAAATTTATTTTCTTTACGCTAACGTGTGTGAATGTTAGCGTAATGTGTACAAGTTCTTCATAAGATAAGAAAGAATAACTTTTTGTGTACTGTCTTTCTCAGTAACGAATCGATGATCATTGATCGTAAGATCGAACTTTGAAATACCTTAAAAGTTTTTTTATCATATTATTTCAATACAGTGTGAAATGATGATCAAATTAAATTTATATCTTCAAGTACATGTAGATACATAGATTAACATGAAGATGTTTATTATATATTCATACGTTTCAGTGTATTTTACGTTTTACTGTTTTCTTGTTTTTATATTTTTGATAATATGAAAAATGAAGTAATCTTTAGAGAATACAACATTGACAATGTGCCAATTTATTACAAGAAAGAATCGGTATAGTATGTACCAAAAATTTTCATTATATATTAATGTTTAATGCTGTCTTTCGTAAAATGGTGAAACGTAAGTCTTCAAAATTATTTATAATCCATAATTTCAAAGTCTAGACGCCATTTAGTCAAGCGGGATTGTCTTGCAAATCAATTCATCAAAAATATGACAGTAAGGAAAATAAACAGGTGTGTCAGTGAATCATAAAAATATCTCTGACAGGCTCAAACAGATGTTTCATTTGTAAACTTACAATCATAATATGTAATGAATTTACTCTTTAATGTGGCTGTAATAATTTAAAATTGAATTGAATAATTTTATATTTCAGTTTAGTGTTCGTTTGAAACATATTATTAGGGGAATAAGAATCATTGAATGAATCATACTCGTCAAATATAAATTGCATTTTTCTATTGTAGGCTTATTTAATCTGACAAAAATATAATGAATTGTAAAGATGTATATAGATTTTTACCAAAGTATCAAGACTCATATAAAAATATGCCCTTCGTATTCATTTTTAGTAAATAATAAAATGACATTTCAATTATATAATTTTTTGAATTTCGGTTATACAATTCTCTTGCTTAATTTTAAACAAAAAAATATTCTTATCAAAATCTAATTACATTCGCTTATTTATTATGATCTTGTTGCAAACTCCCTAAATTTACAATTTAAAAGAGTCGATTAATCATCACACATCGATATATTCAGTTTTTAAAATCATATTTAAAATCAATAATTCACTACTTTTATTCTTCTAAAACATTGAATGTATTACAAATAATTTACTCATTTTCAATATGATTTTATCCATTGGAAGAAAAAATTGAATGAAGAGTGTAATTGTTTTATTGATTATTCAGAATATTATTATTGTTAAAAGATGAGTATGAATTGAGACTTCAAAGTAATGGTAATATTATTACCAACAATATGAATGATCCTCTGATAAATCCAAGGTGAAATGTTTTCCAAAATAGAATTTGTTACATGCAGCCGGAGAGTACTGTAACAAGAGTGGTGAAAAAACAAGTAAAAAGGAAAGTTCGAAAGCTAAGGGGTTACTCAGATTCAGAATCAGATGACGACGAGTATAATGGCGGGCTGGTAAGAAATCTATTTAGAGGGACGAAAATTATCACGTATAAGTTGTTATTGTTGGTATTGCTTGTGTCAGTATTCGTCTGAAGTATTACAGTAATATTTATACATTGAAAGAGAAAATACGAGGATTTCATATTTCGTTTATCATATCATATTTACTGTTGGATTTATTCATTCATTCTTGTTTTGCTTTGTATTTAGAATAAGTTCACTGTATTCACTGCATATTTATAATATAGCAATCACGAGTTGCAAGTAATTGTAGAATAGTTAGAGTCGTTACTATTTGTGATTTTGAATAATCATGAAAATTTCCAATTTTCCATTTTTAGAATGTCGATTTTGTACTTGTAAAATTTTCAATTGTTTGATTCAACCAAGTAATTTTCAGATAAAAAGATTTATATTAAATTATTGAACGTTGGGCAATTATTCTATATTATTATCGACCAACATTTGTTATAATATTGAAATAAGACGAAATCAAATTTCTGATATCGTATAATTAGTAGATGACTGTATCATTTTTATTAAATAGAAATATGTGGTAGCTAATTCCTTTACGATTTACTATCATCATTGTCATATCAATTGAATAAAACTGTGCAAATAAACAAAGAAAACTATACAAAAGTGTACACCCCCGGTCGAGAGAATGAAACTATGAAAATGATATATGTCAAATGAATTCACATAAAATTCATTCATCAAAATTCATCACATGCCTTTGATCTATTTGGTAATTGGTTTGAATTGTACAAAATTTTAATCACAACAAACCAATATATTATAAAATGTCATTACAAAATTCAAATATTCATGGCGTCAATTATGAAAAATATTTGTTAATAAATTTTCAAACAGTCACATGAATTAAATAATGACATTACAACAATGAAAAATGTCTTATATACACTTCTATATATGTATATATCTACATACCTTTACGAAATCATGGACTGCGTTGCGCAATTTTTATTAAAAACTTGAGCAACAGTATTTGTTATGATGATACTACATACAATTTTATACATCACCTTCATTTATTCCAGTCTTCGTTTTTTTTTTTTTTTTTTGTTGTTTATTGCGACACTTACATGATACGTGTATTTTAAACTTGTTTTTCTCAATGTTCTCTAGCATCATCTCCCCATTGAATTGATAATTCTTATTTAACATTGTTTTTTTTTTCTTCATATTATATAACGTTCACCTGTCTATGAATACCAAAGGTCTCAAAGATAAGTTAAAAATTTATTCTTCGCATCGACGAAAAACGAAACAAAAAAAAAATTATATTGTTTGGTACACTCCATTAGTAGGATCACATGGAATTTAATAAATAAAAAATATATAAATGATATTATTTTATTGTAATACATGTGTTACGTTTTAAAGTTATCAAAATGATTATTTAGTGTGAGATGATACTTGTAAAATAATAAACAATAAAAATATATTGCTAATTTAAGAGAAGAAAAAAATCAAGTTGCAATAAAGTACTGTAAAAAATGCATTCTATTTCACAGTACAAGGCCAATAGAATTACTTAGTTAATTAATTAATAGGTAAAAACTTAGTAATAGTACACTTGACAGGAGAGATATAGATTCAAAGTCACTCATAGCGTATCGTAGCACGCTATGAGTGACTTTGAGTGGTGCAAGCGAATTCTCACAATGAATATTTGCGTGAATTAATCGCACTATAATGATTATTCGCATAACCGAGAATATTTGACCTTTAATTCTTAATATTATCATGATAAATTACTTAATTGATATAGCCTCAATTCCGACAATTCAATATATCAATGTAATTTTTAATATTTATTAGAAATTTTTCCTTTTTTTTCCCATACAAATGATATTCATTTTGTCATACCTTTAACATCAACTCTACTCTTTTTTATTATTTTAAATGCATACCAACCAAAATGCAATCAACTGGAAGAGCGGATTTTCCTTCTTGTGTAGGGTAAGCATTTTCCTCATTTCAGTCAATAAATCAAATAAATAATTAGGTTACATTTTTATTTATTTTATATAAATGTTAAGAATTTTATGACAATTTCATTGTTATGTGACAACGTGATTTACCAAAATTTATAAAAACATATGATAAATTACTATAAATATTATGATGCAGCCGAAAATTATCCAACAATTGTGACTAAATGTTTATTTCACATTTATATTTCTTACTTGCATGAAACTTAACGAGCACATTAATAATCACTGCAAAAAGTGATTCATACACGATCTATTGAAAATATTCAGTGTTAGATATTATTTTTAATTATGCAATGATGTAATTAAAATTTAAATATTAAAAAAAACTTGAAGAGGTATTGCACTTATAATGGCAAACTCACAATCTTACATTAATACATTCAATATTTTCAGATTAAACACCTCCCTAGGTATGAGCATGATTACATCATATTTTTATTTTTCTTAATTAAGGTAGTACGAATCACTGTTCATGTTGAAATATAATTATTGTAAGAATAAAGTAGATGATTGATTTTTTATATCTGTAAATATATTTAAAATTTGTTTTTTTTTTTTATTATTTATCATCTTTATTCATCGCATATAAGATAAATATATTTGAATTTCAGGTTATGAGCCAAAGAGTCAAGAAGGAAAACCCCCTGCAATTCAAATTCCGTGCAAAATTTTATCCAGAGGACGTTGCCGAAGAACTCATTCAAGAAATTACTCTACGTCTGTTTTACCTCCAGGTATAAATGCTTTATGCATAATATATTTTGTGTTTGTAAACTTATTGATAGTATCTTTAAACTGTAAAGCCGGAAATACTCAATGAAAATGAAGATATTAATTATTGTACATGCTTATTCACCATTGTAGGTGAAAAATGCAATTCTTACAGATGAGATATATTGTCCCTCGGAAACTACTGTTCTCTTGGCCTCGTACGCTGTACAAGCGAGACACGGGGATTTTCAAAAGTCACTTCATACACCTGGTTTCTTAACTAATGATCGTTTATTGCCACAAAGAGTTGTTGATCAACATAAAATGAGTAAAGAAGAATGGGAAATTTCTATTACAAATTGGTGGCAAGAACATCGTGGAATGTTACGTGAGGATGCTATGATGGAATATTTAAAAATAGCGCAGGTATTTTTATTGAACATTTATTATTTATAATATTCTAAAATTGTATATTATTATTATTAATATTGACTTATTTTATATTAGGATCTTGAAATGTATGGCGTGAATTATTTTGAAATTCGAAATAAAAAAGGTACTGAACTTTGGTTGGGTGTTGATGCTTTAGGTTTGAATATCTATGGAAAAGATGACAAGTTAACACCTAAAATTGGCTTTCCTTGGTCGGAAATAAGAAACATTTCTTTCAATGATAAAAGATTCATAATCAAACCAATTGACAAGAAGGCACCGGATTTCGTATTTTTCGCAGCAAGAGTTAAGATTAATAAAAGAATATTGGCACTTTGCATGGGTAATCATGAGTTATACATGAGGCGACGTAAACCCGACACTATTGATGTTCAACAAATGAAGGTATACTTTTTTGACATTTATTATATTTTAATTTATTTATTTATTCAATATTAAGTATTGGAAGATTTACGTAAATAAAATGTCCGCATGTAATAAAATTGTATTTTATCTATTGATAAGTATTGATATTAATATTTAATTGTATAATATATTTTTAAGGCACAAGCACGCGATGAAAAGATTGCGAAACAGTTGCAGCGTGAAAAATTGCAATTGGAAATTGCAGCTAGAGAACGTGCTGAGAAAAAACAACAAGAATATGAAGAAAGAATGAGAACTATGGCTGAAGAGATGGACAGGCGACAAGTAAAGTTGAATGAGGCAGAAGAAGTAATCAAACGTTTAGAAGAACAACTCAAACAGTTGCAATTAGCAAAGGAAGAACTTGAAGACCGTCAAAAAGTAAAATATTCATTTTTATCACACAATAATATTATTATAGAATTTTATAGATAAAACAGATATAATGAAATATTTTTATTTATTTAGGAGTTGACTGCAATGATGGAGAAATTCGAACGCTCACATGAAATGGAAGCCGTAGAACGAGCTAAATTGGAAGATGAAATTAGAACCAAACAAGAAGAAGTGATGCGTATTCAATCTGAAGTTGAAGCGAAGGATGCAGAAGCACGACGACTACAGGCAGAAGTTGAAAATGACAGGTATAAATTTTTTTTTATATTACTGTAAGATATTATGTTATTTATAAAAACTATAGAAAAACAAAATAACTTGATGAAGTGATATCCGAATCGAATCTGATTTCATATAGATTAAGGCGAGAGGAAGCTGCAAGAGCATTGCAAGGAAATAGTACTGAGCTTCTTCATCATGTTGAAGAAAACGAAGAAGGTGAAGATGAAGACGAAGATGAAACATCTCATGGCGATGTAACTAAGGAGTTGACCACTGATGAATCTATCGTTGATCCAGTTGAAGAGCGTCGCACACTTGCAGAGAAAAATGAACGTCTCCATGGTCAACTTAAGGTATGCGAATTTATAATAAACTTACCAATGTAAATTCAATATTCAACGTATCCCATAGTACATACTTGAAATGAATCATGAAAGACAATTGTCGATTATCGTTCATTGACTCATGTTTTGTTATTTAATTCCTATTTACTATTTATATTGTTTTTTTATATCTAATTTTTTTTTTTTTTTTTTTTTTTTTTTTTTTTTTTTTCTTCTAGGCGTTGAAACAAGATCTCGCTCAATCGCGTGATGAAACGAAGGAAACGGTAATGGACAAAATCCACCGAGAAAATGTTCGTCAAGGACGAGACAAATATAAAACTTTACGTGAAATCCGCAAGGGTAATACTAAACGTCGGGTCGATCAATTCGAAAACATGTAATTCCATGGTATATACATCCATTATTCTTAAAAATACGATCTTTATAAAAATTCACATATGTTTCAAATTTGTTTTACTACTTTCTCGGACTTAGTGGCTACAAGAACATATGTATATTAAATACTTGTGCAAACGTAAATAGTTTTTGAAATTGAATCACGATCGTATTTTTCTAGATTAATGAAAGATATCTGAAATCAACACTTTATTTATTGAAGTGAATCAAAATAAGAGAACAGATTATTATTCGGTATCACACATTTAACAGTTAAACAGGACGTTTTTTTTTTCTCATTATCAATGAGAATATTTTTATATGAATAAAAAACGATATAACAGTGCCTCATTTGTCTTATAAACTATAATCAAAAATTTTTCTAATCTATAATGCAATTTGGTGAAGTTAATATAGAAAAGAGTATGTGAAATTTCGTACTTTGTCTAAACAGCTAATAATTACTTGTTGTTATTGTCCATTGATTCTACGAGATTGCCGGAGAGTGTCACCTAATACATACCAATTATTCCGCCCGTCAACTGCGTATTAAAAAAATTATTCTGCATTTTTACTGCTACGCGGTTAATTTTTAAATATTAGCATTTGCATACACTTCTCGTTTAATTTGAGGATATTAATTATAAAATTATCCTGTATTTCAATTTAATCACCTTATATTATTTTGATTTTTTTTTTTTAATATGATTCCATTTAATAAAATTTAAGGCCGATTCACACTATCGTTTTGCTCACGGTCCGCTCGCGTGTTTTATCAGAGATTCTTCATAAGAATTTTTTCATCACTATATCCGACCCAAATTAATTCAAAGTTGATCGAGAAAGGACATATCTGAGTCGATGAATTTGTGTCATTATACCATCTTACCGGTATTTAGAAAGATAATGGAAGGTAATTAATGCGTAGGCACAATGCCTCTGTGAAAAAGGTATTTCACAATTTCCATTTAAAATAATGCAAATGAAATTAAATGGAAATATTGATATTTTGGTGTCATCAAAGTCTAGGATAGAATTATGACCGGTCCGTGAACGAAGTGGCAGTGTGAATTGGCCGTTATTGATTAGAGTAAAGCTAATGACCAGATATAGATAATGATCGAGTCGTTAAGGAAAAACATTTTACACCTTCATATTTTGAAAAATAAGGTGGTCGAATTAATTAAAAAATTCATAACTTGACGTGGCATTAATAGTTAAAAATTTTATACTGAAAAGAATTTGTGGCCTTCGCACCAAATTATATATTACATAATTGAAATGTAATATAATAATTGCATTAAAGTTATGACTGCGAATCTTTTGGATTCTCAGTGTCTTTTTTTCTTCCGTTATTCTACTCAAATCAAGAGATAGATAATTAATAGCAATTGTTAAAGCGTACGTATGGTAAGCAGTAATCATAATATAAACAAAAATAAGGAAGATATTATAATGGTACCCTGTATCATCTTTAATAATTTTTCTTTTTTTATGAATGAAACAAAGTATTGCATGTTGAACTATGATGCTACCAATATTCCTTACCTAGCAGTATAATAAATCAAAATTGCCCAAGAACAATTGACTTAAACAGAGAAATTCTCATTTGTAGTCGATTGATCTATGATCATATTAATAATTATTATTACTATTATTATTACTATTATTTTAATTTTTTTTTTTTTTTTTTTTTCAATAATTAATCAAGTTTACATTTCACTATACTATTATTGTGGTTTGTTTCTACAATAGATATTTAATAAATTCAATCAACGCAATAAAACACTTAAAAACCACTTCAGATATAATACTATAATCTAAGCAAGCAAACATATGAAAAACTAACGAGAAAATATTTTTCGATTAATATTTACAATTCAAATGTATTAATATTTGTCATTTAGTCGTATTGTTATATTACCTATATAGTATAAAATTCAAGATAAGAAAATAAAAATGAGGCATTTTTTAGGTTTTTTTTTTTTTTTTTTTTTTTATATAAACGAACTGATAAAATTTGGATGAATGAATTAAAAATTTTCACTAATTGATTCTTTGAAAATTTATGCTTTCATAATAACTCACATAGATGATTATTTTTTGAAAAAAAAAAAATAAATAAATAAATTTTCATTAATATAAAATTGTTATCAAGGCATTCCTACTTGATGTCCATGTTAATTTTCATCCGTAAATATAAAATAATAAATTCATGTGCAATGATTGTCAAAACAAAAATATCAATTGTTTCATAGGCAATAGATCAATTCAAAAGCGATAGTACTTAATAAATTTGGATAGTAAATTAATAACTTAATGTTTAATTTTATGAACAAATATTGCTCACAATCTTCATGATTAAAATCATTTATAATACATTCTCAAGATAATTTGTTGAGGTAATCATTGCAATACATTCAGTGCTTTTGTTCTCAACCAGTACATTACAATATTCTGCATTCAAAATACTCTATCGATACGCAGACAAAAAAAAATGTATTTCCAAGATATTAAATAATTATGTAATTTAATCGTTCGACTTTTTAAATTCTTATCTATTTTTCAATACAAAAATAATTATCTCTCTCACACAATAAAATGGCACAGTTTTTAACTGATAGAAATTTATTTATCAACTTTAAAATCGCCTTCAAATAATATTTTGTAATATCTTCCTTATTTAATCTACTACACTACTTTCGAGAGTAAAAAAAATTACTGTACGCAATATATACTATCAAATTGAATTGAAACAAAAATGTCGGGTATGAAAACGGGTAATATCTACTTGTATTTCTAGTAAACATGTCAGATTTTGTTGAAATAAAATTCATATTAATATATCTCACTATGTTATATATACATGTTTTATAACTTGTACTTTGATAAAACTATTCATATTTCACTGATTTTCCTGCAGTATAAATACCAAAGTTATGATTGACAAAATTATCTCTAGAAATTCGACAGACAAAAATATATATATAAATATATCCACGTTGCAAAAACATTTATTTACCATTAATTAATCAGCATTTATAAATTTGTACTATCATACAAGAAATTAATCATATCTAAAAGAAAATTTGTAATTTACAATATTGACTTATACAAATATATTTCAATTTTTCAGAATATCATCAGTAGTACCTTGATCCATTAAATCCCAAATTAAAAGTGCGATAACGCATTCCACATATCCCAAGTAATTTATAAGATTTTTGCTTTTTTCTTTTGTTTTACAAAATATTTATTTTATATGGATTTTCATCATTTAGTATTTAATAAAATTTCTACAAAAAAAAAAAAAAAAAACAATGCATTTAAACGCGTAAGATTAATTAAGTTATACATATCTCAATTAAATTATCTTCAAAATAATATTTTAATTCAGTATTCTCATCATATTTAAATTGAGTATTGAGAGTATCATTTGATTTTTTATGGAATCCGGCTCTACAGGGAAAATTACCTCTTCCAGTTTTTGTTCTAGTTGTACTGTGCAGGGACGAATTTTATGGGCGCTTGTTGGGCGGGCAATCTTGTCCAAAAATATGTCGATGATTTATTATTATTATGATTTCTCACATAATTTTTTGTTTTTTGTTTTGTACAATTATTCGTATCAACACATATCATAAATTAACAGTTTAAAAAAAAATTGACGAAAGATGATTTTACTCTATAAATACCTTATCTTGTCAAGAACTCGGTAATACGTTATCTGATATCGGCTTGGCTCTAAAAATTTGGTACCTTCGGCTGTCAAGGTTATATTTTCAAGAACCCATCAATAAAAAGTTAACACTGTTACAGTGGTTATATTTTCCCTTTACATATATTTTTATTGATTTATATTGCAATCAATAATTGCGAGTATTGCAAGTTTAAACGAAAGAAAAAAAAAAAATTATATTAATTTAATACAATGAATATCGTCGATCGTCAAGGTCTCATAGTCTATTCTAACGTTATAAATAATAATCGTGATAAATGTCACATTATTGTATAAAGATGATATTTCAAATGTTTAATTTGAATTTCAATTAAATAAAACTTAATTTTCGTAAAATAAAAAATTGAGGTGGAAAAAAAAAAAAAAAAATTTGAGTACCAATATATTTTACAATATTCTGTACAAATTTCCATGAGAAATAATTTGCTACAAATTAAAACTTGATATTCATATCGTGTCTCTTCTACAATGGCAATTATCTGTGTATTTAAATATTTATTTTTATTCTTTTTCAATTTATCGATTCGTTTAGCTTTTTGGTAAAAAGTGCAATCACTTTATGTAACATTTAAAATTGTACGAAGCATTAAATTTTGCTTTATTAAAATTTAACGTTCAATCATTCTATGTCCTGTTTTTTTATAATTTTACAATGTCGGCAAGACTATGTAATATATCCTAAATATAAATACATATTTCAAAGTTAATGCTACGAGTTTTTGTTTAATATTTATAACCACAGATATTTTGTTGAAATATCCAATGAAAAGATAAGATATTAATTCATTATTCATTGTACATTTTCTCATACATTTGATACGAAATTGATCAATTATATTTAATGAAAAATTGATGATTGTTATTTGAATGAGTAGCAATCATCATATTATCAATTTATTTTATGGATAAATCTTAGCATATTCTATCTTGTGCATTACAGAGTAACCTTGCATTATTTATAAATATATAACAAAAATATATGATGAATTGACCTATATACAATGAAAAATCTATAAAACTTAAAAGTTACACTTCAATTAATCTTGATTGAATTTGATCCAAAAATTGAATGATAATTAATTTAGTACTACATTTATAGGCACAACAAATATTGATGTACGTGAATGTCACTATTTTAACGTCATTAATTTGAACATGGTATGCAAAATATGAATTCAATAATGATCAATATTAATTTTTAAATGTAAATTAAATAAACATAATTGTATGTTCATATGGCAAATTGAATTTATCTGGTCGTTGAGTTATTCATGCATGTTAAATATTAAAAAATGAGCATTGAAATCTTTTAGATGTCAATTTCTTATTTTTTTCTACAGCCTTGTAAAATCTAGGCACTTTTTTCTTTACAATTTGTCAGTAAATGAATACTTGTATCAATATTTCGTCTCTTAAGAAACCAATCTGTGAATAAATGTTAGTGTACATGTAAGCTCGATTTTTTTTTCTTTCTTTCAATTGAATCGAATTATTTGTGGAATATATGTTCAAGTTCCACGTATCAGTTTGTTCAGAGTCATCACCGTAATTAGGATGGTATATTTAGGTAATTACATCAGTCTCCGGCGAATTATTATAAAGAATCATATGAATATGGAAAGTTTTATCGGCATTATTATAAATTAAGAAAAAAAAAAAAAAAAAAAAAAAAAAAATATTGAACGTCTACAATGTCCCAACGGTAAATTACAATATACATAATCAAAAGTATAATTACTGTAATGCAACATGACTCATTCATATTTTTCTTGCTTTCTATTGCGCTTATCTCGATTTGAACTGCATTTTAATAGTTTACGTGAAGTGGTCTGTGGTCGCGTTGACTGATGCATCCTCTCAATGACTAGCTTAGGATATTATGAATACATACATTATTGTACCTTTTTTTTTTATCTATTTATTATTCTTTTCTTTTACCAGTGAAAATGCATAAATGGCAATAAGAATTTTTTTTTGTAGGTGTTTTTTGTTCAATTAATTTGATCACTAATCGTTTTATAATTTTTCTTGGCATTTTTTTGTTTTGTTTTGTTCGTTAGGCTAGTGCGCACATTTTTTTTTTTGCCGATCAAATTGACGATAAAATTATTTTATTCTATGAATGGATTTTTTTCATTTACGTATTATTTGCCGTTTAAAATAGAATGAATTATTAGCAAATTAAGATTGAAAAAAAAATTTAAAAAAAATCTTTTATGGAAGTACGGAACAAATTAAATTTCCCCACTAAATACAAAAAATTATTAATAATAAAATAACAAACCGGTACAAATAATCATTAAATGTATTGTACCAATTATTAGGTACAAAAATAATCTACCTATCGAAATATTTTAACATTGACAGAAATACACACTGCTAACAAACCTCCGACATAATCTAATTAATATAATTTTTAGCTTATGACTATATAATTCGAAATTAGATTATCGAGTTTGCAAAACTTTATAATACAAAAGTGATTTTTTTTTGTACATATAATTTCGTAAACAATGGTACTGATAGTCTAACATTTTTGCAAAGTTCACCATACTATTACTTACGATACTATTATATTTAGAATTAATTTTATTCACTAAATATCATGCTTGTTATAACCTCACTCCCGAACAATACATGCTCTCCTGTCCTTAATTACATTTCTGGAGAAAATGCATAAAAAAAAGAGAAAAAAAAAGAATCAGATTAAAGTTCACGATTTTCAGATTATACAAAAATCTTAATAACTCAAAATCAGGCACAATTTATAATATCCACAATCATTGTGATAGTTTTAAAGTATTTTCACGGCGTCATGGACAAAGGCACTGCCAATTCAATTATTAACACTTATATTGTTTGGTATTATACTTACAATATACAAATAATTCTCACCGATATACATAAATAATTGAATTAATTTTATTTCACGGTATTGTTGTTATGTGTGGTGCAACCGCCACTTTACTGTATGGCTCATCACTGACAGACGTACCAGTCGATTGTGTCTGCGTGTCTAATTGTCGATGCTGCACATAGGGTGATACTTTTTTTTCTGAAATGGTTTCATCGGCATTCAATTTTTCGGTGGACGTTGCATAATCAAACGTACTTTGTATATCGGACGCTAGAACAGATTCATCCAATTCTGGAAGAGCACTTGATTCCATATCACCAGATTGCCAATAAATTGGCGGATTCAGCGACGAAGACAAATCTATTTCACTTTCTTCTGTGCACAATGTATCATCATTTTTACTTTTTTGATGTTGAAGCATTTGAAATACAGTCGAAGCTTGAACATAAGGTTTATTTGTTGTACTTGATTTTGCACATTGATATTGTCGATTGCCATCCGAAAGTGAGGCTGACTTTGATGATGTTATTTCAGGAATTGAACCAACAGTGACATATGGCTTTGATGTTGTATCATTTGAAGCCGATTTCAATGGACTTGGATTCACCGCAAATTGATTTGCTACAAATACAGGCTTATTACTTGAATAGGAATTTAATGCAAACTGAGTCTTCAATAAATCTTTTTTTGTCAAGTCCGCGGGTGAATTCATTCCAAATGGCTTTCTTATATTGTCCATCAGTCCAGTTTGGACGTATGGTTTTGATGATTGATCCAGTTGTGCAAACGCTATATTATCCAAATTATGAAGTGGGCCAATTAGTTTATTTTGTGGTTTTTGCTCTAACGATGCTAGACTCACATATGGATGATTACATTTAATTTCATCTTCACAAGTCACTAATTTATTGTCCGCTGATTCAGATGGTTCTTCAACTTTTGAATGTGCTACTTTAGGTATTATACCAACAACACTATAGCTACCGGTGTGCTCGGTCTCTAGTGGCACGGGGGACGGATTTGACGTCAACTCTTCGGAAGACGGCATGCTGATGTAGCCTGTTGATGACCATGCTTGTTGTTGTGGTATCATGAATCTGGAAGTGTCTGTTAAATTTGGTGTTGATCGTGCTAATGACGTTGTATCCTCGACTGCAAGGTCACCCGATTTAGCACCTTTTATATAAGTATCCCATCGTAATGAATCAGTTAAAATACCTGATCTAGTTGTGCCGACATTTCGTTGACGGAGACTCGTTGTTTCCCACGTTGTAGACGTTTCTAGTAATTTATTTTGTGAAATCGTAATTGGATCAATTTCAGTACCACTATCGGCTGAAACATGGGAAGCTGAAGTTAGTGAAGATGTTACGGACTCTTGACCACTCGAACAATGACTTGAATCAGCTGATGATTGTCTTATATGTTGCTCGCCACCACCGTCACCGCCACCACCACTACCACCACCATTACCTTGTAATAATTTTTCTCGGGTCGCAAGACCAGGTGGTAATTTCACTTCAACATCTTGCATAGCTTTACACTTTAGCCACATTCTCTTTGATGTATATGCTATACAAAGAAGAAAAATAATTCCACTCATGCAACTAATTATCCAAATTATTACATAAACACGGAATGAAGATCCATCGCTGTAACAATTATTTTCACCGGCATCAGACCATGGCCCAATAATATGTCTACCATCATAGTCAATATTAACTGCACGCACTCTAAAATAATATACTCGTCTACGTCCATCCCCTTTACAATCTGGAATTGGCAATTGTATTTCCATTTTTGTACTATTTCGTATATCACCATCACCCGATGAAATTTGATAGTAATCCAAATTTCCACCAAAGTTGGATGGTTTACTCCACATAATTATCATGTGAGTTGAATTAATAAATCGTACAGTTGGCGTTTTCATTATTTTTCCGGGTCTCCCAATAGCAGAAAGATGATAGATAGTTGGTGATGGGGCACTACATTCCACAGTGCATGCGGTTATGCGGATTGAATAATTTTTAAATGGCAATAGCTCCTTCAATAAAACATGAGTGGATTCCTCGACATTTATCACATTACCACTGTAATGAACTTTATAGTAACGTAATACTCCATTCATTGCTGTTGGTGGATCCCACGAAACAAACATTGTTGTGTTAGTAACGTTGCCGATTGTTACATTTTGTGGTGGAGTCGCTGGTGCTGCTTCAAATGTTGTGTCATGAAGTGGATTACTCTGTAAGCTTTCACCATTTTTCGTTAAAACAGCAACACTTATCATGTATGTGGTATACGGTTTTAAGCCAGTTACAACGCCTGATGTTGTTAATGGACCTGCTGGAATTGTCGTATTTTTCTGGGGTTCTTTACAATTGAGATTCCGCGGAGAAACAATTGAACAATAATAAATATTAAATCCCTCAACATTTCCAATTCGATCAGAACAATCGAGTTTCCACGATATACTTATATTATTTGATCCACGTTGATTTATCCATACTGATTTCATTTTTCCTATAACTTTGTTATGAATAACTGTGCATGATGCCCAAACCATTCCGCTACTACCATTGACTGTGTTTGCTGATATCGCGAATTGATACACTTTACTCGGGTCTGGCACTGTCATATTGTAAATTGTTGATGTTCTTGGTACGTGTACCCAATCAAGATATCCCTAAAAATGAAATCAAATAATGTACCACATAGTTGTCGATTGAGGTTTTTTTTTTTCTTTTTTTTTTTTCCCTCCTGTTTCTAACACTATTGTCGTGATAATATAAAATGTTGAAACATTATATATACTTACGGTACATTGATATGGACGATCGCGATCATTATCACACCAAAAAATTGTATAATTCATTATGTTTCCATTGCGGATTGGAGGCTTCCACGATAATTCGTAAAGACCTTCATCAAAAGCGATTTTTGTAAATGCTACTGGCTCATCTGGCACTGAAAATGAAAAAGAAAAATATATTATTATTATTATCATTAATTTATTGTCATTTCTTATACAAGTGTTAAAATAATAATAATTATTTCTTTTTAAATATTTTTTTCTATCCATATTCAATTATTTACTTTCAGTTTGACTTGGGACAAAGATTGATGCTGTTTCGG
Source organism: Dinocampus coccinellae (assembly GCA_963920625.1). Classification (NCBI taxonomy): domain Eukaryota; kingdom Metazoa; phylum Arthropoda; class Insecta; order Hymenoptera; family Braconidae; genus Dinocampus; species Dinocampus coccinellae. The sequence goes on along the minus strand of OY987188.1, from coordinate 2,072,712 downwards.
GATGAGAGCCCATTACATTAGTCGTAATTAGTTCGAAGCGATAACTATTGAAACTGATGCCTTTGAATTTAGTGTAAGTGCGAGTGGTTTCATTCGGTGTAACTAGGATCTCATTACCGTCCTCCTCGACACGGGAAATTTGATATTTAAAATCATCGCCATTCTGTAAATAAGACGGTATAGCTTTCCAGTATAAATATACGTCTCTGTTTGTTTTATTCTCCATTATCTCAAAACTTCCGATGTCGGTGCGGGCTGAACGACCAGGTACTATAAAAAGATAAATGGAAAATATTGATAATATCCATGTAAATAATTTTTATCTTTGTATAGTTTTTAATATCAAATTTTATGTGATTACAATAATTATTACTTACATCTTGGTGGACTTCTGAATGTAACCGTACTGAAATTACTCCATTTATTTTCATCTGTTGCCGATGCACTTTTTATAAATACACGAACATCGTAAACGGTGTTTGCATATTTTATTCCAGTGAGATTGTAATATCGCACAAATCCGTGGACTTCATTCGTTATGTTAATCACCTAATTATAATGAAATAATAAATTTTTTTAATTGTTCATAATTTGTTTATTAACACATATTTTTCTATAACAGTCAAAGGGTTAACACCCACAATGTTTTGATAAAACAAAATTTTTTTTTATCACGAGGAAAAAATACGTCTGTCTATCTAGGTTACTGTGTTATCATTTCTTTTTATAATTTTTATATCTGGAAAAATTTAGCAGGAAGTGCGATATTTTATTCGTGAGAGAAACAAAATTTCATCGAAATCTTTCAAATTAAATGTCTTAAATGTAAAAATAATTTATTTTCATACACAAGACTTTAATGAATTTTAATAGAAAAAAATAATAATATAGAATATAAAAATACTTTGTAAACCTTGAATGTTTGTGACTATGAAATATCGATTCAACGTAACACAAAATATAAATAAATAAATAATAAATAAAAGAAACAAAAAAAATGAAATATTGATATGGATGCTATTTTTTTATAGAGATAAATTATTCTAACCTGCCACATTTTCTCGGTATCCCACTGATGTTGATAAGCTATTCTGTGATGTAGTCCGGGCGGAAAGTTCCGTATGGGAGACGGTACCTCCCAATACAACATTACGCTTTCAGTTGTTTTATTGACGATTGATAATTGTTCGGGTTTTGCTGGAATCACTAAAAAAATCAACAAACAAAAATGTTTCAATATGTGTATTAGTATTATTCATACATTCAACTTTCACTTTAAATATATATATGAAAGTGTAAATGAAAATATAAACAATACTGATGCTGACCATGCGCGAAATGATGAAACGACGGCATTTTGAATGACTTATTTCCTAGTACATTTTTTACTTCGAACGTAAAGTTATAGATTTCATATAATTGTCGATAAGGAGGATCTGTGGAGATATCCCAAAGACAACTATTTGGATGATTCGCTAGTGGATCCTCTGATGGACATGGAAAACGTTTTGAATTACTTATTCTGTATGAAATATCATTTCGCGTCTCCACATAATTTGGAACTGGTACCCATGAACACCGTAAACTTTCCCAATTATATCCAATGCAACTTAAATTTGTTGGTGCTTCAGGTTGAACTGAAACAAATAATATGAAACAAATCTTTTATTTTTAGATGATACAGATGCGAAAAGTTATTGTGGGTTGCATTATTAGTAAAATTGTATACAATATGTATGTGTGATTAAAAAATAAAAGTTGAGATCATTTATCCGACATGTTTCATATGTCCTAAATATTTATCGACCTGTTTGTAACTGAAACAGTATTATACACTTGAAGATTATCGCGTATCGCAATCCAATTACTCCTAGAATGTAATTGTGGTGAAGAAATAAATAAATAAATAAAACAATAATCGCTTATTTCAAATTGAATGAATGCAGTCTTTTCTGTGAAAAATATTTTATGATTAGTTAGGAAAAATTTTTTTTTTTAATAAATAAATAAATACATAATAATAAAATAATAAAGTAAATATAAAAATAAAATGAAATGAAAATGCGCGATAGAAGAAATTAAAAACAACTGATTACGAATGAAGATATCATTGCGTTGACGCGGGAATATAGTGATTGAATATACCACACATTGAAATTTTTTTTTTCTTCTTGAAAAACCTTTTGACCCGATATAATTAATATTTTTTCCATATTAATGATTTATATTTATGCAAGTAATTTTTATAATCTGCAATATAGTATTTTTTTTTCTCTTTCTTCCTTTCTTCATGCATAGAATTATAGAGTGAATGAATGATAGATATACTTACATCCAACTACAACACTATTGAGACAAACAGTTTCATATTTTTTATTATAATTTTCATCCAATTGTAGTTTGCAATAATACATGTTCTTTGATGGCGGTGGTTTTTCGATAAACATTTCAATAGTCGTTTCATTAACTATTGTGACAAATTCTCGTTCCATTTTTTTATTACTTCGAAAAAATACAAGATCCGATGCATTTTTACCAGAGAATTCCGCGTCTACCACCGTCTTATTCAGCATACATAGAATTCGCAGAGGTTGGCCGTATTCCAAAATAATGTCACCGGCCGGAAAAGTTCCTGTAACAAGACAAATATTTTGTAACATGTGCAATCGTGTTTTACATTTGGTCTGTTATATACACGATGGCGCATCATATTTCTGCTTCTTTTGTAATAAATATCGAATTATGTTCTTTACCGTATTGAGCGCGCGCGCGAGAGAATTTTTCGTCGTAACTGTATTCTCCCCCTCTACTATTAAATTAAGTACAGATATATATATATATATATATATATATATATGGTATGAGTATGGATACTCTCAAGTTAGAAATTCCAAAATGAAAGATAAGCCGTTTATGTTTTATTTATATGTATATTTCAGTCGAGAAAACAAGTGCTTGTACCATGAGAGCGCTTGAAAATGTCCACGCACATGAGAAATATACATATATATTGGAATCACGTTAAATTAATGATAATTATTTCTTTGAATGGTAAATATTTCAATATATTACTTACGTCCAGGTGTTTTTAGACCTGAAGCACATTTATGTGCTGAGCTCGTACATATCAAACTGATGAAAATGATAATGGCAACTTGCCAAAAATTGTACAATCTATTTCTCAAATGATAATCAATATAATTTAATAGATTAAGTCGTTCATCAATTTTTATGTTAATACGATTCATTAAGGTAAATTTTTCATTGAATTTTGAACGATCGATGGTGCTTGTGACACTATTATTTTTCAACTCACAATCATCATTACTTATCGATTGTTTTTGCCGCCAACTTGTTACAGTACAACTATTTTTTAATTGCAATATATTATTGTGACAATTATCCAATTGTTCTCCATGTTTACAATCAATATTATTCGCGTTCACACTTTTATTTCTCGAACTCGATATTGATGATTCATTTTGATATGTATGATTTTTTAATCGTAAAAACGATCGTCTATTTTCGTTGTATATGTGGATTTTCGACTGGGACAACATTCTCGGCGACACTTTAGTTTTACAATAATCATGCTTCATAGATTCCGTAGAATTATCATCGGGATATTGTTGAATCTGTCTCATATAACACTGGGATGATATTGTATCCGGTGACATTTTCAGTTTCCATCACTAAAAATATAAATATAAAATTTTTTTTTTTAAATTAATATCATGATATTTTTCATATTTCAATTGTAAAAAAAAAAATTAATAATAATAATAAAATAAATATTATCTACTACAAAAATAAAATAATAAAAAAAAAAATTTAAAACATGTGTTACAATTTTACTGTATCGTATCTGAAGTTAAAGTTTATGGCCTGCTGTGTTTTTGGAAAATTTGACTCTTTCCAAGTGTTTTCAACTGTACGACACAACTAGTTTTAAATTCATTAGGACATCGGGGAGCGCGACCTACCCTATACACAAATAAAAGTGGGGATAGAAGTATAGGCAACAAAATGGAGTTCCATTGGTTAATTTATAAAGAAATATTTTTATGCTTGTACTTATGTTCTTTCAATTACATTTATTTCAAAGAAGTAAATGAACTTTTTTTTTGTTTGTACTGAAAAAAATTCATTTTAAATTATTGTATAATCATTCAATAATTGTAATGTGAAATTAATGGCTCAGCATATTATTTTTACGTTAAATTATAAATTATTCTTGAAATAATATCAAAAGCGATGCGCCAGAATAAAAAAAATATATAATATAATACTTATAGATTCCTTGGATTAGTAGAAAAGATTAAGAAATTTATTACGAACCAAAAAATAAATAAATAAATAATAAATACAAATGGGAAAAAGAAACAAGAGTTTTAGTAGGAAAATATTTGTTATTTATCGATTGAATTATTATATAAAAAGTCATAAGAAAAAAAAAGTTTCTTATTAAATGTGAATAATATATTGAAGATGTTGAGTTACACAGAAGAGACATATTTGTTTCACAGTGAAAATACTTTACCAGAACACACTGTTGTATATTGAGCAACAGTATTCCAAACAAACGAAAATTGAAAAGATGGTTTTACTTGGATATTAACAACATGAATTATTCATTTATTCTTCTAAGGAGCATCGACTCAACAATATATACGCGAACTATTAAGAATTCACGACTGAATAGAGATCGATAGTGTACGTATATAAATATATGAAGTTTTTAAAATTATATACTTTTTTTATAATAATTTTTTTGTCTGCATCTAATTTATTTTTATGTAAATTATATTGTACTAGATGAGTTTCTCTGAGTAATAATCAAAGCCAAAAATACCAATATAAATAATAAATTTTCCATTTTTTTTCCATTTACTATGTATAATGGTCCACACGATTCATAATATTACATATATAATTTAATTGATATAGATATTTAAAACGGTGTGTATTTAATGAATGTAGTGTTCGCGTTTTAACACTCAGTGTGAAATGTATATATACACACTCATATAAGAGGCTACAAGAGATAAACATCTCTTTCTTTTTCTTCCTTACTCCCTCCTATCTTTTTTCTTTGGATTGCATCGTGTTGTATGAGAACGTATGTATATACATGCAGGGAACATACAATGATACATCATGATATATACGTATATACGCAAACACAGTTCAAAGTTAAATGCATATATATACACGACTACTAACGCAACAATAAGTGCCTCATGGCGAATGAAAAATACACGTTGCCTGGCCTTTACCCGATAGGGGTACGGAGAAAAATCTGTTGTTCTCTAATGGGAGTATATTTTTTTTTCCAAGAATCCGAGAAAACTTACAGTGAAGCTGCCTTGGGGCGTGGAATATCTACACATTAATCAGCATTTTTATTATTATGGCACATATATATAAATATATATGGGGGTGTTTGTACTCGCATACGTAGATATATATTTATTCACATATTTAAATGAACAAAACTCACCCCTAGTGATTTAGCAAAAAATTTGTGGTGATCATGTTTTGCATTGCACTTCCATGAATTGTAGGCCGTCGTCTCGCTCATCCACACTCCGATTCGTGCAGAATAAATTCTCTTGTATATATGTATGTAGAGCCACACAGCACCACACAACAGCGCGGACAAAACCCGTTTTTTTTGTTGAGCGTTGTTGTACAACTGCGTGGGGCAATTCACTATTTCTCGTACAAACTAATAGCCAATGCTACCTTATATGTGATAACATTTGTATTCACACTCAATCGCAATTTACAATCGCGTAAATCGCCTGTGTCACTTCATATTTGTGAAAAATACTGTTTACATTCGTCCCGAAGGTACCTACTCGCTATAAATATATGGTACAATACACATACACGTACTGTTTTGGCGTGTATATTAACGATCTATACACGTAAAACATTCGCAATCAATCAACAGAGTTGCCAACGTTTACGATACATCAATTCCTGGGAACATGATTACTCCGCTTCACACACATATTTTTTTTTATTGCTTTCTATTTAAACTTTATATCGCCATATTGAAATCACTTTTAATAAAATATAAAATAGCTTCCGCGTAACACTTTTTCTTATTACATTTACTGAATAATTTTCATTTTGGACAACGAGCTCTTTCAGTAATAAATTTCTCAAGAGTTTTACGTTACGATTGACGTCACGAACACGACCATCACGACGACATTGAGGCATCTCTTGTATTCTGAGAAACACGGAGGGAGTCAAATTCATTGTTGCCAACGCCACCAGCTATATGGCGCTGAATTTAAATATTATTGAGATACTTCATAACTTTAATTATTTTCCGCAATGATTAAAAAACAAAAAAAAACTGAAATTAAATTCATGAGCTTAAGTTAAAATTAAAAATGAAATAATAGGATGTATTAAGATGACTAATACAAAAAAAAAAACAAAATTGCTATACATATAATGAAAGTTTAAAATTATTGAAATATTAAATTTGATGTATGAATAATTATTTATTGATTTATATTGTTTATTTGTATTTCATAAAGAAAATACTAGTTTCGTATCTATTTAACATTCATTTACAATAATGTGTACATATTTTCAATGACATTAAAGAAAAATTTAATTAATATAATCATATTTATAATTTGTAAAAGTAGAGATTCATCAATGTATTGAAAGAAGGAAGAAATATCATTGAACATTGTAAGTAATGTTGCGAAAATATATGTATATAGATTAAACAAATAATATTTGATTTATAATATTGTTCAGTCGACGTGAATTCTAAACGGAAGACGCGAAGAAATGCAGTTATTTTAAATGTATGTGAATAAGCATTAAATGCAAAAATCTTGGTGTTTAATTCAATGTACAAATTCATCAGACATGATTTTAGAATAATTATATTATATTGATAAAAAATAATCAATATTATTATATGATATATTGAGCATAAGAATAATCGCTCTGTGGTATAATAGTATTGAGTAAACGTATAAAATACAAATATTATAGAAGTAAATAAGGCCTTTTGAAGAACATCCATCTTTACGATTATGTATAAGAATTACAATAATAATGTCGAGATCCAAAAATACATGAAATTTATTTGTTTCATGATACTCAAACTCGAATGTTCTTATATATGTGTATAAACGATGAGGCATTTTTTCTAAATCTATGGGTAAAAAAATATATTTTGTTAACACATTTACACTGGCTAAATGCTCACATTTTCATATTTATCTTGCTATTTTGTTCCTGTAATCACTTGCATAATTTTTTTGTTTGTCTTCAAATCTTTATATTGCTGTATTTATTAGTCTGATGAGAAATATCCTTTTTTTTTTTTCTTTTTTTTCCCACTTATTAATTAAAGTAAATAGTTCTATTTTTATTGTAAATTTTTTACGCGCAAAGGGAAAAATCTCTTCTTTGGTTGACGGAATTCTTATTATAACTATGCACGTTGAGTTATTTTCAAGGAAAAAATAATTATTTTGCCATAAATTAACATAATGAATTATACAATTTGCTAGATGTCTTTCATGACGAAGATACAGTTGCATAATTTATATTACATTTTAAAAAGACACGTTGTCTTTATTCTCAACCCTGCTTTGTTTGTTTATAAAAATTTTTTATGTGATATTCATATGAAGATAATCAATAGCTCTATTGAGCATTTATGTTAACAAACATATATTTCAGTGCTAGCTCATTATTCTAATAGTATAGGCACAAAATTGGTCTTTTGATCTATGACATTTTATTAAACTAAAAATTTATATAAAAGTTTTTTTTTTTTTTTTTTTTTTTTTTTTTTCGTCCAATAAAAATATTGAAATTATTGCTGTTTTCTCGAAAAACAGCAGCACAGTGGAATGAAGAATTTTCGTTTTTTCACAACTTTAATATCATTATTCGCAGAATTTTTCAAGAGCTTGTAGGACGTGCCAATGTCATTCACATCAAGTTTTATTTGGTTGATTGTAATATTACTCTACAATAAATTCCAATAAATAAATTTACTAGTCATTGCTATAAAGACAATTATTATTAAAAAACAATAATTGGTTTATCGTCATTTTGTTTAAGAGTAAAAAGAGAAAAAAAAACGTGCCAAGCCCAAATTTTATATCCAATTATTTCTACTGAATCACACATGTTAATTGTAAATTCATTTTTTTTTTTGTTCGGTTATAATATTATTAATACACAATTAGTTAGCACCAATATCGACAAATTTATCAAGGGCTGTAAGTACAATTCTTGATTATTATATGAATTAATTTGCTCTCATTTCGGAAAAATTCCTATGAAAAAAAATAAAAAATAATAAATGCATCGATAAATTTATCCATTGTGTTTGATCACGCTTTTATATTAAATAACTATTTTCTTTGTAATTCCATGAATGATATACCATGAATGAGATTTAAAAATAAATATCATTAAATTTACACAAAGTTAGAATATGTATTCCACATTGTATAATTGAAAGAAAAAAATCTCTCTTATTATATTATATTTTTCAAATAATTATTTATTTCTGAGAGATTTCTTGCGTTAGTCGTAAACAAAATATGCGATGCTGTTAATATATACTTCGACCAATTATTAAAAAATCACGATGAATTAATTTGTTATTATTATTCATTCATCTTTATATATTCATATCGTAGAGATGAGGTGGAGCACCTACCGCGCTCGGCATTTGACATCCACGGCGTACTAAAAGCCGCACGGATGGTCCGCCATTTCGTATAATCTCTATTGCTTCAGCATGAGTCATATTTTTCGTATTGATTCCATTTATTTCAATAATTTGATCACCAACCTGATGGTATATATTTAACGAAATTTTTTAAAATAATATTCAGTAATATATTGCAGACTTTTTTAAAATAATTTACTTACCCTTAATCTATTATCAATAGCTGCTGGACCATTTTCAGCAATCTGCAAAACAAATAGTGGCATATTTTGAAATTCACGACCGCCACGTATACTAAATCCAAATCCACGAGTACCACGAGTCAATTCAACTGCGTGATACTGTCCACTATCACCATCGCCTGTTGACTCATCCTCGATAAATAAAAAATATAATAAACAAAAAATTAATATAATTGTTCAAAAAAATATAAAAGATAAATTTTGATTGGTATTGTTACCTTTTGTGACATGGATGTCGTACTGCAACAATCATCAATCGGATATCCTATTGTTAATGTAACTGAATATCCCGAATCTTTAATTAAATTAACAATATCCTTATGACAAAGATTTGTAATGTCTACGTGATTAACGGCAAGAATATGATCACCAACTTCGAGCCGTCCGCATCGTTCGGCGGGCGAGCCTTCAATTATTCTACCAATAGTTGAACCGGCTTTATTAACTGACGATATTATAACGAATCCAAATCCTTCATTTTCCATTCGAGTAACAGCAACATCATATGGATATTGAAGATTCATTGGCCGTCCATAAGATGATTGAAGATGATCTTGTGCATTTATACGTCGGCGTATACCTAAAGTTACACGTCCATTTTGTGCAGCAGCGATCATCAATTGCACGACATGATGATGTGATGAATTCATTACACTTTCGCCATCAACAGACATAATTAAATCCCCAGTATTTAATCGATTGTCTAAATCCGCAACACCACCCGGTACAATATGGCCAACTGATACTTGGGAATTTTCTTCAGTACCTCCGACTATTCTAAAGCCGAATCCTGTGTCTTGCCTCACTAAAGTTACCAATGTTTCAATCCATTCAACATCAGGTATAGTTGGGCATACCATTTCATTACTATATTGAGGGTAACGAGCCAATGAACTTGAATGTGGTTGTTCATGTTCAAAACTAGTTGTTTCCTTTCGTTTATCCCAAATTTCTCCAGTATCAACATTTTGTTCTTGACCAATATTGTACGAATTATAATCTTGGGTTCTATATTGAGGATGTAATTGTGCTGCATATAGTGCTTTATAATAATCAGGATGTAAAATGCCATTTTGTTTCATAAGTGTATCATGACGTGACGGATCTATTGAATACATCATGTTCATATCATTATTCATATTCATATCATCATTGGTACGCCAATTAATCGTTTGACGCATTGGATCATCATCGATATTTGTCATTCGTCCAAAATTATCAGTTAAATTGCCGATATTTCTTTTATACGGATCACTGTAATACATGTCACGACTGTAATCCGGATATTTACATCGATTATCAAGAGAATTTATATCAATATTATTTGATTCAGTCTGCCATTCAGATCTATTCAATTCAGCGGGTGATTTTGTTCGATTTCTTGTATCTATTAATGGTGTTTTTGGACGACTCGGTACTACTGCTTTTGTTTGTGTACTGTAAATATCAGCAGTGGGTGTTTTACTCCGAAAAAATTCTTGAGGGGTTTTTTCTTTCTTGTCTTTTGTTTTACCTGTTGTACGTTGAATTTGAATAAGAGCTTCCTGATTTCGTGGACAATCTTTTAATACTTGCACTACTTCCGAGTGACATTTATTTCTTACATTGATATCATTAATATTGACCAATATATCACCTTCCAATAAATTTTTACAACGATGCCGATCGAGAATTTTTTTAACTTTTTGCCCGTGTGATGAATCGGCAATGGTAAATCCAAATCCCATTGCACCTTTTACGATTGAAATGCTAAGGAATTCCGGTTTTGTTGATATGGGTGAATCTTTCCGATCGTTAAAATCACTAGTATCTGATAATAATATATCTGTACTATTTGGCCTTTTTATCGTACTGATTTTGTCAGATATACATAAATCTGGCATTGAATTAACTGAGGCAGTAGTGAGATTTTCACCATTTTGTCGTGCATGAACTGGTAAAAATGATGAATCTAAAAATCCAAATCGGCCATCATTTTGCATATTTGGATCTAAATCCATATATAACGTTGGATCATCTGGCATCATATCTGTGATCATGTAAAATATATTTTCAATCATTTTCTCTTTCAACAAGCATTATCAATTAATTTTTGTGATTGAGTTATCTTTACCTGGTGGATTTACTGCGATTGTTGTGACGACCTCAGTGTTAGGATCATTTGGATCAAATGGTAATGGATATCCCCGACATACTTCCAATGTTACTGTTTCACCACTGGCAATTGACTTGAATACATTAACCATCTCATTATGCGTAAAACCCAATACGCATGTATCATTGACATATACCAATACATCGCCTATAAAAATAAAAAAATGCAGATACAAAAGTTAATACACATATAATGAGTTAATGAAAAAAGTCTGAGTGGTATACATTTAATTTTTAGATTACATAATTAATTTTTTTACCGGTTTGTAATTTTCCATCAAGCCACGCGGGACCATTCGGCACAACACTTTTTATTTGTAAAAATTCTTCAACAGCGTCATCACCACCAACAATAGTAAAACCAAGGCCACGCGAACTTTTTATTAACGTTGTTTGTAATTTTTTTCCTTTTAGTTTTTTTGGATTTCTCGTGAAATTTGGACTTTTTCGATCAGTTAAAGTTTGTTGTGCACGTTTAGCTTGAAGAACAGGATTTTCATATTGTGTACGCCTATTGACATGATCAATAAAATATGTACCATAAAGTTGATCATCAATTTTCTCCCAACCATAAGGCAACTCATCATCAAGACATTCTTCTAATGAACGTTTTTGAAATTTTGATAAACGCGGATCTAACCAATGTGATGTACCAGTATTGTGATCAATGAAATAAACTTCGCCAGTTTCAGTATATGCTTTTTCCCAATTTACAGGCAAAGGGCCTAATTGATCTTCGGAAGTTGGATTACGACAATGATTGTGTCTATTTTGCTTTGAATTTCCAACGCTCTGATCAGATCCATTATTGTACATATAAGTAGGTGGTACACGATGGTGCGTATTGTTTGATTCGTTGATTTTTAATATTTCTTTGTCGACACTACTACCTAAAAAGATAAATATGAAAAATATATACTCGTTTTTTTATTTCATTCATAAATAAATAGAATTATATAAATACATAATTTTATTATCATACCATCCAAAGTATTGTCCACATTAACAGAATCGTCAATTTTGGTTGCCATTTTTTCTTAAAAGTTTTTTTTATTTTCTATCAGGCAGTAGAATCTAGAAAGAATAAAAAAAAATACATATATTTATAATAACAGATTGAGCAATCAAACTGGATATTACGCCATTTCAACAACGCAAGAAAAAAAAAAAGAAAAAAATACAAAACAATTATTTATATTTTTTTTCCCCTACCTCGCTTAACTGTACGATATATTTTGTGTCTTTTTTCATCAATAATTTATCCATTTATAATCAGTAAAAGAAGAGTAGAGGGAGCACATTTTCGGTATGATAAAAAAATGTTTGTTTCTATAATGAGACCGTAAATACGATACGTGAATATAATATCGTAGACGACGAGATCGATTCGCGATATTTGACAGGTTTCCAAAGCATATTACATGCAACATATACACACACACACACACACACATATGTATATATATATATACGCAACGATAAATTTCTTCACGATAAACAAAAAAAAAAAATTTCGGCGTTTGGGATACGTACAATCTCGATAAGCAAACTACACTCAACGGTGTTCAAGAATAACAGGTGTTCAATGAGAATTTTATAAAATTTAAAGATGAGAAAATGTGGTGGCAAACATGGAGACATTTGTGCCTCCGTTAAAAATAATATGTGTGGCTATCCCACATGATATTCGTCGTCGATGAATACGACTTTCTACATTGACTATAAAAAATATATATATATATATATATATATGTATATATGTGTATATAGCCATATGCAACTGTATGAAAAATGTTGTACTTCGAAAGAGTGTTAAACAATTATTGTGTACACACTGTCAATGCACTTAAAAAACAAGTACATAAATGCAAACATTAATTGCTCCATTTTGTAAACCATGAGAAATAACGTTTCCAAGAGCCGTTAAAAAAACCGCAGAAGGGTGCTATGAAGAAAGCCGTGATTATATAGCTACCATAAATACGAAGAAATATTTCTCACGATATTTTTTACTCACGTTTCATGTGCGCTTTCACGATGTGTTTTCTTTCCTTCAGTATCATCACTATCATCATCATCATCATATATGTATATAAAATGTTGCCTACAAGTGGAAAATATTTAACCACTGAATCACCAAAATGTATACACAATATATTGTATTGAAATAATTTTGGACACTGAGAAACTCATACATAAATATCTACACGTATATACGAACAAATACATTGAACTGTACGATATATCCGTCGTATTATGTGTAGTGTGTACGGTGTAAAATTTAAGGGGAAACCAACATGTTCTTAATGTCGAGTTGGAATGAATGCTACGCGCACAAGTGCATTGAGACTCGCAATCTGTCATATACATGTATATAACTTATATTATGGTGTGCGTGAGAAAACTCACGGCGTGTCGAGATACACGTAGCGCCACCACGTTTTAATATATTCATACTAAACATTTGGACATGGCTATCATGATCATCACTATATAATTATTTGCCATTGACCTGAAGACTCCATAACAAATTAACGAATGTACACAAAATTTATTTATAATTATTATATATTGTTTATACAATGTCAAGGAAATATGGAAAGAAAAAAGTTATTATTCTACTCAGGATTTTCAGGGAATGATACTTTAAGCTTGTTGACTGTTTCAGCTTCAGGTTTCGTTGTCGGTTTATTATTTGATCTCAGAACGGCTCCTGGACTTGGATACGGTCTCATTTGATACAAGGGACCACTAGCAGTTGTATCAGCACCAGTTTTTGCTTCATTATGACGAGCAAGGCCGTCAGACCATTTACCTCTGCAAAAAATAACATAAAAAATTTAATATAACACCAGTACTCATAAGACTATAGTCACATGACTGTACAGTATAATAAATAATTTAATGATTATACCGCGGAATATCGCTATAAGATGCAGGATCCATTGGATCTAATGTACGATCCTTTTTCTCTTTAGTACTTTCGATTCTCTGTATTCGTCGGTTATCAGGAACTTTAAATCTGTCTTTGTTAACAACCTTTTGCTCTCGCTTAGAGTCTGATTCATCCACCTATATGCAAATAAAAAAGAAAAAAAAAATAAATAAATAATTGGAAATGATAAATATCAGGTTGGCCATGAACCGTTTGGCTTCGAATTATGAATAAAACATTATTAAAAAATATTTCTAACATCCATAGTATCTTGATCGCTTGCGCTCTCATCGCTAGACATATTATCATCTTGATCAGCAGCTTTTAGATGTAAATCCTCTCTTAATTGCGATGCTGGTTGTGAAATTTGACATTTGGGATGTCCAGGAGGTAACCATGAAACTAAATCAGATGACCAATCCCAATAGTAATGTTGACCACTATAATATAGTATTGAAAATATTTTTTTAGATATATTCAGGAATTATTGTAGTGATCTATATAATATAAAATGAATAAATATTTAACGTACACGCCTGCATCATATACGGCTTTCCAAGTTTCAGGCAACGGATATTTTTGCAATAATTTCATTTGACGTTTCAAGTAATTATCAGATGGTTGTAGATGTCCAACACCCCACAATTCTTTACATTTTTTAGAACACTCATGATATATATTATATTTATTTGGACATCCACTGTAGCCCTGTATTGTAAAAAAATCAATAAATAAGTTGTTTTCAACGATGAATAAAATTACAAATATTGATATTTATGGCTAAATATTATACCATAAATTTTTGTGACAAGTCGATTTCGTTTATTTCTTCTTTTGCATTGTCGTAATCTTCTGCAATTACTTCTTCATGAATTTTTTTTTTCGATTCTTTTTTTGAAGAGTCTGAAAAAACATATATTGAGATTAAAGATGATTTATTATAAATAATATTTTATTTAATAGGTTGGCATTAAACGTACCATTCTTTTCTGATCCGGTGATTAATCCGCGTTTTGTTAGTCGCGCAGCTAATGCTGCTGGAAGGGGCATTTTTTTTTCAAATGTTTTTCAATGAAAAAAAATTTAATCTTTAATTAAAACTCTAAAAATAATATATGATTTATTCATTTGATTTCTACTGAAACTTCACTAAATTTCTTTTTCAACATATAAATATTGCAGGTTAGTCACAATGACATGGCGCTACTACATAACGCGCCAAACAATGGAAATTTCAAATATTTATTTTTTAAAAATGCATACTTAACAATAGAGCAAAATTAAATTTTATTAAAAATATAATATGAATGTATAATACTAAAAATGTTGACTTTTTCATTCGCCATCAGTTATTATTTCTTCTTCAGAGTTTTCACCGCTACCGATAAATGTCTCTTCATTGGTTGTAAAAGTTGGTAATTTTATTTTATGAATATCCATATTAATATTCATTAGAAATTTTTCATTTGCTTCTAATATTTTTGGTTCTGATTCTTCATCGATTTTTTGTCTTCTTCGAACATTTGGATTAGAAATTACATTTATTGAGCGTGGTAATGGCACCGGAGTACGAATTTTCATATGATCCGTATGAGAAAAGCTTTCATCAATTTCTAATTGCGGCAATGGCAGTGGAGAAGGAATCACAGATACTTTTTCTTCGTCATTATTAACAAAATTATCTTGATCTATATTGTGGATTTTTTTTCGATAATATACGAGTGCTTTTGCCTCTCGTTCGGACATAGTTTTGTACTTATCAATCAAAACTTCTTTTAATTCGCTCATGAAATTTTTTGCTAAAAGTTTATCTAATTTGCCTCTCTCTAATGTATCAATATCGCCATCTTCATATAGCGGTTTCAAATATTCGTCCTTTATATATTCTTCAAATACTTCATCAATTATTTGTGGATCATTATCGTGTACTATTGGAAGAATTTTTTCAACTTTATTGATAATTAAAGGGTTTAACTGATTACTATTTTCAAGCATTTGATTATACTGAAATTTACCAACAAGTAGAGTATTAAATTCTGCAAAATTTCTAGCGATATCAATTTCTTTATAAGCTTCATTAATTTTTTCGGTTATTGAATTGATAATTTCTCTCATATTATCGTCATTTGTACATTTGTCAATGTCGTCAATTATAGAATCAACGATATTATATGCTGATTGAATTTTACGTGCTAATAAATCCACATGCATATATAAATCTTGTAATTTAGTGCCTACTGTATTTCTTAATTCATGATGGATTTTTGGAGCTTTGGAACTTTTATATAGTTCGACAATATTATTCAATTTTATTTTTTGTTCGTTAAATAATTGTGATAATAAATTAATAATTCTCATTAATTTTGAATTGTGGGAAGAATTATCATTCGATTGATTCTCAAACAACACAGCCATAATATACATCATCTCCGATTGAACTAAAATGTAAACATAATAATTTTGCTTAAGCTTCTCATACGTGACTTCTCCATCGGTCACAAATGTCATGTCATCAAGTTTTGTTACTAAATTTTCTGTAAAACTATTTTTCTGATTGACATAATTCATTAGCAATAAAGATATCTGATAGCACGTGCGAGTTATTATCTCCATTGATTGTATAAACTGTTCACACATTGGCTGTAAATACTTCACCCTTCCAATTTCCAAATTACTAAATTGCTTCTGTGATTGCCTTTTAGATAATTTCAAACAGTATCCATTTTTCAAGATCTTCAATATTTTTTTGTAAAGATAATAAATATTATTCTGGATAGATATGAGTTTTTTGATATTTTTAATTGATTGTAATTGATTGTACGTCTTATAAGCAACTAAAACGTTTATAGATGAAATCGCGATAAATCCAGGAATTCTAAGCGACTTGTAGTATACTGAACCGGTTGCTAATATTGAATTTGTAACTAATAAACTTGGCCATTGTGATGAAAAAAAAGAAGTATACCTGTAAAAAAAATGTATAAAGAATATATTTTTTTAACTGAGAATGATGAAAATTTACCGTTTCTTAGATAGAGATATTTTTTTCTCCAACATATTTTGAATCATTGATGAATGATCATCAAGCAGTGGATTAAGTCCTAGAATTATTTCAAGTTGTGAAACGTCATGAGAATATGCTACATGTGGTTTGTGTAACCAACAATTGGTTATACTTTGAATAAAATTCTGCAGCCAACTGTGCTTGATTGTTGAAGATGGATCCTGAATAAAGAATAACGTGTTTGTCTGATCATTAATAATATTATATAGGGAAGAACCAAACCAACCTCAAGATTCTCATTCTCATTGAGATCATCATTAAATTCTGATTTAATTATAGGAGTACATTCGAAATCTGTGTGCCCCATGTCAATTAAAACTTTGTGTAAATCACTACCCTGTAAAATTAATATTAGAAGTTATTTAAACAATAAATGACAAATTTAATAAATAAAAAATTACTTCAATAACAATATCATCTTCATCAAGATTATCATAATCCTCTGTCATCATCGGGTACTATTAATTTGTTTTTGAGAAAACATTGAGATAAAATACACTCGTCTTCAGTGCAATAGAGGCTACGTACAACAATACAAAAAAATTTTTTGGTTGAATAGTTCTGTATTGAGTGATTTCTCAGAGCACGTATATATCCCTTTCGTATAACCTATAAAATAATAAGATAGATTATCGAAATAAGTTAATAAATATTATGATATATCATAAAATTCAAATGAATTTATATAATTATAATATTTGAAAAAATAATAATTATTATATGCGTAGGTAATGTCAATTATAATTAAATTAATATTTATAAATATTTACCAATGTGCTAAAATTTAAACTTAGTTATAAACTCTGCCGTTAGTATGGATACTGCGCACGCGTTCAAGTATGGCCGGAAAAACGGCCAGTTAACTTATTTCCGTTTAGTTCGAGAGTATTTTGCGTTTAGGCGCACACGTGGATAATTGTACTTGAAAATTGATCGAAAGAATTAAATAATTTTAAACTTGTGCATTACATATCTATAAAAATGGGTAAACCAGGTAATTGATTTACATATTTTTTAATATTTTTTAAATATTTTTACTTCCACTGGACCATTCATTTATACATTGTTTATCATATTTAAGTGATAGCGTCTTGATCGATAACATATCATAACCTAGCCGGCCTCGTTTGCTTTCAATACTTACTATAAACATAAATATAATTACGGTTATTTATTCACCATCACAACTTTCATATGAAACAATAAATAATAGTTATTATTATTTTCATGTCTTTATTAGTATGTTATGATGTAAACATTGTAAAACAATATTAGATCGTAAGGACATTTGTCCATAATGTGTACACGTGTTGCATTTTCATATAAGTCGTATTTCATTGAGAATATTTGTCTTTGTGAAAAATTCTAGAGTTAAAATTGAACACTAAATTGAAAAAAAAAAAAAAAATTGAATAATTTTACAGGATTTTCACCTGCTGGTGGTGGCGGCGGCTTCAGAGGTGGTAGAGGAGGTGGTGGTAGCCGCGGTGGTGGACGTGGAGGATTTGGTGGAGGTCGTGGAGGATTCGGAGGAGGTCGTGGAGGATTCGGTGGAGGTCGTGGTCGAGGTGGTGTCGGTGGTACACCCAGAGGTCGAGGAGGTGAGATTTTTATTATAATCTTATTAAATAGTAATATCTTTATTTATTTTGATATATTCTATTTTTTTTTTTTTTTTTTCAGGTCGTGGTGGCGGACGTGGAGGCAGAGGTGGAGGCGGAGGCGGATTCAAAGGAGGAAAAACAGTTGTGATTGAACCTCATCGTCATGAGGGAGTGTTTATTGCAAGAGGAAAGGAGGATGCTTTAGTCACTCTTAATCTGGTACCGGGTTCAGAAGTTTATGGAGAAAAAAGAATAAGTGTCGAGGTAATATGATGAATAATTATTGATTAAATAAAATAAAATTCTCTGGTATTGTCATGGCAGATATATATACGAACGAATTATATGTCATTTCAGGGAGATAATTCAGAAAAAATTGAATACAGAGTATGGAATCCATTTAGATCTAAACTTGCTGCAGCAATTTTAGGTGGAGTTGATCAAATCCATATGCCACCAGGCAGCAAAGTTTTATATTTAGGTGCAGCCTCAGGCACCACAGTTTCACATGTTGCTGATGTTGTCGGACCGGTAAATATCCACATTTATATATATTTCCTTTTATGTATTCATTATGCATCCTATTAGAGCCAGGTTGGCTCATCTTTACCAACTTGGTGTCGAAGTGATGCAAGAATAAAATGTAAATATTACCGTGTATCAAATATATAATTCATATATATTTGAAAGGTAGTGTTTTTAACAAATATATAATCATATACTATTATAAGATTTAAAGATTCAAGTATAAAAAAAAATATATATATATCACATTTGTTTGTGCTTGTAGGAAGGTCTTGTGTATGCTGTAGAATTTTCACATAGATCAGGTCGTGATCTCATAAATGTTGCAAAAAAAAGAACAAATATTATTCCCATAATTGAAGATGCTCGACATCCTCATAAATACCGAATGTTAGTAGGAATGGTGGATACCGTTTTCGCTGACGTTGCCCAGCCAGATCAAGCGAGAATCGTAGCATTAAATGCACAATATTTCCTTAAGAACGGTGGTCACTTTGTTATTTCAATTAAGGTGAATTAATTTTAAATCATATTGTAATATTATAATATTGTTAATCCAAAAATTTATGGTTGAATAATATTATATTATGATATTTTCAGGCGAGTTGCATAGATTCGACAGCACAACCCGAGGCAGTATTTGCGTCTGAGGTGAAAAAACTTATTGCTGATAAATTAAAACCACAAGAACAACTTACACTTGAACCTTATGAGAGAGATCATGCAGTAGTTGTCGGTGTTTTCAGGCCGCCATCTAAAAATTCAGCTTGAATTAATATAAATGTATATAGTTATTAAATGCCAAGTTTAAAATTATTTTTCTGCAACTTATCAGAAACTGGAAGTTGAAAATTTTCTTCAATGAATTTCCATTTATATATGTAAGATGAGAAATAATATGAATAACAATTTTTCGTAATAAATAGTTAAGAAAAAATTTCATAATTACGTTTTATTTATCAATGAGTATTGTACTTTTTGTTTATAAGCAAAAAATATCAGTTTAAAAGATTATGTCAGTCAATCAATCGGTTAATTATTCAAAGACTACGAAAAAATCAACTCTCTTTTTTTCTTTACATAATGTATATTTCTCTGTATAAATTGAAAAACAATTGAAAATAACGTAGGGAAAACAACAAATTAATGAAATATGATTATTTGACACTTCGGTTTGGTTGAGAGAAGTTTCACATAAATTCGCAAGTTTTCGATAATGGATTTAAATGAAATCTTTACGACAAAAAATCCAACAATACCACGTTCATTTCGACGAAAAAAAAAATTTCCTATTTATTTCGAGGAACAAAAAGATCCACATTCTTCGATGGACAAAAATCCATTTTTCCAGAGTACATTTATTAAATGGGAAAAGATTTTAGGGAGAATACCACATCGAAGTATTTATTTTCCATCTGAGCATCATAAAAGATTGGCTGGTGGTTCTGATAAAAATGTTGATGATTCTGCTAATAAAAGTAAACGGTTGATGACGCATGAATCAACGACAGAATTGAATAAAATTCGACAACGTGAAAGTCAAGTTTCATCGAATCGTCATTCAAGTGATGTCAGGTAGAGTGAATGACACAATATGAGTACATAAAATTTTCTATTTATATCTCTTCAAATAATTTCAATTATAATTTTGACTGTATTTATTTAAAATAATTTATAGTGAGAATAAAGTGGATGAAATAATCGAATGTGCTATTCAAAATCTACAAGAAGCGGGAAAGGTGTTGGCGAGTCTCGGGGAAAATCATGAGCATGAAATAAAGGTTGACTCTCCTCAAAATTGTTGCCCTGGCATCCAGAAAAATAGTAAAATTACCACGAAATGCAAAATCGATTTAAAATAATGCACAAATTTATAGTTAAATTAATTTATCTACACAAATTCTAATTTTTTTTTTCTGAATTTTCTTTTGTACTTGATTGAAGTTGATGGTGACGGATGTAGTGGCCAAATTTCAAAAATGGATTGATATTGTACAAAAAAAATTAGATGACACAAAGAATGATATGAACAGCATTCAAAGAGCATATGCTGCACAAAATGCTATGTTAATAACGAAAGATCATGAATTGACTGAGCTTCGAGCAAAATTGGCGGAATGTGATGATAATCACGCTGTTCACGATAAAACTCTGGATGAGGTGTGCTCATTTTTCCTCCAACTCGAAATGTCAGAAAAACTATCATTGTCAATTTCGAATAATATTTATCATTACAGAATCCATTCGAAGCAGTACAACATACTGCATTGCGCATTTCGACTGCATCAAATGTAGTATCTTTGACGTCCAAACCGCGTTCTTCAACAATTGAAGTAATTTCATATCATTTCCCACCTGAAGCACCAACGGTTGTTACAGTTCCCGAAAATCCAGTTGCGCCACCTGAAATATCAAATCAATCTGAACGAGACAACGAACATGCAACATCACGTTCAAAAATTTCTTTTTCAGCGCAATCAGCTAATCATTCTGTCACAGAAAATGATCAAGATGTATTGCTTGTCGATGATGCCGAGACATCATCGACAAATGTCACTCACGATTCAAGTGGCAGTCAAGCTTATGTAACACATAGCGTTGAGCCAATGCCACACACAGGTAGTGTTGTGTCAAAATTAATCGAGCCAATTATTCAAACACAGGAGACACAACAACACGATGTTATTTCGATTTCTGGACAAACTAATTCACTTCAGCCAGTTCCAGAGCCATCTCGTAATTCCACAATTCCAGTTCAACAGCGTTCGACGTACACTACAAATGTTCAACCACCTGGTATTAATTCTGGAACTATGACTAATAGTGAATCACCGTCAATTATTTCATCTCATATACCTACAGCAGCTCAAGAGATATCGAATAAAAATCACGATGAAGAGCACGATGAGCAGTTAGTTGAGGTGAACCGAAAAACTTCAAGAAAATAATATCTACTTATTTTACTCCAATAATAAAAATTTGACGATTTGTATAGTTAGAAGCTGAATTGATACAACTTCGAAGTGAGAATGAGAAAATGAAGAGAGAACATGCTGAATATGAAAATGCAATTCAAAGGGCACTCTTAGAAGGTGTTGCATCACTCAATGCGGAAACACTTAAAGTATTACGTAATCCACCGCTTTCATACCATAAACCTTGTAATACATGCAATCCGCCACAATCATCATCTGCGAGTGACACGTAAGATCACATTATTAAAAATTGAATTTTCAAATATAACATTGATGATAAATTTAATTTTAAATAAAGGACTGCAACTATTCCTTGCTTCTTACAAGTTCCTAAAGATCATGTGCCACAACGTACTAAAAAAAATTTACTTTCCAAAGTTGGAGTAGTTTGTAAAATACGTGAGAATAATGTGCACTCATCATCACGAAGACAAGCGACAAGTATATGCTATGCTCCAGCGAAAAAATCATCGCAGAGTAACATGGTATTTCTTCTTCCTCAGCAACACATTGATTGTTCATGTACTGCTACTGTACCACAGTATTGTGTTGATGTAAATTATACAAAAGCTACGAGAAAATATCCCAAAGAGCGTTGTAGTAGTTTTCGTGGTACTTCAATTCATAAGTAAAAGATTAAGAGTAATTCCAAATGTTTGATCGTTTGATCGATGTGAATTGCAATCAATTCAGGAAAAAAAGGAACTGTATTTGTGTATTATTTTTTTTTTTTTTTTCCTTCCACAAATTCAAATATAGATGAATTGCATCTAAAATATAAATATAACTATATATAATATCAGAAAATATTATAAATATTAAAATTCGTTTCATTTTGTAGAATATCTCATTAAAATTTTTGATAACTACTTTTTTTTTTTCAAATTACAACAAATTGGGTGTGGCGTCCAATTAACATTTTGTGTTTTTGTTTCACAATTTAAAAAAAAGTCACAAGAGCTGCTTAACAATATTATTTGTTATTTCCAATAAATTGAATCAGATGGAAATGATAGAAAACAGACATATACATGTCAATTAAAAAAAAAAAAAAAAAAAAAAAAACAACAACATAACTGAATATTAAGATAAACATTAACAATTAACACGTAATAATAAAAAGAGAAAAAGTTGAAGAAAATTCATGTTCGTATATCAGTACTCTACTAATATCAACTGAAAACTTATGAATAAATAAGCGGTATAGTTGAATACTCATGGATAAAAACAAAAAAAAAAAAAAGATTAATTACATGTATCAATGAAATATGATAAATAAAAGGCAAAAAAATATTTTCTTCATTTGAGTAAATGATTAATTTAACGGAATAGAAGAATTTTAAATTTTATATTAACTTTTATCTAATAATAAATTTTTTCAACTGACATATATCAACAAATTGTTTCCAAAAAGGCACGGGTGGAGTATTAAGCGAATGGCTGAATCGCGCTAATGCTCCAAAACTATTTGATCCCGTTCATATACTTTCTTCAAGTATCAATTGATGAAATTTTCTTCAATTGAACAATATTACAACCATACAAGAATTACGTTCTATATCATTTTTGTAAGATTCATATGGCTGTGTGAATCTTGACAAAATGATCTGGAAAGAGATCTATACATATTTTTTTTTGTTTTTAAAATTTTTTTTTTTGTTTTTGTTTTTTTTTTCCGATTAGAACAATGTGCACGTCTAATCATGAAGAACGAGAAAATATTACTTTGAATTAACTAATAACTTTATTATTCATCATATCCAAAGAAACTTGAGCATCACACGAAAGCAATTTTCTGCTTCGATTATTTATTTTTCATCGGAAAAATAGGGAATCGTTAATCTATCTTATTGTCATTATGTCACGCCTATAGCAGTTTTAATGAATATTTCGCTCAAGTTTCTTGCAAATTTTTACGTTCTTTTAATTTTTCATTGTATACTAATTCTCATAAATTTCTTCAGATTGAAGAATTTATGTGTATATAATCAACAATTCAAAAAACATCCCCCCTCCCCAATCAAAGTATAATATTGTCTCGTTCTTCTAGACGTCTTTTGAATTTCCACGATGTGACATTTCTGAAGATCGACATCCTAATTTAATACCCATTGGTATGTTGTCATTTATTTTGAATGAACGAGATTCAAAAATTCTTCTCGTGTCTTTGGATCATCCCGGAAGACACCAAGCATTGTTGAAGTTACGGTTTTACTATTGATTTTCTGCACTCCTCTCATTACCATACACATGTGCCTGAAAAAAAAAAAAAAAATAATAATAATAATAATAATAATAAAAATAAAAATAAATAATAATAAAAAGTAAGGAATAAAAATACATAGAGTGAATGTGTTAATGATTGGATTATGAAAAGAAAAAAAAATATATATATATATATATCAAATCAGATTAGTATCGTACACTCTCGAATGACAAATTCAAACAGTGGCAAAGTTGTTAATGGTGAGAGGTTTTTTGTATCGGCCAATCACAGTATTAGAGATATGTTTTGAAGGACAAAAATCATTACGTGAATGATTATAATTATCGTGGACGTTTAAGTTGTATGCAGGAATGTAGAATATCTGACACAGCTACAGTTTATTGGCACAAGGTCGGCCTGATCTCATGAAACACGATTGATCCTTACATCAATTTCATCAGTTTTACTCTCCTTTTTGTTCCCTCATTCAGCCACTCACTCTCAATCATTTTGGATGAATAAATATATAAAAATATGAAAAAAAAAATTGAATTTAGTTTATACTAACACTCCCTCGACAACAACAGCAACTCCAGCGGGCTGAACTGCCTTGGTCACGGCAATAGCAATTTGTTTTGTGAGTCGTTCCTGTACTTGAAGTCGTCGACTGAATATCTCAACAATTCTAAAAGCATAAATAAATGAATAAATAAATTAATATAATGTGACAAATTATTATATCTATAATTTATTTTAATTAACTCTTGTGTATTTATTCGCAAGAAACAAATGTGCATATCAATGAAATATATGTACAAAAAAAAAAAAAAAAAACCAAATAAATTGAGTGTGAAAGTTGTTATCCATATCTATATACTATGGCATTACCTAAACGTCATCATTCCATTCTTTTTTTCTTCAGTTTAATGTATAATTTTTTATTTTTTAATTTGCACCAACCGCAACTACTAGACCAAGGCCATATACCATATTAATAATGCAAGTATCGGTATGATGAAAGTGACTGAGAATATATTGGTGTTATTGGCCGGATTATTTAACAGTAAAAATATATATTGTGTGACGTCAATGAAAATATATTTCCAATGAGAAAAATCGTTGTATTTATCATACTGTAATACCACACATATTTTTCCTACCTTGCAAGTTTGCTTAGTCCAAGAATTTTTTTGCATGGCAAATAACCAATTGAAACTTTGCCATAGAATGGAACAAGATGATGTTCGCACATGGAAAACATCTCTATATCTTTTACTACCACCATTTCATCATGATCTTCATCAAACACAGCGTCATTCAGTACATCTGAAAAATAAAAATGAACGAAAAAAAAATTATATTTTTTCATATGTCATTTGCAAAATAAAAATAATCAGTGTATTAATGATAGGTGCAAGTGTGCGCGCGTGTCGCCCGTGATTCTGCCGATATTGACCCACTTTACTCCATAGTAGGTGAGAGACCTTTCATGGTTGTTGTGTACCCATGAGTGGTGCGCACGTGATAGTGAATGGGTCCTGAAAGTGATGTGGGTGGGCGAAATACGGGGGTGGATTCTCTACTATTACGGTTACCAGGGTAACCTTAAGAGGCAACACCTTTCCAATGACCAAGTCGACAAAGAGTTGATACAATTTTCACTTATTCTCTATTTTTTCTCTTTCATTATTTCCATGGCATAATTTATATGGCAATAATGCCAAGTATCATTTACTTCAACACTGCACTCTTTATTTTATTTTTTATAGTAGTACCAGTAATCTCAATAAATAATTATAATTATTACATTTAACTTCGATAAGTAATTAGTTGATATAATAGCAGAATTAAGTGAATTACTCTTCAGACACTTCTCATACACTATTGTATTTTAAAAGTGGATACTAAATGTCATTTGAGTAGAATAAAAATTGGAATCTTGAATTGTAGGATAAAACCAATAGTGGATTTTATTCAATAATAAAATGGAGAAATTCAGAAAAGTAAAAGCGGATTGTCTAGATTGTGAGTCCTTGAGTAAAGCACTGAAGAGTTTGAATTACGAGTGGAAAATAGGGAGGAAATAGAAAAGGTGGGCGTACCTAAATACCCTTGTCATTGCTCTTTGTCTTCTCTCTCCTTCCACCCTCACCCACATTTGTCATTGCTCTCAGTATATTTATATATATTTATATATTCACTGGGGGGATGAGTTTCTACTTTCTAGTTAACTCGGGTTATTGGATCATGTATATAGTGGGGACTGAACTATTCACTTCTTCATCTATATTTTTTTCATCTCTTCTTTTTTTTTTTTCTCTTTATACTCTTTTGACACCTGTGGCTGCTGCAAATGCTTTTTAATGTTTCTCCATTATTTTCGAGAAAAAAAATTTCTATACGTCCCCATCTTTTATTTCCCAATTTTGTTATTAATTATATCAAAATGTTTGAGCCGTTAATGGAATTATTGTGTTGAAATCTTTATGAATCCGCGGTATAATCATATAAAAAATAGTCTCTCTTATTCATTTTTTTTTGTCAAGTTTTTTATTCTCTTGCGTACGGTAATAAAAAGAAGAAAAAAAAAAAAAAAAAAAAGAAAATAAATGTAAGAGCGTGCAATAAAGATGACGGAATAATGAGTTGATGTGTATATATAAAAAGCTTTTTCCATTTTTAGACTATTGTTAAAATCCTCGTGACATACACAAATTATATTTATATCCTTCATATTCTTTTTTATCCATAATATATTTTTTTTTTTTGTTTAAACAAAATTGATAGTGTATACAGTAATTAAAACTTGGTAAAACATAAATTAACTTTTTTGATTATAAATTTATTGTGTTTTTTTTGTTTATTCTATTTTTTTTTCTCATATTCATTAATTGCTTTTTATGAATAACAATATCGCAAGGTGATCTTTTTTTCGTCAACATTTCACGCAATCTCATTCATACAATATTATTCCCTTAAATCTTCTTTCAACAAGCGTAACCTAGGCAACCGTGACAGCTACTCATTTTCTTGATTACTACTACTTTGAGAATTACATGATTGAATTCAATGAATTATTGATATCTTTATACTTTGTGTAAAAACACTTAGTATAAAAAAAATATATAATTCTTCCACTTCATTTATTCAAGGCCGTGTAATTGAGATAAAAACAAAATTATTTGCTTATAAAAATAAGAAAAAAAAAAAAAAATAAATAAAACAAAACAAAATAAGAAACTACACGTATAGTATTGAATTAAATGAATATGAATAAATATTTATATATAATAAAAATAATTCTCACCATCGAGACTCTGATCGTAGCCTTTAGTGAAAAACAGCATAGCTTTTGCAGCTCGTTCAGGTGTTTTTAAAAGTCCTGGACGATCTGGATCTTCACCCAAGGATCTGAGTAGTCGTCTGTAGCTCTTTGACATTTCTGGTAGAAGTGCTTCTTTTGTTGGTGGGCGATGATCCAATTCCAAATCATGATGAAACGTACATTTTTCATGGCCTACAATAAATAAAAAGAAAAATTATCATACATTATTATTCTCACATATGTTTATGAGGAATTTGATACATGTCAATGTAATATCTCGTGTATTATATTATTAAAAATACTGTTCCCACGATGGTTCTGTGGTGAAAGAATACGGCTATCTCTTCACGCCAAAACCACCATCACTAATATCATATATCGTCACTTTCCATTCAATCATGTGTAGCATTAAAAAATTAAAAAATAAAAGTCATAATAAAATTATGATGATAAAAAGAAAAAAACAATTTGTTTCAAATGTCTATGGTATATTGATGAAATGATTTGATTACATATACGATAAAAATTGTTTACAGTGAATAATTTTTGTTTTTTTGTATGTAAAGAGATGAGAAGAATAGGCTCGTGACATTTTCATCACGAAATTAATTAAGCCAGGAAAATTATGAATACATATTTAAATTAAACAGATTGTCCTTATCAAAGGTCATGACCTGTCAATGGTAGATAATAATTGCGTATATCTGTCAATTCATTTATTATCATTTTCTTGCATAGTACGTCATTTTCTGACGTGCTTCAAACACTTGAGTATTGTTTTGTACATTCATGGGAAATGATCGTGCATGCAATTATTAATATCACTATTTGTCTCTCATTTTTTCTTATACAAACAAATAAAAATTAATTTTACAAAAAGGTGTGAACATTCTCATTTGTCATTACCAATATTATTACTATAAATAATCAATCATCTAATCTTGCAAATAAACAATTAAAAATTATTCATGTATATTCTAGTGTTATTAGATAATTTCTCATTACTACCGATTATTACTTAAATTCATTAATATGAGACAGTAACAAATTAATAAATATACATTTGTAATTTTCTATCTGTATTTTTCTTTAATTTTGTTTTTTGTTTTTTTTTTTATTCAACAGATAATTATCACAATTCCCTACCTGGCAAAGAGCATTCAGTCAAATTTACTCAAGCGGACAGTGTTGGTATTTTGTTTTTTTTGGTTTGTTTGTTATTTCTCCCCGAAAAATCTCATTTCCGCCTGAAATAATAAACTCTCACCGGTAATTCGAATATCTACAGTTATACACGTATAATTTTTTACCACCGCAATTGTAACTGTAATTTGCCTTTGTTCTCACGATTTTAATCATTTGCAGATTGTACAGGGATCATGTGATTAACCCAGAAAAATAACAGGAACATCAGGAAGATGACAGTATTCCTTTTGTTTTTCAGTTTCATATTTTCCATTGAGTTTTATTCAATCGTTCTGATTGATAATTTTCCAATGAAAAAACTTTCATTTTATTTTATTATTTTTATTATTATTGTTATTATTTTTTTTTTTTTTCGACAATTACTAGAGTCTTTCTACCTGGTGTGGTTGATGTTCTTGGTGTCCTCGGTGTTCCGGGTATTTCAAGTTCTGCCTCATCAACATTCTCGTTCCACGATACAGTCCGCAATGGTGCTGGTTTCTTCATGTTAATAACTTCATTCTCTTCTTCTTTAACAATTGTACTTGTTCCATTCATTATGGATTGAATTCTTTTATATCCAAATAATATTCTTATGTATATATTTTTCGTGAAACTCTTTTGTTATTTTTGATTAAACTTGATGTTGTATTGTGTACCGTTGAAGTTGTGGATGTATGATGATTGTTATTGATGAAATCTGAAAATGTTGTCATGTTTGAGTCTTTAAAAAAAAAAAAAAAAAAAAAAAAAAAAAGAGGAAAGAAAAAAAATCAGCGTCATTCATTTGTGTCCAACGATGATATTACAATTATGTTTGATTCAAAAGTAATATAAAAGAATTGATTGATCGAGACAGGATGACGGCCGTGATGAGCATTTTTGTTTATACTTCTTCATCACTGTGGGATTGAAATCATTTGAAATTTTTTCTTCCCTATAATTTCTATTTTTTTATCTGTCTGTCTGTCTGTTTGTCTAATTTAATAAATTTCACATAATTTTCTTTTACTTTATGCTTTTCTCAAACTGATTCGACCAAACGTTTTGAAATTTTGCGTGCACATAATTAAGTCATCAAGTGAATATATATATAATCACTGTACATCGTCACTGATTATATATATTATCAATTTTCTACTCACAAGATTGAAATCATCTATTGGTGAAATATTATCGATATTTACGTTGGAAATAAATACAAAAATGTTTTATCTTTCAATTTAAATATTGAAATAATAATATAAAATTATATTTATATAAATGGCATGTATAGATAAAAAAAAAAAAAAAGAAAAAAAAACAAAATTTATTATCATAAAATAAGATAAAAAATAATATAAATTAAAAATATTTATAAAAATAACTGAATTATAATTGATTTTTTTGTTTGGTTTATTCTTATTATAATTTCAATAATCACACAAAAACAATGGTATATGAACGTAAATAAACTGGATAGATTTAAAAAATGGTGTGGTCGCTCACGGGAGTGACGTCGTGCGACTGAACCAAATTGTCAGGTTTGATCGTGTTAAACGCGAGCTACCAAGTACCGCTCTCTGCTCAGAGAAAAGCTGCGCGACTGTCACTATTTAGAAGTGATACGTAGGTATATATAGTATATAGCGGAACAACATCTGTTACTGCTGCTTAATCACAATTGTTCAATGAGCCAATGAAAAAGAAGTGGAAAGAGGAATTCACTATTCAGTAAAATTATAAATTAAATATTAAATCATCAATCAATGTTTTTATTTTTTACGTAACCTATCAATATATTTCTTATTATTGAGAGATTCTTGTAAATTTTTATTTGCTTATCATCATGTGTATTGTTTGAGTATTAATTTACAATAATTATTTTATTTTACGGCCTTTGATGAACATTAATTACTATAAAAATAAAAAAAATATTCTTGATATTAATAAAAAATTATTGGATGATTGTAAAATCACTTGACAAACAAAAAAAAATTTATTTATAATAAGTTAAATTATAAGTAACAAAACTAAAGTGTCATTGTTGCGCAAATATTATTGATTGGAGTTTATGAAATATTTATTAGTCAAACATGTCCATTGTAAAAAAAAAACAGTGTGGGAAATATAAAAAAATTAAATTTAAATTGTATAGCATTATTTATAGTCGATGCCAATTGAAAATTCAAAAAAAAAAAAAAAAAAAAAAAAAAATTTGTAATCAATTGATGATGACTATTAAATGCCAATGAATTAATAATTATAATAAAAGAAAATGTAAAATAAATCATGTTATTTATTTAACTTAGTGACTGATATAAAATGAATATTTTCCGGTAAATAAGATTGAATTTATAACGAATTTTAAATTGATCGAGGGGTTGCAATCTATGATTGAATTTATAGTCAATTATTGATAGTAGATGGATAGAAGTGAAACTTATTGATTGCTACTGTTACTTTGTATCGTAATGAAATTTTGACTGGAGTTGATGGGACAAT
The DNA here is from genome assembly GCA_963920625.1 of Dinocampus coccinellae. Taxonomy (NCBI): domain Eukaryota; kingdom Metazoa; phylum Arthropoda; class Insecta; order Hymenoptera; family Braconidae; genus Dinocampus; species Dinocampus coccinellae. The sequence continues at coordinate 2,041,282 of OY987188.1, read as the reverse complement.
TATATAGCGTTATATCATACAGTATATAATAATGACTTTGTTGCAAAAGGACTTTGGGAGATAATTTTCATCGTAATTCTACCAAAACCTTGAGTGTGATCATCGAGGCCAGCACGAACGAATTCAACAGAGAATGTATATTCTAATTTACTTCAACTAGTTCATTATTCAAGTTTGCTTTTAGAATCCTGTAATTTTAAATCATTCATAATTATATAAGATTATATATAGTATTTAAATTTTATCTTCCCGGTTGTTTGACTCATTGTCCTTGAGTGTTAAATAAAATCAGTCATTCATACTCTAATTATCATTTGACTGCAGTGAATGTAGAATAAAATATAAAGAAACCGAGCTAAAAAATAATAACATACAAAAGATTGACTTTTTATAATTGATATTGGATGTGTGAATATTTGTCATTGTGGAATAATAATTAATTATCATTAATTGGGTGCATGAAAAATTAAAAATATGATAAATTTGAATAAAATCATGGTATATTATGGCATTAATTCTTGATTAAATAGAGTATTTCTCAATTCGTATGAAATAATTCATTGTGATTTTGCATAATAGAAGTATCTGTTCATTTACGGTTTATCGGTTAAAAAATCCAAACATGTTGGATAATCTTATCATTATTACATAATTAATCTAGAATAATGAATATTTTTTTGAAATAATCAATATTAATCATGATAATTACTGACCTCTTTTGTCTTCAAGGATACTTGCACTTGATGATGAGTTATCACTATTTTTTTTACTGTTTTCAAAATTTCCCAGCTCCATTTTGGTCTTCATCACAAAAATAATTTATACTGATATTGACACTTAAATGTGTCAATATTATTGTTCCTTATTACAATTGATTAACTATCAAAAATACTCCTATTTTATTGTATTTATAATATGTATATTGTAGGGGAATCGATCACCGAGTAAAGTAAGATTCGGATGCAGACTTGACTTTATATAGTGACAGGTACTTTGACAAGAAATTCCCCACCTGATTCATTGTCATTAGTTAGCTGTTACGTCTCACTCAAGACATTTGTAAAAAAAGATCTAATATTATTGTTTCCATATATATCAACAGGTACCCCAAGACTTGTAATTATTTTAAATCCTTCTTATGCTGATCCATTGAGATTGCTATTTTTTAATTTTATGATTACATTGAATCTATTATTAATTAATCTTTAATTCAAACGATATATCTGAAATAATATGAAAATAATTCCGTCATTTTTACTCAATGCGTCACATCAACAATTTAATATTCATATGGGTTTTTTTATATATATATATATTGTTATATAGTGACGTCACGATTCCAAGGAGTAATACTGAGAAAAATGGGTAATGCAAAACTCTTTCTTGAATGCAGATTCGGGAAAATTAAGGGATTCCCTGTCTTTAAAGATTTTTTTTTGTTTCTTTTTCAGTTTCTTGAAAAATTTTTAGGTGCTCATGCGTGATTAACGTTTTCATGTGTTAAGTCTTTTACCAGAACTAGGCCAAGAATTGATAATGTTTTTGTATTCATGATGAAATTCGATTTTGGAGGTCTAATGAAAGGTCATGATAGAATGTCCTTTCAAACTTTTTGACGCAATGGGAGCACATAGGTTCTTTTTTTGTTCATCGATTAAACCACACTTGTTACAATGTAATTAGTTGCAATAAATTCCTCGTTAATCATATTTTTTTTCTATTTTTTTTTTTTTTTTTTTTTTTTTTTTTACGACATATATTTAAAGTGCGTTAATGTGAAATTTTCTCCCCATCGATTTTATAGTAACGTCAATATTATTTTATAAGTTAATATGCTTAGTAGCAAATATTGATATATTATGAGATACATATACATTTATAAGTATTAGAAATATAATCCTCACAAAATTTATATTATCAACTAATTAAAAATAATATTTGGATTTTCAATATTCCAAACTGCTTCAATGTGAAAAAGTAGTAAAAGTAAAAAAATTATTTTCATTGTCAAAAAAACTCGCAAATAGATACCGATTAGATTCATAATACGTGCATTATTCGAAAAGTGATTTAGTCAAAATACGTGTATTGTATTGACTTTTAAAAACGCATTTTATCAATGCAATCAACATTACTTTTATTCCCCCTTATTTTTCATTTGATGAAATCACTTCGAATTTTATATTATTATCATTTAGCTGTTCAATTATTGATGTTTTTGCAAATGCTGCACCAGGGGGAAGAACACCACCGCTGTAAATTGGAAAGTAAATTCATATATAAATAAACAAACAAAAAAAAAAAAATTCAATTTGATTTCATCACAGATTGAATGATTTAGTTTATTGACATACTTATCTGGCATTCGATCAGCTTCCTTGAGTACGGTTAGAGCAGAAACTAATAACATTGTACAAGTTGCGCCATATCCAGGATTCACACCAGACACTTTTGCAATCATTTGTTTGTCTAAAGGTCCAGAGTGTTTATCAGTTGGTTCTGCCAGCTTTTCTTTCCAACCTTTAGCATTTAATGTTATTGAAAAGTGGGCGTTATCCATTAGTTCAGAATCGGGGCCTTCATGACTGACCGTACCACCCGAAAAGAATCCTGGGTACTGTAATAAAAATGTAAATGCACATTTAATAATTTGTTACTCATACTCATTCATGTGAAAAAACATAATAAACAAATTAATATACATCTTAACCTTCAAGAGTAAATTTATGCCACATTTGCATTTTGTCATCAGTAGAAACATAGCACCAACGCATGTTAAAGATATGAGCGTCCACAGAGATCTAAACAAAAAAAAAAACAATAAATCAAATATATAAATGAATTATAATAAGGGCCATTGAAAATATACTGAATAATTTGACCTGCATGTTAAATAAGTTTGAACTTGGATTGGTCTTATATTATCTTTCTCGTACAAAAAACGTTGTGATCTATAGGCGACAGAGCGATCTGAACCCATGAATGGAATAGACCATCCTTCCGAAATTTCACTTTTATGAATGATGCTCCTGTAAATAATATATATTTAGTGAATTATTAATTATATCAATGCCATTCTATAAATTTAAAAACTAAAAATTAAAAATATTTTTATTTATTCATACACTACCGTGGATGAAGTTTCGGCTCGAATGTTGGCAATTTATTTGGATACAGTTTTGAGCGTAATTCTCGCAACTCATGAGCATATGCCAAGCCATAAACTGCTGATTCCCATGTTCCATAATGTAAACTCGCTCCACCTCTATTGACCTTGTTCCACAGATTCAAATATGTTTCAATACTGTTCACTTCACCTCCGAATTTTTGTTGAGTAAAAATAATTCCAAGATCACAAGGAATGCTGTCAACTCCGCAAGAACTTATAATATAAATTCCTGCCTTCTGAGCTGCCTCATTATATAGAAGTTGCATTCTTTCCATGTACTATATATACATAAAAAGAATTGAAACAAGCAAGATATTATTCATACATGTTGATGAAAAAAAAAAAAAAAAAAAAAAAAAGATAAGTTGAGGATATTTTGATATTACACATACTTGTGGTTCACCACTAACATCTACATGATGAGTGCCAGATTCTATGCAAGCTTTTATGACAGGTTCACCATAAAATCTATATGGACCACAGCAATTAACAATAACTTTGGCCATTTTTGCCATTTTTCGGAGAGATTCATCGTCATTGATATCAGCGATTACCACTGGAATATCCTCTACAGAGAATAAATTTTTTGCACGTTATACTTATGTGCTGTCAACAAATATTGATGACTTACATATGAATATTCATAAACCGGTATATCCGAATTTTCATTTGAATTATCAATTAATTTTTGTACCATATTTTGGTGCATATTCCTTAATCACATTATTTAGACGTTCTTTATTTCGGCCAGCAACACCCCAAGAAAATGAATTGTCATTGCATAACCGGGCCGCTTCCTTCACAGTATATTTTCCTGTAAAACCGGTTGCTCCGAATATCAATATATCTAAACGTTCCATTCTGAGAAAAAGAAAAAAAAAAGAAGATAGATAATTAGCGTAAGTCTCGTAATCGATCATTCTCACAACACATACAGAAAATCTTTCAATATATATTACGCATATTCATTGGGAAAAGACATACATATAATTATATACTTGCTAAGCATATTTTTATTTCATTGATATCAATTATATTGCTTGTATATAGAATGATACCCATTAGTAATTTATAGAAAATTAAATATATACATAATATATAATTTTCATCAAGTGACAAATGCCGGATACTACCAGTAGAGAATAAAATAAAAAACAATTACTAACATATACTGATTATACAAATAAAATATTATTTACTTCAAATAATAATTTATTCAATCAAAATAGATAATTTATAATTCGTATATATTATTAGAATAAGTATGAACAATGAATACTTACGTGACACGTTTTACAGCCTGTTGCTAGTGTATCAGAAGTGAATCTACTCTCTTTACGGCGCAGTACACTTCTCCTCATATTGTCAATGCGATGATGTAACGATTTTATTATTATTTTTATTACTGTAACTATCGATAATGTCAATATCTATAAATATTCTTACCTTTTGTTGGTTATTATGTGTATATGAGTAAATTATTTTTGATGTATTTGTGTACACGATCGCCAGTGTATCAGTCAATTTCAAAACATAAAATTAATAAATGTATGTGTGGTGTATTAGCGTGAGGGAATTGTGCCGCGGTTATGAGGCATGGCTGCAACAGGTCATTCGTCAGATTAACACGTTCTTTCACGATGGATAACACGACTGAGAATATAACGGAAAAAGTGATATTAGTTCTTGGTAATAATCGTATAGAGGCTGATAAAAATAAACTTGCGAAGTACAGCCTGTATTTTGCATCACTATTTTCGGAAAACTTCAGTGATCATCGTAGAAAAGAGTATCCAATCAACTATGAAATATCCATATCTACTCTCAAGGTCTGTTGCATATTCGATCGTTATTATTGCCATAATGTATTAATATCTAGAATAGTTTGTTATTATTAATGTACGTATGTTCCTATACATATATATATATAATTTTATATTTTATCAGGATTTTGTGAATTGGGCAGAACATACTGACGACAAACAAAATACCAAAATAAATCATTATATTGTTGAACCATGTTTGGAAAAATTTACCAATACAAATGATTCAGATCCATTGGAATTATTGGAGATAAGTGTTGTATTCATGTGTGAAAAATTAACAAATGCTCTGACGTCAATAATAATACTTCATTGGTTGTATGCGGAGAAAATTATTGAAATATGGTTAATGGCAGAAGAATTGGGTTTAGAAACATTGCGTGATGTTGCATTGGGTGCATGTTTAGATAGATTTGAAGAGTTACCATTTACAGCTATAGTTGAATTATCATTGGAAAATTTAATGAAACTCATTGGAAATATTAATGTGAGCAGCTCATCGAATTGGATAAAATTCATAGCAAAAGAAGGGATTCGAAATTATCGTTCAACTATGGATCATGATTTGTCGAATCACTTATACAAATCACTTTTGAAGGTATCACATCAATGAATTGGATATCGCAGACAATCCAAAGAAATTCCTTTCTGTGCTATCATCAATCCTTTTTTGGTATAAATCCTAAACAGTAGTTTTAGTAATCCCATTATGTATATTTTTATATAAATTTATATGAATTATCTATGATATTTTTAAGATTGCAGAATTACCAAGTGAAAGTTGTGTAAATTTAACGAAAAACAGACAAAATTTAGTACCATGTGTTGTGGCACAAAAAGTTGATGCAACTAGGGAAAAAATACCGTGTGTCTATTGGTGGAGAAATAAAAAATTCTCTGAGCTTATTGATTTAAAAGATATTGCCGATTTAATGGATAATGGAAAAGAAGTATTTGGTAGACAAATAATTGGTAGAGGTGAATTGTTCTTTTTTTTTTATTTTTTAATTACGATTATGAATTACTTTTTAAAGTTATTATGCTCTAAAATTTTTATTTTTTTTCATTTTATGTAGGATTTAGTATATATGTAATAGGAGGTGAACAGGGATTGGGTTCTGGACGATTCAATAAGACAGTTTGGCGTTATTGTTTACTTTCAAAAACATGGTTCTCCATTGCCCAGTACGTAAACATCAATCAAATAATATTTCCTATCGTTCCAAAATCTATTTCAAGTCAAATATTTATATTTATATACACGTCTAGGTTGCCATGCCCTAGAAGACATATGGCTGTTAGATTTATTAAAAACAAATTGTACCTGGTAGGCGGTGTAGGTCATCATCGTTTGAAACTTTCTTCTGTTGATGTATTAGATATTCACACAGGTAATCTTAAATGAAATTCACATGTATAAATATTCACGAATCAACAACGGAATTATTATTACTATTCTTATTATTATATATATTTTTTTCATCAGGATTATGGTCAAAAGCTGCAGAAATACCTGAAATGTTCACTGAAGTACCTGCATCATGCGTGGTTGATGATAAAATCATATACCACAAGACCAATTTTTACGTATATGATCCAAAAATTGATAAATGGGAGACTATAAAATTAATTAATAAAGATTTACTCCTTCGACATCACGTTGAATCATTAATGGGATCAAATACTAATAGTTGTTGTCATGATAATAATGTTTATATAGGTGGTAAGTTTGTGATTAAATTAATGTTAAGATGATATATTGTGTTTGTAAATCTGATGGACCATTGAATTTATTTATTGTAGCAATCGATCATGATACTGAGGTGTGTACGATGCTGTCGAGATTTCCACTCGAATTTATTAGGAATGTTCGTCAAGAAGCAATACATGAGTGGAGCGATTGCATTTTTCGTCAAATATTTATCGGATCAACTCTCATAAGTTTTATATATAATCATGGTGAGGTGATGATTGAAGAAGGTACACTTGACAATATACATACATATAAAAGTGTACGAACTTATACGCAATCAATGAAAAGTATACATGAAACGGGTTTCGAACAACGTCTCGGATGTTTTAACGTTATTGATCCAGATACATTACACGAGAAAATTTCCTTCTCTGATCAGGTGAAACATAAACGTCAAAAATAACCTCGACATACTTCTATGCTTGCACGTTCAGATCGTCAAATAACAATTTCAATAATAATAATTCGAATTAATTTTTTGCAGGACAGTATCGATGTCTGAATTCCATTTCAATTCATTCCCTACAATATGACAAAGGATTATTATGAAAATATACTACACTTTTTTATTCATCTTCAATCATAAATTTTTATTAATTGTAATGTATTGTAACGGAAGTATTCTTCAAACAAATTTAACACCACAGTTCATATGATTACATGGAATAATAAAAATTGATACGTGTCATCGACGCGACTTGAAATAAGTTATGAGATTGGGAGAGAGAGAGAGAGAGAGAGAAATAACAATATTAAGATATTAATAAACATGTATCGGAATAATACTTGTCAGGTCACATTTGTTATTGTTGATTTATTACTTCTTTAAATCAATTGAGGATGCTGGTGACCATGCAACATATCATATCCATTTTTTCCATAAACTCATTTCAATCCATGTCAATAACACATTGCGGTTGTGGTCTCAGTATTGTATGTATCATAATAATTTCATATCCTTGGTGTGCGTAAGCTCAAATTAGCGTGCAAAATGAATCTGCTATCCGATTAATGCAATGTGACAAACACAAAAAAAAGAAAAATAAACGGGTTTATAACAATAATAATAATAAATAAATAATAATAATTAACAGTAATTATGGTAATAATAATAATAATCTCTTAATGTTTTATACATGAAGTTCTATCTAATGATAATGCGCATATGAGTTGTGTGTGCAGTGCGTATTTTCATTCGTAATCGCGCACACTCGTCTTTCAATTTGATTTTTACTAACAGTTCTTATTTATATATTTTGCAGTATTTTTTTATTTGAAAGACGAATGATAATATTTATTTATAAACAAAAAAATATAAATACATATTTACTCGTACGTTTGATAAGAGCTGCTCTTTGATTTAGAAAGTCTTCTCATTCTTGCGATTCATATATGATTGTTTCAATTTATTTTTCATTTTCACGATTATTCTATTTCTTACTCATTAATTATATATATATATATATATATATATATATATATATATACATATATATATATATATTTTTTTTTTGTAATTTATTGATCATTCGGATTGATGACATTTAGCGCAAATGCTGATGTGGTGTCACCTTTTTTACCGATTGCTCGCGCTGTATATTGACCAATATCACCTGCTGTACAGGATTTAATGCGAACTTCAAAGGATTTATCACCATCCGAGCTAAATAGATACCGGCTGCTTGATTCGTCTATTGGCTTGTTATCCTTTAGCCACGTCACTGTGTAATGAAACGACAGTAATATGAAAATTGGATTAATAGTATAATTCATTTTCATTAATTATATTGAGTTAATATTAAGTTACTTTTACCTTTTAGTGGCGCAGTTTCAGTCTGGCATTTAAAGCTCACTGATTCACTTTCGTTCACAGTAGCTGACTGTGGGAATGTCGTGAACACTGGGCTCTTCCGCTCTTCATTCGGAACTGAAAAACAAAAAAAAAATATATATATATATATATTACAATATAGTTTTATTATTATTATCTTTTTAAATTTGTCATACTATTTTTACCGAGGACGTTAAGTGTGCATGATGAGAAGCTCTCGCCAGCATCATTGAACGCCTCACATGTATAAGTGCCTGAGTCTTCGGGGAAGATTTCAGCTATTGTGAGCTTATAAATGTTTGCTTCATTCAAATACTGAAAGTCTTTGCTAGGTTTGATTTCTTTGTTATTATGTAGCCAGACAACATCAAACTTCTTCGCGCCAATTATTCTACAGCTCAAAACAACTGATTCTCCGTCATTCACATACTTGCTCGACAAGTGATCGACAATTTTTGGTGGTTTATCACCACCTGATTTTTTACCAGCGCCATTGGCCATGGCTAATTGAAAAAAAGAAGAAAAAATAAAGTGATGAATAAAATGAATGAAATTGCTATTTTTATTGAAATATTCCTGTGACAAGAAAATTTTCAGTTTAAAAATATAACCGACTTATACAATACTTACGTTTCACAGTTAATTTGCAAGATGTGCTCGTTGTACCAACACTGTTAGTGGCTTTGCAGGTATATTGACCTTCATCTTCGGGGAAAACTTCATTTATCACAAGAGTAGCTACTCCATTTTTATATTTGAGATTCATAACTTCTGACGAGCGCAGAGTCTGTAAAATAGAAAATCCATCATAGTTTATACTCACACACATATTAATTCAGTTATTCATTTTTTTTTTTTTTTTTTTTCATTTCTGCTCTAGTCCCTTACTTTGCCGCCCTTTGTCCATGTAATTTGTGGTTCTGGATCGCCATCTACTTTGACACTCAGTTCCAATTGTTCACCATCATTGATAGTCAAGTCTTTCAATTTTCGAACGAATTCTGGCGGTCTCATTGAATCATCCGATGAAACTGAATTAAAAAAAAAAAAAAATTAATTAAGTGATGAATTTTTATTAAGATATAATAATCTTATATAATAATAATTCTCACGAGCAAGTTCTTTTGTGGTGTTTCTTGATCGAGATGGGCTTCCAGCTGTATCAAGACTCGAGCCATATTTTCTAATGCTCTTCTTATCGGAATTATAATCCGATGTTGACTGCAGACAAAAAAAAAAAAAATAAATAAATAAATTAATTAATTAATTAAATTAAAAAAGTATTCACCAATTATTCGAGAAAAATAGAGTAATAATAATATTTCAAGTGAGATAGTTAATGAAGTATACGAATAAAAAAATAACTAAAATAATTCATACCCTATACGAGGAAGATAACAGTGAGTTATTTTTGTGAGATATATTGCTACTGGAATAGCTGCTGAATTCTTGTTTTATGACGATGGTGGCGGGTGCAGGTTTTAAGGGTTGCTCAATGAATCGGCGTTCTAAAAAAGTGAATATTGTCATAATTATTTAAAATTTCAGGCGTTATCTAATTCATAGGGTATTTTTAATGATATAATAAATAAAATATACCTCCAGAGTGTAAAATATTGTCTGCCATTTTTACTTGTTCTTCAGTCTCGCCAGTTCCTATAAATAAATTAAAAATATAAAAAATTGAATCGGCTCTTGAATTATAACAAAACAATATGATATAATATTTCAACAATATTTTACCTTCTACGATGACAACACAACTAGTTTCATCAGTACCATGACAATTAGTGGCTACACAGCGATATTGTCCACTGTCAGATGGTTTACAATCAACAATTTCCATAGTAACAACACCATCAGAGTGTGTCATAGAATATTCATGTTTAGAGAGTTCACGACTGTCTCTGAACCATCGAACAGATGGTGGTGGTTTACCACTGAGACAACAAAGGAGTTTACAAGTTTGTCGTGCTTGCATAACTCGAGGTCTCAATGCGAAAGTGAAACTTGGTGCAGATTCCGTTGTCTCCAACCAGAAATATTGTGGCAATGGTTCACGTCGTCGAATCGGCGCAATATCTGGTTTATATGGCGGGAATTCCTTTGGTACAGCTATAAATAGAATAAAAATCCGAAATATATTTTGCAAATGCCAATGTGTTATTTAATTTATACATATACACTCATGTAAAATATTTTTTATTGTTCAATAAATTTACTCACGTTGAACATTCAAGAAGACAACTTCTTCTCTGTATCCGTAATGATTTTCCGCACGAATTACGTATTCTCCTCGGTCTTCTAATTTTGCACGATTTATGACAAATGTGTAGTCATCTCCAATGTATCGTTTCATAAATTTAACCGATTGCCGAAGCTCTTGATTGTTGTGATACCAAGTGAGAGTTGGTGTTGCAATAGCAATTACACGACACGTAAATTTGACACTCTGTCCCTCATATGTAAAAGCACTTTGAGGTTTGATAACAAATCGTGGTGCAGCTTGTCTTCGATCTTTTAAAAAAATTAAATAAATTATTATTTAAAATTAAAATCAATGATATTCACGTGAAGTGAATATATACGTAAGAATTAATATTGCTTACCAAATGTTGAGTCGTAGATTTTGTATTTTTCAATAAGCAACTTTCTAAGAGAGGAATATTCTGATAGTCTACCAATTGGTAAAACATATTTTTCCCAATCATCATATTTACGACGTAATCTGTCTCTGAAACTGACGTAACGGCTGCTTGATATTTTGTCTGTTCTATCACTGTGATCTCCAGTCAGCCAAGCATGGAGCAGACACTCATGTGCTGTCATGCGTTTCCTACGAACGAACAAAAAAAACAAATAAATAAAAATACATAAAAATACATAAAAATACAATAATACATAAATAGTTATTGATTAAATTTACGTACTCTTTATTTTTGATGAGAAGTTTTCGGATAAAGTCTTTGCCTTCCGTTGATACATGTCGGAATGCTTCCTCATCAAAATCCCAATCGCATGCCTTGACATTTTTCAAAGTTTCGATGTCATTGTCACCGGCAAATGGTGAAAGACCACTTAGTAGCACGTAAGCAAGTACACCACACGCCCACATGTCAGTGTAGAAACCGACAGGTTCCCGTTCGACAATTTCAGGTGCAGCAAATTCTGCAGTTCCTGTACTAATTTTCACAACTTCATTGGGATCTAATTTTGTTGCTAAGCCGAAATCGATGAGTTTGACATTGGTACTATTTCTAGTTTGACACATAATATTCTCTGGTTTTATATCAAGATGGATAATATTCTTCTCGTGCATATGCTTAATTGCTTCACAAATTTGTCTCATATAATTAATAACTTCAGCTTCAGACATTGAATATCCTTCGGCTGTAATTCTTTCGAATAATTCACCACCTGAGAGGAATTCAAATATGAGGACCATTTCATCATCATCCTCAAAAGCATCATGTAAATTAATTAATTTTGGATGATGCAATTGATTCATAATATCAATTTCTTTTCTTATTAATTCTTTTTCCATTACATGAGAAACTGGAATAAATTTAGCAGCAAAAATATTGCCAGTTGTTCTTTCACGACAACGATGAACCACACCAAAAGCTCCAGTTCCAATTTCCTCGAGAATATCATATTTATCGTAAACAGATATATTTTTAATTTCTACTGGCTGTGGTACGTATTTACTATAAATATCAAATACATATTGATCATAGTCGCGAACTTTTTCATCATTGCGGCCACGAATCTTCTTTCCAAATTCATCATATTTAACTTCACGTTTCTCCAATGGTTTTTTCTTTGTTCCCTTGGTGGTGATGAGTGGCGTTACTTCACTTGGATCAGACCGACCATAAACATTTTCAGCAGAAACACGAAAATCATATTGATGACCTGGACTAAGATCATGAACAGCGATTGTGCAGAATCGTGTGTTACCAACACGTATCCAACTTGTCATTGGATGTTCTCGTTTTTCAACAACATAATTTGTAATATTACCACCACCGTCCCACATCGGTGGTTTCCAACTAAGTGCAAGTGAATCATGTCCAATATTATCAATTTGTGGAAATCGTGGTGGATCTGGTCTGTCACTAATTTGAATTTTAATTATTGCCGAGTCCTGTCCAAGTTCATTTTCTGCTGTGATGCGATATGGACCTGAGTCTATACGATTTCCATCCCGAATTGTAAGAATAGCATGTCGTTCTTTCAATTCAACATGATAATGACCACCAGACTCAATAGTTTCACCCTCTCTTATCCACGTAATTTTTGGTTTAGGGAATCCAGTAAATGGAATCTTAATTGTTACGTTAACACCTTTATCGAAGAATGCGGTATCACGGAATCTTGGTGGTACATTCAATTTGGGTGGTGTCATTATGAAAAGTTCTGCTTTTGTTGATTTATGACCGCCCTTATTTGAAGCTCGACAAATATATTCATCTGCATCTTCACCAAATACATCTTGTATGATTAGATTGTGACAATCACCTTCAGAATATATTTGATAACGACTGCTGTTTTGTAATTCACGTGCGCCTTTGAACCAACTGATTGTTGGGGATGGTATTCCCGTGATGATACACTTGAAATTGGCATTGTGATTTTGTTGACAATTAATATTCTTCAGACCCTTCATAATTTCAGGTGGTTTGGCAACTTGTGGATCAACAATTTTCACGGACGTCGAGGCAGTAGATTCCTTGCTGAGTCCGGCTTGGTTTTGGGCAAACACGCGGAATTCATATTGACGTCCCTCGATGAGATTACTGACGTTTATTTGTGTTGTTGGACATATTATTATATTCACACGTTGCCATGCGATTGATCCAACTTCGCGTTTGTCGATCCAGTAACCTTGAATTTTTGCACCACCATCAGTTTCCGGTTTGTTCCATGATAGATTTACAAAATCGCCACCAATCTCGAGGACTTTTGGTGTACCTGGTGGTCCAGGTGGATCAAATAGAGCCTTTGCCTTGATGGGATTAACACCTTCTAGTGGTGGTCCCATACCATTATCATTTACTGCCATAACACGGAAAAGATATTCATGACCTTCGGTCAAGCCTTGAACAAAGAAATTGGTGTCTTTAACGCAGCTGGAAATTGTTAGCCAATGGCCTTGAATTATTTCACGACGTTCCACGACATAGTGAGTTACACGGAGACCACCATCAGATTTCGGTGGATGCCATGAGAGATTGCAAGTGTGTTTATCAATTTCAGAAACCTCGAGAGGTCCAACCGGTGGTCCAGGTGGTCCAGTAATGTGTACATTGAATGATCCACTGACATCACCGCTATCATTACTTATAGACAATTCATAAACACCCTCGTCATCCTTATTGATATCCTTAATGAATATAATGAGATAATCATCGAATACAGTATATTTGATGTGAGTAGATTCAACAATCTTCGATCCATCTTTCTTCAATTTCACATCCATCGGTTGATCACCTGTATAATAAATCTTAATCTTGGTATTGTCTTTCTCAGCAAGATAATGATCAGTTTGCATGTGCTCAATACGTGGTGGTGTACCGATCTTCAGTCTCATTGTCGTTGTTGCAATTCCAAGTGGATTTGACGCTTGACAACTATAATCACCGCTATCTGCTTCCCAAATTTCTGATATTATTAGTCGGAAGAGACCGTCATCGCGTGCTTCACTTCTGAAACGACCACCCATTGTGATTTCTCGTCCATTTCTCAACCATCGTGGAGTTGGCATTGGTTTTCCTGTTGCTTCGCACTCAAGAACGTATGTTTTCCCAAGTGGTACAGCCTGAGTAATGGGTAGTGAACGAGTAAATTCAGGTTTCACACCGCCTTCAACTTCACAAATCTTAACAGGTGTTGTACAACTGCTAGGCTCTGAGCGACCTGCAGCATTAACTGCAAAAACTCTAAACTCATAATCCCCACGTTCGATAAGATGCATAACCGTATAATCCAGATCGGTTACATTGTATTCATTGCATTTATGCCAGACGGCTGAACCAATCTCACGTTTTTCAATAACATAACCGGTAATTCGGCTACCACCATCGGATGTGGGCGCTTCCCATCTGAGATCAACGTAATTTTTGCCAACTTTGATAACCTGCGGTGTACCAGGCGGCGATGGAACATGGAATTTGCTGCGTAGTTTGAATTGAATTGAAGGAGGACTGGGCCTACTGAATCCGGCAGCATTTTTGGCACGTACCCGGAACTCATACTCATGACCACTAGCAAGACCATAAGTTATGAAATGCGTGTCTTTGGTGACATAGTCATTCGCCACACGCCATTGTCCATCATCTGTAGGATCACGGAATTCGATTTTGTAACCTTGAATGCGTGATCCGCCATCTGACACGGGTCGGTCCCATGAAATTGTGATACTGTCTGAATCCCAATCTATAACGCGTGGTTGACCTGGTGGTTCGGGTACATTGAATGGGAATTTGGCCATTATTGGCTCATTGCCAGCAAGAGGTTCTGAAATACCGTACTGGTTTTCAGCACGTACCCTGAAATTGTATTTGCGATTTGGCTCTAATCCGATAACGTCGTAATGTGTATTACGAACAAAACTACTTAATTTAACCCAGTAACCACCAGGATCCAATTTTTCAACGATGTAATTGGTAACTGGTGAACCACCATCGTCAAATGGTGGCTTCCATGCAAGGGCACATGTTTCTGGAGTAATGTCAGATATATCGAGCGGACCCAGAGGATGTGAAGGCTTGTCAACAACAAGTACTTTACATGACGCTGAATCCGTTCCAACCGTATTGGTCAAATGTATCGTATAATTTCCTGTGTCGGTTCTCTTTGCCTTTCTATTAATGAATTTAGATGCAATATCGCTTGTTTCAAATTTAATTCTCTCATCCGTGAGAACTTCTTCACCATTAATAGACCAACTCGGTTTGGGTTTTGGATTTGCAGTAAATGGTACTGTGATAGTGAATGGCTCTCCTGCAATTACTGTCATATCGCGTATACTCAAATCGCTTGTGATTTTCGGTGCGAAAGTTGGTGCGCTCGCACGAATAGCGTCAGAGCTTAAACTCCATGGTCCTTGACCAGCTGCATTAATAGCCGCAACCCGGAATTCATAGTCATGATTTTCAATCAAACCACTGACTTTGTATGTGATATCAGGAATTCGTGCTGGAGTTGCTTTGATCCATTTATCCTCACTCAATTGACGCTTTTCAACAATATATCCAGTGATTGGTGATCCACCATCACTACGCGGTCTTGTCCAAGCAATGGTAATGCTGTCTTCTGTTGTTTCAACACCTGTTGGCACACCCGGCGCACTTGGTGGATCAAATGGATACCGTGCCTTAATTGGTTCCTTAGTCTCAACTGGATCCGATGTACCATATTGATTTTCCGCCATCACGCGGAATTCGTATTCTTGTCCAACATTCAAGTTACGCACGCGAATGAAAGGCGCAGTTACGTATCCACTGATTTTTGTCCACGACTGAGCACGGCCTTCGCGTTTCTCAATCACATAATTAGTGATGTCAGCACCACCATTGTCTTTAGGTGGATTCCAATAAAGTGTAAGTGCATCACCAGCGAATTCATCGGCACGTAGATTCTGTGGCGGACTTGGACGATCTAAAACTCGAACATTCATAGTTGCAGTATCAAAGCCTGATGAATTACGTAACTGAAGACGATACTGTCCGCCATCGCTTCGTTTCGAATTTTTCACAACTAAACTGGCAGAATCATCGGATAATTGTTGATGGACGCGTTTATCAGTTTCATCGAACACGACATCGTTGGCAAACCATGTTGCCGTCGGTCTTGGGAATCCAACATATGGGACGTGAATAGAGAAATCTTCACCAGCGCGAACTGTAATATCTCGTACACCACCCAGATCCATAATCGGTTTATTTGGTTGTTCTTCAATGATAATTGAATTGCTTGGTCGACTTGGATTACTTTTACCAACATCATTGAGAGCTATTATTCGGAATTGATATTCATCACCCAACTTTAGTCTTGGTACAGTGTAAACATTACCAGAAATTGGTGCACCATTGACATCTGACCAATCTGCATCTTCCTTCTTTTTGGATTGAATAAAGTATCCACGAATTTTAGCACCACCATCATTCCGTGGTGGTCGCCAAGACAAAGTGACAGAATCCTTAGTAATTCGATCAGCTTTAGGTGGTTCAGGCGCATCGGGTCGTAGACGCTGGTGTCCGGCGACTATAGGCTCTGTAGCCCGGCTTGGATCACCGGGACCAGCCTCATTAACGGCAATCACTCTGAATTCATAGCGTCCACCCTCGTGAAGATCTTGAACGGAGAATGTAGTGTTGGGTGTTGCGTAATTGTTAACCTTGAGCCATTCACCGCCGCGCTCACGTTTCTCAACGTAATATCCAGTAATTGGTTTTCCACCAGTGATATCCGGCGGATTCCACGTAAGTGTACATGTATTTGGAGTGTAACCAAGAATTTCTGGTTGACTGGGTGGACCAGGTGGATCAAACGGACTCTTAGCTACCACTGGCTTGCCATCCAATGGCTCTGATACACCATAAAGATTTTCAGCGCGTACTCGGAAGACATATCGTCTACCCTCTTGAAGACCACGCACAGTAAAGTGACAAGTTGGACAATATCCAGGTGCTTGTCGCCAATTTTCCATTCCGAAATCACAAATTTCTACAATATAATTTGTAATTTCAGCACCGCCATTATCTTCTGGTGGACTCCATGATAGAGACACAGATTCGTGATTAGTACCAGAGTACAAAAGTGGTCCTTTAGGTGGATCGGGTTTATCGACAACGATAACTTGAATATCTGCCATATCCTCGCCGAATTCATTTGTTGCAGTAACAGTATAAAAACCGGCATCGTCACGTACTGATTTTTCAATGAATAAAATAGTGTGATCATTTTTCGTTTCAGTTGATATACGATAAATATCAGCAAGTTTATTGCCATCCTTGAGCCAAGATACACGCGGTGTAGGTGCTCCAGATATTGGGATATCCGCTTTAATTGGTTCTCCCGCCCGGACTCGAATTTTGCGACCAAGTAGAGCATCAAGATGGAGTTTGGGTTGCTCTTTCATTGGTTTAGCAGTAAATACATTGGATGCATCGCTCGGTTTTCCAGCCCCAGCAGCATTTACAGCTGATACGCGATACTCGTATTGATGGCCCTCCGCGACATGTTCATCAAGATAGTCCGGTCCCTTAACTAACTCTTTATTCAACCGTACCCAACGGCCAGTTGCACGATCGCGACGCTCGATTTCATATCCAAGAATAGACGACCCACCGTTACTGATGGGTGGTGTCCATTTAATTTTAATGTGGTCTTTACTAGCATCAAGACATTCCGGTTTTCCAGGTTGACCTGGTTTGACAAATTGATTTTTGGCAACAACAGCACGTTCGGTTTTCAATGGATCAGAGCGGCCTTGAAGATTTTCAGCAGATACTCTGAATTCGTATTTCGTACCTTCAGTAAGACGCGGTACTGTTGCATATGTTTGTGTTGGATTGACGTAATTGAGAGCCGGTACCCATCCTCCACCATGTGTTAAATCTCGTTTCTCAATTACATATCCAGTTAGTTCACTTCCACCATTATCTTTCGGAGGTTTCCAAGACAGTGTTACAGATTGGTTGGTGATCTCTTCATATTCTAATGGAGCTTCAGGTGGCCCGGGTCTATCAAGAACAATAAGATTGAAACTGCCTTCGTCCACACCACTGTCATTCTTCAGTGATAAATGATAACGGCCAGAGTCAGATCTTTGAGCATTGACTGTATGAACAATTGTGTGATATCCGATGGATGTGATAGTTGTTCGTTCATTTGTCGCCAATGTTTTGCTTCCACTAGTCCAACTAACTTCAGGAGTTGGTTCGCCGACAAAATCAATGTCAACATGGAAAACAAGACCTGCTTTGATGCGAATATCTTCCAGTGGTGTCTTAATTTTCGGGGCTAAGAAACGAGTCTTGGCAATAATGGCGTCACTTGGCTCGGAAGGTTCGGATTGTCCAGCAGCATTTACAGCAATAACTCGAAATTCATATTCCTGTCCTTCGGTTAAATCTGGCGCCGTGGCGCTAGTTTTTCCTGATGGAACATGAACGGCATTGATCCAATATGGACTACCTTTCTCTTTTTTCTGAATAATGTAACCTGTGATTGGCGAGCCGCCGTCATTTTCAGGCTCTGGCCAAGACAAATCTACATGATCTTTATCCCAATCTGTAATATTAGGTTTACCAGGAGCGTCGGGTTCATCATATTCATTCTTTGCAATGATACTACGTGTAGTTTCAAGTGGATCTGATTCACCAACATTATTTACTGCTTTTACACGGAAATAATATTCTTTTCGATGAGTTAATCTGAATACCTCATGATTTAATGTCATTGCCATTCCTGCATCTGACCATGTACCACGGGATACATCCATTTTTTCGATGATATAATGGAGAATTGGACTTCCACCATCGTCAAGAGGTAATTGCCAAGAAAGATGACAACTATCCTTACTGATATTACTTACGACAAGAGGTTTCACTGGTGGTGACGGTCTATCGAGGACTGTAACAAGTGCATTTGCGCTACTTTTTCCAACATCATTAACTAGTGTTAATGTGTAACGTCCACTATCACTACGTACGGAAAATGGTATTTCAAAGGTAGTATTTGTTGTTGTTGTAAATATTTCGTGACGAGAGTTGGCATCAAGAGCTTGTCCGTTCAAAGTCCAGTAAGCAGTTGGTTTGGGTGATGCTTCAATAGGAATATCCCAATTAATTTTTTGACCAGCGCGAACTGTTAAATCTTTAAGTAAAAGTTTATCGAATGTTGGAGCGAGGAAACGCGGCTTTGCAATAACTGGAGCAGATGCTTCTGATGGCTCACCAAGTCCACCTTTATTAACAGCAATTACTCTGAATTCGTATTCTTGGCCTTCAGTTAAATCGGGTACTCTTCCCGAACACGTTTTTCCTGGAATTTCAACAGCTTTCTCCCATTGTCCAAATCTCGGTCGTTTTTCAATTATATAACCAGTTATAGGTGAACCACCATCTTTCTTTGGTGGTGTCCATTCGAGATCGACGTGATCCTTATCCCAATCAGTGGCAATAGGTTGGCCAGGTTTGTCTGGTTTTCCAAACGGATCTTTCGCAATAATTTCATCAACTCCAGTAAGAGGTGCCGACTCACCAATTCGATTTACTGCACGAATACGAAAAGTATAGGCGTGTCCTTCAATGAGATGGTCAACTTTGCACGCAGTATGATCAGATTCAGCGACTGGTACCCATCTCATGCTTTCCGAATCCATTTTTTCTACAGTGTAGTGTAAAATTTCACAACCACCATCATCTCTTGGAGTTTTCCATGTGAGATCACAACCATTTCTAGTCACATTCTCAACATGCAGTGGTCCTTCTGGTGGTGATGGCACATCCATAACAATTACATTCAACGTGGCACTGTCCATTCCATTTATATTTTTCACTGTGAGATTGTAAATTCCAGAATCGCTACGTTTAGCATCCATAAAACGAACTTTTGTATTATAATCTGTGTTAGTAATTTTTATACGATCGTCATTGCTGACTGTGACACCTTTTAGAGTCCATGTTTTTATTGGTGGTGGCTCACCAATAACTGGAACGTCAAAGTCAAAGAATGCTCCAGCACGTACTTTTACATCCAACATATATTTTCGATCAATCTTTGGCGGAAGATTTTTAGGACGTGCTATATGCGGTTTTGTTGCGTCTGATGGTTCACCAGCACCGCCTTTATTGACTGCACGTACGCGAAATTCGTATTGGGTACCTTCAATGAGATCGGGGACTTTACCACGTGTGACATCTCCTTCGATTTTGATACATTCTTCCCAATTTGGATTGAATTTATCACGTTTCTCAATTATATAACCAGTAATTGGTGATCCTCCGTCTTCTATTGGACGATCCCAGCCCAATTCCACAAAATCTGTATCATAATCAACAATATTTGGTGTACCAGGTTTACCTGGTTCATCGAATGGATTCTTCGCTTCAATATTTTGGGATGTTGTTAATGGTTCTGATTTGCCTTGTTTATTTACTGCACGTACACGGAATTTATATTTATGGCCTGGTGTCAATCCTTCAATATCGAGATTCGTTTCAGCGCCACTAGTTTCTCCAGCCGGTACCCAACGTCCAGTAGCATCGTCCATTTTTTCAACAATATAATTTTCAATTGGCTGTCCGCCATCATCTTCAGGTGGATTCCACGACAATTTACAACCTTCAGCGTAAACATTTGAAACACGTAGTGGACCTTCAGGTGCACCAGGTTTATCTAAAACTGTCACTTTAACAGTAGCTACGTCCTTGCCACTATCATTTTGAGCTGTAATTTGAAATCTTCCCGATTCGGCTCTCGTTGCCATTCTCACACTGAGACTAGTGGCATAATCGACGTGTTTCATTTTAATACGATCAGTTGGCCTCAATTCGCGGCCGGCAAATTGCCATGTAGTTGTTGGCGGTGGCTCACCTGTAACCTTAACATCGAAACTAAAGTTTTGTCCTGCCTTGATCTTGATATCTTCAAGGTTAGTGCGATCAATTGTCGGTGCGAGATTTCGTGGTTTCGCAATTATTGTTGGTGTAGCGTCTGATGGTTCACCAGGTCCAGCTTGATTAATTGCACGTACACGGAATTCATATGGTTGTCCTTCAATTAAATCTGGTACAGTTGCAAATGTTATTTCACCTGGTACTTCCAGTGCTTTTTCCCAATCACCATATTTGTCTTTTTTCTCAATTACATATCCGATAATTGGTGAGCCACCGTCATCAGTTGGTGGTTTCCATTTAAGATCTACATGATCTTTATCCCAATCTGTCGCTTTGAGATCGCCAGGCTTACCCGGTTCATCAAACGGATTTTTGGCAATTATTGTTTCTTCAGCCGTCAATGGGGCGGATTCACCTTCTGAATTGACAGCAGCGACACGGAACTTATATTCTTTGCCGGGAGTTAATCCAGTCACGTCAATATGTGGATCAGGTGAACGTCCACAAGGTACCCAACAACCTGTATCCGGATCTAATTTTTCAACTTGATAATATTCAATAGGTGTACCACCATCGTCAAGTGGTCTTTTCCATTTCAGTTTACATCCATTCTTATGAACATCCGATATTTCAATTGGACCTTCAGGTGCGGTTGGCTTATCGGTGACGATAACATTAATTATTACGCTATCTTTACCTGAAGTATTGGTTGCTGTGACAACGTATTCACCGCTATTACCGCGTGCAACTGGACGAATGATTAGTTTTGTACTGTAAGGTGGATTTTCAATAATGACAGTTTTGCCAGGAACAACTGGCATTGAGCCACATCGCCAATCAACATGTGGTGCAGGTTCACCAGTGATATTAGCGTCAAATTTCAGCGTGGAACCTGCTGAGAGTGTTACGTCTCGGAGATTTCTCCTATCAATTTTTGGTGCAACTATGAAAAAAAATCAAATTATTGTAATTTACATTTTTATAAATTTATGTATTAATTATCAATAATTATTTATATACGTACGGAAACGCGGTTTCGCTAGGAATGTTTTGCTAGTGTCACCAGGCTCAGATTGACCGGCTTTATTTACTGCGATAATACGGAATTGATATTCATTACCCTCAATTAAACCAGTGATATGTGCTTCAGGCTGTGGTACAGTTGTTTCAAGTGCTTTTTCCCACAATGCACTGTATTTGTCTTTTTTTTCGATTATATAGCCAGTAATTGGTGAACCGCCATTGGTGAATGGTTCGCGCCATTTTAAATCTACAGTATTTGCTGACCAATCTGTGGGCTCAGGCGCACCAGGTGCAGATGGTACAGCTGAAAAAAAAGAAAAAATAAATAAAAATACGAATACAAATATGAAAAGGACCTGGTTATGATATAATAAAAGATATATCGGTATGCGCATCAAGTTTTAAAACTTACTGAACGGATCCTTAGCTATAATTGAACCATAAGTTTCAAGTGGCTCGGATTCACCCTCAGAATTAATTGCTTTTACTCTGAATTTGTATTCGTGACCTGGCGTAAGACCATCGACCTTCATCTCAGTCCCAGCACATTTGCCAACTGGCAGCCAAACACCCGTTTCTGGGTCATATTTTTCCACGAGGTATCCTTCAATTGGTTCACCGCCATCGTCTTTTGGTTTACGCCATTTCAAAGTGCAACCATCTTTGTGAATGTCCGATACATCCAAAGGTCCCTCTGGTTTCGATGGTTTTGCTGAAAATCATCAAAATTAGATCAAGTATTTCCAAAAATTTATTATGTTTTTTAATTCTATGACAGTGATGATTGAAATAAAATTACTGGCGCTCTAAATCGTGTCCAATTATATTGATTGACGAAAGCATCATAGATTTGCAATAAATATATTACATTGATTTTCAGATTAGAAATTTGTCCTTAACCGCGTTTGAATATAAACCATTACTCACATCTATTGTTTAAAAAATATTTAACGAAATGATATTGCATACGTACAAGTGACAGTGACTTCAACTTCAGCAGTATCGCTGCCATATTGATTAACTGCTGTGATTTTGTATATTCCAGTGTCCTTACGCTCAGGCTTGTCGTTGAAGAATTTGGTATTATTCGGTTCATTCACAATGCGGCGATGTGTTGTCGTGATGATACTTTTGTCATTGATTACCCATGTAATATCGGGAGCTGGTTCACCCGTTACCCTAACGTCAAAGTGGAAGCGTTCGCCTTCACGAACAGTAACGTCCCGAAGATTTCGTCGATCAATCTTCGGTGGTACTAAAGAATAAAAAATAATAAATAATTATCGTATCGATAATTTCAATGATTATTGTGGATAATTATGATTATTTTTATATAATATTAATTTACCTCTTCGGCATTTAGCGATAACAGATTTACTGGCGTCAGAAGGTTCGCCAGGACCAGCAGCGTTGATAGCTTTCACGCGGAATTCGTACTCTGTACCCTCATCGAGATTTTCAGCGCGTCCCTTGCACTCTGGTCCGATTGTCTCACATGCCTTTATCCATTTTGGTGAGCCTTTTTCACGTTTTTCAATCACGTAACCAATAATTGGAGATCCGCCGTCGGCCAACGGCGGAGTCCATCGTAAATCAACGTGATCTTTGTCCCAGTCGGTTGCTTCTGGTCTACCTGGTGCACCTGGCTCGTCTATTACAATACGCGAAATAAAAATAATAGAAAAAAAAAATTAATTTAAAATATTAAAAATATACTTTTGAATTGAGTTTATAGTTTTTACAAGCAAACTCACCGAACGGATTCTTGGCCACGATACTGTGATCAGTAACTAACGGTTCCGACTCTCCTTCAGCATTAACAGCCGCTACGCGGAATTTATATTCCTGACCAGGAACAAGATTTTCTACTTCAAAGTTTGAGTCTTTTGTACGCCCAACGGGTATCCATCTACCACTATCCGTGTCCATTTTTTCAATAACGTAGTGTTCAATTGGTACGCCACCATCGTCAAGTGGTGGATTCCATTTGAGTTTACATCCTTCCTTATGGACATCTGTAACTTTGAGTGGTCCTTCAGGCTTGGCAGGTTTATCAAGTACCAAAATTTCGATAGAGGCTTCATCCTTGCCCGAATCATTTTCAACTTTGAGAGTGAGTGTTCCACAGTGAGCTCTACTCGCAACACCTACCATAAATTTCGTTCGATAATCTTCCATTTCAATTGTCAAATTACCTCCATCTTCTTGTTTAGATTTATTATGATACCAAATTTTAGCTGGTGGTGGTTCACCGCTAACTTTAACATCTAAACGAATATGATTGCCAGCTTTTATTGTAAGATCTCGGAGATTAGTCCTGTCAATTCTCGGTGCTGCATAACGATCTTTAGCTGTGAGAATGTCACTTGGATCACTCGGTTGACTTATACCACCTTTGTTTACTGCTTTTATTCTAAACTGATATTTCTGTCCTTCAGTGAGATCTTCAACTGTGCCCTGAGTCTGATTTCCTGGTACCTCAGCAGCTTTTTGCCATTTACCATACATATCCTTCTTTTCAATAATATATTTTTCAATTGGCGCACCGCCATCATTTTTCGGTGGTTTCCATTTCAGATCAACATGACGTTTGTCCCAATCTCGAAGTTCAGGTTTACTTGGTGGATCCGGTTCTTTGAATGGATTTTTCGCGGTGATAGGTAAATCAGTTTCGAGTGGCTCCGAGTCACCTTCAGCATTGACAGCTTTCACGCGGAACATGTAATCTTTGCCTTCGTTGAGCCCACTTACTTCGGCTTCAGGTGTTTTACTTGTAGCACACGGCACCCATCTTCCTGTATCGACATCCATTCGTTCCACGATATAGTGGTCAATTGGTTCACCACCATCATCGGCTGGAGCATTCCACTTGAGTTTGCAACCGTCTGCAGTAACATCGGAAACGTCCAGTGGTCCTTTAGGTTTCGATGGTTTACTCAAAACAATTAATTCAATATCAACTGTATCTGTTCCACTCTCATTTGTCGCAGTCACTGTATATGTACCGGAATCGGCACGCTGAAGTTTATTCAAGATGAATAGAGTGTGATAATCTTCATTGTCAATTTTTAAACGATCCACGCTCTTAAGAATTGCATCCTTATATTTCCAAGTAATTGTTGGTGGAGGTTCACCCTTAATGTCAGCTTCAAGTCGTAACATTTGTCCTATACGTAATGTTTTCTTCGTGAGATTCTTACGATCAATGCGAGGCGCGAGGAATCGTGGCTTCGCAATTACACTCTTTGATACATCACTTGGTTCACTGGGGCCAGCTTTATTAACTGCAACGACACGAAATTCGTACTCGTGTCCCGGCTCAATTCCCTCTGTAACTTTGGCATTTGTTCGATCACCAACAACCATTGCTGCATCCACCCACTGTCGACCATCTTTGTCACGCATTTGAACAATATACTTTTCAATTGTAGCACCACCATCGTCATCAGGTCGTGCCCATGCCAAATCAACAAAATCTTTGTCCCAATCTTTAATTTCAGGACGTCCCGGTTTGCTTGGTTCGTTGAATGGATTTTTGGCAATAATTGATTTGTCAGCTTCTAATTCTTCTGAATCGCCCTCCTTATTTACAGCTTTAACACGGAATTTATATGGTTTTCCTTCAAGAAGCCCGGTAATATTGGCTTCTGGATCAGTGGATCTTGCGCACGGTACCCATGCACCAGAAAGAGGATCCAATTTTTCAATTTCGTAATATTCGATAGGTGAGCCGCCATCATCTTCTGGTCTTTTCCATTTTAATTTGCATCCATGTTTGGTTACATCACTAACATTTAATGGACCCTTAGGCTTGCTCGGCTTACCGAGAACAGTAATGTCAATTTCCGCTTCGTCATCACCTACTTCATTCTTAGCTTTAATTGAATATTTACCTGTGTGTGAACGTTTCGCTTTCATAATAAAGAATTTCGTATTATAATCAATATTGTCGATGCGATAAATTTCATCAGTTTGTAATGGAGTGTCATGATAAGACCATTCTACAGTGGGTGGAGGTTCACCAATTATATTTACATCGAGACTGATTGTTAGTCCGACTTTGACTGTTAAAGCCTGAAGATTTGTCCGGTCAATGTGTGGTTTCAACCATCGTGCCTTTGCAGTATGTGGATTCGTTGCTTCACTGGGTTCACCAGGACCCGCTTTGTTCACTGCACGTACACGGAATTGATATTGATTACCTTCAACCAATCTTGGCACTAAACCTTCACATTTAGGACCACTAGTTTCAACAGCTTTCACGAAGTTTGTATCGAATTTTTCTTTTAATTCAATAATATAGCCGGTGATAGGTGCTCCACCATCTCTGATTGGTGGTTCCCATTTGAGATTTACTGAATTCTCCGACCAATCGATAATTTCTGGAAGACCAGGCGCTGCTGGTGGATCATAAGGATTTTTCGCGACTACAGGTGTATCAGTTGTCAAGGGGTCGGATTCACCTTCTTCATTAACAGCTTTAACTCGGAATTCATATTTGTGTCCAGGCTCCAAACCTGTCAATACGTGCTCAGTTTTTTCCGGATCGACAATACCTGCAGGCACCCATCGACCCGATGTAAGATCCATTTTTTCTACGATATAACTTGAAAGTGGTAATCCACCATCGTCTTGTGGTTTTTTCCATTTGAGTTTGCAGCCTTCCTTGTGAACCTCTACTACTTCAAGTGGTCCCTCAGGTTTTCCAGGTTTGTCAAGAATTATTATTTCAACTTCAGCCTCATCGCGACCTGAATCATTCACTGCTGTAATAGTGTATTTACCCGTATCTTTACGACTTGTATGCGACATGTTGATTTTAGTAAGATAATCTTCGTTTTCGATTTTGAGGTTTGGCGTATTTTCGAGAACTTGACTGCCCCGAGCCCATGTGATTGTTGGTGGTGGTTCACCCTCAACGTCTACTTCAAGCTTGACATGTTGGCCAGCACGAACCTTTATTAATTGTAATTTATCACGGTTGATGTACGGTTTGAGATATCGTGCTTTAGCTACATGCGGCTTTGTTGGATCACTGGGTTCTGATGGACCTGCCTTGTTTACTGCGCGTACACGAAATTGATAAGTCGATCCTTTTTTTAATCCAGTCACTCGTCCCTTTGGTTCTGATGAATTTGTCACTGCTGCTTCTTCCCAATGACTCGAGAACTTTTCTTTCTTTTCAATTATGTATCCTGTGATGGGTGCACCTCCATCGTCTTTTGGTGGAGTCCATTTCAAATCTACTCTGTCCACGTCCCAGTCTTCGAATTCAGGAACACCGGGTCGTCCCGCAGCGTCATATGGATTCTTAGCGATAATTCCACCAGATGTTGCTAATGGTTCTGATTCACCTTCTTCATTGAGAGCTTTAACACGAAATTCGTACTCATGACCTTCAGCCAAACCTTTTACATCCATTTCAGTATCATTAGTTCGGCCAACAGGCACCCATCGGCCCGTTGTTTTATCGAATTTTTCAACTTGATAACCAGTTATTGGTTTTCCACCATCGTCATCGGGCTTTTCCCATTTTAATTTGCAACCATTTTTAGTTACATCAGATACCTTTAATGGACCTTTTGGCTGACCAGGTGCCGCTGAAACATTATGAACAGTAAAGTATGAATGAATTAATATTAAATTGAGTTTTACATTACATCAATCAATATTGGATAACTCACATAGTACAGTAACCTCAACTTCAGCTTCATCTTCACCAGATGCATTGACAGCTTTAATTTTCCATACGCCAGTATTTTTACGGATAGAGTCGGATATAGTGAATTTCGTATTGTAATCTACATTAATGATTTCTATGCCACCACCATGTTTCACAAGCTCATTTTTGTGATACCAAGTAATTTCTGGTGGCGGTTCACCACGAACATCCACATCATATTTAATTGGTTTTCCAGCCCTCACGACAATTGGCTTCAAATTTGTCCGGTCAATTCTCGGTTTCACTGAAAAAAATTTTTAAAGAAAAGTCAATTATAAACTGAAAAAATAAATAAATTAATTAATTAAAAAAATAATAATAATTTCAACTTATTCATTAATTATTCAAATTAATGCTGAAGTAATTATGTATATTCCATGAAATTTATCAGAGTAATTTATATTTATATTTACTCACGGGCTTTATGTTTAACCATTTGCATTTTAGATGCATCTGAAGGTGGTGAAGGTCCTGCTTTATTAACTGCAATAACTCGAAATTGATATTCCGCGCGATCTTTTAGGCCAATTACTTTAGCCGCCAATTCATCAGTTGCTGGTACCTCCATTGCCTTCTCCCAATCCGGCTTATATCTATCCTTCTTCTCGATGATATATTTTTCAATAGGAGCTCCACCATCGAAATCTGGTGCTGTCCATTTAATACTAACGGATTCATTGTCATAATCAGTGATCAAAGGTGTACCGGGTGCGTGTGGTTCATCAAATGGATTTTTAGCTAATACTGGTTTTTCACTTGTAAGTGGCTCTGAATCTCCCTCGTCATTGATAGCTGTTACACGGAACATATACTCACTTCCGGGATTGAGACCAGTTATTTCGAATTCTGTATTCGGTGAATTTCCAGGAACTTTTCCGCACCTAACCCACTTTCCAGTTTTTGTATCCATCCGTTCGATTTCATATTCTTTAATGGGTACACCACCATCGTCTTCAGGTTTTTGCCATTTAACTTTTGCACTTTTATTGGTCACATCAGAAACTATAAGCGGTCCACCAGGTGCATCCGGTTTACCAAGCACCGTCAATTCAACTGCCTCTTCATCTCTACCATTAACATTTTCGGCAACTAGAGTATATTTTCCAGTATCTTTACGCACAGCACTAATGATAGAAAACTCTGTATGATAATCAACATTATCAATTTTAATACGTTCTGTCGTTGTTAGGGGTATATTGTCTCGCCATATCCAGGTAGTTGTCGGTGGAGGTTCACCAATCACGTCTACAGACCATTTGTGATTGCGACCAGCTTTGATTATTACAGACTTCAAATTTGTACGATCTATTCTTGGCTTCAAATTTCTATGTTTACATATATGATTGTCTGTTGGTTCACTTGGTTGCGATTGTCCAGCTTTGTTAACAGCACGAACTCTAAATTGATAAACCATTTTTTCTTTCAATCCTTCGACTTTTGCTTCGGGATTGGCATCATTAGTTTTGAGTACTTGGGCCCAATCTGGTGCAAATTTATCCTTCATCTCAATAACATAATGAGTAATTGGTCGACCGCCATCTTTTTCTGGTTTCGCCCAACGTAATGAGACGCTCATATTGTCATAATCAAATATTTCGGGTTTTCCAGGTTTGTCAGGCTCATCATATGGATTCTTAGCAACAATACCATCATCAGTAATGAGTGGTTCAGATTCACCCTCTTTATTTATTGCTTTGACACGGAATTTGTATTTTTTATTTGGTGTAAGACCTTGGAAGGTAAAATTATCTTTGTCTGGTCCGACTTCACCCGCGGGGATCCATCTACCAGTATCCATATCCATTTTTTCAAGAGTATATCCGGTAATATCAGTGCCACCGTCATCTTCTGGTCTCTTCCACTTGACTGTGATGTGATCCGCACGAACTTCTTCAGTGACAAGTGGTCCCTTAGGTGGTGATGGTTTATCAAGTACTACTACATCAGCCAAACTCTCACATTCACCTGAACTATTTTTAAGGACTAATCTATATTTTCCGGAATCAGCACGAACAGTTTTACGTACTGTAAGAACCGTGTTTCTTTCATATTTATCGATAGTTATTCTTTCAGCGGTATCTTGGATTAATTCTTTTGTTCCCAGGAACCAATGTACCTCCGGCTCAGGCTCACCATCATACTTAATATCATATTTAATGACTTGACCTTTTTTAACAACTAAATTTGTCAACTGATCTCCAACAATGAAGGGCTTAACAAATCGACATTTGGCAATAATTGGCTTGGTAGCATCAGAAGGTGCACCCGGTCCAGCTTTATTAACAGCACGAATCCGAAATTCATATTGAGTTCCTTCTTTCAATCCATCAATTGTACCTGAAGTTACATCGCCATCAATCTCTTTGCCTTTAGCCCATTCCTTACCGAATTTTTCTTTATATTCAATAATATAACCAGTTATTGGTGCTCCACCATCACTTTCTGGTTTAGTCCATTTTAAATCTGCGTGATCTACATCCCAATCAGTAACTTCAACGTTTCCAGGTTTACCAGGTTCATCCCACGGATCTTTTGCTAAAATTGGTTTTCCAAATAATGCCGGCTCGCTAGATCCTATTTTATTAACAGCACGGATACGGAATTTATATTCTTTTTTAGTTTTGAGATCTTCAACTTTGTACACGCATTTATCGCCTGGCATCACTTCACCCACACTATCCCATTGATTTTTCAAGCTCATATCCAATCTCTCGATAACGTATTTAGTAATTGGTGAGCCACCATCATCCTCGGATGGTTTGAATGACACAACGCAAGATGTTGCGAAAACTTCAGTCACATCAATATCACGGGGTGCAGATGGAACATCTTGCATGACAATATTAACATCCTTAACTTCCTCTCCTTGACCATTACTTATTTTAACTTGATAAATTCCTGATTGATCGCGTTGTGGCTTTTTGATTTTATAAGTAATTTTATCTTCCCCAACAACAATTTCGACATCTTTTAGAGGCAATGGCTTACCATCTTTCATTAATTTAGCTTCGACTGGTGTTTGTTTAGTGCCATTAATCTTGAATGGTATAATGAAAACAATTGGTGCAGAACAGGGTCCCTCCACTTTGTCAGGTATCTCTGGTATTGGTTTACTCTCACCTTTACCTACTGACAATTTGCAACTACTTGTAAGTTCACCACTTTTACATGTTATTTCACCATCATCACCCATTTCCAATTTATTAAAAACAAGTTGATGCTTTCCGCCACCAAGATTTTTTATTTCAATTCTGTCATTGGGTTCAATGGGTTTTCCATTGAATAGCCATTCTGCCGGTGCCGTTTGATCTTGGAGTTCGACATCAAGGACAAGTTTTTCACGTTCAATGGCTGATGTATCTTTCAATTTTTTATTGAAACGATTCAAGTCTATGGATCAAAAATAATTTATAAAAATATTATTACAATGAATAAATATATTATCTTCTTTTTGGTGTAATTGATGTATTTTTATTACTCACAATTAACTATTATTTCAGCTTCAGTCTTATCAGCATTGCTAACACAGGAGAAGAGACCGGCGTCTGTAACTTTTGCGTCTTTGATAATGAGTTTGCGCTTACGACCATCTTCTTTAATTTGAATCCTGAAATAAATTTTTTATAATTATATTCATCAATAAATTCACCACCACCAACAATAATGATTATGAAAATTTATTTATTGAAGACAATATAATATAATATAATACCTTTTATCCGCGACAATTTCTTGGTCTCCTTTGAACCACTTCACTTCACCAGCCGCATCATCCAGTTCACAAAGTAACGTGAGGGTTTCTTTTTCCACTGCTTGTTGATGTTTCAATACTTTAACAAACTTGTATGGATAATCTGAAAATAAATAATAACATATTTACAATGATATACTAATTTTTCTTTCTATTCCAATACATGAGTGAGACAAATACTCACCAATAATTGTCAGTGTTGTTTCTGTCTTTTCTGTTTGTTTGTTAATTTTACAAGAATATTCACCACTATCATCTAATTTAGCATTTTTCAATGTCAATCTACAGACACCGGACATATCCTTTGAAATACTGTATATATCACCATCCTAATATTTATAAACACATAACATATAATATTAGCCATAGATTTGAATGAAATTACTAATAAATAAACTACTTTTTTTTTTTTTTTTTTTTTTTTTTCATTCATTTCTGACCTCTAGTTTTGTTTTTCCCTTGTACCAAGTAACTTGAGCCAGATTCGAACTAACTGTACACTCCATGTACGCTTCATGTTTGGAGTAACCTTGAGTTTGCTTCGACAGGGGTTTCGTAAAGGTGTACGACGGATCAGGTTCTGAGAAAAAGATGAAAAATAATACAATAAAAATATGTACGTGTAAATTAAAAATCAATTAAATATTTTGCGAATTATAAATTCACCATCGACATTAAGGAAAGCTGTGCTTGAAATTCCACCGATATCTATAGTATATTTGCCAGTATCTTCGACTTTTGGATTCAAGATAATTAACTGATATGAATCCTCTTCGTTTTTAAATTTGTACTTGGCTGATGGGAAAAGTTCCTGAAAAATTAATAGAATTAGTATATTTAAATATACATATATGTATATATATATATATATTATCAAATTTATTTCAATTAAATTTTACAAAAAATCTATAAATTAAAAAATGTACATACGTCTTTGCGGAAAAACCATTTTGGTTTTGCATTTGGTTTGGAGAAATTCGCGTCGAATGCCACTTTCTTGTCTTTTCCTTCTTTTGCATATTGATCCACTAGTGGTTTCAAGAATGAATCTGCTTTCTATAAATTCATCATAGAATAGGAAAAAAAAAAAAAAAAAAAAACAAAACAAAACAAATAAACATAAGAAAAATTTTCTTTTTAACGTAAATAATAAATACTTTTTATTTAAATATAAATTTATTCAGAGTCATTATTGCAAGTGCAATTAGCAGATCTCAGTCATCTATTGGCAAGAAGAAATTCGTTTTAAGTATGATAAACA
Source organism: Dinocampus coccinellae (assembly GCA_963920625.1). NCBI lineage: Eukaryota > Metazoa > Arthropoda > Insecta > Hymenoptera > Braconidae > Dinocampus > Dinocampus coccinellae. The sequence continues at coordinate 2,008,320 of OY987188.1, read as the reverse complement.
GTAGAAAAAGACTGTAAATAAATAATAATAAATAAATATTGAGTGGTGTATAAATTTTTTGAGCTATAGCTGAAATACGTTGAGCGTGCACGTTCATGTGTATCCCACGTTGATGTTCATGCCCATGATCACGTTCAAGTGCTGTTAGAGGATTGAGAGAATGCTCTCGTGCATAATAATATAGAAGCACAAAATGCACGAATGGTATTGATGGTGATTCAGTTAAATTTATGAATATTTAAAATGTGTGAGTGTGTGTAATAATATGCAAAGAGATTTATGACGTGTATGTTGATATTTATATTGATATTGATTTTGGCGTGCAAATAACGATGACAGTGCACATGTCTAGAAAAAATTTATACAACTCGACGATTAGTCCAACCTCCGTCTTGATGAAGTGATGTAAGATCGGCCAATCGGGTATTAATTCAGCTAGAGATGGTCGACGTGACCCACTAGTCTAGAAATATAAAATAAATACTCACTAGTCTAGAAAAACAAGAATAAAGAAATTTTGGAAATTTTGATTCACAAGTGGAACAAAACAATATCCATTTTCTTTCCCTACATATAAATGAATACTGAAGATACTGCCAGTAAATAAAATAGAAGAAATATATGTATATAAATAATTTATAAATTTCCAATAGCGTTTTTACACCATCAATTTGATTATTAGGCGAATTTAATGACCTTGAGTCATTATGAATTATTTCACGTTTAGGAAAATTGTGTAATAAAATTCCATAATTGAATGAAATTGAAATGAAATGATAGAGAATATTATTCGTGTGTGTGTGTGTGTGTGTGTGTGTGTAAAATGAATTTTTGTAATTAGCAATTTCCAAACTACCGAATTTTTTTATCAGGGAATTGAAATAATTTTGGATAGTCGAGATTAATTTCTCGATTGGGATATCAATAAAAAATCACGAAAGAAAAATTCAAGCGAATAAACGGAGCAAAAAAAAAAGGGGGGGGGGGGGGTCGGCTTCGTTTCAGTCCGGCTTTGAGTGGCACTTCGAGGATCGACCGTTCATAAATTTGTATTGTTTGGTATTGCAGGGATTCAAATAACAAAAGCGAATCAATTACGAGACTTAAACAAACTAAAGCTCGTAGCCTCGAGCTTAGTAAACTGCTTTAAGTTGGTTGCAATCAATAACAAAAATCGCAGAATTTCACTGGACAACAGTATGAAATTTTTGGGAGATGAAGAAACGAGCGAACCTTTATTTTCACGTGTACGATGAGTTTTGGCCAATCGTCGACTAATTCTTGCAGACTTGGTCTACGATGAATTTCGAAGACGTCCTGTTGCATCTCCGTGTGACATAGATCATCAGCGCGTCCGCGTTTAATGAAAGATAACGAATGGGTTAGTTTAATGATCCTCGAAGTACCAATCATCGGTGCATCAAGCCGGTAAAAAATTGGCGTTCGACTCACCGATTCATGGATTTATGAAAAAAAAAAATAACAAAAAAAAACAAAAAAAAATATGTATATATATATATATATTTTGTCATAGAATTGAGATGTGATGGGAGAGGGAACTGCCGAATTTGTATCTGAGTAGCCAATAGTAAAATATGGATTCTCCGTGTAAATGAATGTAAAATAGATCTCAGTAACTGAAAGAGAAAAAAAAAAAAAAAAAAAAAAACCTGTGAATAAAAAATAAAAAAATGAATACATAAATATTATTATAATATTCGCTATTACGAGAGTACTCGAGCAATTAAAAAGAATTTTTTTTTTCATTTTTAAATCATTTTTGCGATAAATAAATTATAAAAGTAAATAGAAGAAAAATAAAAAAAAAAATTGTTTGATATCTGAGTGGCTATAATAGAAACACAGAAAAGAAACATCAATCACGGATGCATGAAACACGCAAAGTTAACTACAAGGAATGTCCTCTCTCGCAATTAATATAATACGTTGTCTTGAAATCTTTTGAAAAATGAATTGATTTATTTCGTGTTCAAATGTATGTGTCTGTATGCGTGTGTCAGTTTATGTAATCTTTATGTTGAGTTTACTGTGATATTTTTGGCACTGAAACACCTTTAGCCACCTCCAGTTTGCTTCGCTCGCTTTGTCAAGAGGTATTCGGTATTCCTCTTCACGTTCCACATAGATTACTATCTCATTGCCTTCTTGGATCCAAGTTCTGCCACCAGGTAGTTGCTACGAATATGTTTTTCTATTACCCCACAAATAAAAGAATAAAAAAAAAACAAAAAAACAAAAAAAAAAAAACAGGCGAGAGACATTTAAAATAATTATTTTTAGAGGAAAAAAACAAAAAAAAAAATTTCATCTCACAAATTTCGACATTTAAGTTACATGACTTTTAAAATTTTATAATCACATAAATTAATTTCACGATATACTTTTTATCACTCACATCATTCACGTTAAATCAATACATTGAAATAAAAAATATACACATACATAAATAAAATGAAAATAGACACAATTATAAAAGGGCCAATAAAAACTCAAATGATAGAGAACCTCTAAACTTACGTGTAAATTATGCTGATAAAAAATATTTTATTATCCATCAATTATTCTTACTGATAGTATGAAATATAAATAGAAATAATATTTGATATATAAAAAATAATTACGTACCCTCTCGACTTTTTTTAATGCGGGCATAGGTTTTTCCACCTCCTTCAAATCTACCTTCTCCTGATCAGGATCCTCACGGCCCCATTTTTGATACTTTCGCTTTTTAAGCATAGTACGAAAGTCCATACCACTGGCATCTATGAAAAAAAATTAATTTATATAATATTGTAATTTATAAATATTTAAGATATATATAGAAAAAAAAAAAGAAAAAAAAAAACAATTTACCCGAAACATAAAGTTGCATTTCGGCTGAATCTTCGCCATGTATATTACTGATAACAATTTTGTATGTTCCTTCATCATTTGGTTTAGTTTTTCTCATGCACAGAGTGATAGTATTTGTCTCTGAATCCGTGAGAAATTTAAATCTACCACCCTCAATAATTTCGGTCATGCCTTTGTAGAATTTAAATGTTGGCGCTGGATTGCCTTCCACCTGGACGGTGAGATAAGCCGTCGAGTCCTCGACAGCGGAGTATGACTCCTGGACGTCAACAATTTGTGGTGGTCCAGCTGGTCCGACATCACGGAGCGGTGTACTAGGCTGGTTGATTTTATTCTCGAGGTCCGCCACGCTTGGTCTCCTTAGGTCCGCGCTCGGACGACGTCGCTACTCGTCATTGGAAAAAATGAAAAAATTGATTAAACATTCATTAATTATTATTATGTGATGATTTATTTATTTTTTTTAAGCTCGTGTATTTACATTTTTTTTTGTTTTCTTTTCAAATGCAATTAGATGTTATTCGATAATATTCGACATTAATTCAATATTTCAAATTTTACCGTATATTTTTTTAATTCAATGTTTCTATTAAAAAATGTTTATTACTATTTTTTTTTTCTTTTTTTTTTTTTATTCATCATGTTCGAATATTATCGATGATAATAATTATTATTTCAGCTATAAATACAAGCGAATATGCGTGAGAGAAAATTGAAAGCAATAAAAAATATACAGCATTAGTAAGAGAATAAAAATTAAGAATTATATTTATGAATAATATAGCAGTGATGATTGAGTAACATATTAATTATTAAACATCAACTTCAACATTTAATTGTAAAATTTTTACAAGCAAATATATGAACACAATGAATTATTACCAAATATTTAAGTACGAGGATAAGAATATATTAGGAAATGATTTATATCGATGGAATGAATTTGTATACATACAAAAATGAATATATAGAGACAGTGTATACTCGTAGCACATAAAAACTAATAATTAATGTATATATGCATATATAATTATAATAAAATTGTATGTGTTACTTGATATAGTGCACATTAGTAATAGTAATTAAACTATCAACTGAATATTATTCAAATGATATATAATGATATGAACCCAACGACAATTTGAGCAAGACTGCGAAATACATAATTGTGTTAACTTTGTCAAAATGACAAAAGTAGAAAGTAAATGAAAAAAAGAACCAAGAAAAAAAAAAAAAAGAAAAAAAAATAGAATGAAATAGAATAAAATAGAAATAAAAATGTAAATAAAATAAAATTGACTTGAGTGATTTATTAATGGAATATGTACGTTAGAATTGAATTGAAAATCCAATTAAGTGAAATGTAAATCAAGACGTTGATCACATATAATTTGGCTTGATATCAAGGCATTTCAATTATTTTATAATACACCGACCTCGTAACGTTAATTGGGAATCAATGAAATTAATCAATCTTGACGTGGTATTCTAAATTTGAAACTAGAGTATACCGGGATTGTGTGTTGTCCTACGAGCTCATTTCGCAGTCTTGTCTCTGTTGAGTCTGGGGTTGAGGTATCTGATGATGAGCTGGTATATTCACAAATGCACAGAGTGACAAGTGAATGTAATTACTGTGGGTATAGGATGTATGAATAAGATACAATTAATGGTAGAATATATATAAATGTAGGATGTTAGTACTTTATTTAGTCCACTGGATTGATCAATCCGCAATGAATTTCGATGCCGATGAATACTCTACGATAAAAATTGCATTATTTACAAAATTATAATTCATTTCTACCAACATGTATATTTACATTGATTTTACTTGTCTACATACAACACGTACTCATTATTAATTTTATGTTTATTTACTTTTTTTTTTTTTTTTTTTCCTATTTTTTGTTTTTGTTTTTCTACGCATCACATTAATTATTTACGTAAACACATAAATAAAAAGAAAAAAAATATATGTATATATTTAATGTGTATATGATATGATATTTACAATTGAAATAGATATATTCGAGTGTATGTTCACGTTGAATGTATCTAACCTGTTTGTCTTGCACCACACCGGGGCGCCCAAGTTTATTCTGTTTGCCAAAGAAAAAAATAAAATAATAAGAATATATAATATAAAAAGTATGAAAATAAATCTGCAATAATATTGATGAATGAATTATATTTAGAAATAATTAATGGAAAGGAGATAAAAATTAATTAGATAGAATAGAAATATGTAAATTTATCTGAATAATTGTGGAAATCGTAAAAAAAAAAGTATTTAAATATGAAATATTATTGGTGGACAAATCAATTGAGATAAATTGATTCGCAAATTGTTTTCTTTCGATTTTTATTTAATAATAATTGAATTGTACGTGGTTATTTGAATTATTAGAATTATTTGAAAGGCGAAGATTGATTTGACAGCGTTGCAACAGCAGCGTCAGCAGCAACTCCGGATTAGCTAAAAAATTATATAATTAATAATATTAAAAAATAGTTAACTATTTTTCATTGATATGCCACTGCATCGATTCGTTTTTTATTTTTATTTTTATTATTAATCTTTTTATGTAAATAGCCGATGGACGTGAAGAAGAATAAAAGAGAAATGATTATTGTCAATATATGAATTATTTGAGTGTCAGCGTTTTTTTTTTACATGTCAATGTCGTCGTAGTTGATGATGATGATGATGATAATGTTGTTGATGACTAGATGTTGAGTATAAATGACAATGATAAATGAACGGTAATTATCTCAATTGGCACGAAGGTAATAATTATTTTACACGAGATCAGCAGCCACGGGACACACTAATTGTTTGATTTATTTGCATTAATAATTTTATTCAGCAATAATGAAAAATAAAAAAATATAAATAAATAAAAATTTAAATATTTCACGGCAGATGATGTCTGCGCGCGTATGAACGGTTAAGGAAAAAAAAAAAAAAGAAAAAAAAAAGAATAATAAAAATAAAAATTCAATTATATATTCATCTTTAAATTTGTAATGTAGCCAAGATGAATAAATTGTCTTGTAAAAATTTTATTGAGCAAAACGACATGAAAATAAAAATTGAAAAAAAAAAAGAAAAAAAAAAAATTTTAATAAATAAGAAAACGATATGAAAATTATCGGGAAATGATAAGGGTGGATAAATCAAATGATATACGATCGGCATTTGATTTTTGGTACATTGGTAAGCTTTGTGTTATAGCGAACACAAATCTCACCTTGGCGTCGAACACCTCGCCTGGGCGTAATTTTCCAGCCTGCACAAAATGACATAGACAAATATGAAGTGATTTGTAATTATTAATGGATGAAATGATTAACAACTTATGACTGGTTCCTAAATTCCAAAATGACGTATTTAAAAATATTTGCAATGTAAAATAAATATTTTATCAAATGCCAAGAGGTAGATACGCCAAAATATTTGGCGTGAAAAAGGAAGTATACTCGAAATATCCGTTGAACAAACATATGTCGAGTAATTTGAAAATTCAATCGTTTAACATAACACATTACAACTGGCGCTTATTTTAATATGTACGTTGAAATAACAATTATTCTTTCGCAAACAACCAACTTGAGTTGTTAACACGTTGCTACATGATACACCTGAGCAATATGTCAATCTTAATTGTCCCCGGTGTTTCTACACCGTCTTCTCTGATGACAATAGTGACTGCCAGAGTGCACCGGGCCACTGACGTTGTCACTATCCAATGAATATACATTGCCAAAGTGTTCAATTTAATGAGGATACGTGTCTCATTAGCAAATCAGTAAGAAATTTTCGCTTGAATATTCAAACATAAATATAAAATATAGATTTCCATATGAAAAAATCATATCTTTTATTATTATTATTTATTCTTTTTTTTTTTCTCTAACAACTGTCAGAACAAATATATAACTGATTGAATAATAGATTGGGATAATTTACTTTTGGCCCACAGTGACTTGGGGATCACAGACAACTAGAGCAATACAGAGGCCATTCATCGTTGTCGTCGTCGTCATCATCATCATCGTCGTGACCACCCTCGGGTTAACTTTCGCAATTGAAATAGATGATGAATTACAAGCATGCCAGAATAAATTAATATTTTAATTTTTGCATTCATTACACGTACACACACACACACACACACACACACACACACACACACACACATGACATGTGCTTTATTCGTCACGGACCATTAATACTTGGATTGGGTGTGACATATCTTTACACACCAATGAAAACGGGAGTGATTGAAAGTAGAAAAGAGACGTAATACTGAAGATAAAAATATGAAGAAATATTAAAGAAGAAGAAGAAGAAGAAGAAGAAAAAAAAAAAAAAAAAAAAAAAAAGATGATGGTAATGATAAATAATGCCAGGAGTGAATGGAGAAGATGATTTGAAATGATTCACGAGTATGATCAACAGTTTGGTCCAAAGTATTAACCTGCCAAATGGCACCAGTTATCCACTCAGTAACAATTCTATCTTTGACACTATTTTGAGAAATTATATTTTAAGAATTTAATTACCACCCCGTGGGTCAAAATGTGAATTCAAAATTATATGTAGACTAGATGGTGAATGTGAGGTCTAAAAGCGTATGTTAATTTTGCACTTTGATTACAAATAAAAATTCTTGTACCCGTACATTATAATATATATGTATAAATATGTGTAGGTATATTAAAAGAATACATGCACACGGATATTTCGAGATATACTTACTTTTCCGGTTACTCTAAAATGTTATTATTACTACGTGAAAATTATTATTATCTTCGTCATATAATCATCATCGATTAGAGTGAGAGGGATGCGTTACACATCATGCATCTCTCGTTTATTTGCCCTATGCTTATATATCCGTGCCAGATGCCAAGTACACTATTTATTAATGCTCGCCTGGGTAAAAAAATTTTATTAAAAAAAAAATTATATGAATTGTGTTGATTTTGTTTTGTTGTAATTTTTTTGTTTTAAATAATATCATCATTCGATGAGTTATTCCAGTGATTTCAACGCTCATTCTCCCATGCCAGTCAATTATTTTCTTTGATATATTACGTTTTTTTCTTTCTTTTCTTTCCTTTATTATTGAAATTAGAAAAATTATATTTATAAAAAAAAAAAAAAATTAAATTAAATTAAATTAAATTAAATTAATGAGAACATGAGAATTTATTTTGTGCGTGCGTGAGTGTGCGTATGTGAGTAAAAAGATGTGATAGAATAATATGAGTGAAATTGTATGTAGTATATAATATAAACAGCCAAGAACAAAAAAAAAAATGTGCGTGATAGTGAAGAGAAGTTGCATTTTGGTAGTTGAATTGCGTTGTCATGTGTTTTTTTTTTTCTTTTTTTGTTGTTATCTCTCACCTTCTTCTCTTCAATCACTTCGCCAGGGCGCAGCTTTCTATTCTCCTATGGAATTAAATCGTTATGTAAAAGTTTTTTTGTGTCATGTTTGTGTAAAGCAATGTTGAATTCTGTGTATTTTTTTTTTGTTTTTATTTTTACCTTTAACTAATTTTTTAAATAATTTTCATTAATTTTCAATAAGTTAATAAATATAAATTATCAACTGCATTCTCGTCCATTGATGATACTTGACCATACACAAATTTATCTGAAATTAAATACTAATCATCCGCAATTCTACTCCTATATACACATTATATATATATATATCCAGTATTTATCTTTAGGATAGTACGAGGATATTTGTGTGATTGGAAAGTTTAGAAATAAACATATTCGTACAGGATATAATGAAAGCCGGCATTTTTTTTTTTTTCTAAAATTCTAACAATAATACGGTGGGGGGAGGAGGGCATTCAACAAATACATTCATACAATACAAGGCATAATATAATTTTAAATCATAAAATGAACCGACACAGTATTTTATAAAATGGAAACTGTGATGCTTGAAAGTCTACAATAACAAAAATACAAGAAAAAAATAATTTAAAAAAAATACACTCAAGGAAAAACCTGCATATGGGGTATATGACAAATACGTAGCACAAAAGTGACAAGAACAGAATTTAATTATATAAAGAAAAAAAAAAAAAAAAAAAGGAAACAAAACAAAAAAAAATACAAAAAACAAGAAACTTATACTTCACAGAGTGCTAGGACTAACGCAGGGTACGAGTATCTACCAGGGCCTTTTTTTCATAAAATTGAGCGACAAAAAAAAAAAAAAAAAATAATAAATAATAAATATATAAAAGTGCACTTATTATTCATGAATAATTGTCGACTGTCGAATTTATTTTGATCAATTAAATTTGAGAGTCATGAATTTTTTTATCAAGTAAATAAAAAATTAAAATAGTAAAAAATAATAATGAAGATATATATAATTTCGACAGTCAACAATTGATAAATTTGAAGAATAAATGATAATTGGTTTGTTACATACCTCGTCGCTGATAATAAGACTAGGTCGGCGACCCAATTCTTCAGGTGGGATAAGTGAACCACGACGACTACTTGCACCACTTCCAGGCACGAGAGATGGTCTTCTACTTCCAACAGGTGTAGTCTCTTTGATAACTTCGATTTTAGGTGCTTCTTGGGGTGCTTTAATTTCCGGTAATTTTGGCTACAATAATCAATCCCGTGTTAATTTAGCAAATATAATAATTATTAAAGTATAATTTTTTTGTTTATAAAATTGAATCACACTATATACAACGATATTAATTCACGATTTGCACGATAATTATTTAGTTATTTCTCTTTTCCTTCTTTTTCCCCCACTGTTATCTCGCGTCTGAATTAACTTTAGTGGGAAATTTTTGCTTTGAACTTAACGAGCCCTCCGAGCCCTCGAGTAGCCAGCTAAATACATGACTGAACAGTTTAACCGAATACAGTTTTACATAATGCAACTGCCACGAATATGCGCCGATAGAACACGAAAATAGAAAATGTCCCTCTCTATATATGAACACAAGTCGTTATAGTATAAAACGTTGATTACAAGAAAGAGAAGTTGATCGTTGTGAATACAGTATGGAACAAATATTGTCCCCTTACCCTTGCCTCTTCTGATGCAAAATATGGCGCGATTTTTTTCCGCGCGAAAATAGTTTTCTACATGCGGCATTCATTACGTGCCAAAAGCGAGGCAAATTCAGTTTCGTCGCTTGATGATTAATGATAGAGGGCATGCACCAAAAATTTTGAATGCAATTAACAGACGCCCACACTAAAGTATTGAAGAGACGTTGACGTAATAAAATTTCTTTTAAAGTTTCAATGAAACGATGATATCGTTCAGTTGCCAGTTGATGTTGAACTAATAATTAACTTGTCATAAATTTTTTTTGTTTATGTTTTTCACCCACCTTTGAGTCAAATTTCTGTAAATAAAAAAATATATATCAATTAATATATACTATTACATGGTATATGAATTAAATCAAATTAATGAATAAATTATTGCCACAAATAATAATACCTGAGTAGCAGGTCGATCTAATTTTGTTTTTTCACGTCCTGCATAATCACTGAATTCGAATTCTTGAGGTTTTTCCAGCACTGGACGTTCATAATCCGGAATTTCTGGTAATTCATAACTCTTATCCTTATCGGCTTTTGATGTTTTTGTTTTTGTAGCTTCTCCCCTTTCACCCTTTTGTGTTTTCTACGATATCATATTAAATTAATTAGTAAATTATTTTATTACTAATTGGATTCAATGAATGTGTATTATTTTTGCTGAAATGATAATCATATGATATGATATGGCGTTATTAATTGTATCGATGATAAATATTTGCGATGATTATTTAAAGCGCATTTGTTAAAAACATTGACAAGCGAAGAATCAATTTGTGGTGTGATATTTTTTTAAATGGATAATAATAATGATATTCAGCTGTATTAATATTTATAATTGCATTTTTTTTTTTAATACGATAATGGTGTTATCGCCGCCAATGAAAGATATTAAAATTTTCAATTCAATAATAATATAATTGAAAAAATATTTAAAAAGCTCAAGTTCATATGTGAACTTTGAAGAGCAAGAGAAGATAGTGGCATGTAGATAGAACTATTTTGGAATCTTCATCATCAAGGGATACCTTCAATTCAACAATAATGCCACATTGTGCCTGTTCAGGCTGTTGTATTGGTTCTCTTATAACACGTTTGAGTTGTACACTTTGCAAGTTCTCGAATTGAGCTCTCATCATCGGCAGACTTTCTTTTCGTTTTGATTTTGGGTCTGCGCCATTGGTTTTTTCTGGCTACATATTAACATACGTTTTTCTCGTAGAAAAAAAATTTTTTTTTACTTTGTTAAATGCCAATTGGTATAAACAGTTAGATTTACATATAATTTTAATACACAGATAAAGTAGTTTGTCTATTTAAACACTCAATGTAATAAGTAATTTACAAATGACAATGACATTTAAACATTTAACAAATAATAACTTTATATTATAGAAATTAATTACGACACAGACAATTACAAATATTCCACAGCATACAATATTTACCTTAAGCTCGATTTTCTCCCTCTCCTCAGGCTGAAATAAAAATTTAAAAAATTATATTGTTAACAGTGGTGAAATATTAATGCAGTTGACTGGTTGAATATTCATTATCGGTAAAATTAAATTGGAAAAAAATCATTTTAATTACCTTTTGTACTGGTTTCAAGCTGCCCTTGCGGAATATCGCTTCTTCCTTCTATAATCAACAAATATGAATTAATTTAATTTAAAATATCACATTTGTTGTGTGGATAAAAATTGAAAGTGAAAATAAGAAAAAAAAGGAAGTGATATGCATTAGATTAAAAATTATATTTAGAAATACGAATTTTTATGATATAAAACAGAACGCCATAAATAATATTATGCTCCATTTGCATTACCTAATGAAAGTTAAGTGGCAATTTAAATTATACAAGTGACATAATATTGTCGTAAAAAGATTAAATATTTTAATAAAAATTTGTTTTTAGTGTTTTTTTGAGTTGCACGCTTGAATATTACGAAAAATAAGTAAATTATATTCAAACACTTGTCAAAATGAATAACATTTATGATAGTATATTAGCTATATAATGATTGTAAGAATATATTATATGTGTGATGAATGAGTGTTGGGTTTTATTTGTGTACCTGTAATTCAGGTTTGCCAAGAGTACTTTTAGGTTTGAGTGTCAGTCCATCTTTCTAAAAATGAAATTTTACTCGAGGTGAGAAAATACAATTTTAGATTCATGTGATATGTAAATGTTAATGGGACTAGTGTGAGGACAGTTTTGTGTACCTTGGGCTCTTCAGGTTTCCCGAGGGTAGATTTGAGTTTTGGAGTTGGTTCCGCCTGAAATTTTGTGAGTATTTGTATTTTTAGATAAATTTATTTTTTTATTTTTTTTATTTTACGTTTATTTTTATGTAATTTATTTAACTTGAATTTTTTTGACTACCTTAGAGTCAGGAGTTGATGTCAATTTGTTGTCAGGAGTTTTTGATTTGACATCTTGTTTAGCCTGAATTTATTCATTCGTTTGGTTTTTTTTTTTTTTTTTTTTTTTTTTTTTGTGTGTCGTGTAAAATTGAAAAGTTGAAATTAATTTAATTATCATTGTATGAACTTTAGAAAACTAAATAAATAAATAAAGAATTAAAAAAAAAAACATCAGATATTTGTACCTCTGCTGGTTCATCAGTAGTAGGTGTTTTCTTCTTTGATATAGATAAACGTTTCTGAAAATGATTGGATCACGATATGCCAATTAAATAAGTAATTATATTTTGTGCAATGTATTGCAAAAAATTCATTCTATTTTACCTTCACCGGTGTTTCTTCATCCACGGATAATTTTGATTCGGATTTTGGCTAAATTATTTAAAAGTATAAAAATAATAAATTGAGTAATATATGTGTATATGTGTTTTGTATAAATGATACACGTATTTATTTACAGTGATTACGTTTAAAGTGTATACCTGTAAATCTTCAATTTTTTCACTTGTTTTTGGTTTTTTCGTGGACACGGCATTCTAAAAATCATTTACGCCGATTTGTACTCGTTTATTTATTATTATTTTTATTTTTCTAATGTAGAAGAAAAATTTAATAACTCTTACCTTTTCAGTAATTGATTTTTTCTCCATAATGGAAGAACGACGACTGTCAGATTTCTCTTCAGTTACCTGTACAGAGAAAATGGATATTTAAAAAATTTTAATTATTGAAGTAAAAATATCACGACGATATATCAATACAAATATTAAGAAAATCCTCATGATTCATATTTAAATATTTCATAATGTTAACATTGATCCATATATTTATATAGCTGATGTAGTGAAAACCAATTGTGCCAATTAATTATTTATCTTTCATTTCATAATTTCATTGTGAATAAATTTTGTATTCATTATATACCTGTTTCAAGGAAGAACGTCTACTTGAAATAGGTGAATCATTTTCGGAAATCTGAAAGTGATAGGATATATGAGAAAAATGAACTAATAAAATCAATGAAAATTCATTGAATGACATGAGTATAAGGGAACTAAAATTCGATAAAGAATGTGGAAAATTTTACCGTTTCCTCAGTTGTGGAAATGAGAGAACTTCGTCGACTTTCTGTCTTTAATTCATCCACCTATAACAAAAAGTAGCGACGGTTCATTATAAAATAATTTTTTTTATTACATCAAATCAGATATATCGCATAAATATTTATATTAGTGTATACCCGGCTGATGGAGGATTTGCGTGAAGTTATTTTTTCGGGTTTCGGTGTAGTTTCGCGAGATGCATCTTTCGATTCTGGTTCTTTTTTCTTTAATGTTTTCTTTTTTTCTGGCTCCTTCTTGTCATCGGATTTCGTCTCTATTTTTTTCTATAAATAACAAAAGAAAAATTTCCGATCAAGATTGTTAATATATTTATAAAATTGTGTGAAAAAATAAAAATAAAAAAATATATGTTACAAAAAAGTGAATACCTTAATAGATTTCCTTTCTTCCACTTTTTCCACATTATTGAAAGTTTCTTCCTCTTTTTTCTGCTTATCACAAAAAAATTATTGAATAAAATGTATTGAGAATAATGACCATGGGTAGTTACAACCAACAATATGATGAATAATTACAAACTCATCGCATGCATCTTTGATCAATTCAATTATCAATCATCATGCGGGAAATTAAGATATAAATTACAAAAATAAATGAATTTACTCATATGAAAGCAACCGGCATTATATGAAATTAAATATTGATTTTGCCTTGAGTATCTCGTATAAGCGAATTTTATAAGCAATGATATAAATAATATTATATCATTATGTAGTTACTGCCACGCTGCTAGAAATGAAAAATAAAAAAAGCATTTAGTATTTGTGTATATATAAAAATTATAAATTAAACAATTCCACGCTTTTCAAGTGTAAACATCACTCGGCTGTATACACGAACAGGTTTTGAACTCACCACAGTTACAGTTTTCTGAAAAGATCAAAAAGAAAAATTAACTCGGTACAACTTGAAGGTACATCAATAAAATTACGTAAAATAATAATAATAATAACAGTCTAGAGACTTTTGAAAGTCAAAAAATATTGGTATTGATCATGCACTGACACAAATTAATATGGATTGAGAAATTGGTATCTATGAAATGAGGAAAAAAGTCAAGAATAACATTTATGGAAAACACAAAAATTAGAATTAAAAATATATACCACATTGAGTAATTATCGAATATATAAAATCAAATATATATTTTTTTGTTTAGATTTGATTGTGATAGAATTGGAAGAATAAAAAACAAAGAAAAAAAAAAAATGATAGTAATTTCGTGTTACCTTTTCTGGTTTGTCGATACCATTTGGTTTTATCTCAGGTTTGTCCTTGAAAAAAATTAAAAAAAACATGTCCATCACCATTAACTTCCAAATTCATATAATTTCATTTTACTCATTATTATTTCAATAAAATATTTTCAATAATTTCTTTGTAATGTAAATGTAAAAGTGTAAATTATTGCATGGCATTGTGCTAGTTTATATATGTTTGTATGTAATTGTATTAATGTGTACCTCAACAAGTGAAATATATTCGGAAATGTCAGATTTTGAATCTTCAGTAAATGGTTCAGCAACAGTGGATTCGATAGCACTCACTAAATCCTCAGATTCATCATCGTCATCGTCATCATCCGTTACTTCTACACTCGTTTCAGTCTCATCGCCATTTTTTTCCAATTTATGGTAATCCTATTGAACATGATGTTCCAACACGAGAAAATTTTTTTTTCAACGATTATAAAAAATAAATAAAAAAAATCGCGTTACCAGATTTGACGTGATAACATTTATTGATACAGACTAAAGATTGAATAAAAGCTGATAAAATTCTTGAGTTAAGATGATCAGTGCGTATCTTGAAATATTGTTTTTATAAATTCTAGAATTCCGTTAGTAGTAGCATTGACATTATGATTGAAGCTCTTAAATTCTGATGAAATTTCTCCCATACCTTTTTCTCTTCCACTTTTTTCACATCCTCAATCTTCTTCTTTTCATCAAGTTTTTTCTTTTCCTCAATTTTTTTCTCTTCAATTTTTTTCTTCTCCTCAATCTTTTGAATTTCTTCGATTTTCTTCTCTTCCTCTTCTACCACCTCTTCTTTCTTCTTCTTTTCCGTCTTTTTCTTTTTCATTTCCTCCTCATCCTTCTCCTCCTCTTTCTTCTTTTCATCCTTACGTTTCTGTAATATTTTCAAGGATGATACATGCATCACACATTCACGGGGAGTTAAATAAAATTAAAAATGATTGAATTGAATTAGTCACATTTGAGATTTTTCCTTTTGAAGAAAAAAAAAAAAAAAAAAAAAAAAAAAAACAACAAAACAAATTAAAAACGGAAAATATAGTGAGATTTGAATGCAGTTAAAAATCACAGTGACCAAGGAGTATTGTATAATATCAAATTATTTTTAAAAATTTACTTCTTATAGCCTATAAAGACTTTTTTTTTCTTGTTTCTCTCGATGACCTTTCAAGTTGTCCAAATAAATTTTTATCCAATACATATATAAATATAATTGATATTATGCGTTGAATTTTTGCCAAGTTGCTTACCTTAACTGTCACCGATGCACTTGACTCATCTTTACCAGCTTCATTGCTGACAATGACTTTGTAGGTACCACTGTACTCTTCTGTCGCTGAGGTAATGACCAATTTCATTTCAATACCATTGAATGAAATTTTCACATCTTTTGAGCTCTTTATAATCGTTGTATTTCTGGTAAAATACCGAGAAAAATTTATGTTTTTATTTTTTTACTGAGACAATTGAATATATAAATAAGAATTATTTTTACCTGTACCACTCAATGGTAACTTTTTTATCTTGACGACTGAGAGTTGCAGTTAATTCCAGTGTTTCACCGTGCTCCAATGTCTGACAATATGAAAACAAAAAAAAATATATAATAAAATATTATTTTCATTTACATACTATCAAATGAAATAATACCTAAAATTATTTTTATAGTATTGACATAAAAATATACCTGCGTTTTTAATCCAGTACCAATTTTCGGTTTCTCAACTTCCTCTGGTAATTCAGCAATGTCGACAACTTGCGATGTAGCCTCACCCTTCTCATTTCTCGCCACCAATTTATATTTACCCTTGTCAGCAGTTGAAATTTGTTCAATTTCTAATTTAACTGCAAATTCACCCTCTTTAACTTTTTCGACGTGGAGTTTGTGTCTTGCGTCCTCTTTCACTGCTTGAGTTTCTTTGAACCACGTACAGTCTGGCGCAAATTTAGACAATACCGTGCATTCAACTATTACCGTTTTTTTCTTCACAATTTTCACCACCTTGGGTTTCTCTTTAATCACCGGAATAACTGGAAAACAAAAAAAAATGAATAAATAAATTTATATATATGTAGATCATTTTATGTCATCATTCCACTCATCTTCATTTTCATTTTTTTTTTTTTTTTTTTTTTTTTTTTTTTCATCAATAAAAATATTAATTATACTTACTCTCAACATTTAATGTGAGATTGGCATTGAGTTCCCCAAGGGAATTTTTAATATTACATTTATATAATCCTGAATCATCAGCACCTGGATCATTCAAAATAAGCTTGATATAATAAATGTCCTCCTTTTCTTTAACAACACTCAATGAAATTTTCGATGATTCGACGACAATTTTTCCAGCATGTGTCCAAACGATATCTGGCTTGGGTGAGGCTTTGACTTTACAGTCCATTATAACAATTTTACCGCCGTCTTGTGATTGTATTCTCGGTTTTTCAACGAAAGTTGGTCCATCGCCTTCTGGCTCAGGTTCAGCTTCAATATTCAGATTGAGATTTGCATTACTTTCTCCAAATTCATTTCTCACGTGACATCTATATGTTCCACCATCTGGACCAGTTGGATCCTGAAATAATAATAATAATAATAATAATAAAAGAATTGATAAATATGATGAATATTTGACTATTTTGCTATTCATCATTTTTATTTCACTCACTTTTATTTCCAATGTTAATTCATAAATATCTTCTTCTACGTCCATGGATTTAATTGTTATTTTTGAAGATTGTTGCACGACATTTGTACCACGAAACCATGTGACTTCAGGTTTTGGTTTGGCACGACATTTACATTTCATTGTTATCAATGTACCACTGTCATTCGGAATAATACGTGGCTTCTCGACGAACGATGGTGCAAAACCCGCAGCATCTTCTGCATCTTGGAGAAATCCACAATTAGACAATTTACCATTCGATTTTCATGGATTATTATTATTATTATTATTATTATCATTATTATTATTAATAATAAATCATGATTACAATTAGAAACATTCATGGTTAATAAAGCAAACAAATAGATGAAACATAAAATGTGCCAAGTGTTAAAAGAACAGCGCGATGAACTTACCCAACGAAATTGAAAATTTATATTATATATTCTATACTTTTTATTCCGATTTTATAATAATCATTACGAAGTATATAAATATTTCACGCGTGCTTATACATTCAATACGCGATAAAAAATAATATGACAATTGTAATAAATTGAATATCTTTACACATACATAATTGGTAACGTGCTCAACTTCGTGCATAATCGATGATTCCAATCGATACTTTTACTTAATTATTTATTATTATTATTTATTTATTTATTTATTTTTTGGATTGTTTGGTTGTTCAGGATAAATTGACTTGCCTTGGAAATTTAGTGAGATGTTTGCGTTACTCTCGCCATAATTGTTAAACGCATTGCATCGATAGTTTCCACCGTCAGCTTGGGTTGGATTTGATATTTCAAGTGTGAGAAGATACGTGTCCTTGCCAGTTGATTTCCTTGACATCTTGATACGTGAACTGCCATTGATAGTTTTTTGTCCCTGATACCAAGTAATATCCGGTACGGGATGTGCTTCCAAAATGCATTCCATTATTAACAGATCACCTTCTTGACGTATTGTTGGTTTCTTCGGAAAACGTGGCGCCTTCCCGTCAGGAATTCTGCGTGGATCGTACAATTTTTGTTTCGTTTCTTTCCTTTCGTGTTTTTTTTTCTTTTTTTTTTCATGCCACTTTGAAAAAATTTCACGACCAATCTCAAAATAGCCACTATTAAAATCTTTTTGTCTATTATTCGTCAAAACTCAGAAATTACTTCAAATATTTTTTTCACTATTTTAACATTGTAATATTTAAAATGGAAAATAACAAAATAAAGGATAGACATTAATTTGAAGTAAATTAAGAGTTAATAAACGATGTAGACAATAAGATTTCGATTGCCTACTTGGGTTTATCGCCGCCCTCGAAGTTGAGATTAATTGTTGCTGTGCCTTGGCCATGTTTGTTCTTAGCTATTGCTTTGTATTCACCACCGTCAGCCTTCATCACATTACTTATTTGTAGTCTGGCTAAGTAATACAACTTTTGATCAAGTTCCAATGATATCTTGTACCTTCCGCTTTCCTTTATCTCGTTACTCCCGTGATACCTGATTATCATTTGTATTCATTTCATTTCATTTTTTTTTTTTTTTTTTTTTTTTCTTCATATATTAAATTGTATTTCGTTTGGTAAATATGAATGAATTAATTTCAATTTTATATATAAATGCTGATCCCATTTAATTTTTATATTATACGTGTATTATTTTTTTTTTCAATTTTTCTTACCACTTGACACCTGGTTTTGGATCGCCGACTAATCGGCACTCGAATGTTATGGTATTGCCATCATCAGATTGTCTGATCACGGGTCGTTCGGTGAAAGTTGGCTTGATCCCGTCATCGGGTACGGGCGCTTCGTCGCCTAATTTTTATATAAAGGTCATTTCACAGAGTGATTTTTAATAAATATATATATATACATATTTGTTTATTTATATATTTCACGGTTGTATTGTTGTTGTACTTGTTGTGGTTTTTTTTTTTTCTATTTTTATCACATTTAAGCGACGTATCGATCGATGGAAAAAAAAATTCGGTATACATCGTGGTTGATATTGTTGATTATGGTATTGGCTTTTGTGATGCTATTGTGATGATAATAATTTCTAAATATTTACGATTTTCATTTTGTTGATGAATTAAAAATTGTACAGATACGTATAATTATTCGACTGAATTTTTTCATATACAATGTAAGACTCTCATATGATAGATGATTTGAGGACAATAACAAATGATTATATGTAAAATCTAAGCAATAATCTAAGTAAAGCGTGAGCGTAATGCTGACAAAACAATTAATATGAGCTATTGCTCGTAATTAATAATATGATCAAAGCAGCATTTTATTTATTTTCATTATTATTTTTATATAAATTCATCACGTTCAACTAATTTAATTGACCACTTTGTGTTTTCAAAACGTTTTTTTATTATTTATTATTTATTTATGCTTTCTATTTTATTTATTTTTTTGTTTGATATATAATTATTTTTATTTAATCAATTCATAAATTAAGCCGGGTTGTATATCGTAAAAAGTCGATATATATATATATATATTTTTTTTTTATTTTCTCTTCCTCTTTTTTGTTTATTATCATTGCTACTATTTATAATTTCACAATGTATATAAACTCTTACTATATATATATTTTTTTTTTCTCTCCATCATTTGTATATACTATCACGGAATTCCGTAGAAAAATGATCGATACGTGCTCTGTAGATTGAGATAATCCTTTTTACAAACTTAATTAAAAAATTTCCATTAACATAAAATATCTTTTAAAATATATATGAATCAAGTATTTAAAAAAAAAATCGTATCATAAAAATCCGTAAAATTAAATAACGTAAGAAAAGAAAAAAAAAAAAAAAAATTGAAATAAAAAATTGTAGAAGAGAAAATATTCAACTCATATGTATAAAGAGGAGAGAGAATAGTAAATAAAAGTTTTAGATAGAAAAGAAAAAAAAAAAACAATGAAAAAAATAAAATAATAGAAGTCAAAAAACGGAGAATAAAAAAAAATAATAATCGATATACATCCCAAGTTATAAAATGCCTATTTTGGTTTAAGAGTGTAAAATTGTTTTCAACGTTATTATTATTATTATTATTATTATTATTATTATTATTATTAATGCGTTTTTTATTGTACTAGTACTTACTGTCGAAATTGAGGGATATTGTGGCGTTAGATTCACCCAGTTCATTTTTTGCTGTGACTTTATATTTTCCAGCATCCTCAACAGTCACATTTTTTATTTCCAGTGTGGCAAAATACGAGTGTCCATCTTTGTCAACGGATAACTTTAAAATAAAATAGAATAAACACGAATATATATATATATATAAATAAAATTTTCTCATTATTTTTTTAATTCGTGTTGATTTAAAATCAATTCAATTACTTTGTGTCTTGGTGAATCTTTCACGAGATTTCCATCGTGAAACCACGAAACTTTTGGCATTGGATCAGCAGTGATACGACATTCAAAGAGTAATCGTTTTCCATCGTCCTCCTGTCTTATCGCGGGTTTTTTCGCAAAAGTCGGTGCAATACCGTCGATTTGTCTACAAGTATCATTTACAAATTAAATTAATATTCTACTTGATTAAATTTACAAAAGAAAAAATTAAAAATTAATTGTATAAGTTACAGTTTTTTTTGTTTTTTTGTTTCTTTTCCTTACAAATATTCAACAAATAATTTTCATTATTTATATCAAAGAAAAGAAATAAAATTAAAAAAAACAAACAAACAAATAAATGAGAATGATAAAGTATTTAGTGAAATTTTAAATGTCAGTTTTATATTATTACATTAAATTTACTTACCTCATATATATTATAAATATAAAAAAATTTATATAACTAGTATTAATAAATATTATTATTGTACCACACATCATCTACAATTATTCACACGACAACTGGTAAAATGAATTGAATTCAGAAATAATATTTATATTAGATTGACAAACAATTTCGATTATTAATATTATTATTATTATTCTATAATTTTTTTTTTTTTTTTCACAAAAACCACTCACCGTTTTTTCGACGAAATAGCTAAAATTAGAAATAAAAGTTAATAAGCTGCGATGTGAATGTAAAAATAAAAGGACATAAGCGTTGGGTGAATAAAATTATTAAATGCAATAGTAATAATAAATACTAAGTGAATTTTCATCAATTTAAAATCGTATAAGCAGGAAATTGAAGAATAAAAAATAAAAATTAATCAACTACAAGCGGTCAAATTTAATTCCTGATTCAATTCAGGCGCACACTCTCTTTCCCTACGAGCATTAAACTCACTTTTCTCTAGGCTCGTCCATTGCTGTAAAATATCAATCGTTATTATTATACCCTCTAACTAATATTTATAGTAAAAAAAAAAAAAAAAGAAAAAATTGCATGTATAAATAAATAAATAAATAATTGAATGAATGAATACAACAAGAAAGCGTATACAATAATAGCGCGATTAACATTAAAGAAAATAAATTCCCACATAAAAGGAATGAAACCAATAAAATATCAATAAATAAATTCATGTGATTTTCCCAGCTAAAATTTTATACGAATTCTACCAACTAAATTCATAACTATTTGAGACATAAATGAAGAAAAAAAAAAAAAAAAAAAGAAAAACAAGAATGTTTATTATTTCTACTTACGGCTGAAGTTCAAGTTGATCGACGCCGCGACCTCGCCCATTTTGTTCATGGCCTTGACCTTGTAAAGCCCAGCGTCCGTTTCGATGACATCATCAAGCTCAAGTACAACGAGGAATTTATTTGTACCGACGCTTTTTATTTTAAATGTTGTTCTGTCATCTTCCTTGAGTTGTTCATCGCTACGAAACCACGATATTTCAGGTTTCGGTGAACTAACAAGTTGACATTCAAATATAAGACGATTGCCTTCATCCTCTTGTCGTAATTGCGGCTTCTGCGTGAAGCTCGGCGCAAAATCGTCGGCGACCCCCATACTGACGGGGTGTCACCTGACACTGTTATTGAATCCACCGGCTAATGCCGCTACAATTTACACTATCCCGTGATAAAACATTCAAATGGAAGAGCGCGTTTGCGCCCCGTCAATTTATCAGATGGTCGGATTTTTTTTTCTTTCTTTTTTTTTTCTATCACGTCTTCCTCTCTATTCTTCAGTCCTCTCCTCTTCCTTTTCTATTTTTTGTATCAGTTATCAACTTCACGCTCTGCAAGTAAACATTACAGTGTTATCTTTATAATTTCTTTTTATTTCAAATTTTTATCTAGAGCACATTTTATTCTTTATATTAACAATAAAAATATTTCTATATTCCTATTTTCACTTTTATTTGATATATATATATATTTTTTCTTTTTCTTGTATTTTATGTCGTGATGAAATGTAATAAATTTATATCTCGATGCAATAATTAATCATACCAGAAGCAGACAGATGACGCAAAGTTCCTATTATTAATACTTCTCTCAGCTCGAAATAGACAGCTCAGTTATCTCCGTGAATAGTTATTACTATTACTGACATATGCAATGATTCTTATTGCATTTAATGTTCATCGTTCATTGGATTTTAATTTGTTACTGTGAATGAATTATAATTTATATTCAGTATTTCGACAAAATGAAAATTGTCCTCGTATAAATCAACTAATGTCTCTTTTGCATCATCCAGAAGTTCAATGATTAAATGTTATTCAATTTCTAGTGCAATTCAACTTTCAGGATTTTATATATACATAAAGTTTATACGCGCATGGTGATACAACGTGTACGGTAAGAGTTGGCAAAAGGCCGCGCAAATACTCGAGATCGCTGCCCCTCGAAAATTTTCTCACTCACATTCTCATCTCTAATACCAACCTATTTTTGACATTGTCTGTTCTAAATAAAAATAACACATAAATTTCATTGATATGCAATATATTAAATATAAAATCTGAGTGAAATTATATGATGAAATGAAAATAAATGGAAAAAAAAAAGAAAAAATTAAAAAAGTATTGGAGATGTGAGAAAAAAAAAATGATCTAGATCTTTGACACAAATAATTGTTCGAGTTACAAATCTATTTTTGAATGTCAACTCACAGTCGCAATACGATAGCAATCGTCACATTTTATATACCTGTACAGTATATATATTTGTATGTGTGTTGGAATATTTAGTACGTGAATGTATTGAAATCATGTTGATGTAATGAATAATATCCGAATGATTCATTTAAATAATTTGAAAGGATGAATCAATAGTCCAATATTAACTATTACATCAATTGTATCGATGAAAAATTAAACTATTCTTTCAATTAGTACGAAGAAAAAAAAAATATATATATATATATACATTGATAAATATCATTACACAGGATGAAATTTTTAATATTACGTCTGACTAATCTCTAACTTTTTCTACTGTGCCCAAGAAAAACTTACGCGAAAACAAGAAAAAAAAACAGAATTTTTTAATGTCAAATAAAATTGCAGTTACAATTGTGTAGAAAAACAGCAAAAAAAAAAAAGACATGAAAATAGGATTTCAAGCAGATGATTTTATTATTATTTTTTTTCGAACGGGTGAATATGAATCGAATTTCTTAAATCACCAGATAAAGGACGGATGGGGAGAACGAACGCCAGATGACATTGTTTTTTACGTTGAAAATTGAACGTTTCATCCACGCATTTATTCTCAATGCATTTATTCTCGATAATATCATGGACGATTGAAAATACAAAATAAATATCGAATGAAATGATAAAAGTGACAGAATATTATTACAGTGGATGGGACAAGATGTTTGCGCATGACAAGAGGATTGAAAGTAACATCGAAATGGTTAGCTAGCTTTATCTCCTCCTCACATTACGTTCCTAAAAATACGTGAACAACTGAGCCTAGACACCTAGATAGTCTGCTACGAATAGAGTACGACAGTCCAACGACGTCTGTGCGTCATGAATGATTTGTGAGAAAATTATTTCAACTATCAATTATCACTTTTACAAACGATGTATAAATAATACGAAAAAAAAAAGAAAAAAAGAAAAAAAGAAAAAAATTAATATAAAAAAGAATTTTTTTTTGAAATACACTCAACATACAAAATCAAAATTTATATTAAATAATTTTAGATAAATTATTTAATCAAACAATTGGCACTTGAATTGTCATTATAAAATAATTTTATTATATAGTTTATTCTAATCATATATTTTTTTTTTCTCTATTTCACTCACACACGAATAATTTCAAATAGATTTTAATGATATATGTGTGTTAATGTCGACGCACTGGAAAATTCACTGATTAATTTTTCATCTATAACGCTGATGATAATAAATTGAATAAATATTTCACAAAAACTTTTTAGAATCCAATATTTCTTGAATAAAATTTATAAGTAATCTGTCTCTTTCTTTCTCTATCTCTCTCTTTCTCTCCCTTTCTTTCACTCTATATCACGATCTCTCACTCGCTCACACTCATTCACACTCTTCCTTTCACACTATCACATAAATTTTTTTTTTTCTGCTTTCACCATGTCAATTAGACAAAACTTACTTGATGTTAAATATTCCGCGTACACCCGCCTGATCGTCCTGTTATTCTTCCAAATACAAACTCCTCAATGTCAGTTTATTCTAGCACACTTTTGTCTCTTGATGTTTTATATTTTTTTTCTCCTTTATATCCTTGTTACAAAAGCACGTTGTCAGTTAAGAGAACTTCTCTCTCTCTCTCTTTCTCTCTTATAGTTGGTCTGTCAAACGACTTTTTAATGGAAAAAGGTTAAAAAAAAATATAAACGAAATTTATAAATCATGAAGAATAATCAGAGAAAAAAATTAATGTTCTATTCATTTAAAACTGAATTATCCTCGCGTTTTAATTGTACATATATATGTGCATCTATCTATATATATATATAGATATATTTCTCTCGTTGTTCGATACTTCGTCGAATTCGTCAAACAATAATTAAATTCGTCACTATTTATTCTCAACACACTGCTCGAGTTATACCGCAGTACTCTCCCTCTTCCACAATACTACTCACGCAAAATTCTTTTTCTTTCACCCCCACTCTTTTTTTTTTCTCCCACTCCCTTTCGTTCCCACTCAGTGTGCCGTTTTTGTTTTTATCCTTCTCTCTGTGTATCTTTTTTTCTTCTTCCCACTATTTCTCCCTCTGTTATCTCGTATGTATTTGTTGTTATTCCGTCGGCCGACTCAATCGTTGTGGCCCCGCGTGCAAACTAACAGAACTAAATTATAATCCGCTCAACTGAGCCGGTCTTCTGTCTCACAATTGTATCGTCGTGCCGCCTTTTCTGCGTTCCTCCCCACTCTTTATCTAATATCTATCTTTCTCATACCTTATTCGCATTCATACGTATTTTTTTCTTTTTTTTTTTAATACCACCCCTACATACAAGTCCAATGTGTATTCAATTTAATTGCAATATAAACGAAAAAAAAAAAAATAAAAAATAAAAAAAATAAATAAATAATAAGAAAAGTACCAATATATAAAACAGTATAATTTATTAATTATAAATATTAAATTTTATAAATAAACTATTACTATTTTAGAATATATAATATAACAATATAAGTAATTTCACAATAGATGAATATTATTTATAAATTGAAATATAATAAATAGTTATGGGTATATAAGAATTTGGCAATGTTTGTTTTCTTTAAATAGTTACAAGTTGAAAGCGGGTGTCAAGCAATTAGCTATGTATGAATTTACCTTTCTATATATGAGAATTCGTCATAGTCATTCAACCAATGACGATGACCTGACGTCCTACGATTTGTCAAGTCGAGTCACCGTATGAGAATACGAAGATGATGGTATCAGTTTTAAAATAGATAATATGTATAAGTGAAAATAACAATCGTACATCTTTCCCAATTTACATTTAAACTATATCATTATACATTGTACAACTGTGTTTCAACTCACTCAACAATCGTGGTTTTTGTCTCTTCTAGTATGTATATGTGTGTACGTGTGTATGTTTGTATTGCCATACGCACGCCAGTACAGTGCAAAAAATAAACTCTCCGTACATGCTCGTGGAATTTAGTATTTTCATTTATAGAATCGCGCTGATCTTGTCTACAGGTACGTAACGCGTCCGTTTTACATGTATATGTATCGCCCACGTCAGTTCTAATTACACACACCCTCGTGTTATGAAAAAAACAAAAAATTTCACAAATTATATGGAAATAATAAATAATAAAGTTCGACCCCAGACCGACATTTATTTATTCGTATTATCAATAAACAAAACAAATGGACAAATAAACAAATAAATAAGTAAATAATCAAGCGAATAAATTGAAAAATCAGAGAGAAAAAAAAAAACAAAAAAAAAAAAAACAACAAAATGAAAAATTATTCATTGTTTATCAAATGATTTTTGAATGATTTGTCAAAAGTAAATAAATATTATATATAAGATTATTTACTGAATACCTGTGAATTCTTATTGAATTTTCCAAATGGGCCATCGTGTCGTGGCGACAAGTGGTATATCTCAATCTGCCAAGGTCTACTCTACTCTTACACACGATATTCAACGTGGGAGGGTTGCGGACGACGAAAACATATAAACGAGTCAAGGGCACATACAATTGCAGTGTTCCAGAACACAAATACATATAAACTAATAAATTATAAATAACATAATATTTCACATTTGTATTCTACATAATACATGAAAATTTGTATATTCACTTGAAAAAATCATTAACAAATAAAGAGAATAAAAAAAAAAAAAAAAATCTATATAAAATAAAATATGATAAAATTGTGAGATAAAATTGATCAAGATTTAATTTTTAATTTCATATTTTGCATCCAAATGACAAATGTAAATATAATAATCGAGTGAAAAACTATTTTTTTTTCTTTCAGTGTAAATATAAAAAAAAAATAGTTATAGACTCATAACTATTATTACTATCATCATTTTTACTATTCTTTTTTTTTTTTTTTGGGCGTACAAACAAAAAAATCGTCGCATCGATGGTCGGTTTAGTCTTGGATCTTCTGGCAAGCAGAGCACTTTTCTAAATATATATCATTGCCCCTCACCGCTCAATCTATCTTTACATATCAGAGAATGTATAGCCTAAGATCTGGTCTATACTCACTCACACAACATATCACGCAGCTGTCGTCAAAATACTGGATAGACTCGCTATTATTTGCCTCATAATACATTGGTTAAGTGATTGTCCACACATTTATACTACTGAATAATATATAAAACTCATACATATCCATCTGTATTCAATAATTTCATGTATTTTCTGTATAAATGTGAGTAGGAAATTACATTTGGAAATTGTTTTCAAGTGCCACTTTAATTTGCACTTTGAATTCAAACTTCCTATATAATAATAATTGTTATTATTATTTTTCACCCTCATTATTATTATTGATTTGGTTTAAATAAATAATTGAAAAGTGTTATTGAATATTTCACTGTATTGTAATGAATTTTAATAAATTACAACACTTATTATCAATTGCTTGAAAAGTTTTGAAAATGTGAAAAATTATCAAAGATATTCAAACATATGGAGGGTTGATTTTTTTTTTTGTTTTTTTGTTTTTTATGTTGGATGCCAAGTTGTTTTGTATTAAGAGGTAATACACGGTCGATGAACTGCAATATTTATCCTCTTACCACATTCTACTTCATGTTTGCACATGAATTTAGTGTAGTTTAAATATAAAACCAATTTTTATATATATATATCTTATTTTACTAACGTGTTACACTTGTATATGAACTATTTCAAATTAATTTTACGAATTTTATCAACAGTATTTGATTAATATTGAATATTATAATCCATTCATATATATATATATATATATATAATGATAATGATTAATAATTGATGATTTCGTTAATATTTTTTGTGAAAACATATTGAATATACGACAAAATTATTTCAACAAGTAACAAATAACATATTACAATACGTACGTTAAAATATATTTCTACACGAGAGTTATATTTATAAATTATTTGCGTAATAAAGTATGTTTCAAGGATAAGTGCATCTATGAAATCATACTTAAGTTTTTTTTTTATTTTTATGATTATTCGACTCTCTTGTTATTCTATTTTATTTTCTCTTTATTGTATTGCACCGAAAAAAATATATATATATATATATATATATTTTTGTTGTTTTTCTTAAAATTGCAGGAAGAAAAATAATATTCACCGGTTTGCCCAAAATTATTTTTAGTTCACATCATTTTAAGTGTGTGAATAAAAACCACATGAGAAAAATCATAAATTATCCCAAGTTATTACTCGGATAATTTTTATTTTGTTTTTTTGTTTGTTTTTTTTTTTTTCCCTCTAAAAGACTCGAAAAAATTTCAAATATTAAAACAATGTATATCATATTCATATCCATTTATACTTTTTTTTTATATATAGTATAATATAATTTTCTACTGAAAAAAAATAATTAATTGAACAGAAAAAAAAAAACAATAAATTGAATAAATAAATTTTTCATTAGATTATTAATTATAATAAAACATCTAATAATGTATATGTTAGAAAATATTGTCATTTATAAGTGATTGACTGACCGAGATTTTGATGTACTTGCGCGCGTTGCGCGATCCACTGTAAAATCGTATGCAATTATATCGGCCAAGCGCGACAGTTTGCGCTCGCGTGAACCACACGCGTTGATTGACCAACGACCGAGATCTCAATATATTTACAAGAGCAATGTTACACACCAAAAATACAATATAAATACCCCATTTAAAATTTTCCAAGTTATAAAATTACATATAATCATATACCAAATGAATTATAACACGAAATTATTATAATTATAAATAATATAAATGAATATTATAATGAATAATGAAAATTGTGAATTAATATCAATATTACTGATTATATAATAATATATAAACGACGAGAAAATGTATTTAATAATTATGCTGTATATTATTTATCATTATAAACAAAATAAATCGTGTAGTTAGGGTGAATTAAAGTGAAAATAACGCGGTAATAAAATATATATACATATACGTTAATATATATTTTGGCATTAAATGTTGATTTGAAATGAAATGAAGGAAAAATAAATTATGTACAAATCAAAATGTATAAAATGTATAAAAAAAATTATAAGAGTGAAAATTAAAGAATAAATTATATGGATTAAATTGAAATTCATGTTTTTTTTTTCTCTCTCTCTCTCTCTCTCTGTGAATGTATGTGTATAATTTGTTATCGTATGAGATTTGCTTAAATTTGTTCGAGTATACTCACACACTACATTGGCCGCCCACCAGAGGCAATGAGAAGAGCACGCGCCCAAAGTATATGGAACGGCGTTTCTAAAATTAAATCCCTGTACGTTCTGGAAATAGATATTATGAGTGCGAGGACAGGACGAGACACCAGGCCATTATGTTATCCCGCGCTCATTATCTAAAGAGTCAGTATTGAAGATGAAGGAAACGATGAGATAGAATGAAAATAATAATAAGACAAAGATAAAAATGAAATAGAGAAGAGAACAGTCATGCAAAAACAAAATGATTATAATAATAATAATAATAATAATTGTTATATTAATACTGAGAAGAGTGAAACGAAAATAAAATGAAATAGAATAAGAGGTAGCGGGACGATATAGTGAAGGAAAATTTCAACAAATACCAATCGTACCGATCAATCGTGAGATCGCGTGCCTCGTGGACTCAAACACGCAAAACACGAAGTAAAATTGTATGTATATATATACACATATAAAAAGACATGAGATATCGCAATTCGTAGATATTTACTTTCAGACAATTTTCAAAGCGAGCCCAAGAGTTTACCAATGACGTTACGCGTGTAGCTTTAACTTATTTTCACGATCGTGCAAAACGTCTAAATATTTAAACTGGCGAAATATTTCACCAGATACATTATTTATACGTTCAAAATATATTTAAATGTGAACGCCGGAAGTAATTAAAATTGTTTATTCATTACTTTCTATTTATTATTATCATTTTTTTTTTATTATTTTTAAATTATACTATATTTTTTCAAGTAATTGTAGATTTTTTTTTCAGTATTGACATAATAAAAAACAAAAAAAAATTAGTAATTAGAAGGGCGTGAAGATTGTAAAAATTTGTTTGTGACGAGACGTTTAAAAAGTATCAATCGGAACAATTTTAGAAAGCAAGTAATACCCGATAATCTGAAAATAACGAAAGCCCCACCTTTATCCACCAACTCGTGCAAGCATTATCCAAAGTTTTGATATTTTTGGCTGCGGCGACAGTGGCGCGTCGCAACTGTACAGCTAAAGTTTTGAATAAAAAAGAAAAAAAAGAACAAAATGAAAAAAAAAAAAGCTGTAGCGTAGTTTTATACACACGAGAAGAAGAGACATCGCGTGAATCCAAGTAGTATTAGATTTAAAGAGGTAGGGGAAAGAAACTGTTGAAGCCGAAGAGAGCAACGTGACGAGACTTTGGGTGAGGCTGTGGCATCATCATCGTACAAATGGTTAGCGCCGTCGGCGTAACTTGAGCTTTCCCGACCCCCGACCATATATGTCCGCCTCACTCTCTTCATCTTGCTTTCACTTACACGTGAAGGAGCTCACGTTCTCTCGCTTTTTCTACTATTTCACAGCTCGAATTATTTATTTTATAATTTTATACATTAAAATTGTACATACCCTATTTATCCATGATGAAATTTTTATTTTTATTTTTTGGAATCAATAAAAAAACTATCAATCCACCTGTAAATAATACGATATATTTTCAATTTTATCATTTATTATTATTTATTCTTCCCACCTTTATTTGTTTATTCATTATTATTATTTATTACTATTTCATTTTTAAAAAAAATCATCATATCGCGATGTAAATATCAGGGATATTAATGGATTTATATACATATTTAATGACCGGAGATTTTAAATTCGAAAAATTATGTAATTAAACGGAAAAATGTAAAATTTATTTTTATGAAAACTTACTGTTCTCCAAAATGGCCAGTACAAGTGCGGTTTACACTTCACAAGTTGCATTGTGTGAGCGTGTGTGTGGGTGTTTGTGTGTGGTTGCAGCAGCATATGGTGTATAATATTTGTCACTCACATATGATATCATGGGTTAAAACGTTTTCGTTCTTACCGAATAACAATTCATTTTATACTCGTGTCGGTTAGATGGTAAATCACAAGAGTTCGTAACTGTAAATATTTAACAATTGCCGATTGAGTAGTGTGTGAGACTTTGTATATTTGATCTATTTTTTCTCTTACCTCACTAAATATTACTAATTTCAACTGTATCTAAAACAATAAAATAATAATAATAATAATAATAAAGACAATAAAAAAAATTATTATTATTATTTTCATTTCATATTGAATATTTTATGAATTATCAATTTACTCAATAAGTTGAATGCAAATGTGAAAATTGTTTTTTTTTTTTTTTTTTCCCTCCTCTTTTCTTCAATAAGTAATATTAATCCCGGATATATCAACAATAATTATTCTACAAGGTCGAGAAATTATTAGTTAATGATATTCATGATGCGCTTGATCACTTGGAACAGAATTATTGCAGTGTTTACGAATGAAAGTTATTTGCTACATACATTTTATGTCGTGTCCTCGACTCACTTTCACACAGTACTTGTCATACACAGGAAGAGAAGGTTGGCTCATTTGAAATAGAAAAAAAACATATATATAAACAATTTTTCAACAGTGAACTCTAAGTTTTATGCATGTAAAATAAACATATATCGAATTTTTTTAACGACGTATGTATTTATAAATATACATGGAGAATCAATCTTTTTTTTTATATTTTATTTTATTTCTTATATATTTTGTATATTTTGTATATTTATCTTTTGTGCTTATTTAACTTAGTTATGTAATAACATTGAACGTATGTGATGATTGTAACAACAGGTGTAATTGGCTCTGTCACTTCTACCCATCGATGTGACTGTGTCACTTGTAATCTAAATACATTTCGAAATGTACATCAGTACAAAGAGACATGTAAAGTGATCATTATTGATTATTATAAATAGTAAAATTGGAAAAACACAAATAAATCGAATAAACATTAATCAGAATTGAATCAATTTCAAAACGTTGATTCATAATAAGTAAATCAACTGCTGTTTTTTCTTGTTTTTCTTTAATGTCACTTTGTGTCTTCTCAATATTTATTCTATAATTAAATCTAGAAATATTAAATAAAACAAATAATAATATTTTATTATATTCCAGTTTTTTTTTTCTTTTTTTCTTTTTTTTTTTCTCAATTTGTAAAAACTAAAATTGATACGTAGTATTATGTTGAAGATCGAACGTTTTCCAAAAATAATTGAAAGAAAAAAAAAAATACAACAAACAGAAAATCACTCTTGAATATATTAATAATATAGATGGGTGAAAAATGAAGAAAAAATAAAAATAAAAAAACGAAAAAACAAAAAAAAATCACGTTGACTCTTCATGGCTACGAATGTCGTTAGTGATTTATTCAATTGACCATGATAGCACTGAAGAAAAAAAAAAATGTCTTCTTAACGGTTTAATAATGCAGAGACGAAATAATATTACTATTAATCATAGAAGATATAAGACAATTTGTCACTTAATTATCATACATGTCATCAGATACTGATTTTTAATATCGTAATAAAAATATCAAATTAATCGTACATGAGTTCACATACGTTTAATGATCATTCATTGATGTTGAAAATAAATATCAGTATCTAATGAATAGACGAAATGTAAATAATAAAGAGAATAAAATGAATACAAATGTAATATCGCATCGTGAATTCGATTAGACGACGCCACATGATAAAAACTGTAATTATCAGATGTTACATAAGATCCACATATATATCATAATATATATTGTTAATATAAAATAATTACAGTGTATACAAAGTTGAATCTAAATCATCAATGCATTGTACATGAAGAAAAAAATAAAAATAAAAACAAGAAAAAAATATATGCGATAGCATTAAAGATATAACAAGTTATAAACAAAAACAAAAAAATTAGCGATCAATAACATTTTTTTGTGTCATTTCATTTGAAAAATAAACAATTACTTAATTTATTATTTTTGATATAAAAAAAAGAACAAAAAAAAAATAAACTATGAAAAAATATGATATCAATTTAATTATAAAACTAATGATTACAACACATATTCATGTTTATATGTATACATATAGATACATACATATATGCATGCATATATATATATATAAAACATGAACATGCATATGTATTTATTTTTACCACTAGATTAATTCTCGGGTCGGTCGAGTATACACGACGGGAGTGTAAATCGAAATGACGGTATGCGATAAGGCATATCAAGTGAGCGTCTATTTGTGATAAGGAAAAGTGGGAGGAGAGAGAGTGGGAGGAAAAGAGAAGGGGACTAATTAATGTAGAGAGAGGGAATTTAGGGCAGGAGGGGGAAGGGGGAGAGGAGGAGATGAGAAACAATGACGAGGACACGAGGCGAATTTCTATTTTTTTTTTTTTTTTGCCCGTGTTATTATACAATGTGCATTTATAATTTTTGTACAATATCAAATTTATCTTTAAATCCAATTGATTCCTTTTTTGGATCGTATTTTTTACGTGCTGCCAATTTAGCGCGTAATTCTTTAGCGCTCATTTTCAAATTGAGTCCCTTTTTTGATGATGAAATATTTCCATTTCCCGTTGTCGAATTATTATCATCTGATTGTTCGTCTGTTGTTGTTATTGACGTTCCACCATCGCTATTATGCGAATTACCATGTCCATTCTCGTGATTTGACTTATATTCATTTGAATTATTGTCATTCATAAGTGTAGTAGTT
The DNA here is from genome assembly GCA_963920625.1 of Dinocampus coccinellae. Taxonomy (NCBI): domain Eukaryota; kingdom Metazoa; phylum Arthropoda; class Insecta; order Hymenoptera; family Braconidae; genus Dinocampus; species Dinocampus coccinellae. The sequence goes on along the minus strand of OY987188.1, from coordinate 1,973,904 downwards.
GTTGTGCTGTCACTGTTGGAAATGTCATTCGATCCAATTGATTTGTGCGTATTCTGAAACATTTATCAAGTAATATATGAGATTTTTTTATTTTTTATTTTTATTTTTATTTTTTTTGTTATTTTTTCACAATTATTTTTTTATAACATCAATATGAATTTTTCTAGTTAACATTATACGCGGAAAAACACTTTAGTTATCGTCATAAAATATATTTTAAATGTCTAATAAATTATTTCACTGAATTGTATGACGTTTGACGTCAATAAATATGAATGAATGAATGTATTAATAAATAAATAATCAAATAAAAAAATTATTTGAATACATAAATATATAAAAATGTAAATGGAAAAATTTTTGTTCTGATCAATTTTAAGGAAATAAATTCATTGCAATATTCCTTTCTCTTTGTATTGAAATTTTCTTCCAATTTTATCTTGTTTTTTCTTTCTTAATAATAATGAAAAAAAATAAATAATAATATTAATAATAATGAATAAATAAATAAAAGGAAATATCAAAGGTGAATGAAACATTGATGAATAAAATTAATATAAAGTAGGAGAACAAATGAAAATAAAAATAATAAGAAATTTCGTAGCATAATCCGCTTGTGATAGTGTCCGGATGACCCACATGATTAGTTATATACATACGGGGATGCGTGTCGCGTACCAAGGTCGACCATGTTTTGTGAATGCGCTACTTTTATTTGTATTTGCTTTTTTGCTTGCTGCATTATCACCTGAATTTTCATACAAATGACATATACATATGCACAACACGTATTTTCAACTTAATCTACAATATAATCTACTTTTATGAAATAAAATGTCCTCACACGGTTTTTTCTTCATTATTATTATTGTTAATTTTTTGTTTTAATTTAAAATTTATTCATATATTAGAATAATAATATAATAATAATATTGTGTGATAGGGGTGACCAATAATTGCCATTGACGAGCATGCATAATATCAAAGTCAATGATAGTAATTGGAGATCACAGTTTGAATTAATTGATACTTGACCACAGTCGACCTTTCAATAAAATTATCAATCATATAATTGTCATATGTATCCATGTGACACGGGGTGTGTGTGTGTGTGTGTGTGTGTGTAGACAATATATGAGTATCAAAAAATATATATATATATCATAATTACAAGTAAAAAAATTGGAACATGTATTGCGTCAATAAATGAACTAAACTTTAATAAAAATAATGATGAAAATATTTGAGTATTTATAATGAGAAGAAAAACGAAAAAGTTATTGATATATAATGAGTTCAATGACCGTATGAAATATAATGAATTAATATTATAGACATAGTGTACTGTAAATAATAGAAGAGAAATACAAAAAAAAAAAAAATAATAATAATAATAAAGAGCCACATGTCATATGATAAAACTTAAATTAGAAATATTTATTCACTAATTTAATCGACACCTTTGATCTCAAATATTTATTTAATTGAGACAATTATAAAAATACAAATAAAGTATTGTATTCATACTGTGTATATGTGATTGTAATACAAGTATGTATATATATATATATTTATTCATCTATGCGACATATGGATCAGGCATAATGTGCTGAGAGTTTAAGAATTCGAATAACTCAAGTTTAACACAGTGAAACGGTGACAGGAACGACGTAAAAACCGGTTGTAAAAGCACGCAACTTGACTTGCACACGCGCCCACCATATTGATATAAATTAACACGTGGTTAAGAAATTATGTAGTGGTGAATGGATCAGAACGATATTATATATAAATAAAAAAGATAAAAATAATAAAAAAATAAAAAATTGTTCATAATATTATTCCAATAATTTGATATCATTTATCAAAAATTATGTACAACTTGAGATGAATTATTTTATCAATATTTACTTTCACCTTTTTACAGTTTATTTATTCATATAAAATTTTTAAATCACAAAATATCAAGGCAATATAATAAATTGATACTGTATAATATAATATATCTGAAATTTTACTTTTTTTTTTTTTTTTTTTTTTTTTTTTTGTTTACACATTCCTCCAAGTTATTACAATATCACAATGGAAAAAAAAAAAAATATATATATATATATATATAAATATATAAGAAGGAAAATCCATTTTCTCTTTCTTCATTATAAATTTGTTCGACTGTAAAATTATATTTTGTAGATGAATTTGAAAAAAATAATTATGATGGTCACACATATGTGTGTAATTACCTCGAGGGAATATTATAAAGATAAATTATATTGTACGTAATATAGCTCAAGGAAAATCTCGGAGAATACGTACATATATATATATATATATATATATATATATATATTCTAAAGAGGGACTTCGAACATTCTAGGAAATTGAGTGCGCATAGCGACGTAACGGACTGGCGATTGAGTGAATGCGCGCGTGATCAAACGAGCTCTTGCTTTATGTACAATATTATTATATATACCTACACACTAAAATATATATCACAGTTATATGCATTATAAACATGTCCTGTGACAGGAAATTCTCTTTAAACGTTTAAACATCTGCTTATATACACCCATATATATAAATGCAGTAAATATCAGGTGAAGATCATTATCAATAGTTGAGATACTATTCGTTTCTTCGCATTTGCCTATAAAAAAAAATTTATAATCCTTCAATTTTAATTATTACACAATAATATTTTTAAATGTCACTTTGACACAGTAATATAAATATATTTTTGTTTTCATTGCAATAAAAAAAAATAAATAAAAAAAACCTGATAATTATTTTTTTCATGAAATTGTTTTGATATTATATATATAGATTTTTCCTATTCTCATTTTTCTTTTTTTCCCTCATCGTCGTCTTTTCATTATTATCATTATTATTATTATTATTATTTTTCAATCGACACCGGATGTAAATCAATTAAGCACTTATGCGTGGATCTGTGTACGCATAAAAGTGATCTAAAGTTTTACGTAAGTCGCGGAAGTGAATAGTTGCTATTTGAGCAATTATATACATATACATGTATACGTGATGGGCAAATATTTTTTTCAATCTTTTTCTCATGGGCATTGAGACAAATGGCAGTAAATGATACTCGTTTTAACTTGAGGAAATTTCGTGTATATACATAAATATAAGCACGTATGTATGTAGATAAATAGTTTCCGTTGTAATTTGCGTCCAAATTTAAATGCATTTATATCACATGACAATTTATGAATACACATTACATACACATACACTCAAAAACATTGACATTTTTGTATATTTATTAAGAAGTAATAATGATAAAAACAGATTTCATAATGCTATTGAATGAATAAATTTCCAGTGGGTGTGAGTGAAATCGTCAAGTACACTTTAATAGTAATATTGTGAAATATATTAATGACTGTGATGATATGAGATTAGATTATGATTTAATATTATATTGTGACATTTGGATCAGTTTATGTATACCTATGTGTGTGCGTGTGTGATTAATAAAATAATTGATTGAACGGAATAGTCTTTATACAGTTTCAATTATTATACGGTTGAAAATATAAAAATATATACTGTGGAATTTATATAAAGAGGATATTGACTGATTATTAATCATTGGTAAATTATATATTGCAGTAATCGTACACTCATTCATGTGCCAACACGTAATTAATTAATTCTAAAAAATAAAAATATAATTTTTTATCATTTGCATGAGATTCTTGAAGTTTCTTTTTTTTTCTATTTTTTTTAAAGTGTAATATTACAAAAGCGTATTGATGATGATGATGATGATGATGATGATAATGATGAAAGTAATTGTGGAAAGTAAAAATATATATAGAGATTTATGTAATAATGGGAAGAACGATAAGATTGGAATAATCGCTGGTGAATTGATAAGACTAAATTGGTTTGTCGAACTTATTTTACTATTTTACCCTGAAAAGGGAAATAACAAAATATATATAAAGTGTCAAGTTATACTGTCACAATGAATATTGTAGGTAACGTTAATGGAATGTCTATGACATGAGAATTTTATCGTTCAAAAAATAAAATGATTAAAAAAAAAAAAAAAAATAGGTATATAAATTCAAATTTGGGAATTTTCAAGTTTGAAATTTCGAGAAATTTATTTTTATGTTTCAATTGGCATATATAGAATGAATAATTCTGTGAATAAACACAGGTGCTTGATGATAAATTGAAAATTGTCACTATGATATATTCACAATTTACTGTGTGACCCACTTGAAAACATTCAACAAATTGTTAATATTGTTTAATGAATGGCTTATATACATCAAATTGAATATACTGTGCAATTCTCAATTGTCTTTTTATATTAGAAGAGAGAGTTTTGAATTCGAGTATTTCGTTCACATAAAACAACATGTGAATCATATATATCACGTATCTTTTATTATTATTATTATTTTTTTCTTTCTCTTTCTTCTTCTTCTTTTTTTTTTTTTTTCTTTTTTTATAGTCGTCACTGTACACAGCAACGCACTCTCCGACCTTTTTCTGAATTGCAATACAGTGAATTGTCGCAATACAAATATGCTCTTGTGTAACATAATTAATTCATAATACAAAAATAATTTTCATCATACGAATTATTCAATTCCAATATATCCAAGATAAAAAATTAAACAAAAAAAAAAACTCAATTGTTATTGATGAGATATTTATCGTTGATAATTATTATAAAGTTTATCGAGTATCCCGACACAAATAAAAACAACAATAAATTTCAAAATAACAGAAGGAAGGAGGAAAATATTTTTTACGTGACCATGAAACATTTTATTTTACATGGGCCCAGATGACCGCATCGAGAAAACCGACCGACCACCTCTTGCGGTAAAACTTTGAACGCTGAAAAGAATTTATGTATATACCCAATATTCACATAACACATGCAAATGTTTATTATATATATATATATAAAGAGAAACAATATTAACGTAACAATTATTGGGACATAATTGACTGCGGTGCGAGTTCCCTCGGACACCGAGATATATAAATGATTTTTTTTTTCTTTTTTTTTTTTTTTTCATAAACAACTCGACAAATGTGTACGATATATAGAAAGTTATTTAATATAATGAATGTATCAATTATTTATTATAGAAAATTCCTGAGACGTATTGAGTAATGTCAATTTAATTTTTAACGGAAAAATTCACGTTACACAAATCCATCAAAAAAAAGTACAATAATAATTAAAAAGATTAAAAAAGCGCGGGAATTCATGAAAAAAAAAACTTACATCCTCTACGGAGCTAATACTTCCATCTGATCTCGCCTCGTGTTCGACAGTAGCTGGATTTCTCTCGGGTGTCTTGATCACCTTGATACCCGTCAATGTACCTCTGATGACGATGTTGTTGGCCTTGTAATAATCATCGGCCTCCTGATCCACTACGAGGAGTTTTGTTTCATTTGGAAATGCTTTAATACGATCCACCACTTGCTTATGCGTTTCATTGGCAATATTTATTTCATTAACTTCAATAATACGATCACCCTGAAGTAGACCGGCCGCTTGACTTGGTGATCCATCGTCCACTTTGCCAATAAACTGACCGTCCTTGCCACGTTCCGCGTGAAGATTAAATCCATAACCATCGAAATCATCCCATTTTACAATGTGGCATAAACGTGCACACGGTAATTTATCATTTTTCAACGACATATTTTTTATTTTTTCAAATATTTTACTTTTTTTACTTTTTTTTTTTTTTTTTTTTTTTTTAATATTTATATTTATATTATCAATATAAAATTACACAGCACACACGCGTATACACATTTACACGGGTATTTATATCACAATTTGAATTATTATTTAATAATATAAATTTCAAATATTATATCGATATGATTTTATTATAATTTACAGGAGGAATTTGAGTTCTGCGATATCGCGTCTTTGGATTTCACGAGACACGCGCTGTATAGTGGCTCTTGAATTTTACCGAACACACACGCGGCGCACATACACACACACATATATACACACACACACACTGTCACACACACCAGCTGTGTATCTTCTCTCCCTCTAGATATTTTTTTTTTCTTCAGTTTTCCCCACCACCGCGTTACCGCCGTTGCCTGTCGCGACTACTTGTTCCCCTTCCTCGTGTACAATGTGTACCCCAGTCTCTAGACTGTTTATCGCACTCTCTCTTTCCTCCTCACTTTCTCAGTCTACCTGTCACGAGTGATCGCACCAGCTTCTTCCCCCGTTTTTCACTTTTTTTTTCTTCCTCACTGTTTCAAACCTCACTGAAACTTTATCCGATCGCGCCACCAATGTATACGTGATATTTAGATATATGTGTATGCGTTGTGTTAACACACACAAAAAAATGTTCAAATTATTTTTTATAAAAAATTAAAAATAATATCTACAATTGTGCAATTTATTTAAATAATGGAATTAATATAAAATAAACTTTACCACAAATAATTGGATCATTCACCTGGATAAAACGACCACGGTAGAATAATTCATGCGAAACACCGTCGTTGAGACCGTTGAAGTGGTCCGACGTGGAGAAAAGACACGAAGGTGAGCTGAGCTCTGTGGTTGGCCAGTGTGTGGGGATAACGTATGAATTCCAGAAGAGTAGGGGAATGGCGCGCGTTGTGTCAAGCGACTGTTGCGCTAATAGAACGACAGAAAATGGAAACTTCATGCTTGAATTTGTTGCCGGGTAGGAAAAATTTGTACATTCATTAATTATTAAATTCAAATATAATTATCTACTATGTCAATATTTATTATTAATTGATGATATAATAATTAAAAGTTTTATTTATAAATGATTTACCTTCAACTTTACTTTTTATTACAGGTGTTTTTTTTTTTTTTTTTTCTTTTATGTTAATAATTAAATGAGGAAGAATTATAACCTATATATATATGAATCATCATGTGATGTATTTGTACAATGAGGTATATGAGCGTGCTAATGGTACATCTGTTTTAATGTAAAGCTAACCAGGTCGAATAAACATCACTGACAGTTTCGTAATGTTGGGAAGATAGATATATATCTCTTATAAATAATAGATGGTAGTTGGTGATGTAACTTTGAGATGATGTGAGAACAAAAGGTGTAAAAGCAAACACGTAAGTAAATACATATGCATAATAGTGTTCGAATGATTAATATTAACTATAATAATAATTATATTGACAGATGAAATGTAAAGATGAAAATTCGATAAACAAAAAAACAAAAAAATACAACTTATATAGTGACAATTAAATTTGAGAAATAAAAAAAAAAGAATTAAATAATCCATTATTTTGTGAGTATATATTTTTTTCTTTTTCACATTTTTTTTTTTTATTACTTTAAATATTATGTTAAAGTGTGTTGATTAATTTTAATTCTCTATAGATATATGACGATTCATTTTGAAGGTATTACGCTTTAGTACAATTATGTGATAAAAATTAAAATAGATTCTCAATTATAATTCTTCTACAGTAACATTTTTTTTTTTTTAACCGAGTAGTTTATTTATTCATGGTTTTAATTTATTTAAAAATAAAAATAATTTCGTAGTTATCCAATATTTTTTATTGTGTAAATTCAACTTGATAAAATATAATGTTGGAGGTATTTTTATCTCAGGGATTTTTCATACATACGGTATTATTGTTATTTGAGGAAATTTGACTTCCTGCAAATGTTCGTGCCAATTGTGTTAAAATACATTTGTATAGTGTACATGTGCGATTACGTGATGCGTCGCGAATAATGATTCAAAATAATTACCAATGAATATCTATGTGTTTATATCATATGTTTCGCAAAATTACACGTTTGTATAATTTTTCTCTTCGTATGATCACATGAAAGAGAAAAAAAACAATTAAAAATATTATTATTATTATTACTATTTCTTTTTGTTTAATGATACTCATCAGTTGTACATTTATAATTTTTCAAAAATTGCAAAAATTAAATATACGTAACTAACGTTCCAATGTTCTTTGATGTTTTTTAGCGTGGTCAACTGGATGAGAAATATTTCCACCTCGAAAATATATCAATATCAGGATGAGATTATAAATGAGAATGACTGTCAGACATTTATTATCTGTTAGTTGCATTTTTTTATGATGGCAGTGATGTATGAAAAATATTAGAGACATAAAAAACTGGAAAGAAAAGTGAGTCACACTTTCGAATTGAAATAAAAAATTTACAATAACATTTGTGTATGATAATTAATTTCATTTTTATTTTTTTGTTTCAGATATGGAATATAAATGATGATGAGTAAGAATGGAAAAAAAATATTGATGGTTGTTTATGTTAGGAGACAAAAGTCAAGAGAATTGTTTATTAATTATTTTTTCTTGTTTTCCTCAGTCAACAATGAAAGTGAGAGACTATAATTTTATTAAGTAAATATATGATTCATCAAAAAGTGTGACACTTTTATTGTTTGGTATATATTCATGTTTCTATAGTACATTTTTTATGAGCGATTCATTATTTGATATGATAAATACGGCGTGGAAGAAATTTACAGTGTGACGATTAAGATAATGAAAATAATCCGTGTACAAATATTCCATATATTCAAGAATTCTTATATTAATCTCGAAATGGTCAATTTTAAAAGTAATGTAAAATTGAAAAGTTTTTTAATTTTATTTGCAGTCTCAATTTATCACTAATTTTTTTTTGTAAAGTTGACACGAATTTTCACATTTTAATTCGGAATTTATGAAAAATTCATAATATCGAATACACCATGATGATTCGATAGAAAAAAAAAAAAATATTATAAGCTGGGAATTTATTCAATGATGCGGAAAAAAATTCTAAATAATTCATTTACCAAAATGAATTATATATCATCAATATAATCATTAATTATAATGCCGTTATATATCTATTGTGGAATAAAACTATTTATAAACCGCAGATGTACACAATTGGAGTGGAAAGCACAATTTTCTATAAATTAATATAATGTTTTAGTGATATTCAACTATATATAACATAAAACATGACACAACATGAACGTGTCTGCGGTGAACTGACAGATGACGGTTACCGTTACAATTATTTTACATAAAACTTCGGTGAAACAGCAGCAATGATCGAGGACCGTATGGATATTTAACAGAACCCAGTATATACATATATATTGTTCGTTTTCGAATGAAAATAATATTATTGATCATTATAAAATTAAAAAAATCGCTTGAAAATAATTTCCTCTTATATACTCGTCTTTTCTCACGGTTTTTTTTTTTTTTTTTTTTTATGCAGCTTATCTAGATACAGAGTTTATAAATGCGCAATGACACGACATGGGTATTTATCTGGAGGTGGAAAACACACATGGTGACCTTGCGTTCCAGAATTAGTCACTGATTCTATCGATACGCATTAAACATTAGTAAAAAAAAACAAACTCTAAACAAAAAAAAAAAAGAATTATATATTCTAATTAATATTTTCCAATTAATAATTATATATTCCTATACAATAATATATTTCTAATTTTAAATTAAATTTTATTAATAATTAAATGATATAAAATATTTTTTAATAACAAAGAATTTTTTTTTTCTTTTTTCTACTAAATATATATAATTAAATTAAATTGTTGAATGTAAACATAAAAAAAATTGACATGCCCGTGATAAAAATGTAATATAATTTATTTGTTGTAGGGCCTGTATTATTCAAGTGCCATTACTGGAGTGCGGTTGGAAGTGGCTGCGCGCATAGTATGCGCATTGAAGTACGCGGCACAGTTGGATGTGATGAGGAAGGTAGACGAGGCAATGTTCCAATAGTTGTCCGCGATCCACGGAACATTACGGTTTTAATATAAATTACGTATTTACATAATAATAATAATAATATAAAGTATCCGTTCATTATCATTATTTTCATCAATGAGATATTCAAAAAGTAAAAACTTTTAAACGAGTGTGATACACGATAAAATAATTTTTCTAAATACCCAACAAACAAACAAAATATATAATAATAATAATAAAACAAGACGTAGTAATGTTTGGATTAAAAGTCGAAAATATTTGTGGATTTACGGAGTGACCATCAGGTGTGTGGATACATCGTCATTTAAAAATATACGTATAGGTGAATACAAATCTACACACGAAAGATTTTTTTTTTTCCAACCAAATGAAACACTGACGTATTCATATCTCATATGGTAACACAAACATGTGGAGTCCCACTCATGTTCAAGTGACAGGTAAATAATTTCTGATTAAATAAATATCATATTGTTTCATGTACTTATTAATTATGATAGAAGACTCATCATTATTTATTTTCGACACAATATTCAATTGAATTGTAAGGGTAATTATAAATATAAATAAGTTGATGGAGATAGGTATGTACACGTAGTAGGAACAGGGGACAGAGGGCGAAGTGAATGTTGATAAGTGGGTAGGTAGGTCAGGTGAGTCAATGTACCGTAATGATATGTACACATATATTTATGTATCCAGTAATAATATAATATATTGCATATTATACACGATTTAGAAATATTTTTTTCTATATTGTAGATGACGTTTCATTCAGTGTTCACTGATATTTTTTATATTATTATTACCTTTTTTCTTTTTTTTTTGTTTGTTCACAATTGAATACGTTTGCTATTATTGTAAGAGCTTCATGAAGCCATATGTTGTATAGTCATTTTTGTTCCATATTATTCTTATATACTTATATATATTTCAAATATTGAAACATAATATGTTGTGCCAAGAAGACCATTTTTATAGTCATGTCGACATTGGTTGTATACGTGTGTACGTAAGAGTTGTCTATCTGTCCTAAGTATAAACTTACATCACCGTTATATTCGCGACAGTGATTGACAGAAGCAAACTCAAGAAACAGATAAACGAAGAGTAAACCTCCAGAATAAATAAAATATAGTCTTTGTAATTAATTGTGTTTGTGAATGTGGTGAAAATTTTATAAAATTAAAAAAAAAATATATATATACATATATATGAAATAATTGTGCACTTGATAATTGAACCAGTTGTGATTTCCCTCACGTTTAAACCCACTTAATATCGTGAGAGAAGAAAAAAAAAAAAAAAAAAAAAAAAATACACATACACACCCAAGTGTAAATGGAAACTAACTCGTTTTACATACAAATACACATGTGAAAATACAAAATCTGAATTGAATTATACAGAATTTTATAAGAATAGATAATAGAGAATTTATTTAAATAAATGTATACACGTTTTGAATAAATTACTGATGGGTTTTAGCTCATTGTTAGTAATTTATATTGTTTTGAATAAGAAATACTCAGCATTGAAAAGATTCGTGGAAATTGTTAAAGTTGAAGAAAGACAAAGTGAAAGAAGATAGAGAAGGAAAAAAAAGAAATAACGATAAAGGTTGAATATTTTAAATCTTATAGAGGAAGAATAAAGTGGCGAAAAAATCTGGTTGTGAGCGACATACCACGAAAGCATTCAAAGTGCATTGTAGCGTCTATGCATTCATTTATACATATATATATATATATACTTGTGTATCTACTTCAGTGCTTTCCACCTTCGTCTATGCGCTTCTTCCTCTGACAACGTTCCACAGTCCGTAAACAGACAAATAAAAAGAAAAACATGAAACAGTCAAATGCACTGACCTTTTGTACAACACAAGATTTTTTTTTTCTTCGACCATGAATATTTTCTGTGAAAATAAATTCAAAACGTGTATTTATATACATAAATTATCGCAAATAATATTGCTTTAAGTTGCATGTGTGGAAACACATTGTGACGCTAGTGCGTGTATGAGATTTACAACAGGATGTCATACTCGAGTGCACGCATGTGTCTCTGCATTCATTTATTTATTTATTTTGTAATTAAATATTAGATTTCATTAAATATATATATTAATTATACGCATACAATTTTGACAATGATAAATAATTAAATATTATAAAGAGAAAAAAATTATTTTTTGTGTTTCAGTCCAAAGGGCAAAGGGACTGTTAACCAAAGGAAAAAATAGTGAGTATGAGTAATGATGACATTGATGAGTTCATTGGTATTCAACAACATGTAACCAGGCAACGACACTGATGCATTTGCAAACGTGTGATAATTTGTATGATGAATGTTTTAAAATAACTTGAAACATAAATTCAATTTTTACTGACAATTACGATTTGATACAAAACAAAAAAAAAAAACAAAAAATTAATTAATATAAATTCTAAGATATATATCATAAATTAATAATAATATTAATATTTAAAAATATAAAACGTAAATTTGATTACATCAATTACGTATAATAACATATTGACACTTGTTAAAGTAGTGAAGTTAAATTTATTTCACTCATCACTTGACCTCTTTTTTCATTTCTATTCGCCCACTTTGGCTTTCATCAGAGACAAATGACTGTTTCGTGACAATTGGTCTTGGAAAAGAAAAGTACCAGACATCGGTTAAGGAGAAGGCTGCCGAGGACGTTGAGTGGCACGAGGAATGCGAACTTCAAATACCAACACAGGGTAATACTGCGGAAATTGTTTTGACTGCACTCCATCGTAATTTCCTGGGTGTTGATGAATTCTTGGGAACAATTGCTATTCCTTTATCCAGCTTCGATGTTTATGAGAGGCCAAAGAATAGATGGTTAGTTATAAAGTAGATAGTTTAATAAATAAAATGAAAAAAAAAAAAAAAAAAAAAAAAAAAATTAAAATAAAATAATAATAATAATCAATAAAAATCCGATTATATAATTATAATTATAAATTATGACATTTTATATTTTATAATGTTATTATATTATTGATGCATTGAGATGATTCAAGTATAAAAAAATATTTGAATGAATCAACAGGTACACACTTGAGAGTAAACCCGGTAAAGAAAATACGAAGAAACGAGGTGCACTTGAAGTGAAAATAGGATTTATTGTAAAAGCCGGCAGCTTAACTGATCTGACTCGAAAAGAACGACACAAAAGTTCACTTGGACAATTATCAACAGCAGCACAATCAATTGGCGGTAGTTTATTGAGTATTGGGAGTTTAGAAAAACGTAAAGGATTAAAAAAGTTGGCCAAGTCAATTGGCAATCGAGTGAAGGGAAAGAGTAAGAATAAACTGAATAAAGATGACTTTGATGAAATTGAGGAGCATTATATTAGGACATCGGGACAGGAACCGGGTGAAGCTGATCCTGGTGTAATTAGTGAAGACGACGATGAATTTACTGTAAGTATTTAATATGCAAAAAGAAGAAGAAGAATAAAAAAAAATTACTAAATGTACATAAATATTAATTATTCGTTAATGGTGTTGATTAAAATTTTTAGTTTGATGATTTATCGCATAAAAGTTCAGCGTCATCATTAAATACACCAGTATCCAATGGCGTCACATCAGGTTACTCAAGCAATTCGACAACAACGCAGAGCTCTTTGTCACGTGTAACGACTGAATTTAATACACCAGTGTCAGCAGCAGGAACACCATCACTGCCACCACCACCACCTCTATCACTACCAACAACAACAGCGCCAAATAAACCACCGCGTTTTACTACCTCACCATTAAATACATCGTCAACTAAAATAGAGAATAATGAACAAGATGAATGGGGTCGAAAACTTGGAATACAATCGAATAATGTAGTAAAAAAATGGGACAATAAACCAAAAATTATTATTGATGAAGTTAAAGAAACTCGTCAAGTATCTCCTGCTCCATCACCATCGCCAATAATTAGATCTAGAGATAATTCAGAATCACCGAGCCCGGCGCCACGTGATATTATTCATTCAAAGTATACAAAGGACGAGAAACATTTTATCAGAGACCGCAGTCCGAATGTTAAAGATGATAAATTTAATAGTAAAAATTCAAAGGATGAAAAACTATCAAAGAAAGATAAGAAAAAGGAAAAGGAAAAGGAAAGGGAAAAGGAAAAAGAGTATAGAGGCGGTAAAGATATTGAGGAAGTTCAGTGTTCTTCCGAGAGAATTATTATTGGCGGTGAGGATGCTAAAAGAAATATTCATGGAACAAAAAGTAGATTGCCTCATGAAGTTCTTGCTCAATTTGCGGGTAAAACTCGAGAGGTAAGCACTTTTAATAAATTAATTTTACATCTTTCATTCAATCCAACTATTCAACTATTTCATACTTTATATATGTTTTATTTCAATGTTATTCCAATTATTTTAGGATCTTATTGAATTAGCTCTGCAATTACAAACTGAAGTAAATGACAAAAAGAGACGGGTAGTAGATCTCGAAGATTACATTGATGCATTGTTACTACGTGTAATTGAAACTTCGCCACGATTATTACAAAATCCATTTTCATCAAATCGTCGTTTATCATCACCTGGTCGTCAGTGTTGATTAAGAAAAAAAAAAAAAAAAAAAAAACAAGCGATTATCAAAATTTTTTTTCAGCAAATATATATATATTGTTATATAAATAATAATATTTTTAATTGGTAGGATTTCAATTCTGGAATTAAAGTTGAATATTTTCCATCATTGCTAATAATTTTGTTATGAATCAAAGTGATTTAATTAATGAGCTTTTTCAAAATTTGGATTTGAAACAAAATTCATGTAGTTCACATACATTGACTGATTGATCATTGTTTAATTGCGATATATATCAATAATAGTAGAATCGATAGGTAACATTAAATTCTATGTCTTCCTATCAAAATAATTCAAAAAAATTAATTAATATTCATAAGTATAAATATCATTAAAGCTAGAAGTCTTTTTTTTTTTTTTTTTTTTTCATCCCGCTTTATTTTCATTCGACTAATTATCCGTTTTTTGTCGTTGTTTCTTTTTCCTTCTCCAAAGATTATTACTTTTTTTTTTTTCGTTTTTAATATAAACGCTAAAATGTGTCCAATCCAAATGTGTCAAATACGAGACGTAGGCATAATCAATAAAATAATAAACAATTTATTTCAGGCTCGCCAGTGCCTTATCAATACACATTTATAAATAAATAAAATAAAAATGAAAAAAATAAAAATATCTGAGACGTATTTTTAATTAACATTGTATCTCGTAGCCTACATATTCTTTATGACTTATTATATGATATTTAATTTGTACTGTTTTTATTTTTACACTATAAACACAGTTATACCGTAATTTTTACTTGTGACTGAAAAAAAAAAAAAAAAATCTCTGCTATTTACCAGCAGTTGTGTAGTAATTTTCTGAAAGCTCTACGAGTTTCAATCAGATGGCATTACTCTCCGCGCATTCAACTCTAAATTTCCTATAATAAAATAATAATGACTTTAAAAAATTTAATCATATACAGCGTTTACATTTGTAAAATATTTAATTAATTTTATCTACTACAAAAATTTTTTTTCTATTGTACTTCATTCGAATTCCCCACAATTATCTTTCAACATATAATAACAATTGAGGATGAAATTGAAAGTAAACTGTTTAATGATTTTTTAATAACACAAATTTTTTTCTTCAATATATTCAACAGCGATTCAATAAAATGTATTTTACACCTTCAATATATATGATGAGACAGCGTAATTTAATTCACGTAAAAAAAAATTAATCATAATAATAATAATAAATTTACCGCCACATCTGCAGTGCAAAATAAATTAAAGTTTTAAAAAAGCATTTTTCCACGGGCAGCGCGTACAAATGCCCCTTATGAACCAAGGATGTCGCTCTTTTTCCCTTATTCTTTCTCTTTTTCTCTTAAGGCATGAAATTAAATTGAAAATGAAACTCAAACCCATAGTAAAAAGTTTTATCACTTTTGCATTTTCCATCAGTCAAGTTTTACCAAGCGTTCTAACTACATGCCGTTATATCTGCCATGTATTTTTTTATTCATTTATTATTATTATTTTTTTTTTTCCTTTTTTTTAACATTTCTAGCGCTATTCTTGAAAGCTCATCATTAAGTCTTTCACCAACGATTCATAGACATATATATATATGGATATGTACATAAAATTGTAAGCACGATAAGTGTGAAATTTTTCGTTGCTGCATGAAAAATTTAATATTTTATATATATAACTTTTATTTTATCTTATATTTTCTTCTTTTTTTTTTTCTTTTTTTTTTTCCTTTTTTTTTTTTTTTCTTTCTGTAGTTTGTGGACGCTGTGGCGGAAGTTGTTTCCTCATCAAGACCATGTATATATATACATATATATACACCTTTGAAGAACCTTAAATTTTCCTGACCACGATGGGTCACCATCGTACACTCTCTCGCCCTTTTGACACGAATATAAAATTAATTTTATTCCCACGGCCATTGTGCAACAAGTTGTACACCACCACCATCATACAGGTAGATAAAATATAACCGCATCTATATAAAGTGGGGCTACTTATAAAAGTGCTACTCGTTTTGTTTCGTGAGGTTTTAGCCGTTCTGAGTTAGTTTATAACACACAAAGTATTTTATTATTAATTTAATAGTAAATGATTAAGATTAAACGACCGTAAACACTGTAAGTATCATTATATTATTAACATCATTATTTATTTATTTTTATTATTTTTTTTTTAAAATAAATTTATATTGTTGAAAATTTTTGAGAACTTTATATAATCACGTTGGCAATTGATCATTGACATGATAAATAATTTTTCTTATCAAAATGTGACGGAGGAAAATTAAATAAAAGTTATATAAAGATTGAGCTGTGGATAATAATTAACGTTCTCTTCCTCTCTCTCTCTTTCTCTGTTTTTGCATTCTCGCTTGATTTACTCTTTCACCCCGCACGAATTTATTTCCAACAAAAATCACGTTTAACACATTTTTTTTCTCCCTATACGAAGTTTAAATTCACGTCACGCGCAGTCCAACTCAACTCTCGCATCGTTCATTCGCACATGCACCTGTATATATATATATATATGTATGATTTTTTTTTTCTTTATCTATTTATTTATTTTTTTCAATCCAGGTATTTTATTTTCTGGACATGCTCATGATTTGCGAAGCTGCACATTCAATCGAGTTGACAGCAACTGCGTAAACGCGATTTATTTTAACCCAGATATTTCAACTACAATTTATATATTTATAATTGAATGGATATTTATTGATTTTTCATAAAAATATTAATAATAATATTGAAGTATTAATTTTATTTCTTAGTATAAGATAAAAAATATATATATATATATATATATGGGATTGATTTTTAAATTTGTGAAAAATTAAAACTTTAAATTTTACTCAAATTATTTTCAATTGTAATTAATGTGGATAAATATAAAATGTACAATTGACTATTAATATGCGAATTCTTTTTTAGTATTCACTGGTTGAAATACATATAATATAAAATATCAAGACATTAAATGTATGCGTATTCGCAAATTTCATGGTGAACTTTGAATTGCATCCACGGAATTCTATTCTCAATGTACGTTCTCAAGAGAGTGTTTGCATAATTGGCATTCATATTTGGTCCGTGGTATTTTGGTCTGGCAATGAGCATACATTGGCTTAACACAAAAGACAATTTTGGTGGGCCATTCACACTTTGCTCTATGCAATTCTCGTCTAAATTTTATACACATTTTCTGTATATATTCGTATGCAAATCGCATATATATATATATATGTCTCTAATGATTATTTTATATTATTATTTCTACTTCTTCACATTATCACAATTAAATTTATTGATCATTACTACTAGAAATTTCAGTTTAATTCAAAATTATATATTTTTTAATACGATTAATTGTAACTATTGAATCAGATTCAGAATGATAATAAAAAAAAAAACATTTCAATAATTCTAATATTCAATTTTATTATTCATTTTGAATTAAGAAATTATTATGCTAATTAAATGTTGTTTGAGTAAAATATATCAAACAAAAGTTTCGTATAATATAATAGAATATGTTTTTTCATACACTCAGTGTATTACCTCATTGGAATTTAATAACTCACTGGATATTTATTAAATTACTTGATAATAATTTTATGAGATACGTGATATTAATATTACATTGAATTTTTCAACCGTCGTGTTATCATAATTATTTATTTTCACAATAAAAATCATCAATAAAATAATAAATATTAAAATTAAAATAAATATCTTGGTTTATCGAAAAAAAAAAACAAAAAACAAAAAAATTTATCAACTACACTCAAATCTATTGAATAAATGATATGGATATATAAAGCAACGAAAGTTAAACGCTATATGGGAAGAGTGAACAGCATTAAATCGTTAACTATACGTAACGTAACATAAACGATAATGGTTATCGCGCTGACATCAGCCACGATGAGTGAGAAAAACCGATGGTGGACGGTGTTCAAGATACGTAGTGAGTGAGTGTGTGAATGTGTGGAGGGTGTGTGTGCAATGTACAGAGCGCTGAGACAGTCCTCCAATCCGCCAAGTTGGCTAAAATCCAGTCGGCCCTGGGAGTTGCACATGACAAAATGAAAACGTTTGCCTGGAAAATTGATAGTGTATTTCCACATAGAAAATAATATGTACGTATGATATACTCATGTCAACTGAAATAAAATGTCATGTAATTCTTATATATAAATTTTTTTTTTCATTTTTTTTTTTTTTTTTTTTTTTTTTTTCAATTACATTTATTCAATTTCAATTGATTTTTAAAATCGAATTATCCATATTAATTATATCAGATGGAATAAAATTTTTTTGTTTTTTTTATTGGGCATATCTTGAAATTTGTTTATGCACACGAAAATATATCAATGAAAACGTTTATATATCGGGAATCGCCGTAATTCGGATATGTAAAATATGATTTTATTGCGTTTGTAAAAAGACATAAGTGTTGAGGAAAAAAAAAAAAAAAAACAAAAAACAAAAAAGAGCTGGCAAACTTTTACATTATTATTATTTTGTAATTTGAATTAATGAATTATTTATGAATCACTTGTAGAGAAATTATGCTTGATTTAGAATTTTATTATAAAAAAAAATAAAGTGTTGAATTTTATCATAAACTTGGAATAAGGGAATAATTTAATGTTGATTTGAGTAAACATAAATTCGAGTCTAAAAGAGAAAAAACAATAAAGAAAGAAAAAAAGAAAAATATATATATATATAATGCAACCACAGTAATAATCAGTCAATTATTTATCCAAATTGAAACTTCAAAACCTCATAGAAAGACATAAATATATATATATATATATATATGGATAAAACGATTACCGTGATTTGAAATTATGTAGACGACGATAACCACAAATCCGTTCAGCGTCACACTGTATATATTTCAGTAAAGACACCAGTCTCATTCTACATAAATTTATTACAAACGATTGATTCACATTCAATGATCGTTTATGATCCATAGTGCTTAATTTACCTTATAATGATACGATAGAATGTCGATATTATAATTACGTGCCGCAACTAAATGACACTGATAAATGTCGTTCGTGCTTGGGGTTCATTGCACGTTCGCTTGCACTACTTCGTTCGTGTGAGTGCTGGAAATATATATTATATATTATATATTATATATTATATATATATAAAGTATATATTTGCAGATATAAACCGTCAAACGCAGTGACACATAGGCACTCGGAAAATTAATTCTGGTCGAGCGCATGCTGTTCCCGACATTTCCCCAAAACATTTTTACAAGAACTGAATTTTTCGGGATAAAAAAAAAATATATATATATATATAACACATAATAAATTAAAAAAAAAAAAAAATAATTCGTACTCGTTTTATTTTTCTTTTTAATTCGTAAATTAATTTCACAACAGTCATAAATGCTTCAACCTTACGTTAGTTTAGCGAGGATAACTGCACGCCAACAGAAAAAAAAAGAAAAAAAAAGTTAATAGAGAACAGAGAAAATGAGAGATCGAGGGAAAAAAAAAAATATATAAAATAAAATAAAACATAGAAATTATATGGTAAAATGAAGGGTAAAAAAAAAAAAAAATAGAAATGGAGAGAGAGAGAGAGAGGAAAAAAAGGGAATAAATTGGATGACGATTGGCACGCGATGCGACGAGGTCATTCGTTCAATAATGTATGCTACCTCTTGTTGCAACGGCCTATCAAATATACACATAAGCCATCATAATAGTGAGGTCATAGTTATTACCGTTCAGAGACACGTACGAGGAAAATATCGATTAGTCAATGCATGACACAGGGGGAACTGCACAGAGGTCGTCGAGAGTACGTCGGCCTCTCTGCGCTTTTTGTCTCCATCTTTCTCTCATTTTCTCACTCACGAACAACTTCACCATCTCCATCGCTCTTCATTCTCTGCTCCTATCATTTTCTCTTACTTCATTTCTCTCACAATTGCACATGCTACCAAAATGAATGGCAGAGGAACAGTAGTATAACAAGACTCAGCTACACGTCCAACTGTGTATTGACGTTGTTCGTACAACATCGTCCAACCGATTTCAAACAAGACATTAAATACAAACTACTGAATTGCCTCTTACACAATATTCAAACACACAATTCTAATATAATTTAGTATACATTACTTTAACTCAAAGATGAACATACCTCGTGAAAAAAAAAAGAAAAAAAAAAAGAAATAGTTAATGAAAATAAAAATAATGTAGGAATGATTTGAAAATATAAATCGCCCATTTTTGATAAAATTTTGCTTTGATATTCACTCAAGATTTATCACTCTTTGTCTCTACTATCCTCAATTATCCCTAAACATACACACATATATATTTATTATTTAAACTCACCTGTCAATTATATTGTATGTTAATTGCAATACTTGTTGATAGGAGTTATATATTGAAATAAACATATGTAGCACGTGTCTGGTTCAATTGACAAACTGACAAACTCATGCAACGCGTACAAAGTAAATTTCATAATTGTTTTATAACATAAGATTATGTATGTATATAATGTTTTTGAATATATAGTAGAATCAGTGTCATGTACGATACGTGTATTTCCCCTGGTGTCTATCATCGACGCATAAATACAAATTCCCTATAGTCACTCCCGTATGACACACAATAGCGTGCTAGTGAACGAACGCAACGGATTATTAAATAATTAATTATCTATGCCAGTTGCATGCACGATCAGCTATATGTATATAAATAAATTTGTATGCGTATATGTGTACAAAATGAAGTAGCCAATGGAGGGGGCGTTAACTGATACTACACTTTATCTATAAAATTATACGCTAACCTTTTCCGCCCTCTCTCTGTTCATTTTACAATTCAATTCCAATTACTCATCAAATTCATTCAAGTGAAAACAATTGTAAATATATACTCATATATGTACTGTAAATTAATTATTTACTAATTTTATATCTATAAATGGTGCTGGTAAAATTATGTGGCGTAACGAAATCTTGGTTGATGGATTACGCTTACATTTAATTTGATTAACTATCATATTCAAAATTCTAATACGACTGTATTTCTATGTATTTTTATAATGATTAGTAAAAGCAATTTTCAATTATTATTAAATGATTAGAAGAATAAAAATACAATATGATTTTACTCACTAATATTGCTGAACAAGTATAAATATATTTATGTTTATAATTAAAATTTCATCGATAAATATATATATATATTATTAATGTGATATTAATAAATGCTGACCAAATGACAATATAATTGATCATTCTATGTATATTATAAATTATTTACAATACTGAATAATTTAATATTTATACAGTATAAATTTAATTAAACAAAAAAAAAAAAAAAATACTGATTTTATAATTAAAAATTTTTTATTTTGTTTTTTAACAAATATATTTTTTGTAAAGTTATTGATTAATTTACTTTGAGTACAGATGAACTGCATGGTAAATTCCCTCCAGTAATTTACTACAAGGCATTAGAATGAAAGCGAAGTATGTAAATGTATAATGTAGGTAAATGTAATGTATAGTGATAGTATAGTATAACAGAGAATATGAGTTGATATGAGAAAGTTCGAGGAAGTTTCATTACTAAATACATATATTTGTTTATAATACAATCATAATATGAATACGTGTTTGCATTCATCCAATATATAACCCGTTGTTTTGGAGTGAAGACGTTTGTAAAATGACGTATAGTTATATAACAGTTAGAAGTAAATTATTTTCTCTCTGTTCTCTTACGCATGTATACATATATATATATATCTGAATATGTTTATGCATGAAATAATAGTGTTATATACATGATATTTATCTTGGCTCGATCGAGCAAATTATTAAATGGCATTTTTGTAACTGCTATATTTTTCTTATAATGTTGAGGAGGTAATGGGAAAAATGCATCTTACTCATGAATATTAAATTTTATGATCAAGAAAAAAAATTTATTATTATCATTTTATTATTATTTTATTTTTCTTTTTTATAAAAATATGTAATGTTTAGTATATTTTATTACATCTCTTTTCATGCTCTATTTGTTTATCTATCAATAGGAGAAGCGTGTCCTGCAATAACAGGTGGAGAAAAATGAATTGTATATTTATGGTCTATAAATATAGAAAAAATTCTAATTGTATTTTCGAATCAATCTGAATATGTATATCAAGTTGGATATATTTTTATTTGATGATTTTTTTATTCATCCATGTAATGATGAAATTTTTTTTATGTACCAAAACAAAAAAAAAAAAAAAAACAAAAAAAACCTCACAGTTGGAATTATATTAAAAATCAACGTCGATTTATTACAACTCGAAGTTGATGAATATCGTAGATACAAAAATGAAAAGAAAACGAATTATATAAAATTCTGAGAAGAAATATGAGATGTAGGTTACATAGCACGCAAGTGACATCGATAACAAGTAATAGCAGTAGTAGTAGTAGTAGTAGTAGTAGTAGTAGTAGGAGTCATTGAACAAATATTAAAATCCAATAAAAACAAAAAGAAATAAATGTCGTGTTTATTTGTTACCGCGTCTTAATAACTAATATTTCAAGATAATAATGTTGAATAAAAGGTCTGACGGATAATTCGTAATTTGTATAGTCATCGGATATGACTAGAACGTGTTTACGAGTCACAGTAGAGATGGTGGGATACTGCTATGTGATTAAGGGTAGTATCGTTCTACCGCGGTGTTGGCGGCAGTTATGTAGAGAAGTGTAAAGGGGAGGGAGCGAAATAGAAATAAGAGGTAGTAACGTGCGCGTGGCAGTGAGCAAAAAGGAGCGAGAGAGATGAAAAGAATTGAGTACTTACATACAAGATCCGGGTGAGTGAGAACGGTAGCGAGAATGGCAAAAGCAGAAGCAGCATCAGCAGCCCCGTGTCGTATCGTATAAGTGCGTGTATGTGTGTATGTGCGTGTGTTCGTGTGTCGATGGTCCTGGGGGTTAGGGACGTGTATATTGCGCGCACTCGGTTATATTCGGTAATACCCGACTATCCCCGGCGATCTCTGCGGGGGCAAAGGCCTCCCCTTCTCTCACACTCGCTGCTCCCTCCCGGTAGCGAGGCACACACGCGTCTGCTCCGCCGGCGAGTGAGGTTGTCAGTATAACTTTAGTTTCGTGAAGTGACCGGTCTATATACACTTTTGCATTGTTAATTATTAATATTGTTACGGTGAAATTAATTATTTATATTTTACATATTGTGTATAATTATCAACGAATCAATTTACACATTGGAATTAAACCCTTCGTGATAAAATCGTATTTTATTATATAAAAAAAAAAATTTACAGTGAATAAATATATTCGCGAGTTTGGTATTAATTTTATTATTATTATTATTACTTTTCATTTTTGTACATTGTGTTTGATGAACTTGATGAGCAAATTATTTCTTAAATTAATACAATTTGCAATTGTACTGCGTGTACGTTTGTTTTATTATTATCATTTTTGTTTTTGTTTTGGTTTTTTTTTTTTTTTTTTTTTTTTTCCTTTTTTCTTTCGACTTTTCACGAGTTGTGAAGGTGTGCAATCAATTGTGAAGGAAAAATAAATGATCGCTATGTTGAGAAAATAATATAATTATTATTTCTTTTTGTTCCTTCATTCTACTCTTTTTTTTTTTTTTTTTTTTTTTTTTTTTTCTTCTCCTTTTTCGATAACGAAACGAGAAAATAAATAAAAAAATTCCCGAATGTGTCTGGGAATTATATGAAATTTATATCAAGCAGTTATCAACAGCACGTGAAGTTTATTGAAAATCGATTGTACAGAACACATTGAGTATAAAGTGTTTGCAAACATTTTGAAAAATTTTGTGTGTCAATTGTATATTTGTGTGGAAAAAGAGTAATTTCATTTTTTTCTTGATTGGCATTTGTTTTGTGAGCTCAGGCAGCGGAGAAATTGCGTTAACAGACACGAGAGGTCAGTGGTGCGACGATTGTGTTTTGTTTTCATACTTTTTTTTTTTTCTTTTCTTTCCCTCCTTTTTCCAATAATGCAGTGTTTGTCCTATTCAATTTCACTTCAACAATGATTAAACTCAACAAATGGTCTACATTTGAATCTTAATTTATGACAATTTAATATATATATATATATATTATATATTATTACTACTATTTTATATAAAGATAAAAACGTAAACTCATAGAGATTTGACAATTGGTTTGACATTGCAAAGTGCAAATTCATGTGCAGTGCCACGATCCAACACATAACAGCAAAATCCGCGAAACACTAATGACAAGTCGTGGTACGTGGTTGAGATTGTGTAAATACGCCCACTGGGTTACGTGACAGGGATTACGATTGCATTGTATCTGTGTAGTGTAGTAAAAACTAAAAAAAAAAAAAAAAAAAAAATTGTGCGGATGGTTATGGAGGAACTGGTCGACATCAGTTTTCTGATTAAAACCGGCTATTGCTCGCGTTACTGTGTTAGTCGGGCGAAGGAATTGTAAAACATTGTGCAAAAAAAAAATAACGAAATAAAAATTGAAAAAGTGATAGAAATTGGAGAGAGGATAAAAATAATATTATGGTGGTGTAGTGTGTTTTTGTGTGTTTTGAAACACGATATATATTTCCAGGAATTGATTGACCGACGAGAGTTACTCGGGAATATACAGTAGTATTAACAAAAGTGGAAGAGCGCGATGTAAATAAAGGTCAATTAATGCGAGAATAAAATTTTGTTTTGATTGCTCAGTCGTGTGTATCAAGTGTGAGCGAGTACAGATGTGCAACTAGCCCAAACTATTGTACTGTAACTAACTTGTGTATAAATTCAGTAATAAATAAAAGTGGTGTACTCCAGTAAACATAAAATAAGAATCACAAAAATGACATGAATTTTTTTTTGTTCATTTAAAAAAAACTTGAGTTCAGTGTAATTTGGCAAAAGTTATCAACGTGCTGAAGTCGATGTTTTCCTAAGGGACTACTATTACTACTACTATTACTACTACTACTACTACTACTACTACTACTACTACTACTACTACTACTACTACTACTATTACTATTATTGTCATCAATAAAAGTTCTATACAGTAATGATGGAACGCCAACAAACGTCAATTCACATGGGTGAATTCAAGGATCTCACCATGATGATTCTATTAATTCTCAGCATCTTGTGGATTTCACCAGCAGTTAAAGGTAAGAAAAAAAATATAATTGTTGATTGTATATTTAATATTAATTAACTGTTCATTTAATGATAGAGGAAAATATATATATATTGTGTTCATGCGTAAAATTTTCGAATGAATATCTGTCAAGAACAGATGGTAAAATCAAATTATATTTCGGGAAAATACTTGAAATATATCAAACTTGAAGTCCAATTTTCGTAATCGGTTAACCATCGTATCAATCATCTGTATCATATATGATAATAATAATAATCATCCACGTTATATACGACCAATTTTAATAGTCCCCGTGGGTTTCACACCAGTTAATTGAGCATTTAAAAATAGTTATGATATTGACAATCATCACCACATAATTTTCATATAAAAATGGATAAAACTTTTTCTTAATGAATTTTATACTGTATATTTACATGATCTTACTCGATTAATTAACATCAAATCAATTATTAATAAATGTGATGAAAATTTTATAATTAATTTTCAAATTATATTTCAAAGATATTTTCAACATTTATGTCGGTAATTTAAAATTAACTGAATTGAAAAATAAATATTGCACGAATTGGAAAAACAAATAATCGAAACATTGACAAAAAAAAAAAAAAAAAAAAAATTTCAAGTTGTTTTAGTAAAGAGTATTTTCTATATACCATTGCCAATATAAGAAGATACGCTTGGTAAACAAAGTTACGAGTGAACGACTGTAAAAAAAATATATATATATATATTTATTGAAAAACAAAAAAAAAAAACAAAAAAAAAACCTCATCGATAGACGCAATGTCGATATACAGAGCGGATGATGAGACAGGAGTGAGCAAAGAAAAATATTATCCCAAGGGAAAATACTGCTTTGTTCCTCACCACATTATACACATTTCTCCCACTATTTTCTTATCATATAATATTTATTTTGTAATCGCATGGGAAGAAAAAAAAAAATATCTCAATCTTTGTCTGTTTTTTTTTCCTCTATATTTTTTTTTGTTGAATTTACTATTTATCACTTCAACTTTTGAAAAGACATTGAAGTAAGTATTCATATACAAATATTACATATACATTAATTTATAAATGTATATGTAAAAAAGGAGAAAAAAAAAAAAAGAAAAAAAAGAGTTAAATGAATATAGAGATGTTCTAGTATAGGGTGTATAATTATCAGGTTGGGGATGAACATATCCCGCGAGAAGAAAACTAATAGCCATGTCGGTGTGAATTACTATCGATCCAGAATTACTCTCCGTTAATATCACTTGATTCTGTAAATCTTTATAATAATCTACTTATTACAAATTGATGTGAACCAATAAAAAACGAAGAGAAAAATATACATATATATTAAAATAATGATAGTATACACGCGTCCATCTATATATATATATATATTTTTTTTTTTTTTTTTTTTTTTTCAAATAGATTGTTGAAAATATTAAAATAAATTTCAATTCGTGGATTAAATCCCCTTGAATGCTTAATACTAATACCGTAATTTAATGTAGCGATAATGCTTGTGGCGGTGGAGCGTAATACCAGGGTTTAATTGTTCCAAAGACTCAGCCTAAATATTTGGACCGCGTGCTTGCCTTTCTACAGTTTCACATAGCTGTTAAACCCTATATATGAGCTTTGTATCATTGTGAAGGTAATCGGACTCGCACTGTTGCACCTGTGCGTCCAATCTCCAACGCAACATGTGCAAATACGTGTTAGGATAGCTATTGCATTTCTCTCTCTAATTTTTATCACGTTCCATCTATATTATTTCAATGCAACTTCATATGTCTTATATATTATTACAACATATAACTATATATATTATTTTGTACAATATATTTTTTTGTAAACTATAAATTTTGGATAATTTTATTTTATCTGTCTATATATGTATAGGTATATTTAATAAAATCGGATGTTTTATGTTTTGTTCGTAAGTTTCACTACGATATTTTTGAATTATATGTATTCATAAACGTTTTCGAATATTTCTCGAGGATTCGCAAAAAGTAATATAGCAAAACGAGATTACGTAACGCTAGTGTGTGATAAATTTTGAATTGCATAAGTCACGTATGTATATATTTGTTCGTGTATTCTATTTAAATCTGCTATTGGATGGATCACAAGATCACTGCACAATCATAAGTGAAATATATATAAAAATGATAATGATAATTCAAAGTTTTCATATTTCCTCGTGGGGCTTATTGTCTTTTGTTTTTTTTTTCTTTCTGTTGCTTTTTCGTTTTACTTCATTAAAAGAATTCAACTGGTTTTTGCTTTTTTTTTTCTCTTCATCTCCATTTTTCATGACGGCGTCAAGGAGTCATTTCACACGAATATTATACTAATGTATTTTTCGTGAAAAAAAAAAAAAAATATAATTATAATAATAATAATGATAAAAATCATGAAATAATAATAAATGAAGGTAATAAGGATATAAAAAAAAAAATAAATAACGAATTATGTCACGTCTTTTCTTTTCTCTTTCTCTTCTTTTTATTTTTATTTTTATTTTTATTATTATTATTATTTTTTTTTCATTGCTCATCTGTTATTTATTTTTTTATATCTAAATTTAAATTTATATCTCGTATTTATTCATTTTTTATTTTCTCGTGGGTATATATGTATATTTGTAAAAATTGAAAAAAATAAAATAATATAATAACAAGATTGGTGACGTAATGTAAAAAATTTTATTGCAGAATGTGTTAATGACGTGTAAATTATCGTGAATCTCATTGAATTTACACTTTATTATCGTAACTTTTTTTTTTTTTTCTCTCCTCATTCTATCACTAATTCCCTTCAAAATTTTATCGCATTAAAATTATAACTTCCAACTATACATTTTATCGAAGACTAATTGAAGACTTGTAGGAATTATTAATCAGAAATTTTCATTGAATTTGTTTGACAAGATGAGATTGAAAAAAAAATTTTTCCATTTTTTTTTTTTGTTCCCTTTCTCTCTCATAGCAATTATAAATGCATCAGTTGAAATATACGTGAAATTTTTCATATATACTCTCGCTTTTATTTTTTCTGTTTCACTCTATCCACGACTCTTCTCATTATGTTTGCATATGCGACGACAGTAGAGCATTGATATAAAATTTTTAACGATTCAATATAAACAAATGGCTCACACTGTATATAAAATATATTTCGCTTCATTCGTGAATTATGTAGAAAGTAAAAAAGAAAAAGAGAATAAACAAAAGAAAGATAAAAGGAAAAATAAACAAATACCCGACATTTGTGTCGGGAATTTTTCTATATGAATATTATATAAAATGTTAGATTTCTCGAATAGATATAATATGACAAGGACATGGAATAAGAGCATTTGGACGTGAATCCGAATGTTGCATATGTGCTTTTTCACACTTGTGTTTTATTCCCCTTGCGCAGTAGAAATTTTTCACTCAATCGCGAATACCAAGACCAAAAGAAAGAACGAGAAAAATAGATACCTACGTATATATGGTGAGTGTAGAGATATGTATATAAGTGACATTTGGGTGTATATAGGCAATGTACACGTATGACGCTGAATACGAAAGTGGTTTCACGTCTGCTCGCGACTGTCGCTGGAGGTGAATGCACTTGTCCACGTTGTCCGGGTATATACGGCCATCTATACATATACATAATATAGATATTGTCATTCGACCAAAATGGGATATCCGTCTCGTAACTATATATAAATATATGACTATATGATACCATATAAATAATATTTTCCATCAGTCGTATAGATATTATTTTTTATATGTGTATATGTGTAACCATTGAGTATGGATTGGTTTATAATTGTTTTTTCCTATTTCATCATCATCCTGTCACTGGCACACACTTTTGTTCATTGACTTTTCTTTTATTTTTTGTTTTTTTTTTAATATTCGTTTTTATTTTATTCATTAAAAAATTTTTGTTTTTTTTACAATAATATTGTTTGTTCCAACGATGAATCGGTATACAATGAGTTTGTATTTCCATTGTAATGTGGCCCGGGTTTGAACACTAAAAAAATATTGGCAATTATTTTTTATATATTATACATATATGCAGTATATACCGTTAGTAGAAATAGTGTATAGGCGTTTTATTTGTAATTTTGTAATTTTTATTCTATATTTTATTCTTCCTCTTCTTCATCTCATTATTATTTATTATTTATTCATTTATTTATTTTTTATTTTTTATTTTTTATTTTTTTTCAATTTTAAAATTAAATATTTCATCTTCATATATATATATATATATATATATACTTGTTGTCATTGTTATTAAATTATTATTCATCATTTC
This sequence comes from Dinocampus coccinellae, assembly GCA_963920625.1. Classification (NCBI taxonomy): domain Eukaryota; kingdom Metazoa; phylum Arthropoda; class Insecta; order Hymenoptera; family Braconidae; genus Dinocampus; species Dinocampus coccinellae. Next base: position 1,943,894 of record OY987188.1, on the reverse strand, counting down.
ATGAAAATTACTAATTTTTATCTTTCATTGGTACATACAAATAAAATATGATAATCGGTGACAAGAAGTTTCTCCTCCAAGTCAAGTGTGTTTCCGAGGTCAAAGTTTCTTTGACTTTGTCTTCCCACGCACAACCCGCGAAGTTTGTGCTCTCCATTTCTATATATGTATATACTACTAATACTACTCTACTAGCATTTACTATATTTATTTCCTTTCTGTTGCCGCCTTCTCACTCATTTACGCTACTGAAATCAACTTGACGCGTTATGTACTTGAGGGAGCGGCTTATTTGGTCGGTGTGCAAGGACAAACAAACGACAACACGACTATATATTTGTGTGTGTGTCTGTATATATATGTAAAGAGCGTAAACCTTTTCCCACTCTACTCTTTATCCTCTTACAGTTCATTTCACTTGTTCTATCTGTCTGTATTTTTATCTCTCTATCCATCTATCTATCTTTCTTTCTTTTACATTCTCACCCGCTCACTCATTCTCATGCACACTCTACACATGGAATAATTCTTAGTCAAACGGAAGTCGGTGGCTACCTCATAAAACAGGTGGTGTAATTAGGTATTCCTAAATTGGCCCAATTGCGCCTACTTTTGACGAGCTCTCTCCTCTGTATTTTTATAATATTCTCTTGCATATTACTATTATATTATACTACCGCAGTGTTATATTCTATATTATTAATTGATGAAATAAAACAACGCAAGAGAAAGAAAAAAATTATAAAAGTATATATTTTATTTTTCCACTAGATGTTTTAAATAATTCATGGATATAAGAGAATATTATAAGTTTCTTAGGAATTTTACTTTGAATCAATAGAATTTTATAAAAAATTTATGAACAAAAATATGTAAGGGATGATATAAAGATGTGTATAAATTTGGTGTATCCATTTTGCCATGATTTAAAAATATCTAGTATGTGGTGTATTGAATATTTTATATTTACGAGAACAATATGAACTTATATATATATATAAGTTGATTTGTACGAAAATATAAAAATGGTATATGTGAAGGAGGGAAAAAAAAGAGGTATACAGAAATAAGAAATAATAAAAACAAAAAGCGTTGGAAAATAGAGAGAATGTTATCCTCCCCTTAAGACATAAGATTGGACGAGTAAGAAGTTTGAGGGAAAACTCCTTTGGAGCTAAGCCAGAGACGATTGTCAGGAAATTCACGACTCCACGTTTCCTTTATATACATGTATATATACTCTATAATGTTTGGTGGGAGCATCTAAAGAATGAAAAGGCTAGTTGAGAGTAGTGTATCTAGAGTTCAATAGAGTGCAGTTTTGGTATATAGTAAATTCTACGACTGTGTTTGCGTGGATATCTATCTATTCTTCATATATTTTTAGACGTGAAATCGATTGACATCAATGATGATGTTAAATTTGATTATATTTAAATGTAGTTTGGAATGAGTTTGAAGTTTTTGAATTTAATTATTTATATTTGAATTTCCATTGGTTTTACAATATGCAACAGTTTTATAAATTGTTGAATTTTTTAAATATAAATATTTTTACCAGTTATATTTATTTATATGAATACGTGATGTGATGAATTTATCCGTGATATTATTTTATTGGTTTGTAATATATTACTTTTTCATTTTATTTAATTTTATATGTAGAATATAATTATTATATTAATGTAATATTGTATAATTTATATTGAAAGAAAAATCATAACTTCGTAATTTCAATGCGAATATTTTTATTTTATTTTTAATAATTATCAATTTACAGTGTTGAAGTCAGATGAAAAATTATCTGAATAATAGTTTGAATTATTGGATATAAAAGTATTGATTGAATAAAATGGTTCAACTGGTAGAGAAAAAGGCAGATAGATAGAGTAAGAGAGGAGAGGGGGAGGGAGGAGAAAATAAAAATTTTTGAACGTCTTGAAAGATGATTGGTTGAAATAAATTTGGTGGGTGGGTAGGTAAACAATAATTTAGTGAGAACAAACAATTGGGACAAATATTCTAATATTAAATTTGTTTTTCATTTTATTATTATAATTATTATTAGTAATATTATTTATTTATTTATTTATTCATTTATTATTTTTTAAATAATGGAAAAGTTTCACAGATTAAAAGCATTTTCAATTATTCGCAAATTTATAAAAATACTGAAATAAATTTTCTCTCTCTCTTTCTTCATTATTAGCATTAAATTATAATACGTTTACTATTTTTTACACAATAATTTTGAAAAATATGAATAATTAATTATTTTATCATCCGAACATGGCCATTAATTTATTGTGGTTTTATGTGTGGGTGTAGAAAGTGAAAGAGAAAGAAAGAGAGAGAGAGAGTGAGTGAGTGGGTGAGTGTGGGGAAAAAAAAATTTTTTCATTCGCAATTTCACGCTCACACACCCTCAATCCGGAATCTCATTAAGCCATGACTATACGCACAGTGCGCGCGAGCGCTCAACACTGTCACGTTAATGTCGATAGCAGGTGAAGGAGATAGATAGATAGAATAAGCGAGTAAGATAGTGCACGGGCAGTTATATAGCAATAGCATCACGCAAGGGCTTCGAATTTATCGCTACTTGTCCACTTGGTTTCGCTCGTCGCCAACGATGGATGAGTGCACACACATCTACGACTCATCGATCGCTGTCGTCGTTCTTCTCGTTATTCTATATATCTACAGTCATGAGCAAGTTAAGAGAGTTATGTAATATATGTATGTGAAATAAGAATGGTACTGATCGATTATTCTACCACGATGAACACAAATCGTCCAAGCTTATAATTCATCTGCTTTGATCTTCTTTCTTGCTCTCTTACATCCTTATACACTTTTTTTGTTTTTATATCTCATTTTCTTCTTCTTCTACTTCTACTTCTACTTCTACTTCTACTTCTACTTCTACTTCTACTTCTACTTCTACTTCTACTTCTACTTCTACTTCTACTTCTACTTCTACTTATATTTCTATTTCTATTTATTTATTTTATTTCATTTGATATTATTATTAATTTTTTTTTGTTCGTTCAACTTTTTTTAGTCTATGCGCTTTTTTCATTTCTCTTGGAACTTTTTCTCAGTAAAGTGACGATGTTCCGTTTCAGGAGTTTAGTTCAACCTTCTTGAAACTTGTTGACATGTATGCATTCACACATATATATATATATATATATGTGTGTATGTGTATGTAGTCCAATATAAGGAAAGGTACTTTGCAAACTGTCATACCTACTTCAGACGTCATTACCACTCTTTTTACTTTTTTATTTTTATTTTGTTTACTATATTTTGATTGTAATCTTGTATAAATGTCTATGTTTTTCATGCCTCTGTGAACTAGCGCCTTATGCTCATATTTATATCTACACTTGAGGAAAACATGCAATGAATATATAAATGTATTATTTTTCTTTAACCTCACATGCACGTATAATATTTGTGTTATATATGGATGTACATATAAGTGTGTGTGGTAAATAATATAAATATTAATTCCCACCGGTTTTACCACCAACGACAGGTGTTCGATTCAGCTTTTGATCCCCAGAGACGTTATAACGATTCAATTAAAAATAAACTCGCTTGTCGTCATGCACTCAGAGATAACAGCCAATAATCGTTTCGTTTATATATATATATATATATATATACTTATAGCTATTTGGTTGCATTTCAAAGTTTGTTGAGAACACAATATTGTTCTTCGTTCAATTTACATTTGATTCTAGTCTTGAAATCCTCGCATTGGGATAGAGAATTGATGACGTGTGTTAGGTATTCTCACTTGCATTTCCATCAATTCTTGTTTTTCTTTCATTCGCACTCTCTATCCTTCTTCTTTTTCTTCTCTATCATTATTATCGTCTTCTTCTTTCTTATTGCCAATTCTCTCACACTCTCTTTCTCTCGCTCGCTCGCTCTTTCGCTTTCCCTTACACATTGCACTAAGAGCAATAGCAAGTAATACGAGACTATTTGCATAGGACGCGCCACAAGAGTCGAAACATGGGTAGCATTTCAATCCAATGATACACCAGTTTAAACGTAACAATAAGAATAAAAATAAATATTTGAGGATGGAATTTTACATATGAATTTTTTTCTTCTTTTCTTTTTTTTTCCTTTCTCATTTATTTTCCAACATTTTCATTGAATTACGCAAATTACAATACGAATTTTATACGGATAGAATTGTTTAGAGTGTCTTCAGTGTATATATACATTGAAGAAAATAACTATAAAATGAAGATAAAGAAAAAAATATATATAGTTTAATAATGGTGTGCAGTCATTTTGTCAAGATGAAATCTTGTATACGGTATCGAAGGTAAATCCTTAAAATAAAATTCTACTTGGATGCTTAAGCAGGAAAAAAAACAAAACAAAAAAACAAAAGGAAATAAAATAAATAAATATATATATATATATATATATATATATATGTGTGTACGCAAGGCAAAAGCACCGAAGGATTTGGTCATGTCGAGAAAGAGTAATGAAATTTAAAAAAATTTGGGGAGGATGGGGGGAGGGGGGGGGGGTTAGGGATGAAATAGAAATAATAAGATTTGAAAGAGATAAAATAAAATAAAAAATGAAAAAAACTAGTACGGGGAATAGGATAGCCAGGAGTTTTTTTTTGTTTTGTTTTGTTTACTTGTATCGTGACTGTACTTCAATCTAAGACACTATCGATCACTCTGGTAAATGGATGCTTTACCTCTCTCTAACCCCCTCTTCCATTTACTGTCAATGACACAGACAAAGTGTCGAGTGCAATGTACACTTGATACATGTTTATACATGTATAAATAATAATAAGACAAATATGTATGGAAATTAAATAATCATCTTAATATTAAATTTAAAGATTCATAAACATTTACGTTACTGTTATTACATGTACATGTGTGTATATGTGTATTAAGATACGCATGAGACCGTAACGATTTTTGCATTATAATTCTAACCGGAAATGACAACGGATGGAAATTAGTGGGTTTCTATTCATATATATATATATATACGTATCTGAATTCTCGTCTAATCCGATCGTACTGTACGGCAATCCCACGAGGGTTTTCCCTGGTTCACATCGCAAGAGACCACTAAACCAATCTTTCTTGTTTCCTGTCTCACTTTACTGCATTCACTCTTTTATTATCCGTAGCGTTATTCTCATTCATCTATATTATATATGCCTACCTCGCGAGTACCAGGAGATGAACAAAAGAAAACCGTTGAATAAAAGAAAAGATGATGAGTAGAAAAAAAAAAAAAAAAAAAAAAAAATAGAAGACGAGGAAGAAGAAGAAGAAGAAGATAATCATGGAGAAGACGAAGAAAATAGAAGAATAGAAAAATTAAAAGATAATAATAATAATAATAATTCGGGTTTTTTGAAAATTTTCATCGTATACTGCTGTGTGCGAATAATATTACAGTGAAAAATATAGGGAGATAGACAGTGAAAAATACGATCATGATGATAATGAAAGATGTTCAATGGGATTAACCATTCCATTTACCCATTCTCACTTTCTTCCTCTGTATTTAAGGGAAAATTTGTTATTTCAAGGAAAAAAAAAGAGAGAAAAAAAAAATTTGAGTGCTGTCTGTTACATTTGATTTATTTTTTGTCATTTTATTCCGCTTCTCTTCTCTTTATTTTATTAATGTAAAAGATGTCAATGACAAAATTACTTTATTTCTTATTTATTTATTTCCTTTACTTTTTTTTTTTTTTTTTTTTTTTTTTTTTATAATGATAATTTATACGAATTGCAAATGTGTCGATATGAGTATTAAATGGTGTCGTTGATATTATCCTAAGATTAACAAAGTGATATATAATTCAGTATTCATCTCATTATTTATAATCGTTTGTTAACACTAGTATACATTTAAAAAAAAAAAAAAAATTGTAGATATTTATATGCACAAACGTGGGGTAATGGTGACAATGTGGATAGCGGAGTGTTCGGTGCACTTGGAATTGTCTCGAAGAAAAAACAAAAAACAAAAAACAAAAATGTATATATATATATATAAATGAGAATAGTGGGATGTAGTAGAATGAGGTGGATGGAAGGGACAAGAGAGGTGCCAGTAGGAAAATTTGAATAGAGGACGAGAGAGAGAGAGAGAGAGTGTGAAGGAAGAAAAGAATAAAGCGAAAATATGTAAAATACATAGATATAATATACATACGTTTACACACATTGAGACGCGATTAATGCACAGATATTCAGGCATATGCGTCGCGTATGAATAACACGTAAAACTTTTTTTTTTTCTTTCTTCTTCTCTCGTCGTGAATATGGACAAAGGTGAATTGCAATTCTCATGTTTCTGATATATATATATATATACACACGCGTATATGTATTTTTCAGATACAAGTTAGAGGGGTGTTTCGGAACCCATTCCATTATAGTTTACGTTTTTCTCTCTATCAACTTTCTCCCTTTTACCATTCTCTCTTTTATATATATATATATATATACCTCCCACCCTTTTGCGTTCGTTTTGCCCGTTCGTGTGTATCCTCCTTTTGTTACTCTGATGCTGGCGCGACAGCTTGGCTCTGAACGTTGGCTGTTGTCGTCGTGGCTTCAACTCCCCTGCTCTCTTGCATTCCTATTTATTATTATTATTATTATTATCATCATTATTATAGTTGTTGTTTTTGTTATTATTATATATATATATATTTTCGTTTATGCTCACTCTTCTTTTGCTGCACCACATGCCATTCGATTTCTTTCCTCATTCCACTTTGACTTTCACGTTTTTCTCTCTATACTCTCCTCGTATATATATATATATATATATATATATATATATATATATATATATATATATATGTGTATTTTGTTTATATATGCTATATCCTTTTCCGCAACCCTTCGCGACATAATGGCAACACTATCGTGTATGCACACATATAAACTTCATCGGAACGTCATCTTCAACCTCACTCACTTTTTCATTTTCTTCATTCGTTATTTTTCTCGTATACTTCTGTTTCTATGCAGGTTTTTATTTTCTCCTGTTTTTCGTGTTTTTTCGTATTTGTTTGTTGTTTTTGTTTTTTTTTTTTTTTTGGTTTTAAAGAAAACGATGTCGGCAATACAATGACAACGACAAGTTTTGCGTCACGGTGGTTCACAATTATATATGTATATATAAGTATATGTATGTGAGAATGTGATGTAAAAATGTAATGGTGAGACTGCGTGTGAGCCAAATGTCTTTGTTCTCTGAAATATAAACTCAATGACAGCGACGACGAGGACGGATGTGAGACGTGCGCGCGCTACCATGCGAGTGACGGGACAGATTGCAAATGATATAGACACACACGCCCTTCTTTCATATGTACATATCTCCCCCGCTACATTCATTTTGATATATATATTATATATATATTTTTTTCTATGTTATTTCGACTTGAGTTTTTCATATAAATGTGTGTATGTATATACAGCTGAAAAATGCATTTGCCTCATTCCTATTTTTTATTTTGTATTTTTTTTTTTTTTTTTTTTTTTTTCAATTTTTAATTTTTAATTTTTAATTTTTTTTCTCTTGCACGTACGGGTGATATGATATCACTTTGTATGTAGATGCTGAAGAATAGGATATTATTCTCTGAGGAAATATGTTGAGACGAAGATTTAATGCATTCAGTTTTCTATGCGTTTTTTGTTTTTTTTTTTTTGTTTTTTGTTTTTTCATCTTTATATTTTATTATATTTCATTTTTTTGTTTCATTTTACGATTTTTATTCATTTATATATTCATTATTTCATTTGGTATTTTTTCATGATAAATGTATATAAATAAATATAAATTTATTTATGAGTAGAAGTAACATACTTTTATGTTAGATTCAAATTACCTTTCTGGATAATATTATTACCTTTATCATTATTATATATATATATATATATATATGTTCATAAAATATGTATATATGGAGAGTGTATATTGAGTTATTCATCAACTTCATCATATTTCCGTTTTGCCGACAATGACAAATGAATAATATTTAAAAGTTTATACTGAAGATGAATGTGAAGAGGTCGATGAGCAATAAAAAATAAACGAAAAATAGAGACGGAGATGTCCGATTAAAAAAAAAAAAATAATAATAATAATAATAATAATAATAATAAATGGATGAATAAATAAATAGATAAATAAATAAAAATTTAATCTAATTTCATCCATGTGTATATGACAGGGTGTAGTGGTTGCAAATAATATTTGATTAGAAATACCGGTCACTTGATGAACGTTGGCAATTAACGATTGAATAGAGAAGCCGCGCAAATTGTATAGATATGACGGAAAAAAAAAAACAAAAAAAAAATAATAATAAATACAGTGTGAAAGAGATTTGTAAGACAAGAAAAAAAAAAAAAAAATTGTAAAATATAATCAAAGAGTGGGGTATAAAGAAATCGATTAATAAGAAAGGAAAGTGGAAAAAGAAGAGTGTGAGAGGGTGGTTATATTTGGTTTTACTCTTCTCAATTTAAAAAAAAAAAAATTTTGTATCTCTTTTACATTTATATTTACCTTTTTTTTTTCCTTTGTCATTCCCTCCTTTTTGAGAAATCAAGAAGTAATTTTTCACGTAGTGTGGTGTATGCGGTGAGTAACGAACAGAAAATTTGGAGCAACGCCAGCGTCAATCTATTACACCATTAGGAAAGACGCGAATAGCATCCGGGAGTGCCTTATTAAACTTCTCACTAACGCATTTCATAATTGGTATCCACATAAATATGAAAAGTTTATATAGGTGTGCGCAAAAATACAAGTGAGATTTTCGATTGCTTTGCATTTTTTCTTCCCTTTATCTCTCTATATCTCTTCAATATTCTCGCATACATGTATAATATTATAGTACTGATACAGATATATATGGGGACACATACATACATATGTGTATATTGGGTATATACTCAATTCGTATATTGGCAGAGACGTGCGACGAGTATGTCGGACGAATTACCATGAGAGGCTCGTATATATCGTGGATTGATGGTGTCGCAACGCTACGATCAGCGATTGATATCCAACGAGGGTGAAACAAGTGCGGCGCTTTATATAAAAATCCATTTACTTATATATATATATATATATATATCTATGTTATATGGATGAAAAGCTCTGGATAAAAAAAAACAAAGAAATATCTTCAATAGTGAGGACTATTGGAGGTTTCATATATTTATATATTTATTTATTTATTTATTTATTTATTATTATTATTTTTTTTTTTTCACTGAATAGCAAATAGATTTGTCTTCAATATTTTTTGGTTAATAATTTTTAGCTTCATATTTCTTTTCTTCTTTCTTTTTTCGTGAGAATAGCGAGCCATTATTTTTATGTGGTCTCGACCGTGGCTTATCGAGTAAATAATTTATCAAAGCCCTGAAGGAACATACGATAGACTTCCTTGCACGCTCTGTTACAGAAGGGAGCGATATTGCACGAGGCCTCACATCTCAATAGAACGTTATTATAATATATGTATGTATATTATACTGTGTCCTCACCTCACTGCCGCTACTATTCTCATCATTTTCTTCAGAATGCCGCGGGCTGTGTGCATGCCCTTCCGTCTTCTTTTTAAATGTCCAAGTGTATGTGTATAAAAGTGGCTTTGTCATGGATTGTACACTGTGATTAATCACTGTTCTCTCAGCGACATGGCAAAAAATCACCATGTACAATATACATATATATATATTTATATATGATTTTATATTTATATAGCTACTGTACCACATTTATGATTATATTGACTTATGAAATTATTTCTAAAATTATGAAGGTCATATAAATACCGAATGTTGGCATTATAATTAAAATATTTCTTCAGGTAATATAATTATTTCAATTAATGTTTTTCTTCGTTTCATTTTAATTATAAACATCGAAATCATATGCGAAATATTTTTTTTTTTTTTTTTTTTTTTTTTTATAGCTATTTTGAACGGTTAACATTTATACAGAAATATATTTATATAGATATAAATATTATCCTTTACTATATCGTACTTGTGTTTTACTATAAGTCACATTGATATTTAAAGCTTTTGGAACATTTTTCCCCGCCTCACATTTGAGAATTTACTGCACTGGGAAAAATTGTTTCTCACACGGCCAACCTCACACTTCCTTTTTCTTTTTATCAATATTATTATTATTATTATCATCACCATCATAATTATTATTTCTACGTTCTCACTCTTTTTTGGCACGCTCACTGTCTCACACAAATATATAACCGTACACATTTTCCCCACGTATTTATTATTTTTTCTTTCGTTCTATCTTCTACTCTGGCTTGGCTCACTCGGTACGGTCTTGTAAATACACCATTTTATTTCGCTTTTTTTCGACCATATGAATTACCCAAACTCTATCACGAAAAGTGTGTGGGCATTTTTCTATTCGTTAGTGCTGTTACTCTTAACATTATTATTGTTGGAGTTACTGTTGCTGTTATTTATGCTGTATGACATAATAAATATATATATATGGTGTACGAAAATGCCAGAGACAGATTACCACGGTGCTATCTCATCCGACTGTACAATTATTTTACCGTAATTGTGAGATCGTTTCTCATGCGAAATTTTCTCCTGTCCCTCCTCTTGTGTATTTTTCATATATCATTGTATGTATTAATTATATATTTCATCATTATATTGAATTATAAATAATATCTATTTTATTTTTATTCATTTGTGTTGATTATATAATATTTTGTTTATTTATTATTTATTATTATTTATTATCATTTATTATCATTATTTTTTTTTACTAGCATAATAGTAAATGGAAAAAAAGAATGAAAAAAAAAAAAAAAAAAACAAAAAAATTTACAAGACTAAGATTATAGAGTGGTAGATGAAAGAGTAACATTTCGACCTACCCAAAGCGAAGTGGAAGGGAAGAAGAAAGAAAGAAAAAAAAAGAAAGAGCGAGAGAGAGTTGAGTTGAGTTGAGTTAGTAAAGCTCGGTTTATATATTAGTGAACCGCATTAACATTCCATTTCGCTTGGGCTCAAAATTGTTTCCGTCGCTCATTGTACAGTGCAGCTTTGTACGAGTCAAGTACAAGCGTTTATGCATATGTATATACACGCGTGCGTACAATAGAAGTGTATGAGTCTGTATTAACTGTGTGCAGGGTGAAACAAGTCAAGGTAGTTTATATATATATATATGCTATTATTGTACGACAGGTAGACATCGCGGTACACTCACGCCGGAAGTTTGACAATTCACACTATAATGTTGTCTGTAAAGTTAAAGTCAAGGCGAACCCTTTTGTCATCACTAACAGCCGATGATAATAACTCCCGGTTTCCTATTGTTTCATTTTGTATATAGATTCACATTGAGGTGCGTCATATTATTTGCCTTTGTCAATTTATACCTACCTACCTACCTACACACACACACGGAAACGCACACGCACACGCGAATATTAATTATAAAAATTTTTTGATGATTTGCGAGTAATGAGAATATAATTTTTTTTCTCTCGTTTCTTTTTCATTTTTCATGGGTAAAATTTTTGACGTGCATTGTTTTTTTTCTCTTTCTCTCTCTCTCTCTCTCTCTCTCTCTTTCATTTATGGAAGATAATTGTATGATAAAACTGTAGAGTTTTACTTATACAAGCGTCTTGAAGATGTGCCTGAAGGCTTGCGAATGGCGCGACACATTTTCATAAGACGTACGTCATTTGGTGTCGTTGAAATTGGCTCGTTCAATTTGAGAGACAAAGCCCAACAAGCACACTCAAATTTACGTTACCGAAAGTGACGCTGGAGCGTGGGTAATAATAATCATTACTGTCTCTGGTGAATACAAGGTGACGTGTATATAGTTTGGACAAATGTAGTTTGTATGAAAGAAAAGAAAATTCACGTTGCTGAATATATGAAATTTTTGTGAATGAATGGAAAAAAAAAGAAAAAAAAATGGAACAAATTCTTTCATTTTCTCAACTATCAATAAGATATTTTATCAAAAAATTGTGAAATGAAATCAGTGATTTATTTATCTTCAGTCCAGTAGGTAGATAATGTTAATATATCAGATTTTTTGTATATAAATCCGAAATAATTTGTGAACGGAAAGAAAAAATTAAAATAAAAAAAAATTCAACGAGTACAAGGAGAATTTTATATGGATTTTTTTTTTTTTTTTTTTTTTTTTTTTGAATTTGCTTACTTTTCACACAGAATATTCGCGATAGAGAAAATGCGTTATAAGAAACGTTTTTCTCAAAGTCATTTTATATTGCTCAGCTTTACACGATAAAATGTAAGCTTGATGAAAAATTTTGTCGCTACAATATATACATATATATATCTGTACAAACATGTACACCTTTTTCATTAACGTCTGTTTTTTTTTTTTTTTTTTAATTTTTTTATTTCAACTTTTCTCACCTAGATAATAATGAAATTACTCCGTTTTCTCGTTTATTATTTCGCTGTAGTCATGGGATTAATATAAATATCGTTTTTTTTGTCGTTGATATTGTCTAATGTCATGGAAAAAGTCGGTAGCAAGGACGTTTCTTCAAGCAAACAGAGAAATAATCTGTTATATATGTTTTTAGGAAGGATTTCATTTCGTTTCACGATCTTTATTTGATTTCATGAATCAGAACTGTTGAAGTTGAAGAGAAAAATTTCACCGTGTATATTATTTATTTTCACAATTGGAATTTTACGTGTATTATTTTTTCTTTTTATTTAATCCAGATGCACATATATATATATATATATATTGGTCTCTTCTCGATTTTTTTTCTTTTTTCTATTTGCAAGACAAAAATATAAAAGAGAAACTTTTGAGACAAACGGAGTAATGCCACTGGAATCTTTGGCGTGCATTCCCTTTGTCAGTATATATCAAAAAAGGAATGTGCACGAAAATTGTTTGGAATTTACCCCTTGTTGACCGAACGACGAACTTTTTCACGTCTTATTTCCCTTTGAATTTTCCATGTCATGTTCATATTATATTTTGTATTCATACAAATTTATATATCTATATTAGATGGCATAGTGATAATTCATTGTAGATAATTTTTGTAGAATATATCAAAATTTATTCAAGTGTTTTATACAAGTGATACATTAAATGGATTTTCCCATATAATTTTTCTTTCTTCTTCAATGATCTGTGTTGAATTTATATAAAGTGAACCAAGAGATGAGATGGCATTTTGACAAATTTATGAATTTTCAATCGTCATAAAAATTTTTAATAGCCGAAAAGCATTGAGTTAAGGATGACTTTACTGAAAGAATATTCTTTTTTTTTTTTTTTTTGAATTTATTTACTGAAAAATCTTGTTACATTCATTTGACTCTTCGCATTTCTCAGAGGAAAAAATTTTTCCCTTTGAGATAATATTATTTAATTTGTGTAATGGAATTTTTTAAAGTTGTTATTTAAAAAGAATCGTGATTCAATAATGAAACGAAAGATTAAGAAAAAAAAAAAAAAAACAAAAAACAAAAAAAGTGAAAAGTAGAGAAATGATGACGGAACTCTAAATTTCTGATTGTCGATGTTGATGTAAGATCTCATTCAATATTGCATTGATTTTTAAATGAAATAACACGAGTACATATATTGAACTGAATGGATATTTTCAATTTATTTTATGAATACTTGCAAGTGTCTTTGTATTCTATTCAATGTGATATCTGTTCATTTTCAAATTTGTGATCATTGATCATATATTTTTATTCTTATTCTTGAAATATTATCCATTCGAAAAGCTATCAAAGTAATGAAAAAATGAGCAGGTGCATCGAAAGTATAAACAAACAAAAAGAAAAAAAAAAGTAAATGAAGAAGAAGAAGAAGAAGAAAAAGAAGAAGAAGAAACATCATGAAATTCAAAGATGAAAATATTTTCTCGCTGCAAAGATAAAAGGAATGTCCATTTTTTTCTTTATAAAAGTGAATCAATAAATTTCTATCAAACACGATAAGAATATTCAAATATATAAACAGCAAAAAATTTCCAATGGACATCTCGATATATTTCTTTTCAAACATTCAAGATTCATATAGTTTTCATAATCTAATGGAAAATTTGTATTTTCTTATTGATTGTTATTGAAGAGTTTTAGTGTGAATAACAGTGTAACAAAACTTTAACTCCATATATCATCATTATATCAATAATTCTTGAATAAATGTCAAGAACACACATTCTTTGAACATTATTTGTATTTGGAAATACCACAAATTCTTTACGAGTAACATGGATTCACAAGTGAATCACATGGTCGAGTTCATCGATTGTTTATTATTATTATTATTATTAATATTGCTTTTTTCTTCATTTTATCTTTGTTCATTACATGAGAACATGAGAATATTAGCGCACTATTGTATACCTGTGTATATAACTATACGCATTTTTTTTTTTTTTTTTTTTTTTTTTTTTTGCGAACAATGGATTTTTAGATGATGCCATTGTCTTCAAAGTACTGAATCTTCAGCGATCCACATTTTTTTTCTTATTCTCTTCTTTCATCTTACACACTTCACCCTCACCGTGCATATTCCCTATATCCCTCATATCGAGACATGAACAAACTGCGCGATATACAGCGATGACAACGCTTGGTAAGTACAAATAGAAAAGAAGACGAATAAAGAAATAAAGAAAGAGAGAGAAAGTGTGTGTGTGAGTGAGTGAGTGAATGGTATCGAGTGAGTTGACAGGCAAGAAATTTCCGAGTCTCTTTGGTGTGTGTGTGTGTGTGTGTTCTATTCGTTAGATTACAATCCAACGCCCCAGTGTCGCGCGCGCACGAACTTGATTATAGTGGCTCTACATCGCATGTCTCTCTCCTTACTGGACTTACAATGTATTACGTATATAGTTTTGTACAGTATAGGTTGTGTGGGTCGCCGGTCCAAGCGTGGAACGAGCCAGTGGCGAAGAAGGAATAAGATGGTGGGGGCAGGAGGGGGGGGGGGGGGGGGGTCGTTGACGACGCGCGCGGCTGCTCAACGACGCGCGGCGAAAGGAGGGATTTTATGGGGGGTGACGTCACGAGTAGAGAGATCGATCCGGCATTCGTGGTCTCATCGGTGAGGTCGGTGAAGCTCTGGGACTCTGATGCTACTGCATCGCCAGACATCCAGACCACCTTTCGTTCATTTCTATCATTCTCTTTTTTTTTCCTCATATTTCTCCTCTATTTTCTTTTATTATTTTTTTTTTTTGTTTTCCTCATATTTTTTTGTTTCTCTTGCGAGCGTGGCGTCACTCGCCCAGGCCGCTCAGCGAATTTTCCACAACTATCTTCTTTTTTGTATTTATGTGTATATGTATATATACAACTACTGTAAGAGGTTTTACACTATTTTTTCAGCCTCGTTGAATTGCACGTTCAGCGATGCTTCGTACACCGCATTGCGTTCAGACTACATTCTCTATATATATAAAAGATATAACCTTTTACCTTTACTTTTGCTCTATTATTTATCCATTTATATATAAATTTTTTTTTTTTTCTCACTCCATACACACACACACAAAGAGAGAGAGATTTTGTTACAAGTAATATGTGAAATTACAATAACAACAATTTCACTTTTTATATTGCAGAAATGAACAAAAAAAATTAATGAAATGAAAAAACTCACTTTTTTTTTTTCATTTATTACAAAAAATACTGTATAAGTTTTTATTTATTTGATTTTTTTTTTTTTTTTTTTTTTTATATTACGAGAATGAAAATGATCTGGCGGGATATAAAATTTTATACCTATACTTTGTTAATTCAGATCCCACCGTTTTTTTTTTTTTTTTTTTTTTTGGTTTCATATATTTACATGTTATTTTCGTTTTTGTTTCTCTCTCCCTTTTTCTTTCCTTCTCTTTTCCTCTTTTACAAAACATGATGAAAATTAATTTTAACGTGATGAAGAATAAAAAAAAAAAGGTAAAATTTTACTCAGTGACGTGTATATGTATATGTGCGTCTGGCACTCAATGAAATTTGCACCACTTGAATGTCGCGTTTTTTTACCTTCTTTGCCGAATATCATCTCTCTGAAAGTCACTCATTCTTTTTTCCCACGCAATACAACTCAATCCCCGCACGTTCACCCCTTTTACCCTCTCATTCACTTGCTCTTGGTTTCGAGCCTCATTCCCTCCTCTCCCGGTCATGACTTTTTTTCCTTTTTTTTTTGCCCTCAGGTCTTTCGACCTTGTTAATTCGCGCCAACGTTCATGCTCACCCTTCCAAGACTGGCGCGAATGCGGTTGCATATATGAGAAGAGGGTGGTCGATGTGGCGGTTGTTGTGCGTTAAGAGTTCTCGAGAAGGTCGATCTTGTTTTCCACGGAGTGCGTTACACACCCGGCAATTGAAGAGGATCGCGTTCGTTGGCGAGAGGAAAATGAAAGATAAAGAGGGGAAACAAAAAAAAATAAATAAATAAAATATGAGTATTTACTTGTTATGTATGTGTGCACTGGGAAAAAAAAATGAATGAAGAAGCAGCAACAAAAGATAACGATGAAATGTTGGAGAAATATTTATTTATTTAGAATATGTCAACTCTTATAATTATTGATTTTATTATAAATTATATTTTTACACTTATTGAAGGCAAAATTATTATACGTTGATATAGTCATATTTTTTTCGAGTGTATTTTTAGTTGAATGCGGCAGAGAAGTGAAAGGAAAAAAAAATAGAGAAAAAAAAATAATAATAAATAAATAAATAAATAAATAAATAAATAAATATAAAAAAAACATTAAAATGAAAACATTTATACGAGCGTATAATATATGAAAAAAAAAAAGAAGGGAAGATCACATGAGGTGAACGATAAATGTACATTGCACGTGTCAAATAAAGATAAATTTTTTTTTATTATTTGTAAAAACGCACAATGTACATACAGTAATACGACAGTGCATAAAGTAAAATATAAAAGTTTGATAAAACGTGAAAAAATGGGAAAAAAGAATAAAGTAAGTAAAAAACATGAATAAAAAAAATTATAATGGAGAGAAAATTTTTTTGTTTTTAGACGTCGTTAATTTACGTCGGTAGACGGAAATTCAAAAGCACGCTCACGACTTTAGACGTAAATGTGTTTGTATATGGATGCATTTAGATGAGGGGTTGCATCACCATCAGGAGTCTCATGCCCGAGTGGAGAGTGAGTGAAGGAGCATCAAACGCGCGTGTAGGACATGCGACGTGGATGTATAATATACAAGAGACAACAGAAGAGATAAAGGAGAGCGCGTGTATAGCACTGAATTGGTTTATATATGTGCCCAACGCGTTGACGAGATGAAGATGATACTGAGATGATGTAGATGAGAATGAGAATGAGAATATCTACATGAGTGTACTATGACACCCCAAAGTGTTTTCTCGCATGGAGAAGTGTTGCAGACACGAGCGTGAAGAATAAGTCGAGGGTCTGCAATATGAGGGTGAGAAATGGAAAGAACAGAAGAAAAAAAAATTACCCCACGACTATTTCATTATTTTGTTATTATTATTATATTTTTATTCTCTGTTTGTTTGTGAGAGATGCATATACGTCATTTGAAAAAAAAAAGAAAAAAAAAAAAAGAGTTTATTAATAAGTGTAAAGGATGAAATTTAATTTATTATCAATATTTATCATGAATGCTTGAATGATTATTATTGATACAGAATTCATGTATCGTAATAAATGTTGTACACAATTTATATACCATTGATATACAACGATAAGAATATAGGGTGGATTTGTTGTGAGAAGTGATGTATATATTTTTTGAGGGGAAAAGAACATGACAAAACTAAGGGATTATTCACTGAATAGTCAGACGAGCATTGATACATATGTAATAATTCTAAATCATGAGTCAGTATAAATTTTATTCATGTCATTTTCACACAATTGTTTCATCGTAAATATCTATGTGTTATATTTTATTTTATATTTTTTTTTTTTATATGATACTTATTGTATTTTTTTCCATAATGTTAAATATATACAATACACCTGTATATACAGATAATACACCTATATTACAATTGGGATTTTACAATTCACACATATATATATATATTGTTCGTTAGTTTATTAAACATTGAAATAATAAAAGTAAAATATGGAAACGAATGCAGATGGATTATTAAATTCTACTCTTCCGCTCTTTTTTAATAACTCGCTTATTTTATTATTATTTTTTTAAATTTATTCTTCTCCTTTTGTCCTCTTACTCGTAACCATTCAGATGATATCTATAATATATATATATATATATTTTTTTTGTTTTGTTTATTAACATAATGGCAAAATCGTAAATAGTTTATGGATATAATTGTATTCATCGTGAAATCAGAAGGTCGTGGGTTCAGAAAATAAAAAAGAGTCACTCGAATATGAATGATGCAGAATATTGTCTCATATAAATATAAATATATATATATATAGTGATAGAACAGAAAGAAAAAGATTTTCTGCGTATATTGCAAACCGAACAAAAAAAAGGTCGTTTGTCGTGCAGTGCTGACGCTCGTTCAGCTTAGATGCGTTTTTGAACAGGTGGAAAAGGAGTGACATACAGTAGAAACATCGATAAATATGCAGCAGTCGTTAATACGTATTCCTATGTCCCCAGAGCTTTTCACAATATTTCCTTTACATATTATATATACATATATATGTGTGTATAAGGGAATGTGTATGAATAGAGATGTGTGTATGCATTTATCCTCCAGCGTATATCTATGCTTGCCTATGCACGTACGTTCTCGGGAAGTAAAGTGAATTGTGACGTTCATGGTTCAACCGATCAAATCGTGAAATTCAATTTGTTATCACTTTAGTTTGCACTTTGGTGTGAGTTCATCTGTTAAATTTTCATCGTCATGCAGATTTTAATTGGACCAAAGAAACGATTGAAAAAATATGAAGAAAGGGCGAATGAAAAAGAAAAATAATATAAAAAATAGCATGAAATGTATTAATGACATTTGTGAAAATGGAAATTTAATAGTAAAAATCTTTCATGCATTTTATTTTTTTTTTATTTTTTTTATTTTTTCGTTATTTCATTGAATGGTCTGTTTATTCGATAAATTGTGTGAAAATAATAATTGCGAATGAAAAAAAAAAAAAATATATATATATATATATATATATAAACGAAAAAAGCTGAAAATAAAAAAGTGTAGTTTAGTATTTATTTTTTGATTTTATTTATTGCATCATCGTATTTTTTTTTCTTTTTTTTTTTTTTGAATTTACGATACAACGTGATGAGTCCAGTCCAGAGTGCGCGATTAATTTTTTCAAAGATGAACTTTTAGAAAAAAAAAAAATAATAACTTGAAGGCAGTTGTGTTTTAACGGGATTTCACCGCGATGCTATGGCATTTCCCTCGTTCGTACTCGTTAAGGCCAATCATTCCTAGATGCTTTCCGTGCCTGATTCGATTATGGATGTCGAAAAGAAATGAACACAAGAAGGAGATAGATTAGCTAGATACGTAGATAGGAAGATAGAGATGATGGAAAATACTGTAGTGTGAGATAGATAACTAGATCACTGCTACGAAAATCCCTCGACGATGGATCGATCATCGTACCCGTGGGAGTGCACACTGTGAAAATATACATGTATAATCGCACCATATATATGTGTTGCTGTAGTGGTTGGTAGAGATTCGACAAGCAAGATCCACTGCGGTTTATTTACTTCCACTCATGATGATACTATTCGCATCCATCGGTATTATCCATTGGAGGCTTTTCCAAGCGAAAACTTCATATATATATATATAAGATTAAGATATATATTCCAACAATTGCAAGAGAAATCACTTGATGGTCGTGTTCAAGTATGTAAAATTACATGTGACATATGTCGAGTGAAGTAATATCAGAATATTGATTTTGTCAATTTATATTTATCTTTATTGATTAAAAAGGTATAAAATTATTTATTTAATTTATATCGATATTTTTTTTTTTTTTTCTTTTTTTTTTTTTTTGATAATTGATATATATTCTTAATTTGATTGACAATACGATTGAGATTATATATTTTGTCATGATTGCATCTGTTAGCGAGTGTAAATACAGATTTATATCGCGAGTGGAATCTAATGACAATATAGCACAACTTGCGCAATATTGTCACCTCGACCTCTCTAAATATATTATATGCAGATATGTGTATGTGTATGTACAATGGTGTAGAGTTGAGGTCATCGTGTCGGGATTCAACACCCCGTAGATACACGCAAAATACCTCGCGAGTTCTTGTGGTAAATACCACGGATGAATTGATCCCTTGGCGAATACTCGGGGTATATACTTTGGTCAAGTTCATTATTGAAACAAGGGATAATAGCTAAGAGTATATATATACATATATATATATATATGTAAAATGAGAGAAGTATAGAAATTGGATTTGATAGTACAGAAGTTCTTGATCTCATTGTCCAAGTGAAAGACTGAGAAGTTCAACCACAGAAGTGCGCTAACTTTCATCCGTTTATTTTGTATTTGTTTCGTTTACATACTTGAACATTTTCTCGTATCATTGAATTATTTCTCTAACGACATATATACATATATATATATATATATATATGTGTGTGTGTGTGTGTGTGTGTATATTTTTATGCAAATTAATTTTTTTTTCTTTTTTTTCTAATCGGTATTTTTTTTGTGCATATGGATAAATTATTGAATAAAATTTACATCAGCAATCAAATAATATTATTGTTATTCTAAAATTATCTCTACACTTGATGTTGAAATGAAATATAGTATTTTTATATTTTTTGTTTTGTTTTTTATTCCAAGAAAATATTCATATTAATTACCAACCATTATAATTACTTTTTCGATTCATCTTACTTTCTTTCTCGATAACAATATATATATATTTATTTATTTTTTTCATGGTTTATTTCCGAGTCTCTTTCTTCATTGCAACAATAGCTGTACATAAATGAATTGTGGTTTACGCGCTGGAGGATGTTGTTGGTTGGAGTAGACGTTGTCTTTCGAGAGCAGTTTAGTAACATTAAGGTCATAGGGCTATTGCCTCTTCAAAACATCTCGAAACCCGAGAAGATTTGAAATCCTTTGTACGACGTGATCCGTGTACGTTCAATTTATACGCTTGTGAATAATATTATAATGGATATATGTAATATAAATACACACACACGCACACACATAAATTATTGTTTTCGAACAGCTGCTATAATTGAAAGTGGTTTTGATATTCTTGTGATATATCGTTCACGAGTCAAACTTTTATATACGTAATTTAAAGCAAAAAAAAAAAAAAAAAAAAAAGACGAATGAAAAATCTCAATTCTCTGTACTTATATTTTACAATGTATTAAAAAAAAAAAAAGGAGGAAGAATAAAAATGATACATCTATATGGAATGAAAACGAGAGAAAAATTTAAAAAATAAAATATAAATTGCGAGTGGGTGAGTGAGTGAGTGAGAAAAAGGGAAATTTGGTTGCGATTAAGCGGGACATGGCTGAGAGGCAAAAGCAATTTGTCGATCCCCAACCGCTAAGCCATAGATGTGGAGAGAAGACAATGTATAGATAGATAGATAGAGTAGTGCAGGAAAACGAATTGAGGTGAGTGGAGAAGATAGAAAGAGGGAAGAGAATGGAAGAGATTATATATACATATATGTATGGAAATATATATATATATATATATACATATATGTGTTTGTGTGTGTGTATGTGTGCGTGTGTGTAAGGGAGAGAAGAAAGTGAAGAAGAGATAGTGTGAGAGAGGTCGTGCAAACCCTGAGGTACAGGAAGGGGGGGGGGGGGGAGAGGAGTATTCTGTGTTTTACCACTCGACCTACGACCTTTTACGCTGTTGGATACTGTGTTCGGAATTTTAGTGTGTTGGTGGGTGCGGTAAGCGTCGAGACGCCGTCGTATTATTTATAAGGACAAACTGTACGATTTATATATATACACACGAACTAAGAGCTCTCACAGAGAGCGGGAGGGAGAAAGGAAGGGAGCCAAACGATTCGGTGAATTTTGTCAGTGGACATTATGACGGAGAATGAATAATGACACGCGAACAAATACAATATATATATATATGTATGTACGTATTCAGGAAATAAGAATAAAAAAAATAGTGAGGGAGCGAGTACGGAAAAAAGTACCATTTGTGATATTATTCAGAGGATGAAATAGGGAGAGATGTGAAAATATATATATGGATAAAGTCTTGGGTCATTGATAATCCTTTATATGTCTACGGATATGGCATACGTATACGTGTATAAAATTACACATTCCATACTCACGTACATAATTCTATATATGGTTTCAGTTATTTTTTTTTTTTTTTTTTTTTGTCTTGTTGATTTTATTTTATTTTATTATTTTTTTTTTTTTTTTTGCAAATCGGGTATTTGCAGACGTGTACTTTTGTACACAAAGCTTTTCAGATTATTTTTTACCACACTCTCTATTTTTGTCACTACACTTTTTCCTCTTAACTCTTCTTCTGTTTGTTCCTATTTCTCTTTATGTCGTCTCTTTACTTTTTTTTTTTTTTTTTTTTTTTTTTGCTTCTTTACTCGTGATGTAATATCGCCAAGTTTTTCTCCCTAATTAGTGAGGCATCTGTCATGAGACAACTATAGAGGACTCTCACAGCCGTCGTGCTTAACTACATTGGTATATTACACACGCGGACAAGTCAAGAGTAATGAGTTTCATAAAATTGCTCTTCTTTGATATAGATATTTAATATATATATATATATATGCAGTATAAATGAAGAATATGCGGTAGAGATTTGAGGGATACTACTCATACCATGATATATTTATTTTATAGCTGTTTTTAATCTACGTGTAATTAATTAATTTGTGGTATATATTCTTTAACACAACGTTGGAATATCAAAGTCGTAAAATGCGACGTTTTTTTTTTTTTTTTTTCTCTTCTTTTTCTCTCCCTTGTAACTTTTATTTATTTTCTTTCCCTTCTTTCTTTTATTATTATCGTCACCATCATTACCTTTTTTTTTTTTGTTTTTTGTATTTCTTTTTTCTAGTATTTGATATCTTATTACAGCTAATTGCACTTAACCAAAAACTTTAGTGATTATCTCCTGTGATTCTGCAATTTATTGCACATTTTTATTTGTAACGCGTCACAATTTACTCGACAAAATATCAACTATTTTGCGGTCATTAGACAATATTGTCATAAACATGAAGAAAAAATATATATATAATTACATATACTTATAGATGAAGAGTGATAAAAAAAAATTCACTTGAGAAAGAATTTGTAAACAAAAAAAATATATATATGTATATATATATTGTAACAACATAAAATGAACACAATGATATAAAAAAAAAAAAAAAAAAAAAAAAGTGAAAAATCGATAGAATTTATCGTACATTTTATTCTTCGACATATATATTACACACACTTTTATATATATATATATATATATATGTTCTCACTTTTATGGTATGTCTATGGTAGTATATTTTGACGCGTTTCATTTGATAGCCAACTGGAGGACCGGCCAATGTTCCATTATTAACGGATGAACGCCTCTAAACGACATTGAACAAAACTACACACACACACATATATATATATATATATATATATATATATATATATATGTTTAACTTGTGTGGATGTAAAATAAAGGGCAGGTGAGAGTGCCGAGAGTATGCATGTACGCACTTAATAGGAATACTGATGAACTATAGAGCCACGCGTGCCTGACAATTCCTGTTGAGACCCGCATGAAAACGAAACAAGAGAATTCACGCTGTGCTCATGTGTCTCCCATTACCAGTAGCAATAGCTTGTTACATGTGCAAACCGTCAATGTTCTCATCATCCTAGCCTATTCACTCTTAGTATATATATATATTATATATGTGCACATACGTTCATCATTACGATGATGCTACTGAATATATGTAAACTTCGTAATATCTGCGTATGTTTTTGAATATATTTTATCAATATATACACACATAATATACATTTGATTTTATATATTGCAAATATATTAAATATTTTGATATGAATAAAATATTGAATTAATATTCTCCGATGTTGTATTGATATAAAAATGAAATAAAAAAAAAAAAATTGTTTTATTTTTTATTTATTCTTTCAATTTGTAATTAAAAATAGAATGAGATAGCGATTGTGTGAGTACTTTTAATGGGTAGGATGATTTGTTTTTTTGTTTTTGTTTCTCGGTCAAAAAAATGAAATACATATTTTAAATTGGATAGAATTTTTTTCATAAATTATTTTTTATGAAATGAAACAGTACCATCCAATTATTTTGATGATAGCGTGCTGATAACTTATAGAGGAAAAAATTAATAATAATAAATAAGAATGAAAAAAATGTGAACTGATAAAACCGAAAAAAAAAAAATTGTTTTTTTTTTTTTGCATAATCCAATACTGAATTTGACTGATTAAATACCAATTCAACATGAATTTTGCTTAATGAGTTTACTTTTTCTATAGTTAGTTTTTTATTTCAAAGTTTCAAAATATTTATTTATTTATTTATTTATTTATTTAAATCATTTCATAGAATTATGTGCATACATATAAAAGTGGATTATTGTATATTGGTATTATACATGGAATATTTTTATATATACGTAATTTTCTCATGAAAAATATGAAATTATGGCAAATAATTACGTGAGATAATAATTAAATAAAAATAAAAAAATTATTTAATTGCATCCATGTATGTCTACATATAGATATATTCATTTTCCAAATGGCAATGGATTAGTTATCTCATATGGACGTTAAATTGTAGCGTGTGAAACGACGCCCACGAGCCCCAAAGGTAACCACTCTCTTCTCTCCCTCTCTCCCTTTCTCCTACTATTTATTTCCCACTCTTGCTCCTGTATCCGCCACCTTTTTATGTACATGTATATATATATATACGTTGAATCCCCATTAATTTATGGGCTTGCGCCTCGCGTTCATGGTTGCACCTTCTTCGACTTCCTTCCCTTTATTAGTGCATATCTCTCACCCTCAACAACTATACTGTATGTATACCAAATTATTGCGTGAGGAATAATATATATATAGTGTATCTATGAATATATCTGTGTATATATAAAAGTTATAAAGGCGAATGTACCGGAAATATATACGCGAGAATATCTTGCGGTTTGGATTGCACCTCTTCATATTTTCTTTTTTGCTCCCACTTATATATACGTACTCATAGCGCTGCTACAAGTTGAATCACGTTACATTCCATGTTTTTTTATATTTTTTTGTTTAATGAATTTTATTTCTTTTATCAACTTTTTTTTTTCGTTTTTTCTCTCTTCTTTTATTTTCTAACAATAAAATTTTTTTAATAATATACATGTATATAAATTCATCTTCAATATTGTACTTATATATATTGAAAATATTTTTACAATGTTAAAAGAAATATAAAACAATGCATATGTATATATATATATATTGATGTTGAGATGAAAATGTTACTTTTTAAAATGAGAAAAATATACTTGTAAAATCCCGACCGTTGACAGTATTGTTTCACACTCCTTACAATTGTTTTTTATTTTTTATTTTTTTCGCTCTCTCAGATATACGGTTTTCCGGCAGGTTTTCCATTCTTATTTCTTCATATTTCTATACTTCTTTTTATCATGTGCATGTGGAAGCGAGCATTAAATGTACCGACACGTTTCGTTTTCTCGCGTCTTTTCATCACTTTGATATGTATATATGTATTATCAACATGACTTTTTACAAGTCTCTGCATGTCATTTGTCTGTGTTGAAGAATTAAAATGTGACTGATAAGTGTCGACTATGTACAGAGTACAAAATAAGTATTTATACGCACGTATAGAATTGAAATATGAACAGTTCTTATTTTTCATTGTTATTCATTTACTTTTTTTTTCTTTATTTTTATTTATTGTTGAGAACTGTATGAATTTTTTCCGTGTTTTTATATTGTGATAATGAGTTAGTTGGAATGAGAATGATGAAAATAGAAACGAACAAAGAATTTCTATTAGAAATGTGACAAAGTGTAATAGCCACCATTTAGTTTTCATCTATTTTATATTGATTCCATATTCATTTTGTAAAGTATTTTTATTATTCAAAACTTTTTATTACTGTAGTGATAAAAAAATAGTATAGAGTAGAAGAAAATGTGGAATCGTCTGATATTTAATTCCATCATTGTTTTACTATGACTCGAACTTTTGCAATAATAAAATTGTGACTTTGGTGTTGATCAAAAAAATAAAAGAAAAATGTAAAATAAAAAATCGTTTTTTTTTTTTTTTTTTTGACAATATGATATAACGCGTTGATGTGAAAATTATGGAAATGAATTTTATTCATTCATGAGATATTGAGTAAATGTAACTACAAAATAAATTGATGTGTGGGAGAGAAAAAAAGAAAAAAAGAAAAAACAAAAAAAAGATTAAGATAAATAAAAAATAATAAATAAAAAATGTAATGTGGAAATAAGCAAAGACGAGCCATTCGTTTCACGGAAAGGTCGATTATCGGACTTCCACTCGATATATTTTTTCCAGTAAATTCAACGTTGCTCTGCATGCGGTTTTGTTACATTTTTCTGTCTTATTCAATATTTTCTCATGATTTACCATCTTTATTTCTCTCATTCAAGCGTAACTTCGCGTCTATACTTGTATGTATGGGTCTTTACACGCAAGACGATAAACATAACGACTCATGATGCCACCAACTTAGAAGTCTCTCCCTTTTTCTTTATTTCCCCTTTCCACTCTCCCAATTTCATCTCACTCTATATCTCCTATATATTTTTATGGAATATACAAAAAACTTCGCATTTACTCACTCGTAAATTCATTCATATAGAAAATTCAAAAAATCGCTTCAACTCATTATTACTTTTAATTCTTTCAAATGTATATTATATATCTACCCAAATGTGTGAAAAATGTGTTAGGAAAAATTACAAAAAAAAATGAAACAATCTAAATTAGCAAATTAATTATCAATAAAATATTATACAAGTTTATGTACATACTTATTTATCTATATATTGACGATATTATATATATATCTATGTGTAAATGTTACAAATATAACTTTGTATCTGTTACTACATAAACCGTGGGGAAAGATGTGGCAATAAGGGTATATAAGGTTATAAAATCGATGTGGTGTATTCAACACTCGATAACTCATAAAAACGATACTCTCATATTTTTATTTTATTTATTTATTATTATTATCATTTTTTTTTCTCTTGCCTTTATTATCGTTCTTCTAGGTATAAAGGAAGAGTTTGCGTGATAATCTAGATGAAATGAAATGAATAATGTTTTTTGATGGTGGTAGAGAATGAAATGGAGAAAATAATAAAAATATCTGAGAGAATCAAGTGTACATTTAATTTTTTTTTTTTTTTCATTCATAACTATACTTATTATTATCATTATTATTATTTCATTATTTATTTGTTATTATTATTCTTTTTGTTTCACACGAATTAATATAAAAAAATATTTCTTAACATTTATTTTTATGATAGTATACAATGTACAACTAAAATAATAATACGAGGATGACAAACAATATCGTGTTAAAACTACTCAACACTTGTCAGTGTCAAAAAATTTTTCATCACACTCACATCTTACTTTTCTTTATTTATATTATTTTCTTTCACTCCTTTTCACATATCACTGACACTGAATAAAACAACACACGAGATAAATCACATTGTGTGAGGCAGTGAAAAAATAAATTAAAAAAAAAAACAAACAAACAAACAAAAAATAATAACAATAATAATAAATCAAATAAATGAACAATTATTTATATAGTACTGTACAGTATTTTTTTGATTGTTGTACTTTTGGTGTATTTAATTGTCAGTGTCGTGGCAATTTTTGAATTAAAATTGAGAATTTTTCATCTTATTTTTTTTTTTTTAATTATTTTTAGTATTAAATCTCTCTCATATTTAAAAATTCAATTATACACATAGTTTTTACGTGGTATTCTATTGCTGTATAATAAAACAAGTGAAAATAAAAAATATATTAAAAAAAAAAAAATGAAATATAAAATCAGAGGGAGTCGAGAAAATGTGTGGTGAGGGACTTGAAAGCATTGGCGAACGGAAGCAATTTACATATTGATCGTGAGAATAAGTGTGAGATGGGTATAAAGAATGAATGCATATCCCTAAGGTACTTTTAGATCTCTCAATATCACTGTTACATTATCTTCGTTCAATATTAGTGAGTTGCGTTACCCTGTCAATGTAAAATCAAACTTAAATTTCTCTTATACACTTTTGCTCATTTCACTATCTTCGTGTACTCACGGATATTTGAAATATGGAAATAGATTGAATGAATAATCTTGAGTAATTTTCTGCATCTCCATTTAACAAATATATTTAGTTAAACAGTAAAAAAAAAAAAAAAAAAAAAATAGATGATGATTATAAAAAAATAGTAAGTATAGTAAATATATTTTTTTAATATTGACACTTTAATGTATTCGAATTATCTCATGTATCCAACACTTGTTCCTTACAGTGTATTAAAACTCACTCAATGCATTTGATATTATCTCATCCTACTAATTACTATGTAGAACGCAATTACTCTATTTATCGATATGCTTTCGGTTCTTCGATTCCATCATTCATCGAATTTGTGGTTCATGTATATATATATGTTATGCATGCGTATATTATTCCCTATTCACATTGTTCCCTTTATAATATTCCATTGGTTTCCTACTATATATGAAAATTGTGGCGTTGGCTCAGATAGCTTTATTCCTGATAACATAATTTTCATATATATATATAAACACATGGGTATATAACATGATAATATTGTAATGTGAGAATAGTACAGTGAACATGCCGCATTCGTGGTGCAACGACAATCCGCAGGCAAATAATCTTCCCTCGAATCCGTTTAAATCTCTCGTAACATCCGAAAGCTGCAGCATCTACATATAGACATATATCTATATATGAGTGCATGGGTATAGGTGTATTCATGAATTGTTTGCAACATTGCGTTCAAAATTATCTCTTGAGTATTAGGAATGTGTATATATATATGTACTGTAATGCAGCGAATGGGGTAAGGATTTGCGTCAAATTTGAGTGAAAAACTTTTGATTAAATTTTCTAGTTGAAATGTATGAGTTGGAAAATTGAGTATAATAATAAGGAAACGAGACGGGACAAAAAGAGGGGAAGAAAAAATGAAAAAAATTTATAAAAAGTTTTTTTTCTTCAACATTTTTTATTATGTATATGTGAATATAGTGATAATTAAATTTTATAAATTTCCATTTGAAATAATAACTGTAATTATCATTCGTGTCCAATATACTTTACCATGACCAATATAATTTATGTCTTTCTTTAGTTGGGATTTTTTTTTTAATTCTTTTTTTAACTTATTTTTTCGATTGCTAAGTGACCAGACAGGTGTGATTAATTATAACTCATATTTTATCTAACATTTATTCACATGTTCTCTTTTATTTTCACCACATACACAGATACATACATACATACATATATATATGTATCCATATCACTACGGTTAGTCCAGCTCTGGTAAAATCATCCTTCTTTATAGTAACCCCCCAGGAAAATCTCATCCACCAACTTTAGTAATCCCGAAGCCGTGCTCTCGTAGAACCGGATCATTCTGTTAATCTTTTGGAGGTTGAGAGCTCACTGACGTATTTTGTACCAGGGAAAGTTGACATTCTCCGTCGCGCTATCTGTCCTGCGTAAATCACTATCAATCTGTCTTTCTGCCTTTCGTTGATAACATCTACACAATATTCGTATATATATATGTACGAATGTATAGTAGTAACATTGTATCTATATACATTACACATGTATCCTAAGGGATCATATGCATTTCTCTCCTCAAGGAAATGCCCAAATGCGAATTCATTTATGCACATGAATGAATATACGACAAGACATTTATTATCATGTATCGATATCGCAATCATGTCGATCTCTCTGAATTTCAAAGCTCATCCCAGCAGCCATTCGATAGACAAACGATAACATTATCTCATAATTTATATATTATATGCATTGAAGAAAATGACAATTAAACTCATTGTCAAGTTTATGTTTACAATCAATGTGAAATTATATCCTAGATGATTCTATATGATCAAATAATAATTCATCAATGATATCAAATTACATTTGATATAATAGAAATTTTATTATCTGTAGTATTACAAAAAAAAAAAAAAAAGAAAAAAAAAGGAAAAAAAAATATTAATTACGGTACATGTGATATAAATACTGAATACTGAAAATTAGTTAATGGCGAATAAACAAAAATTACTTAATTCTTAATGGATAATACCAACAACACATTGCAAGTCGTGACTATTTTGTTTCTTCTTTATCCTTGGAATATAGTATTAACCTGTTCGCCGCGTGCACACACGGGTTTGTGTGTCCGGTAATGGCTTGGTGGTAAACCAACCAGTAGTGGCAGTAGCAGCTGCGACCTATACTTCTCCTGCCACGCGCTAATCTCGACTGAATGCCTGTTCAGAAAGGCGGAAATTACTTCACTTTTTTTTATTCATTCTATTTTATTTCTTTTTTTTTTTTTTCCGTTATTATTATTATTATTATTATTATTATTTCTGGTTTTATTTTATATTCTCCACTGATGAGAATAAGGTTGATTGAAATTTAATTGATTTCATAAGTAGGTCACTATTATTTCCAAGTTTCCAATGATTTTTTGTTGTTTTTTTTGTTTTGGATATTGATCTTATAAATGATTTGATCTTTTATTAATTGATAATTTTCTTGTTTTTTATTATTATTATTATTTTTTTTTTTTCTATTGAATTTTTAGAGCTAATGAATTAATGATGTGTAAGATGATATTATTGAATGCAGTTGATAGTGCAAGATAATTGTGATATTGTATGATACTGTAAATAATGTTTATGTTGGATGTATATAACTATGTAATGTGTGCATTTGTATAGAGGGATGCAAGCAAATGCGTTGTCAGTAGCTCGTGCCGTAGAAGTTTCACTACGAATTGCGAGGGATTAAGTCTCTCGCGAAATAGAGTTTATCGACAAATGCACATCGACTATAAAATTCTTCACGTAAAGCTTCCAACCGTCTGTATATACGTATACTTTTGTGTAATGCGTGTACAGGTTTTTTTGTTTTGGTTTCTTGAAAATCAATTGTTCAATCAGTGTATTACATAAATTTTTTTTCAACATTCGATACAATGGATAGATAATAAATTTTAAATTGTTCAAATATTATATTCAACACGAGTAATACGTTTTTTAGTTTCACACTGTAACATAAATGGTGCACTATACTAAATATGCCAAATATAAGTAAAAAAAAAAAAAAAAAAAAAAAAAAAAATAGTGTTTTTCAAACTTTTAATTTCAAAATATTCCATATTCATATATAGTTTATAAAATAAAGCTTAATTTTTCAGTGAGTAATGTTCAAAAATATTTATGAATAAAAATGGGATTTAGTGAGAGTTAATAGACTTGTGTCGTTTATCATGATAAAATATTAGAATATTCGTGGACATATATATATTTGTACATGGGTAAACGGGTCGATAGCGTGAAAGCACCATCAACCCATACATATTTATGTATGCGCTTATATTTTTTCGGTACTTTATTTTTCATATTGCGGACTTTGCACCGCATCAGAAGAGAGAGAGAGAGAGAGAGAGAGAGCACGCGTCACGTTGGCCAACCGGTAATATTATCTCGTAAAACTGCAGCTTCTTACTCATACGTACATTGTTGTATATGTGAACATAACACGCAACAGCTATTCGTGTTATTCTTTAAACAGTATCTTGCTCTTATTTTTATGTTCCATCCCAACGTATAACTTGCCCCTAATATCAACTCATTCCCCTCTATCTTCCTCTATACACATCATTGTGATATTCTCTTATTCATTCATATTTATAAATCTCATTTTTCTTTTTTTCTTTTTTTTTCTCCCCCAACGCTGTACTATTATTCTACGGAAGATTTCAATGGAAATCAAATCAAGAAGAAGGAGAAAAAAAAAATTGTAAATAATAATGATAAAAAATTTTATCTCGATCCAGATGGTGAATTGGGCACGGGCTGCCTCGTGCGCGCTAATACCACTGGAAAAAAAAATCAAGAGTGAAAAAGAGAAGAGGATACAGAAAGATAACAGCTTGCGTGCAGGTGAAGACAATTCACCTGTCTTGCAGCTGGCATCCATTTATATAAACGCGTGGATACTCTACCTCGTACTGAGAGAGAAAATACAAAATGATGTTGGAACATTCGGTAAAAATAGATTGGTTATTTATCTGTAGTCACAATAAGATGCGCATTAGTGTACAGGTGTTAAAGATCAAACCGTGTGTAATTACCGAATTAAAATGTAGAGAAAAATAAATCAATTTATTGAGAGATATTGAGTAAATTAATGAATTGCACTAGCATCAATTTCCAAAGCTCAACTCATACTCTCACATGCATATGGAGATACATTACTCGCATTATCATACCATCAATGAAAATGTCCGTAGCGTCGTACTCACACAACTCGTTGCGGTTGCATCTATCCACTTGAATATTTAAAGTCACGAGCCTTCACGTCACTATACATATATATAACCTATGTGGGTATATGTGCTTACACTTGATATTCGATTCTATAATCTCGTGAGCTTTTAGCCATGTGTGCATTTGTGGAATGCCACATAAATTTTTCTTACTCGTGTCTTCACACAAATCTTTATAAAATATACATCATATGTTTATCTCATGAACTCAATAATATATATATTTTGTATAAATAATTTATCACTATTTTAATACATATTGTATTTTTCATTATTTGTGTTTCAGGTAAGTGGAGGATTACAATGAATATTGGATGAAATATACCATATATGGTATATTTTATTATCAATTATGTGAGTGCAATAATTCACGAATATTTTTATAACAATAGAATCAAAAAATAATAATAATAGTAATAATAGAATTTTCTCGGTTGATTCGATGATAATGACAAAATTACACTTGTCTCTATATACATACGCATTAAATGGGTGCGCCATAAAATATTTATTAATCTTTACATATATGTTATAATTTATTAGCAGATTTAGCGATCCCTAGTTAATGTCAATTCAATTTAAAAACTTTTTTGTTTTTATTTTCTTCATTTATTTATGAAGAACAAATGTAAATACGTATACAAATTTATGAATCTACTGCAAAATTACTGGATATTCACGGTTACCATGCAAATCAATTGATCGCAATTATAGAGACGTAGAATACAGCAATTAGTTTGAAAACAATTAGCGATATCTTGAGAGAGACAGAGAGAGACATAGTTTTTCGTTGAAATTGTTGGGTGTTAATACAATTCCTTCAGTTACGTAATTGAAATCAATAAAACAATATACGTATTTATTTATATATGTAAATATTGATTTTAACTTTATATTCAATATTTTATGATAATAAAAATAATATATATTTAGAATTTTGTATAATATATCTAGTTATTATTTAATATACAGTATATATGATTTATTTATTATTATTTTTATTCAATGTCTGTGTAGTGGCGATTACTCACCAATAACAGGAAAAATAATTTCTATAGCCGGTAGTGGCAATACCCTTCAAACATGATGGATTCACTGTAATAATAATAGAATGCCATATACTGGTAACTGATGAATACAGCAATTGTCCCTGTGGTATCGATTTTTTTTTTTTTTTTTAATTTTATTTTTATATCATCATCTCCCTTCTTCTCTTATTTCAATACATATTTTTATTCTATTCTATGAACATCCATACCCGCCTCTTTTTTTTTTTCTACTTTACCCGTCTCTCTCTCTCTCTCTGTTTCATTCTTTTTTTTTTTTTTATTTCAACAAATCCATCCATTGATTTCGGTCTGTTTCATTCGAATTTTTAATCATTATCATGTGATTTATATCGAATTATGTGATATATATATATATATATTTTTTTTGATATTTGAAATCGTGTTGGAATCAAGATGATGATTTTGCTTTACGCATATTCGCTGTATTAACTTTGTGAACGAGCTTATATGAATGGAATGAGCTTTGTAAAGCCCGCAGGACAAATGAGAAATGAGGAACAAGGAAACATATATTCGATATATGAGAGACAGAGAGTAGTAGGGACAGACTACGAAACTTTGTAGATGAGAAGTTTAACCGAGCTACATACTGGAGACTAAACTCTTTGGCTATGAGTTAAATCTGCATGGCAGCAGCAACACGCTTTTATTTCTTATATATATATATAAGTACATTCTCTACTTTTTCTTCTTCTTCTTCTTCTTCATTTTCGTCTTCGTCTTCGTCTTCGTCTTCTTGCACTTATGTGTATATACGTATCCTCTTTCTCACCCTGAAGTCTGTTCTTTTATTCTTAAGACCGGTGATGTCGTGTTCCACTCTCAACTGGCGAGTAAGAGAGGAATAAACTGTTCTGGCTATTAAATTGAAAAAGTTACGTCCTCACTAAACTAACACCACTACTTTACACATACACATATATATAAGTTTAACGTGTAAGTGAGATATTGATGATGATAATTTAAATACTGCATAGTTTTTTTTTCGTTTTAAAGCGAAAAACATTTTTATTTTTTAATTTTTATTGATACATAAACACTATATATTTTTATTCTTGGATATATGTATATAAATAATTATAATTATTGTGCGTACAAAAATTTATTTTTGCAAACATTAGAAATATTTATTTAATACGTGTGAAAATGGGAATAATGTCCGAAATTTTCCACACGACATTGTGTCGATGTACTCGTAAATAACACTTTTTTTTATTTTTAATTTTTTTTTTCCTTATATTATTTATCGCATTATGTATTGACATGGTATTTATTATTACGATAATACGATTACACACTATTATTTATTTTTATCATCATTATATACCCGTTAGTATCACATCATTATCGATATTCGCGGAAGAATAAGAAAAAAAATTATGTAGATCGATTTTTCCGCAACGCGGATGCAATTACATTGAAACCATCAGGTTACTGTCAAGCATGAGTGTAGGAATGTTGTATATATATAATATTTATAATAGGTATGTGAACCGGTTTAGATTAATTCATTTTAAAGACATTGGACGCAACTTTGCAGTTTACGTTGTTAAAATATTCCGTTATATTTATTATATGATGTGTGTTGCTCCTATCGTTTGATTATTGGCACGTGCGGACATCCTCACTATCGTTGCATTAGTCTACAATTTACATTCTTTACTATTATTATTATCATTATATTCTATATTCGTCAAAGATGTCGTTCGTATAATTATTTATGCATGTATTCAATAATACAACATCTATATAATATTATGTAATGTTATATATAGATGAAAATATAAGATATACTTGTGTATAATTCAAATATTATATGTATATATATTTATACAGTTTTATACACAGGTTGTGTGATATATCAGAAACGCCCCCTGAAACGCCTGTTTCACCTCTATAAACTCCCACGAGAGTTCATTTAGTGTTTTCTATAATACGATTACTATATATATATTTCTCATGAGCTTTACATTCATTGTGTAAGAAAACCAGTGTCGTAGAATTTTTATTTTAATTTTTTTGAAATTTTTTTTTCTTATATTCGTATAAAACTGTCGTTTCTTTCTGTACATTGTATGTATATATATGTATATGTATACGTATATGTATGTATTTATATACTCGTTTTTTTTTTTAATTTTTTTTTTTTATTATCATTTTCTTTCAAGACTCTGATATACACAATAGCGTACTGAGTTCAACGAGCGTCTCGCGAAAATCCCGGGTCGGATCGATAAGACACTGGATAAACTGGGCGAGTCTCTTTCCATACATGTCTATATATATATATATATATATATATATATATATATATATATATATATATATATATGCGTGTATGTATATACATTTATACATATATATATGTATACATTGCTGGAGGTCTCTTTACTTGCTCTCTCGACTGGATCGACCGATATGTCGTGATAAGGGCATTGTCACGAGGTCACGTGTTTCATGGATGATACGACAAACGTCCTTTTTTTTTTTTTCTTTTTTCTTTTTATATGTGTATGTATTATCATGAATGAAGAGAGGAAGTGGTAAAAAAAAATAGGGGCTGAAGTTGTGAAGATTAGCGGGACGGGAAGGAACGGAAAAAAGTGATTGAGAAATGGTCTGTGAATTGAACGGGGCAATTGTTGCCATTTTATTATGCATGTTCACAGTATAAAAGAATGAAGAATAACGATTGAGTAAAGTGAGCTGGCAAAAAAAAAACCGATAAAAAAAGAATATTGTGAAGAATATTTATTTGGTATAAATTTTCTTTCAATATAAAACATAAAAGTTGATTATGACTGTGACAATTTTAACATATTAATCTGACACGAAATTCAAACTTTAATGGAATTATAGGAATTTTTATTATTATTATTATTATTATTATTATCTCTTCTATTCATTTTGATTAATTACTAAATATCGGATGAAATATTGACGATTTTTAGCAACTATTCGTAATGTGTATTACGATATTTATATATGTAATCACGAAATTTCATTCATTTAATTATATATCGATAGAAACACTCTGGAGTATCATTGATGAATAGGGATTTGATGATAGGGAAGAAAATCCCACGGGATTTTCTTTCATCTACATTGTAGTATGTATATCTATTATCTGATTGGGATTCAGTATGTACATACACATTTATACAGATGTGTATATATTCTCAAGATAATTTTAGTCGATCAGGAATGTTGAGGATAAGACACAATATAGATAACGGTTGTGGTGAAATAGTAGCGATAGTAGTGATAGTAGTGATAGTAGTGATAGTATTATATTCTCTCCCTTCTATATATTCTGTATATATAAATACATAAGATATTTCCATTCATTAATGTTCATTTACTAAAATTATCAATATGATGAACTATTAGCGACCATTGTAAACGTCAAGATACATTTACTAACTATTTGTCATCGGTGTCAATTCAATGTCAAAATTCAACGTCATTATATCTGCATATATATAGATATATATACACATTTATGAGTATATGTTTATGTATATCTATTGTAAACATTCTCTCTCACCTTTTATTATTTTCAAATATTCAATGCTTTATTCTCTGTATTCAATTGGATCTTTGTTTATTTGCAAAACTTTCATCACAATCGATAATTTATACAAATACGGTAGGAATATTTATGAAAAATTCATTTGTTGTATATGAATACATATTTATAGACCAAGTATATGATAAGATATACATTCATGTTTATTAATTTCATATGAAATAAGAAGAGAAAAAAAAACTTTTTTTTTTGTTTTTAAGGGTAACTCGAGAAAAGGAAAATATAAATAAAATAAATAACATAAATTTAAGGTGATGATTAGTATTTATTTTTGTGTTAATTTAATTTCATATGGTTTATTCCTTATCTTTTTTTTTTCAGAATTTTCATTATATCTGGATTTATATGAAATTGCATAACATCATTTCTACATTATTTAATTTTAATGCAATTTCGATAGATGAAATTTATTTTTAATAATACAAAATTCATATGATATTGTATATATCTTTGCAATATTCATTTCTCTGATACATTCACGTTCCCATACAATTCTCCTGTGAAATATCATGAAAATATATTACACCAAAATTATATTCACATGAAGTACGTGACGTCATTTACTGAAAAAAAAAAAAGAAAAAAAATAAGAAATAAACAATAATAATAATCATAATATTTGGTAAAAAATAATTGGACTCACGTTAGTTATTGACATATTGTTGAATTTTAAATGTTAAATTAATTTTAAATAAATTTTCAATGTTTTTACAAACGTTTTACTATAATCAATATAATGAAAACAAAAAAAATTTATGAATATTGGTTTAACTCTTAATTTTGAAATAAAATGGCGTGTAAAATAATATAAAAAAATTTATATATATATTATGTATACAGTACAGAAAAGAATTAATTCAATATGTGAATAGTATCTTTGATATTTATTGAGTCGACAGATACATATAAATATAATATATAGAATGCATATGCGTAGGATGTATTGGTATTTCTACGGAAATTGCCCTGAAATATTAAGGGCATACACCCGATGGCATTGCACGAAGTGCACATAACCACCGAATGAGATCCGGGCAGGTAGAAATGCATAATTAACTATTGATCAGGGCGGTGGCTCGACGATGAGAATAACCCCGTTCCACCTGTTGCTGTACGCGCGCCATAGAAACTTCTCTAGGCTCTATATAACACCGTGCGTGTGATATATCCATGTATAAGTATATATATATATATATGCGTTCGTATACATGCACCAATACAACTATTTTTGCCCTTGTGACCCCCACAGCTCAAATAACTACCGCCAGTTGTTTCATATAACCGTTATATTTCACGTTACTTGAGTACAAATTTATATTTATTTTACATCCCATTCATTTTGTATGTATTATCATAATTTTTTTATATTGAAAAAAATAATAATAATAAAGAAAAAAAAAGAAGAATCCCAGAAAATAATAGTGTATAGTTGAATTTATGAAGAAATAAAAAAATTTATTGTTGATGTAGTGAATTAAAATTTTTTTTTAAATTTCTACGACGAAAATGATGAGTTATTGTACTGAAGTTCATATTTTATAGTGAAATATTCTTTATACGATACTGTTTTTTTTTTGTTTCTTCCTTTTTTTTTTTTTTTTTTTTTTTATGATGATAACTTTTGTAAATTTCCCAATGAGTATTTTAATTTATTGAGCATATATTCATAATTAAATTTAATATTAACCAGTGTGAAATTTATTTGTTATCAATTAATTCACAGGATTTTATACACGTATGTTTATTTAATTTAGTTACCTTGAACTTTATCATTAGGTCCATAGTATATTCAATAAAATACTATTTTGATTGTACGGTAGAAAAAAAATGTAATCACGATTGTGTTAAGTTTATCTTAGTATTTTCAAACCGATTCTTGAACACTCTACATCCTCAAATAATATCATCGAATCATACAATTTCCTATTTATTTACACAATATACATGTACTATTTATAAATAAATACAAAATATTCGACTGATATAATTACAATTTAATATAAATTCTTATAAATCAAATGATATTTATTTGAAAGAAATATTTTACTCCAGAGTATTATATCATTGTGTGAATACTTAACATGAGAATACTCTATCGCATGCGAATCCGTTGTACTTGCAAAGATTAAATATATAGTCACGTATACATATATATAGCGTGTGTAGTCATCGAGGCCGTTCGCCCGTGCAGCTACTCGCCGGCTGTCGAGGACGGCAGGTAGTAGCAAAAGAGAAAAGACAAGAGAAAAAATATATAAATGTTGAAGAGGCAAACGAGAAACAGGTTGAACAAGTTCCCCGGCTGGGAGGAAACCATCACAGAGTGTAGAAGAGAATAAATAAGTGGGGAGCGCGCGAGGTTGCGCAGGATATTTTATATAGTGGGGGAAATAAGTAAGCGTGGCCAGAGCGTAAGATACGCGAACGATGTGAGCGCAATAAGTATAACGAAGATACAAAAGCCACAAGGGCTTCGTGTATTGCGTTGATGACCGAGCGGCGCTGTTGGATTTCCGGTGAATGGCGAGCGCCGGCCACGAGCCAGCGTCCAATCACAATTGGCAACGTCTGACGAAGCCACGCGCGTATAGAGTAGATAGAAAGGTCTCGCTTCAGTTCTCTCATCGTGCCCTCTTCCTTATATTTATTTTCACTCATTCTTCTTCTTTCTATCTCTCTTTCTTTCTCACACACACACACACACACACACACACACACCCTCTGACTGTACTATCTCACCGTTTATTCACTGATGTGTTCACACATGTGAGATTCATCTTTCGCGCGGTAATCTATCTCTGCAGGAGTTTGGTTTACCTTTTTTTTTGTTCCACCAATACTTCGTCTACATATGTATGTGGACA
The DNA here is from genome assembly GCA_963920625.1 of Dinocampus coccinellae. NCBI lineage: Eukaryota > Metazoa > Arthropoda > Insecta > Hymenoptera > Braconidae > Dinocampus > Dinocampus coccinellae. The sequence goes on along the minus strand of OY987188.1, from coordinate 1,903,530 downwards.
TGTCCATGTTTGTTTCATATATTCATTTTCGTTCGGTACACACTTTATTTTTTCTTATCCATATCCTCCGCTCATTATTTCGACCCCAATCGAATCTTCAGGTATATTATCGTTCAAGGACTCGCGTCAACGCCAAGTCGCGAATGGACTTTGAGATGAATTGAAGAACTTTACTGCCATCTCATCCGGTTTTGGTTTTGCTCGTTTACTCATCCACAAAATTATATAGAGAATATAATCTTTGTATATAATAAGTAATATATACATATATATATTGAGTATTAAAGTATAATATGGTGTATCTCATGTCGCGTGAGTTCTCTCTTTTGATTATCCCACTTCTTCTTCTATATATATATATATATATTTTTTTTTTTTCTTTTTCTTCGTCATCTTCTGTCACCCCGGCCATTCCGTGGGAACTCAGAGTCAATCTTCAAGAGTCTGCGTGAACATAATCGATACTCTTACTCTTCGTGAATTGCAACCACAATATATTGGTCAATGTGGTATCGTTTTTTTATATTTTTTATTCGTGTATGTACATTGTACAATCATGAAAGTCTCACACCAGAGAGTATTATAAATTTTTTTTTTTTTTTTTTTTGATTGATAGAAATTTATTTGATATATTGTCACGTTATGATAATTTGAAATTTTTTTATTGTTCATTTTATTCAATAATTTTTTTAGGAAATAATAAAATTGATTGACAAAAAGTTTTGAGTGTAAACGGAAATGTGAAAAATTTTATTTCAGAATATGTACAGGATAGTTGTGGAATATTTTGAGTTACGGATGTCAAACTGTTTGTCGTGATAGTCATACGTAGATGACGCATGTTGTGAAAAATGCGCGTAGCGTCTAGTGTGCAAGCCAACATTTAGAAATACCGACGTAAATTTACGAAATTTGTGTGACCACTAGTCATTTATATACATAGATGGATGAATATCGATGTGTGTATATATTAATAGTTGGCGATACATATCAATGTGCAAAAAATATTTAAATATGAATCTCTGATATTTTCATGGAGAATTTTTTAATTGACATTTTATGTTAATCAATCACATGATAATTTATTATTAATTTTAAAAATAATATATAACTATCACAATAATTAAAAAAAAACAACAGCAATTTAGTAAAAATTTCATAAATTTTATTCTAATTTATATTCTTTTCATATTTTCTTCATTAAATTTTTCTTCTTCTTTTTCTCTTTTATTTTTGTGAAATAAAATAAACAATTAATTGGCTCAACACTATTTCGCTTTTACGTACACTTAACCTTCTCGTGAAAGTACAACGAGAATGAGAAACACTCGACGTTAACCGGTGAGGGATGAACCTCGTTACGGTCGACCGTTGTTGGGAACAACGGAAACACCCTGGGGATATAGTTTACCCCACCGCCGATAAAACGATCTGCATTTTCCACCTTTACATCCTTCTATTTCATTCTTTTATACGCTTATTCGCTATCTTCTCTTCACTCTTGCTCGCTCATTTTCCCTTACATGGCCTTTGCTTGAAGCCAGCACAGCCCGAGCACTTTGTTGCCGTTTAAATATTATTTCAACCACCCTGCCCGTACTTTTCCTCCATCTTCTCCCACTCATCTGGTTTCCGTTACCACTCGCTTCATGTCCGCCACCTTCTTTTCTCTCTCAACTATGTTATAGCCAATCCGTTGACGCGCACTCGCAGTTTCTTTTTGAAGAAACACGTTAAACACTTTTTTTTTTTTTTTTCTCTTCGTATTATTTTTCTTCTCCTTTCAGCTCTGTCTAATGCAATTTTTTAATTAAATAATTGGAAAAGCATACTTTACTATTTTAATTAGATTTTTTTTTTGTTTTTTGTTTTTTTTTTTTTTCTCACCAATCCCTATTTTTAAAGATTTCTGTGATCGCTCTGTGTATAAAGTATCCTTTGCATACAAGTATATATTTATTAGAAAGTATTCAGTTGTATATGTGAATATATTGCACAGTACACTTTATCACAATGTGCCTTTGAGCTTTTTTGTACGTATAATTAATCATTATTCAAAGACACAAAGGTGTTCAACGATAAAAAAATTCACTATTTTATTTTCGTTTTGTTTTTTCATCTTGTGAAGAAGAAAAAAAAAAATCAAAAAGCTTATGTTTTTTTTTGTCGACGTAAATTAAATTTATTATTTTTATTAAATATATACATATAACTTTTTTTTGTTTTGTTATTATTATTATTATTTTTTTTTTTCCGAGCATATCATTTGCATAATGCAATATAGTTAAAAATTTTTCAATAATTCTCATCCGGTAAAATGATTTACACGTGAGTGGGTGGTACATCAATATAATAATATTCACAGGTGGTTGTGCGGTCAAATAAATCATTTAGTAGAGCATATTCAATATTTTTCTATATATATATATATATATGAGTTCGAATATAACATAGATAATATTTTCATATGATAATAAAATAATAATATTTATAAACCACAAATCAACTATTACTGATGGTACAAAAAATTTCATTTTCTCTGAATTAGCAAATATGAACTATCGTCAATGTGTAAATATATTATTTTACATACCAATAAATCAATATCAATATTCCCATTGCAAATGAGCGTTAGAAATATTATTTTAAAAAATGACAAAACAGAAAAACGAAAGAAAGAAAAAAAAAATGAATAAATAAATAAATGAATGAATGGAAAGAAGTGGAGACACATGATGAAATAAAGAGCAGTAGTATAATAAAATTATTACTGAGATGAAATATAAATTTCTGTTTTATTTCAAATCTCGCAATTTATTATTTTTTTTTTTTTTTTTGTAGCCTATTAAAACATGGACTCATGTGTATAAAAACACACACACACACACACACACACACACCCATGTAGGTAGTCGTTTTTCTTCTCTCTTTGCCATTTTATTTTTTATTCTACAACTGCGTCTCTCGGGTACCAGTGGAAGACGGATAAACAAAAAAAAAAACAAAAAAATGAACCATGAAAAATAAATATAAAAGAAGACGTCTCGTGTGCTCATTCCAACGAGTGTCGCCCGACACGCTTGGCCATTGAGCATAGTCAGAGAGAACCAGTCACGTTTACTCGACCCGCGCGTCTGGGATTACTCCAATTCTCTCTCTATCTCTACATATACATATATATAAATATATATATATATATATATTTGTGTGGATGTGTATATGTGGGTGCCTTAGTGTATGATTCCCATTGCCATTATCCGTAATTTCGCCCGCAAAAAGTAGAATTTAATTCGGCTACGTGCATCCACGAATGGCGCATCTTTCAGCAGAACAAGAAATCTTTTTTTTTTTTTTGTATTTAAAAAAGAAGAAAAAATAAAAATAAAAAAATTGTTTTACTTTCATATGTAGCAAATGAGTGTTGTGATATTTCATTAATCCCTCAGGATCTTATACTATTTTTATTTTTATCTTTTTCTTTTTTTCATTCATTTATTTATTATTTTTTTTTACTTAACAGTTGTCTCATTTTGTTTCTATATATTTCACATACAAATTGGATGAAAAATAATTAAATTAAATTAAATCGAGTCACGATAAGTGTATAGTACTTGATACTGTACACTTGTACTCAAGTGGTACCTACTGAGTAAGAAATTTTAAGAGATGAAAATTAAAGAAGGGAAAAAATATATATATATATATATATTAACCTATTTATTACAATGTGATTGATTGGAGTTTTAATTTTGTGAGAAAATAAATGAAGGTTATGTATTGATGTATATTAATTACATTAAATATATTCCATACATTAAAAAAAAAAATCAGAGTGTTATCTGGGAATAATTAAAGCATATTAATATTCATCATGAAACAATTAAAAAAAAATTATATATTTATTAATATACATAATCATATTAATCAATCACAGAAGCATATGGAAAATAGAATGGAGAAAAAAAATATATTTATATAATCCACGATTATAAATAATTTGTTAATAAAATATATTCATCATTTATACAATTTAGATTAGTCTATGGCGATATTTTAAGTAATCACCTAATTGTGAATAATATATATATATATATATATATATGTATACATATAAAATATATGGATTGGAACAGTCGACACGGTGTCAACAGGTCAAATGTGAATGGCATTGAGGGGTCATATACGCGGTACTGTATCTACATTCCTATTCATACGATTGTGATTACTATCGTTCGTGCAATCGAGAGTGAGCGAGTGAGAGACGGGAAGAACAAAAGGGGAGGATGAAATAGGAGAAATATATGTAGAAGGTACATGGGCGCCGCGTTGTCACGAGTCCAAACAGTAGCCGACACAAAGCAGGGTTAACTTGCTGTGTCAATTGACGTACGGAAGCCGAATGTAGCCCAATTCACTACCCACCAGTACCATCACTACTATTACTACTATTACTATCATGTACATAGTGCTATATTGCGGTGTTAATGTTGCGTTAACCGATAATGCGCGAGTATGATCGAGTCAATGTAGCACTGCTTACAGATAAAGTGCCACCACAAAATATGTATAGGTGGAATTTACTCCATGAATTTGGGGTTTGTATGTGTTTGGATAATTGAGTTTTCAGTCATTTTTGTGTAAATATGTAAATATGTACGTCTGCACTGATAGTATTATCATTATTATTATTTATAATAATTTTTTTTCCTTCATTTTTCATTTTTCATAATGTAATTGCTCATGTCAAACGAAATAGTTGGAGTTTATCTAATATATGTATATAAATTTTTATAAACTCTCAACAACGATCTGTAAATTACATGTGAAAATATGAATAAACGTAAAATTATACATCTCATTTCCATATGTGTAATAATATACATGAATTGACGGTAATTTCACGCCCAAATAAAATACGCAATAGTTCACCTTTATCGGATTTTATATTCAATATTTAAAGGTGCATGTCTATATAAAAAGAGAGAAAGGTAAAGTAGTGTGTTAAGAGTTCGTACACTTTAATACTCTCGGCGGATTTCCACCCTCAGATGAAGGGCGCGCACTTTACGACCTCCCAAATGGTGCAAAATCTCCGCCCGCAAAATTTCTAACGAGCTGAAAATTAACCGAAATGCAAGTACACACCTAACTCTTCCGTTTTTCGGCTCGTGCAATTATTAACCGAATAACACCGTATTCTCCCACATAATCTTGAATAAAATGCAAAATAACAACAGATAATATTCAGGATTTATTTGAAGAAAATGAAAAAAAAAAATCGAAACAATTTGGAAAATTGAAAAATATATATCAAGTAAAATAGTGAAGAGTGAGTTGAGAGAAGAGTGAAAGCTCTGTAAGTGACAGTGATTACTCCCAACGGATGAGTTTCAAATACGTGGGCGTAGTGCGATAATTACTACGTACTAATTCGATTTTGTCCCATTCAATTGTTCCCAATTGACCCATTTATTACAATTCATATGAGAGCGCAATTGTTCCTATTGGCAAATTAAAAAGATGAAGACTAAAACAGAGCGAGAGTGAAAATATTCATCGTCTCAGCATCAAAGAAAACGTAAAGCGTAAGAAAAAAAAAAAAAAAAAAAAAAAAATCTAATGAAATCCCACTGATAAAAGAACGTGAGAAAATTACTTCAAGTTGAATACTAATAACTTTGCAAATTTCAATTCAATTAATGCTACAATGTTCGTGCCAAATCCTCGTATATATCGAAACAAAGACTCACTAATCTTTAAGAGAAGTGATGAATAATAAAAAAGAACAAATAAATAAAAAATAAAAATAAGAAGAGAAAACAAAAGTGTAATCAAATGAAGTAATTGAAAATTTAGTATGAGAATAATTCAGTGAATTTTATTTTGAGAAAATAAATATTTATCACTTTATATTATAAATTTTATATATTATTTTGTACTTTTGCTGAAGATGCGGTGCAGATGATAGAAAATGTGGGGGATACGTGTGAAAAAAAAATATATATGAATGAAAAAAAAAAAAATAATAATAATAATAATAAAGAAGAGTTAGATATAGAAAGAGAGAGAGAGAGGAAAAAAAAATTATTCAGTTGATGCCAGATGTTTCTTCGCGGGAGACTGAAAAGCGGTGCGCATTAAATTTTTATAAGAGACAAGTGCATAAATATATTACAGCGTAGCTCACACTGCGTGTCCGTGACATGTGTGTGCCACGCGTCGACCAATTTCTTCCCATTTTTTTTCCAATGGACACGTTAATATCTGCCATTTTACAAGGATATATATAATATATATTTATGTATACACATAGACTTTGAAGTTGGTAAATTTTGGAATTGTGAAACAGTAATAGTCACTGGGTTTTACGACAACTTTTAACATACATAATGTGATATTACACGACTGATATCTTGAAACCAAAAGTCATGAACATGTATATTGTTCAAATACTTTTAAAATAATATTTTCCAACAGAATTATATATTATACCTAAATTGTGTTGAATAGTACTTTTTTTTTTCCTTTTATTTTTTCCTCTCTAATTTCCATTATGGCACGTCATCATTTAAAGTGCCTTCATATTTTATTCAAAATGCACACCATAAACATGTAAATTGTTACAATACACAGTATAAATATACATGTATACAAGTTTGAAAGATGCATTATGATAAAAAAGTTTAATTTACAAAGAAGAGGGAAAAAAAAAATGTCGAGTGGAATAGGGGTAAAACAAAAAAAAATATATAATAATAATAATGATGAAAAATTACGTAGAGTATTACTCGAGGATGCATTCGCGGTGACGTTTAGACCAAACAACTTAACCTCACGACCGTAGAGTTTACCACACGTGCAACGGGCATGTGCTCTAAACTGCTTTCGTTTCGTTGCTATTCTATGTATGCTCTTTTCTCCGCCACTATTTTCTCCATCACACACTACCACCACCACCACCACCACTACTACTACTACCACTACTACCACTACTACCACTACTATCACTACTACCACCATCACCGTTATACAGTTCACCCTCTTTTCGTCTACCGTAGAGACGTTGTGCTTGTCCCTGTTGAAACACGACCCACAATACAGACAACGTCTCTCAGTGTATTTGAGAAATTGTCCGTTTTCCAAGCACGAACACACTCCACACCATCCCCAAGGAACAATAAATACATCCATGTATGCACATCCACATATATAAATACATGTATATATATATATTGAGAGAACGAGATAGAAGTCTGTTGATCGAATTTCCAAAGTCAAGTTTTATTGTTGTGGAAATGAGTTTTTTTGTTTGTTTTTTGTTTACCTTTATCTATTTTACTTTTTCAACTATTTCTCTATTTATCATTATTATTATTATTACTATTATTATTATATTTTGAAAAAATAATTATATATAGAACAACACTTGTGAGAAATCTTATTTTTTTCAACAATTTTTAATTATTAATTTTCTCAAATTTATCATATTTATCATTTTATATATACAACTGAAAAAACTGTTTATTTATATATTTGTGAAAATAAACTTTTAAATGTAAATATATAATATTTGAGTGTATGATAAATAGTATGTAAATATTTAGTCGAGCAGCTTCAATCGTCTTCTTGAGTGGACTCATCGAATTTGATTGCTTCCTCTACTTTGAAGGAGTATTTCAAATGGCGATTCTCGTTGAGAAATACTCAACAGTCAACATTGCAGACACACGGGTATACATAATATACATACTACAGTATACAGTATACTATATACAATAAATAAATGAATATATATATATATATATAGGTTTGTAAACTTGAAAGAAACATTTTGGGTTGGAGTCAAATGGATGAGACCTCCCGGGCTCGATGTTAGACTCACTCGATGACCTCCTGGTATGCGATCCCCAAAATTTCAACACCCACAATGATATAAAATAAAAGTATTTTCATGTATATATATAGATATTTAACTTTTTTTTTTTTTTGCAATAATAAAATTCTTATTTGCGAAAAATACTATAAACAAACATAAACATAAATGTAATATCGAATAAAAAAAAAATATATAAAAAATGAAGAAGAAAAAAAAAAAAAAACCCATTTGGTTTCAATCATTGGATAAAACCGTATTTGTTGGTGAATCGTCTAATTGGAAAGAAACCGTGTGCCGTTTTGCAAGTTTCTTTTCTCAACTCTAGAAACTCCCGCACGTATTGTGTAGAAGAGTATCATGTAGGAAAAACTAAACTGACTGGATATAGATTCTCGTTGTCCGCTTGCTTGCCTGCTTCGTCTCTTTATTTTGTGGTGAGAAATCACGATCGTGCGGTGCACGAAAAAGGAATATCAAGGTATATATATATAGTATTTGAAATGGTTGAAAAGTAGAATAAAAACGTTTGGGTACATGTATTTACTCACACATATGTATAGATACGTATTGTATTTGGAAGTTAGTCACGTATATTCACGTATTTCGTACTTTTTGCTTTATCACAAAATAAAACTTTTAGTGGTTTGCAAAATAAAACATAATAAAAATGTAATAATAGTAGTGGTGATAGAGAAGATCGCGGGGATTGAAGGGTCAGAAGTTTTTTTTTTTTTGTTTGTTATTTTTAATTTTTTTTTTTTTATGACACGATATCGATAAAATTATCCGATTGTCATAAGATGCATGTATGTATGTGTTTCTAAATTTCCCAAATAATTAATTTTTTATTCTCTACAAATTTTTTTTCTCATTGATCTCTTACGCAAATATTTACGATTGAATATTTAATTCGTTTATATCGTATTTTGTATACATTAAAAATATCGATTCATTGATAATATAAATTTTCAGTATATAAATATTTTATTTATTCAATTAATATGATAATTTTCAATCCAATTCATATATATTTGAGAAAATTATATGTTTGATAAAATGTTGAATTGAGCCCACTCAAACATTTATCAATTAATCGATTGAATTAAAAACTTTTTCATTTAAATCTGTTGAGTGAAAATGAATTTCAAAAGAAAATAAATTTGATTGATATTACCAACGATCAATCGGAATTGTGGAAAAGCCCATGAACACTTTCAAAGTGTGATATATATAAGTTTTGATGTTGGTGAAACAATGAGAATATAAATGAAGATGCCTCGAGCGTTTCAATTTTAATGGTTCTCTGTTGTACAACCAAACATTGCAATCACTCGTATATTCATATTATGTGTACTGATGCATATTCTCTGCACTTACACACAAGTATAATAGCCACGTTGAAAATTACGCATCCATTTTCTTTTCATCTTTCGCCTATGCCATCTCATATTGGCATTTTTTTTTCTTCTTTTTTTTTTTCTCTCATTCATTCCTATGGATGTGTCTGTTCTATAGAAATATTGTGGATTGAAATCCTTCACGATATTATACACAGAGAAACGTAACAAAGGGCATCATTATGAATTGTGTGAAATGAAAATAAATTCATATAATTTGATGAATAATAATATTTATTTGAAAAAATAAAAGATATATCAAACAAAAATTGAAAATAAGAATTTATATACATAATATTATTAGGTATTATAGTTAAATATCAATGTTATATTCAAAATAAATTTATGTGAGTATAAAAATTATATTTGAGATAATTTTGGATTTTATATAAATGAAAAGTTCCAAATTAATGAGTTAATTATAGATATAATATAATAAAATAATATTACACACTTTAAAATTCATGAACTTTCAGGTATTCATATAAGACTATTCTCACTGTATTTAATCTCAGTCTATCTGTTAGGTGTTTGATTACTTCATTGTGGAATATCTCGTGAAGATCTCATCGAAAATGACAGTGCGAGAGTGTCTTGCACACTAAAAGATCGTATCTTTGTTCATTATTCATTTGGTTTAAGAGAAGGGTCGTCACCATACCAAACCAAACGACACTTCAAAAAGTCATTTTACGCGACAAAACTTCCTTCAATCTCTTTATTTGAAGTGTAAAAGTAAAAAAAAAGAAAAAAAAAATAAGGAAGAAATTATGTATAAGAGAAACTGGGATCAAAGTGTCATCTAAAATTTTTACCAAAGAGTTTTTTTTTCTTTTTTATTATTAATTAAAACTTGTCCTTCATTTTTCTTTCATTTACATTATGCCATCGAGTGTCAAATATGTATTAACAATATTTAATTAATGATGCTATACCCTAAAAATATAAATTGATTGATAGATTCTGATGCACGTGTATATATACATTTCACCTCACAGTCTCATATTATTAAAACCGGAATATCATAATAAATATACATATATATATATATATATTTCTTTTTCAATAACTATAAGCATATATACCGCCACCGTTATATGATTTATATGTGGGATATTGAATATATATATATATATATATATATATACAGGAGATTGACCATTGTGAGAATTTTCTGATGAGATATTCCCAGTTACACTATATATATTACATATGTATACATGTAACACATGTATTACCTACAAATACTTGCCGTCACCATGTGTGTCATATATCTCAGATTTGCGGTCTTGATCTTCAATATTTTTCTTCTTTCTTTTATTTCATTTTTTTTTCTCTTCTTCTTCTTCTTCTGCTTTTGCTTTTGCTTCTACTTCCACTCTCAAATGTCCTCTCACGATGTTCGATTACCATCCGATATACCGTAATTCATTGTGCTGCTATTGAATGAGTTTCATATGTATACATACGTATATATATATATATATAATATAAATTGAAACGAGAATGGATTTAGTCGGTGAGAATATAGAAAAGTCCTCAATATAATGCTTATCTATACATCCATCTATCTATATATATATGAATTCCGTACTTCTGCTTCGCCAATTTCAAACGGATTTTCTCTCATTCTGTGCAACCGATAATATACACTCGGTACATTCTCGCATGTGGTGTCGTCGTCGTATATACACTAAACACGATACACAAGAATAAACGTGTAGAGAACCATTGGCAAAAAGATAGTTCGATATTATAAAAGAGAAAAGAGTGTGTATATAACAGACAACTGGAATATATATATCTACTAAATAGTATTTGTCTGTTATTATATACACGTGTGTATGAGTAGTATTGAGAGAATGCGAGGATACACGAACAAAAAAAGAATATATATATAGTGAGACAGACGACGATGTAGAATAAGGGTATGAAAGAGGAGAAAAAAAAAAAAAAGATGAAATGAGATGGAGAAACATGGGAGTTGTGTTATATAGCTAACATAACCGGTTCTTAGCTTTCATCTTTCTCTCACTCGTGTATCAAATGTCATTTTTCTCTGTCTGACGCCACGCGAACGACGGACGACACGGTGCGGTGCACCTGCAGTTACCGACGCCGCGCACACCAGCTTCAACTCGTCTCGTTTAGTTCTTCTCCCCCCGATCCACTTTCCTCTATCCATCCTCCATCTTTCTTCGCCTCTGAAGATTCTTGGGCTTCTTGCCATTACCTCTCTCCCCTCTCTCTTTTTATCTCTATCTCACTTACCCGCTCTTGTTTCTATTGCAATATTTCTCGTTTTTTTTTTCCCTCTCTCATCTCTTCTCTTCTTTCCTTATTCGACTGCATTTCCTTCTGTATGTTGCCTATAACCCAGCCGACTCTGGACCGGTCCATTGAGTCCATTACACAGAGGAACTTGTCCATAACGCCTGGAGCTATCATCTGCAGAAGCCAATGTTACACTGTACCAAAGTATTTCCTTACTTCTATTCGCCAACTTTCGTTGAGTTTTATCTGTATACATGAAGTTTTTTTTGTATGCATTTTTTTTTTAGTTTTACAAGTTTTTTCTATTGATTTTTTGTTTTTTTTTTTTCGTTTGATGAGAAGTATGGGACGGAAAGATGGGATTAGATGATACTGTGTAAATATATCATTTGACAAATAGGATGATATTTCGAAGTAAATAAATGTTTCTATATGTATTATTTATAAATATGTATTTGTGATGGATATTTTAATTATCAGATATAATGTGGATAATTACAAATACGTTCGATATAATAGATGTTGAGTAGTTTGAATAATTGATTTTATAATTCTTCTTATTATTTAAATTTGAATTTTATTTTATTTTCTTAATCTACATGATGATAACGATATTTTACTTAGTATATATATACACACATACACACGCAAACAACACACAAATATTGTAGCCAGAGAACAAGTTTTTGAATGAAATAAATTTACGTGTGTAGAGGAAGTGAGAGAAGATGAATTTTCAAAAGAAATATATTGTAGAATGGAGTGATGGGGAATTGAACGTGCATATTCAAAGGAGTAAAAATAATGTACGAAGAGTGAAGCAGAGGTTGTGGTGAATACACATAAGATGAAGAAACGTGAGAGCGTGTAAAATAATTATATACTTACACAAATAGCGGTGAACGTATGAACGAGTGTGGAAAAAATGAAAAAGAGTATGAGGGCGTCTTCAAGTGAATTCAACCAAAGATGTGTGTGAGAAAGAAGAAGAAGAGAAAGAGAGAGAGAGAGAGAGAAGGGATAGGGGGAAGAGATCGGGTCACCACAGACACGTAATTGTGTGCATTAGTTCGTCGTCGTTGTAATCCAAAGGATGAATGAACGAGTCGACGTAAATTGAACGTAAACCGCAGGTAAGCTCAAGCTGAGTAGTCGACAATCGGTGCCAGATCAAAGAGTGAGACAAGCACAGACGGTCTATGTGTTTCTACATGTATGCATATTTATAAAATGGATCCATCCAAATGGAAAAGCTACGATCGAACTAAAATAAGTGTATGGCCTTTATGTAAAAGACAAAACCGGTCAAACTGCAAAATTATCATGAAGTGTGATGGAAGAATAAGAGCGGAGATGGGGAGAGAGAAAAAAAAAAAAAAAAAAAAAAAAAAAGAGAAAGGATGATTCAGTTAACTTTGAATCGGTGAATAGTGTGAGAGTGCAAGTAAGATAGAGATAATCGTGACTGAAGGATAATCGACGTCAGACACGAAAGCAACTCTCAATGTGAATGAGGAGATTCAGTGAACGACAAAAAGTAGATAGACGAATTGTGAGAGACCGGTATAATATCGTCAGTAGTCAATGTCTTCATTTTTTATTCATTGATAAAAATAAAAATAAAAAATGCCTATATATTAAAAAGTGTAAAGGAGGAGAGGGGTAAAATAACAAATAAATGAAATAATTAAAAATGAAAGGTTCTTGGGAATTTTTTCGTCAATCGTTCGAATAAATTAAATATAAGGTAGTAAAGACTGGATTATTTCATATCTGATGGATGAAATTGAATGGATGTTGATAATTAATTGTAATGATATGACAGAAGAGCAACGGGTAATTTTACCATTATTTCATTTATTTATTATTTTTATTATTCAAGAGAGGAATTTAATGATACTATTTTTTGTTTTGTTTTGTTTTTTATCCTAGAGTGTAATAGTTGGTGAGAATAGTTTGTATGTGTGTATATATTTGGTGTGTACATTCAAAATTGATCGTTGTGCACTGATGTGGAGAAACAGGAAGGAGCACGTTGAATTTATGAGTGAACAAACTCTTACTCCCTTTCCCTCGCCGCGCCTTCCACTCTATCCAATCTTTCTTTCTCTATTTTTTTTACTATACATTGAACTTGACCTGTTCTTGTAAAAGTATTTGTAAGTCTTCACTTGTCACGTGAATACGATATGCGCATGACATCAATGATAGGTACTGTGAATGAAAATAAAAGTATACAAAATTAATGAGAATATGAAAAAGAAAGATAATAAAATAAAATAAAATAAAATAAATAATAATATTATTAAATTCCTCTTATATTCAATTGTAATTGTTGAAAAATTAATTTTTCATCAATACCATATGTATAAATGACTTTTTATTTATTTTCTGTTGTTTATGACAATGTATATGTAATATAACTATAATGGATATTTATTTAAAGATTAATACAAAAAATTAGATATATATATATATACATGGTGAATAAATGTGGTGATGAGGCAATATTGTTACGGCTCGCTTGCTTTCTTAGATTCCGTCGATTAGCAACGGACGATGGCGGGGGCTAAGCGCGCGAACGTGAACGTGGGAAGTTGTTTGACCGGCTTCCGTCGTGTCGTGGCACATTATCAAACTGTGTCTGTTCATATATATATATATATACATCTTCACATAAATACACACGTATTTATTTATATATGTATAAACACAAACACATGAGTAACTGACTCGTGAAATATAATTATTTGCCTCCAAGTGATTTCCGGTCTTCATTATACTGGCCGTTTCTGCTTGTTTTAGTAAAACAAAAAAATAAAAAAAATAAGATAAAATAAGAAAAAAAAAAAGGACAACTACGAAGAGGGGAAATAAAAACAGAAGGACAAAGACACGAGCAGGGAATGAATAAATAAAAATGAAAAAAAATTACGTTAAAAAACGAGAAAAATATGATTACATTGCGAGGATTTGACTGAGAGAAAAAAAAATTAATAAATAAAATAAGGGAAGAAAAAATCGGTGAATATTAATAAAAAGCAGAATTTCATATATAAAAAACTATGATTACAAAAATAATGATGATGAGATGATCATATTTTTTTTTTTTTTCTAAAAAAGTGGGAACATCATTAAAGTAATAAATAAACAAATAAAAATTAAATAAATATTTTATATATTTTTCACGATGGCTTGTTGTTTATGATTAGGCATTGATGAATACATGGTGTACTCGTTGAACCGAAATGTAATATATAATTACATGCATATACCCGTATGTATATGTCGCATAATAAATACATGCCCAAGAGGATGTTTGTCGATTGAGGTTACTTGGGTTATATATTGTTGATTCTCCAAGGATCTTAGCTAATATGCAGGCTCCTTCAGTTTTCCTATCAATTATATACTCTACACACGATTCTACCGTTAATAAATATTTCTCTCTTTCTCTTTTGTTTTCTTCTCTTGTTCCTTCTCATTCCATCCCGATATCTCACGGTGCGGCCTTACTCCTCATAAATTTATACATTAATTTTAATCAATCTCGCTCTCTTTCATTCGTCATTTTATCTACCTATATATATATATAATTCATATACGTATATGTACATATATACATATGTATGATGAACATGTGATAAATTATCAAATAAGCTAAAGTGCTTTTAAAACGACACAAACCACTAGTAAATGTCTTTGTGTTATTGTATGAACTTGAGATTAAACTTGTGTCACTTAACTCGTGTATTACTCTTGAAAATTATTATCCCTGAAGATTCTCGTTTGAAATTGAAGCTTGTTACAGTAAAATTCAATGTCAAAATGAGATTGGAGCTGAGTATCCAGTGAAAATGAATTACTCTCGCATACCACAAAAAGAAAAAAAATTGAAAAGAAAAATAGAGAGAAAAAAAAGATGAAAAAAAACGAGTGAATATACAAACGAAAAGACGTGTGGCATATGCATGACTTTATGTGTGTACAAGTGTGATAAAGATGGGTGACAAAAGACTGTGAATGTGTATGCGGCATTTTGAAAACAGAAAATGCGAGTAAGAGAGAAAGAAAGACGTAATTTCTTTCATAGACTCTTGAGAAAGTACTTCGTACCGCTCATTTAAAATTTATTACTCAGTCCTATTCCCTAGAGAAGACTCTTTGCCTCTGGATTCTTGCTGCGTCCGTTCTCTACATCTCTTTATATATATTCTTTTTTTTTTTTTTTTTTTTGCTTGGTGGCCCCCTTCCTCACTTTTTTCACTCCTCATCCTCTGCCGTCACTTTTTTTTTTTTTTTTTTTTGCTTCTCAGGCCATGTCTCATCCTTCACTGATGTTGAATCGCGTTTTCCTTCAACTTTACTATCTGAAACTACTGGGAAAAATACTCGACATTGATAGAATACCGTGTGATATTTTCCAATGAAGTTTGGT
The DNA here is from genome assembly GCA_963920625.1 of Dinocampus coccinellae. Classification (NCBI taxonomy): domain Eukaryota; kingdom Metazoa; phylum Arthropoda; class Insecta; order Hymenoptera; family Braconidae; genus Dinocampus; species Dinocampus coccinellae. Next base: position 1,887,545 of record OY987188.1, on the reverse strand, counting down.
ATATAACAGTATACGCAATACAAAGTGTATACACTCAGATGTTTCCCACACCAAGTATTGTGTGCGGTATATGGTATACGTATTGAGATTACACAATTTCACGTAAACGAAAAATTTTCTCAATATATTTGAGTGCTAGCTTTAGTAATAATATATTTATTTGATAATTAATTTGATGAAATTGAAATACAATTATTATTTATAATTTATAAATTTTATATAGTAAAAAGTTTTTTTAAAAATTATATTTTTCTTTGCGTTAGTACAGACGTATAATTATTTTTTTTAAATCGTGCTAATGAATTATTTTCAATCCAATGAATATTATATTGAATAATAATAATAATAATAATAATAATAATAATAATAATTGAAAGAGCAATGAAAAAATGATTAAAGTTTTATTTGCCAACCAGCAGTGAAGTGAATAAGAAATTTTCAATTTCAAATCAATTCAACTATCGATTACTAATGAGTAATCCATCAATTTTAATTTATCTGTCATGTATATGTGCGCATATCGATTGTATCGATGATCTCTGTATCGATCCAACAGACAATTTTCCAAGACAATTCCAGTTGTCATGACATTAAGACTTGATTATACTACTATTTTCATAATAACCTGAGCGAACTGTTCGAGATTCTATTCATGAAATTGTGAATTATAGATGAATGACATTATTAAATTACCTCTGGAAACTTATTATTATCTATAAATCATCTCTCAGTTTGCAATCCAAAAAGAACAAATAGAAAAAATGATCACTGTACATGTTTATACATGTACATATGTACTTGTATCTATATGCAAATCTAAGTGGAAAACTTACACATATATAAATATATATATATTTACTCAAGTACTGTTCACTTTGCGATCTCAACCCGACCCTTTTCTTGTTTTTATATTTAGTGTTTCTTTTCTGTTTTTTTTTTTTTTCTCATCTCTCGTTCGCTCCTTCTAGTTTTCTTTCCTCCTCTTTTCTTCCTCTCGCTTTCCCGCTACTCTCATTTTCTCATGTTGTTCCTCGTCTTTTGAACGAGCCTATAAGCGTAGCTGACTCCGCCCCACCGTTGAGTCGGTAGTACATCTGGAATGCACAGCCGGGTTTACACAGCTCAACAATTTGTTTCATTTACATGTCAACATATAAACTATATATTATTCTACATTAATGTAATTATTTAGTCAACCTATTTCATGTTTTCCATTTTTTTTTGTTTTTGTTTGTTTTTTTGTTTGTTTTTTTCTTCATTATTCATATATAATACTATTTTATATTTCACAATCCAATCTCAATTTTTATTTTATTTAATAAGACGTTTATTTCGTACAGAATAAAAAATTAATTATGTATGAAAAAAAAAAAATAATAATAATAATAATAACAATTTAAGAGAAAAATGATGATAATAATTGTTTCTGATTGTTATAAATTATATGTGATAATTCATAGGGGAAATGAATTTTACTAGCAATGGCACAGTCGTTCTGCATATTCCATCTCGTGTCATTTAATCCGACATAGAAAATATTAATATGCGACCTTTTTATAGTATGACGTGAATAAATAAGTCGTTTTGTAAATATTATTTTCATCCGAAAGATACACGTGCCTGAAACACGCGAACGAACGCGTTTTCCGGATGAAGGGGTTGTGGGCAATGGACGGGAAAGTTGACTCGGTAAAACAACGGAACGAAAAATAAAATAAAATAAAATGAAGAGAGAGAGAGAGAGAGAGAGAAAGAGGAATACAAAAAAAAAAATAGAATTTAACAAGTGAACCAGGTGTCATGGTTTACGCGGACCCACGGGCTTTATTACTCCATGGCCTCGTTTCTCATCCAGATCTAGTCGAACAACCTGAAAAATTTCATCCCATCTATTTTACTCTCTCCACTATATACATATATATATATTTAGATTGTCTACCTGTAAATGACCATGTGAAAAAAAAAGAATAAAAAAAAATGATACATGAGAAAAACAGGGGGAGAAAAAGATTTTCTCATTCTATAATAATATATTTCGGATTATTTTTTTCAAATTTATGGACACGTTAATAATCTCATTTTACAAGTAAATACTTATCTCTCAAGCAAAACAAAAAATAATAATAATTATAATTAATTACACTTCTTATAGATGTGTGATGAAAATGTATATATAGATGTAACAGTGAATCAATTGTACGAATATCGTCAAATGACTGACAATAATTGCAATGTCATCTAAATCGATTGTCGATAAATTGTTTGGCTTGCTCCTGATGACATTATATTGGGCTTTGTAAATGTATATGTACACATATGCACAATACCAATGACGAGACATTAAAGTGCTGATGGGTCATAAGGACACACCTATATATAATGTATATTCAGAACAAGAGTTAGGCGTGCGCACAAGCGGTTAGTGAGTAACACCACTTGTGTCACTAAGTAAATCAAAATTATACCCAGATGTTTGTGAAGCCCCCCCAGTGTATATGCACATTTTAGAGCATCACAAACGTATAATAGCGTTCATTCTATATGTATAGTTTATATACATACAAATATATTATATATGTAATCTTGTGTGTTACTCTCTACTCGCAATATAATAATAATGATGTGAGTCTGGTTCAACCATAAAGTGTCACTCTATTTCTATATATACATGTATGCTAGCAAGAATCTAGTTTAACGCCTGGTGCATGATAATATTTCCCCGATTAGCCTGTGGGCAACATTCCCCTCATCCCTCTTACTCTCTCCATCCACTGTTTTCCTTCTCATTCACTCACTCTCTATTTATCTTTATCTTTCACTATATCCTTTTACGCTGGAAGACTTTATTTTACCTCTTTATTTACTATATTCACTACATAATCACTCACTTTTCACGAGTTAAATATTGAGTTTTAACAACTTTTCCGTATTTTATGATATAACCAGACTATTGTGATGAACGTTCATATTTTATTTTCATACTCTTTATCGCTTGTATCATTAGTTATTTTTGTTGAGATGATATGAGAAAAAAAAAATTTTCTTTGGGAATACACATGTATTTTATGTTATAAAATTATCTGGTAAATTTTTATATGAATTATTTATAAATTTATTAAATGAGACAACAGGTGAAGATAACAAAAAATAAAAAATAAAGAACATTGAATATAAAATTATTTCTAATATGATTTCTATTGAAGAATAAAAAATGGGAGAATAAATTGTGGTAAGAGTCCGTTATATTTCTTATAAATGCAAATATAAATAATCATTAGATACATACGTTACTGATTGTACGGTGTCATGTGAATGGCCAGTTATAAAATATATAATTTTAGAGAGACATTTTTCAATCTGGGAGATAAGAAAATAATAATAAAAAAAAATAATAAAAAATAAAGATAGGAAAAAAAAAAGACGAACGTGGAGTAAATCAAAATGAATGATATTATATATATTTTATAGTTTATTCCATTTTATTTTATTTATTTCATGTTTTAATCGTCCAAGATTTTCCAGATTGATTTTAAAAAGAAGAAAATAACTGTATTATTAATGTCTAGGTAGATTCGATGGAAATTATAATTTGAGAATAAATAAAATCAGCGTAAACTAAATGCACACGTCACTTTTATAATTTTATTGGTGTTTTTGTTGTGTTGCTCATGCAATTTCATTTTATTACTGTGAAAGATGAAAATTTTATAGTAATAACAATAAAATAAAACTTATGGAACATTGTTTTTTTGTTTTTTTTTTTCCCTTCGTATGTGTCGATAAATAGCACAATAATTTATATATGTACTTCATATTTATGTTCACGTGTCATGTGTTATAAACATCAATTATCCACAAGTGTACACACGCCTATATATCTATACTGATGCACGTGATGAAACTTTCGTAATAGATGCTTTAAAGTAAAGTTGGTTAATAATTATTATAAGATGTATTTAGTATTCGCTCAGTTTAATTAACAAATCATATTAATTGAATCATAAAATAACCTGGTAAATCCATCAAAAAGTTTATCTCAAATTGAACAAGAAAGTAACATAAATAATTTCAATTTGTAGATATAATATTATTCATCACAATTACTGATTTTCTTAAATTCACTTTGAATTGTATATATATATTCATGCGTATGATTACTTAGAAATTACAAAAAGAATAAGTGGATAATATCAATAGTAAAATCTAAATACAGCGCGTATTATATATTTTTCAAATTGATATCCATCTATAACTAGAATTAGTTACGAGTGCATTCACCTACGTATAAATTGACACAGATACACATGTACATTTATTCGATATGATTCACAACTGCTTTGATATATCAATTTAGGCTGGTGTATTTCTCATGGATAATCAAGAGAAGTATTATTCGATTCAACCACGTAAAATTGGACGTTTGTACGTGGCTTAGTTAGACCACCTCTTCTGATATTTAAGTTTGATTGATATTGCCTATTCGTGTCGTCATTAAGACAACTACTTAATCGTTTGATTCTCTACAACTGTCTGTTACTTATTCTCTTCTTCTCATTACCATACGTTCATAGATATCTTGCCGAATGTTCACACAGTAAATTCCATTACCAAGAGTTCCAACTATTTTCTATCATGGTCATTGGTTTATATTGCATTTCACGTACATCACGTGTGGAATTATCGATTTGTTGGCAAGTTTTGAAGGTGAATTGTGCATGTCTGAGTCGCGTGTTTGTATTCTCTTCCAGTTAGTATATAGACGACGATACAGAGTAGTTTCCCTTTTCACTTCCTCGTTCATCTTCCATCCAACTTTCTTATTTTATTTTCCTCCTTCAGTGCTTTATATCTCATGTTGTGCTTCCGAAACACGTCCTAGAGATAAACACAAGTCCCGTCGCGTCATCGCTTCATTGGATAACTTACTCCTCTTGAAATCTTATATATATATGAAAAAACCTAAATTTTTTTCTCTCCTACGATATCTATATCTATACATAATTGACTTTTTAACTCATAATTTTTTTTATTATATTATTTTTGAAATGTAAATTCATTGAAATTTCAAATAACGACAGAATGAAAATGAATTATTGAGTTGTTAATTTTCTTTCAGAAAGGAAGTCGAAAATATTTTCAAAAATACGTTAATAAAAAATTAGGTTACATCGTCCACATGGCAGTAAATTTTTATGTGTTTTTGTACAACACAACTTTTGTACTATGTAGCTGTCATTACATAAAGATAACAGTGGACACTTGTCACCCGTCTGTTTTTACGATAATTTTATTATTCAACTCGGCTATTATTATATATTTCAACTACTCATGACTTATATATATATATATATTAATGAAGTATCTACTTTATCTACTTTGTTTACATTGAATTTATATACTGTGAATTGTTTCCACGACAAAGGAATTCTGTAGCATGCACAGAATATAATTCCTTTGGGTTCCTTTCACTTAACCAAATCTTCAATTATTTGTCATTAACGTCATATAACATGACACATTATTTCATTGATATGAATACAATATGTTTGTGTATTATTTCGCATATAGATATAAATAATCTTTGTATTTGATGTAATTTGTGTGTCTCACTGTGGGAAACAGAATATGCAACAACAAACACGAGAATGTTTTATATACCGATATATATATATATATATATGGATATCAGATGAACCTGACTATTATTACGACGGTATTTACATATATCTATGTGTATACTTGTGTGAGTATTAAAGCAACATAGTGTAACTACTAGGCGGTAGCGCGACAGGGATAAACTCAACGTGAGAGTATAGAATGGCTATTTTGTCCTCGTGATTTGCAGTATCTGCATAGAGCGCAGTACCTTTTATAAGAAGAAAGCTCATATTCCTTTTTTTTTTTTACATTTTTTTTTCTCTTTTCTCCTGTCATACACTCTTATCTACTCTCTTGTTCATTGACGCTTGTTACCCTCAACGTATATACTCATTTACTGATTCTAGTTTTCCAAAGTGATAGTCCATTCGTTTTCTTTTAATTTGTTGCTACACAAACCTTTGTAACTATTTTAAATTGAACACATAATAAATTTGATCACTACATACAATTAATGTTTCATTGCATAGAATAAAGTGGTAATTGCTGTGTTAATTGAAATTTGAAATATATTTTAAATCAGTATTATTAAGAGTTACATGTAAATATTGTGAAAATTGTTTTTTCTTTCTTTCTTGTTGAGAAATTGACCACGATGTGTGTCAATGAAAAGATACTCTTTTAAGATCACTAAGAATTGTTCGGTATGAGTTTTATGAGTTATTGGTGAAATTGTTTTTTGTTGACGTTTACGTGTAACGTAAAAGTGACGATTATAATGAATTATTTCTCACGGTTATGTGTCATAACGGTAATAGAGATAATGACACAAGTGCGACAACTTAAATGCGACGATGCCCAACAGAGACAATTAATTAGAAGTTCAGCGACAGAATCGATTGGGGAACGTTTATCCACTTCGCTTGATTGCCCTGTCCGCTTGACCATCCAACTCATTAACGTTTACTCCACTATCTTCAGTAAATCTGCCATACGATTCTTCATAATAAAATATAAATGTCAATAATACTGATTTTTTTTTTTCTCTCTCTCTCTCTCTCTATAAAATCTGACAGTGAATAAAATTACCAAAAAAGTACTGTGCTTTGTTGAATTATTTTATTGGATTAATTTTAATGCGGACATGGGACTCAAAAAGTCTCAATACACTAGCGACTCAATAAAAAAAATATAAAAAAAAATTACTTGGGGTTTTCCCTGTGGTTTTATTGGGGTGATGGTAAAAGCAAGCGCATAGAGAGAGCACAAAAAAAAAAGAAAGGATGGTAATGTTTTGTTCTCGCTGTTGTCGTATGGATGAAGGTGGAGAAACCTCACCCACGGGGACATTAAATATTTTATTAGTCGTGTTTCGTAACTACAGTTTGTCGCAGTGACCTCTGCGGTACTATTATTTACCCGGGTCAGAATTATACTCGATGGCACCTTATTATATGTGATGGAGTTCCATAATTAATAAATATTCGTATATTATAATGTGCTCTTATCAAATGCTGAATATCATCGATAGCTAAAACAAATATTTAAGCAGTAGTTTTGATATAGAAAGACATTTATACGTGATGATGATAAATGATTCAATGATCAAGTTAATTAGAAGTGAAGTCTAGCCATGTGATTATTAATTAACGCAAAATATCTTGATTGATTTAAATATACGATATATTTTACAAGTCTGTTAAAAAGCATTATCATTCGCGGGCTTTTGACTTTGTTGAATTTATATTCAAATAAAGTATTTGTACCTCAGAAAACTTTATGAACTATTAACTTGAGATCTAAGAGATTTACAAGAGACATACAGTATAAAATCTTGTTTGTGGACCAGATGAAAAACAAAAAACAAAAAACAAAAGAAAATATGATGAAATAAACTTTTAAACATTATAAACACTTTCCAAAACTTAAAGTTGCCACCTTATTTCAAGTATATTTTTCCAGTTTTCTTTTTTCTATATATTTTTCATATATTCATTATTTGATAAGTTAAATTTTTCATGAAAAAATGATTGAATAATTCCTATGCGATTTGGTTTCGGATGAGTAGAGACAGGATTGTTTCCAATATTAGCAAACTTTCACATATTTACATTTTATATTGTACATACATTTTTACTATTGTGCTTACGCGCAATGTCGAATATGGGAGCAGTATCCGGTAATGACAACGACAGACTATTGAGTAATCGATTAATAATAAATAAAAACCCGGATTTCAGGTCATTGAACCATTAAATGTATGCAAATACTACTATAAATATCTTTAATTTACTCGCAATATTTTGTATATTTTTCATACAACGATACATAATTATGCGAAAATTGAATAGGAAATCTATTGAAAAATCATCAATGTAATATAATTTAACTGAAGAATTAAAATGTTAGCGCGCTGCCAACCGAACGAAACAATTATTAATTACGTAGCCACGCAAACTTTACAATAATTTGGATCAGGGTTCAGAGAAATTTAGCTCTAATTATACAATAGATTGGAGCGAGCAAATCTCTTTCCCGTTCCCTCTCTCGTGCTCTCTTTCTCCCACATTTACACGCATACTCTCAAAATTAAACATCAAATGGAATCGAGTGTAATATTATTGAGGTAAGTCAAACTATTTGAGGAACAATTATGGACATTACTCATACTCTGTCTGAAATTTACGGAAAATCAGATTGAATCACAAATGCAGCAATTCATTTAAATTATAATTTATATTTCACACATTCTATACATTCTATACATGAGAGAATTAAGAAGAGAAAAAAAAAAAAAAAAGATTGTGGTGTGCTGATGCTTTTCAACGCAGCATTGCCGCGCCCGAAGCCAACTCCGATCAATACTATTCTACTCCTACATGCCAACTGCTGGTGTGTGGCGCCAAGTTTCTCTGTCGCATGAACAACACCAACAGGGTCGACAGGAATTTGGTTTGAAGATGAAAACCAATTTCACGATGTCATGGATATATGAAAGAACATCAATTTCAACATTGTGTATAGTAGTATTTAATGTCACAGTTGAGTCTTTACTCAATGTCAATAAGAAAATACGATACTTTATTCACTTACAAGTAAATATCTCCCATTTGCTTTGCAAAATGACCCATCTGCATAAAACATGACACAAGTATTTACACCAATAAAACTTATATTACTACAGGATATTTGTTTGATAATCGACACTGCTCAGTTTCACTTGGTTGTTTATTTCCGTAATGGCAAATGAAGTTATTCAACAGTAGTAAAGTATTGGATAACTTTGTTTGTGTTCAATGATGAATTGTATGCATAAACATACTTTGAAGTTTAGGTAGGAATGTATAGCTCGTTTAACATTGTCGAAGATAATGTTTGACCGTTGTCCAACCATGCGTCACGATATCGTCTTTGCATGAAGCTAAATATTCGTATTTATGACAGGATGGTGAATATAAAACCCCCATGATTTAATAATTAATGTCAATATCTTGTATGTGATTGATTATTAAATTTAATGAATAATTTTCTATAGATTACAATTTTTCTAGAAATTAATAGTTATATAAAATTTGACATTCCGGTTATAAATCATTAGTGGATTTTTTTTTTCTTTTTTTTTTTCAGGTAACAATAGGGCAATATTTTTTTAGGTGATAACAATAAAAATACGGTGATAGAGTTGGTGGAAAAAAAAAATTGAAAATGTGGTGATGCATAACCGTGACCAACTCCAGTCGCTAATCGATCCAATAGTCGCCCAGATTAAATGTGATTCAATAGATATCCTGGAGTTTCCAATCATAGAATTCACTTCAGTAACGTACGGATACTCGCTATTCGATGATGCACCATTGTGCCACTCGGCACGCACACACACGCACCAGAACTCACAATGGAATACTCACTCACTTTCTCTCTAGGTATTTTACTGTAACTCTATTGCTGACTCACTCTATGTCTCTGTTAAACTCTTCTGACCCGGATTGACAATACGTTCCCCTAAGTATCCTCTCGTATTGCATCCCTTACAATCCTGTTTTCGCCAGTTGAGCGTAAATAGTAATGCATATGTATACACTCATGCACGAACAAATTCGCACGCGAGGTATCCCGACGTTTCGAATAGCCGATGTTTTCATTTCGACTGCCTTTTTTGTTTTATTCGTCTCTTTTATTTTGCTTCTATATAGCTGAATATCGGAACTAGCATTTCCGTTTGTACCTTATATTTTTGTTTTTATTTGTTATCGGTAATTGTCAGTAGAAATAGTTGAGCGGTGTTATTTTTTGTATTATTTTTTTTTTCCCCCGAGTATTGAGAATTTCAAAATTTCAGAATAAATAAAAAAAAATTAATTCTTTTACCTGACGTTTTTTTGTGTCTTATTTTATTTATTTATACATTTATTTATTTATCAATATATTCTTTTTTCGTTACAAGGATTTATCAATCTTTATCTATCAAACAAATTGAGTATATTGAGAATATTGGTTATATTTAGTTAGTGGCATTCAAACATAAATAAATTACGGAACTCACAATTTCAAATTTCATTCTTATGATTTCCACCAACCCCATTTTTATTCTCGTTGCGCTTAGTTTTTCATCCATTTCTCTTTCCTTTCGTTGTTTTTCTCTCTGACATGTTTAATAGTTTCTTTGTGAAAAGGGTAAATTTTAGTGGTAGCAATGTTGTACGCATGACACATAACATTATTCGCAGTATATTATTCCTGGCAGTCAATAAATGTTAACCAGAATTGTTGTTTTCACACCATTGTCCGTTTCGATATCTAAAATTTGTGTGAGTATACAATGAATTCGCTGACAAATGCGATTACAGTTGGTACAGTCACTTCTGTCCCTAAAATCTATTAATTATTATTATTATTATTATTATTATTATTATTATTATTATTATTTACATTTTTTATATGCATTATACCAACTTTTAACTTTATTAATTAAAAACGACTTCCTGGTACACATATGAATATGATGACAATAAAACCTCTACAATGCGGTCAAGGAAAACTTTCAAATGCTTGACATAAGCTACGTCGACGTTAAAATGCAAATTATATTTCCACAAATTGCGTGTCCCCAGTAAGAGCACAATGCCGCTCCGACTTGGTACAAAATTATGCTTTATAATTTTGTTACGTTGACACATTATGTGTATGCACAACTTTAAATAATATATATATAATTATGTCATAATCAACTTGAGAGAAATGATAATGATGTAAATTATGATAATTGAAATTTATTTTTATTGTTTTCATTGTTGATCATGTTTTTTTTTTTTTTTTTTTTCTTCGTTAACAGAAATGAGATAATGATTGCTTAAAAGTGACACCTCTATTGCTTTTTTTCTTCTTCTCCTTTTTGGACGCCAATCAGTGATTTCCATTGATCGATTAGTTCTTTGACGTCACTATAATTAGTTGTGATTTTAATGAGAAAAAAAAAGAGTAAAAAGATTTTTTTTGTTTTTTTGGTTTTTTTTTTTTTTTTTTTTCGACAGTAATTCTTTAGGCATCACTGATACTGTTCTATTGAAAAAAAGTCATCGTTTTCTCTCACTCTTATCGAGAATTTCCGCCCGGTAACTGCAAAAAGGGGCGTTTCCGTTGTCTTTGAAGAAACTTATGCTGTTGAAAAAGTAGCTCTGGACTGTTATCGACTTGGGTGATCTCTCTACAAAGGAAATGAAAAGACGATAATGACGTATCGTAGTAGAATTAAAGCTAAATCTTTTTTTTCTTCATTCTCTTACTTATTGTATCAATTTTACTTGGTAAATAAAAATTTATCGATAAAAATATTGATTGTAATTCGTATGCAGGAAATAGAAAATTTTTCTACCAAAAAATATTTCAATTAACTTTTGATAAAAGAAATGTTTACATTTTACATATAAAAATATGCAAATAACTTGATAAAAATGTTTTTCAACTTTTTATTATATTGAATATGAACAAAGAAATCGATAGCATTCTCAATCAGTTTTCCAATTGCCAGCCTTCAACTTGCACCAGTTTCATTGTCAACAAGATGTAGACCTTGTGCTACAGCAAATCGTTGGCTCAAACGCATTTTAACTTAGATTTGCCAGTAATACTTCAACTCAATTCTTTTTTCTCGTATTTCTTCTATTTTATTTCAATTTTCAATACATTCAACTTGCACGTTGAATCAACGCCAAGATTTCTGTGGCAGGCAGGTAAACTTTCGGCGTTGACACAATATGAGAAAAGCAATCAACAAATAGTTTTTTTTTTATACACAGATGAAAAAACTTTTGTTCACAAATGCCATTTATTATTTTTTGATTTAAGAATAACTCAATGTTGTGGACAATATGAGTAAAATTCGAATTACGATGAGTAAGCTATGTCAAGTAGTTTATGCAACAAAAGCGCCGACAATAATGTTTTTTTCCTTTTCCTCTACCGCGCGCACACACATATATATATATATATATATATATACACGTATATATATTCACTCTGTGCTCGAATGCAAGACATTGATTGGACAGTGATAAACGATGTTGGATTATATATTGACACGAGATCGAACAAGCATTATCGTTCCATTTGCACAATGAACCAAAAAAAAATGCGTTTCGTTTCGACACTATAATCTCTTTCGACTTCATGGCACACAAGATCGTACACCTCCCACTGCTTTCTTTCGTCAACGTGTGTTGTCTTTAGGGGGGAGGTCTCTTCTATATCGTCTGTCCTGTCAACTATTTTTCCATTTTTCACCTTTACATTACTCCATCTTCTCTTCGTTATATTCAATATATGCGAACATAATTATTTATAAATTTTTTCACGATTAATGAAAATATTAATGGTAAATAATATAAATTTAATATTTTTTTAATTTAATTATAGTACAAGTAAAGATTAATGTCGTGTAATTTGATGAAATTTAAATAGAATTTAATGGCACAATGAAACCAATATTAACTGAGAAAGTAATATAGTCATGTCCATAAAAGCTGAATCTGATATTGCATTGGATCTGTGCATTCGCGACGTGCAATCGATATCGCGCATTCAATGTCCCAATAAAATTAGTTGGTAATTATATTATGTTCTCAATTGGAATGAGGATAAAATTGATTTAAATAGGACTATCTCGTTAATTTGGCTATTATTTGGTTTCAGGTAAGCCGCCAATCATTGGTCATCAGTTGACAACAGTTTCTGTCTCTCTACTCTTCTCAATTAATGCTCATATAATTGGGTAATGTACATATTCATTATCAAATATTTTATAAAATATTGATATATTGTTGAAATATACTTGAAATATAAACAAAATTAAATAGTCAAATCCGATATATATTTCACTTTTATAATTAATAAAAAATATATTTATTAGTTAATTGTGAATAATAAAATTGTCAAATACTAAAAATTGCAGACGTTGTGGCTAATTGCAAATGTTATGCATTTGGAACAAGTAAAAACGATGAATATGACACTTATTCGTGAAAATTACGAGCAGCCATAAATAAAATAGACGAATAAGGAGTAAAAGGAAACGAGTGACGCGGGTAGATAAAGAGTGGAGTTGACGTGAACGATATAGATTTACAAGTGGAATATCATCAAAGTCGTAAAAGCATCCCCCGAGGCTTTACCGTGTGAATTTTCAAAAAGATATAAACTAAAGTCATCGTCTTGGGGACATTAAGAGAAGAAAAAAAATAATAATAAAAAATAATCAAATCAAATCTGATCCAGCTGAGGAAAATTTGACAGTCAGGATGATCTGAGGAAAAAAAAATTGAAATTGGATTATTGAGAATTAAGTTTTAACCGCGTAAAGGAAAATATATTATTCTTATATTAATATAAGGGGAAATTATTATAAGAAATTTTTATCAAATTTTTGATAAAATAATATACGTACTTGGAGCGCAATAAATCATTTAGTCACTTGTAATATGGATACCAAAATTAGTGGAAGTGGCTGAGTAATTATTGCAGTAAATCATGTGCATTTTACATGAGACAGTTATGCATATCGTATATACTTTATGGTCATAGAGAATATGTATTAATAATCATGTGGATTTTATTCAATTTGTTTAAATTATATGATAATTATTCACCCTATTCAGGTGTAAAAAAAAAAAAAATCATTTTTTTTCCCTTACATAAAGTACAAAAATAAATTGAAAAAATTTATATATTGTACACAACTTTTTGTTCTTTTTTGTTTTGAATAATTGCCGATATAATTATGATAATAACTACGATAAAATCTATCACGATGACAAATTTAAAATCATAAAAAGAAAACATGATAATAAGAATACTAACAAATGTGTAGTTACTTTTATTTGTTTTTTTTTTTTCATATTCTCAACTTGAGTCCAATTTCATCATCTTCCCGATATATGGTAAATTTTTATTATACAATTTGTGTGATAAAGAAGGTCTTCAGGCTCGTATATTCCGTCTTTACGAATAAATAAATAAATAAACGAGGAAAATTTGAATTTCGAAATGGTTCAAGGGAGGAACACGCCGCATAATCGAGTTTGGAGAGCGACAAACGAGAACCGGGAATAGAGGCGCTTGATTTTCAATACGGGGTCAGGTGGAACGAAAACTAAATATATATATCCATATACATTGTATATATATATATATATATACCAGAGTAAGGCATTAAAGCATTCGCTATATATACACTTTTCACATACAATTCACTCAGAGTAATAGAAGAGGTTTCAGATTTAATGGGACTCAATATGCACTGACTCAATAATGGTCCTTTGTCTTGTTTCAACTCAATGTGATCCTTTTGTCATAACCGCATCCTACTCAACACCTCAATCGAAAGTTTAAATAAATTCAATTTTAATTCAAATAACATATAATATTGATCAATTAATATATCTCAGTTGTTTACATATGAAATATTATTCGAAGAAAAAATAATTTTTTTTCTTTTATTTTATCTTTTTTTTAAAACTAATAATATTTCATACGATACGTGAGACATTTTGTGTCATATTGATAAATTATTTCAATGAATATGTACATAAATGCTATTCACAACCAAATCAAAAATCAATATCGAATCTGATGTGACAATTTATTATATTCTTGAAGTAGATTTACTGTATATTACGTGATTTTTCAAACTGCACATTTCACTTGCACTCGATATCATTTCATTTTAGTCTGTATAATATATATGTTATTTTACGTATGGACATTGAACAAAGATGAAATTGATAATTAGCAAAAAAAGAAAATTTTATATCATTCATTCATTTATGATTGCATAATTTTAGATGAAAATTAAAAAACTTTTTCACATGCCTAATATACATAAAAAGTACTTATAAAAATGCCTCAGGTGGATGATAATTTAATTGGAATTGAATCCTAATATAAGTGAAATTTCGACATTTTTTTAGAAAAATAGAAGATCAAAGGAAAAAGCTGCATTATAGTCCTTCACATAATGGTGCTATATAAATAAACAAAAAACAAAAAATACGACTCTATACCAGATAAATAATTGATGACGAAAAATACACTATATGCGTGATATATTGAATTTTATTTCAAAATACACACGCACGCAATATGAATATTAGAACGAAATGAAATAGATGAAAAAATAAAGAATAAAAATTGACGTGCATTGTTCGAACTGTTGAAATATTCACGCGTGGTCGCACCTGTTTTTAAAACTCTGTACATTTCTCTTGACATACCATGCCAACTTTCATGATCAGATGCGTCTTTCAACTGCATCAAAAAAAATAATTATTATTATTTAAAAATATATATATATATATAAATCAAATATATATTCATATATTCATATATTTTTTCACCGGAATTTTTTATTAAATTTTATATCTCAAATTCCACTCAATTTCTATATAAAAAATTTTTCATGATTTACAACTTGGGTTAAATCACATTATCGATAATAAATTATATATTTGCTTATTAATTATTATGTAGAGAATATCATTCGTCAAGTGTACCAGAAATTTGCATTTAATTAATAGCAAATTTTATATAGATGAATTCAAATAGCTTATATCGATCAATTTACATTATCGTAAGAAAAAAAAAAAAAAAACACATTTTTCATTTTTCTGTTCGGTTAAATATTCAAAGTTTATTAATATACAATAGAATATCCTTCAATTTATGCTTATATATTGATGAATAATTACTTGGGGTCAAAGGCGTTTCAATTAAATAATAATATTCATATATGAAGATAGTGATACAAAGAGAAAACTCGTTATTATGCAATTGAAGTGTCACATATTCATCCATAATATTGTATATCTATTTATGATTACAACATACATGTGTTTGTAACTGAAGGTAAACTTTTGAATATATATAATGCATATTCACGTATTAGTGTGCAATTGTAAAATCCAATGGACTCATTAAATTATATTTCTATGTATTTCTACACAACATAGAATTCACTGTATTTTATATTTATTCATCACCATATAATAATATCAATCAGATTATGAATGTTTTTATTTTATTTGCATTTACATGATATACAATAATATAATTTGGATTGACTCACACTCTGATGTTGACAATGAGATATCCGCAAAATTGTAATTTACAATTGAAATATTCTGTTTACAATATTCAAATTCGTATAAATATATTTTATATATAATAACTTATTATTCCAATAATAATAATAATTTTTATTATTAATTAATTTTTTTTCGTAAACAATCTCAGAGGAAACAAATTAATACAAATTATCATGCAATATCTCATTTGTATATTTATTATATTTCTAATTTAACTTGGATACAAATAATCATGTTAATAGTGCCCAAGTAAAAGAGCATTTGACTATGTAAAATTTATCCCTTCCTCTTACATTTACATGCATCACTCAACACACCAATACATCAGTTCTGCTTCTCTTGCATATCCAACACATTTATCTGTATTATATATATATATATTGTGCGCATTAGTTGCTCTCGAGTTCTCGCGCCAATTTTGAACTCCAATTTACATGATAGCGACTTTGTAATGCAATGGCGTAGACTGTAGAGAGAGATGCAGTTGGGAGATGTATATAAAGGGATGTTGAGTAATGAGTATATATATGTACATACTCTAACGGAATACACATAAGTGGAGCATCGCATCGAAATACTCTTTGCGGCGAAATCGCTATTATAAGATGTATATAGAGTGGTGTGAAAGTGGCTGAGATGGTCGCGATGGTTGTAGTAGTGACACGAAGGGAGTGATTGAAGAAGACAAGCGGATGCGGTTATGCACGAATACAGGAAGTGTCTAACTGGTCGTTTATAGAGGGCGCGATATAGATCGATCAACCGTTATAATTATATACGGTGGTGTGGCAATGCGCGGGAAATGATTGCACCATGAAGTTGATGAATCAACAGACGTAATAAACGGATTACGTGAGCAGTTGAAGTTATATATAGATATGCATGTGAAGAAATTTGTGTTTATGATAAAAGTGATGTTGATGAGTGAATGAGAGTAGTACAGAAACACGATAAACGACCAATTGCAAAGTTACAGTGTAATTATATGAGTTTGATGTGTGTCTTTGAGAAACTTTATGAAATATTTGTTTGATCTACGTGAAATATTTGTGCAAATATTGTATTGACATACAGATAATGTTTATTTGTGTAACGATATAATATATAGTTTGTGACTATTTTATATTATTATAATGAACATTTATCACAAATATTATTTATTAATGTCAAAGATGAAGGAATTTTTCGATGTGCTAAAGACTAATTTCATTATCGAGTCACCTTTTTTTGTTTTTTTTTTTTTCTGTTTATCATAGGAAATTTCAGGATACATTATCTCTATTGTACTAAACTTAATATTTCAATCTACAAATTTATATTGAAATAATATATAATTACAATGAACATAAATTATATGTTGATCATATTGACATTTCGAAATTTTCACGTATATTGAATTTTTTTGAGTTATTTCAAAATTCAACATTTGACACTGTGTCAATTTTCCATTTATTTATTTATTCTTTCCTTTTTTCCAACTATGACTATTGTTATTATTATTTTTTATTATATCCACATTATAAGGTACATTTTGTGTCGTGACAGACAAATCACGTTGAATATTATTCCGCAACATAGTTGACAGTTTTGTATCTAACATATATCAGTGAAATATTGTAACGCACAACGCAATGACGCGCTCGTGTTGCACATGAGCGAAATTCGAGATGAACTCTCTGAAAATATCGATTACCCTATATATAAAAGTGTAGATATATATAATTTTGATGCACGTCGGAGCAAACATTTCATGCATACTTCCGGAAGATTTATAAAGACTATATATGTATGTATGTATATAAAAGAGTTAATAGAACTCGACGATCCTTAAATCCTCGTATTAGTGTGGCTTCTATACTAAAGACTGCCAGCTGTGAATTATATTAATTCATCACAAAATTCAATTGACTAATAAGAAATAATAACAATAATAATAATTTATTTATTTATTCATAATAAAAATTATCTCGCTAAATCAATTATTTTTTATCTTCACTTTTTTTTTTTTCCTTGTTTATCATTATATCGCGATACATTTTCTCTATTCGTGCATTCATACTGATGGAATAAGAAAATAAAAAATAAATAAATAAGAAATGTGAAAAGGTATGAAGAATACATGCAAAGGTGATTTGTTTACTGAATGAATAAAAAGTATTTTTTTGTTTGACCTCATTAGAATTGTTCAAGGGTGAGAAATATATATATATATAAATTTCGTAATGAAAATAAAGAAAAGGAAGGGAAGGGGGCAAAAAGTGAGAGTAGAATTAATTCGCACATTATTGTCACGTGTATGTGTGTGCGCGCGCGCGAGCACATGATCGTTTCAACAATAATGCATTTGATCGGTGGTTTAGACCCTTGTGTGTCCTGAGTGCGCTAATAAAGCATCGTATGCATTTTAAAGAGCACCAGGCTATTATTGAATATAAAACGTCATTTACGCGCGTTCGAATGCAAGGGAGTAAAAGAGTATATATGGGTGTGTGTGTGTGTGTGTGTGTGTAGGCAAAAGAGAAAGGGAAGAGTGAGAGGTTGTGAAGCCAGTCACCATCTGCTGCGGAAGCACAAAATGATGACGAGTGGCTTCACCGAAATAAATAGAAAAAAAAAAACAACAACAAGCGCGAGAAAAAAACGAAGAGAAAGGACGAAACGAATATTGAAAACAAAAAAAAAACAGATATTATAATTATTATAAAAATAATAATGATAATGTGTATATACAGAGATGAATTGGAAATGCGTTTCTATACAAACTGGCTGTAATGATTCATGAACAATAAAAACACACACACATACACACATACATGCACAGACAAATGCTTTGGGGGTGATATAAATCGCGCCTCTGCTTTTACCTCTCTCCCATTGTGATAGGGGAATTTTATTATTATTTATTATTATTATTTATTTATTTTTTTTCTCATATTTTTCGAGTACGTATAAAAATAAATTTAGTCTAATCCCATCGCTCATAATCAACTTCTGTCAATAATTGCATGAATCGTAAAATATGTACTGGTTATTCTACAATTCTCTCCATATATTTATCAATATAAATTTATTTTTATTTACTTACGATATGGAATGAAGAAAGAAAAAAAAAATTTTTTTTTTGTTTTATACATATGATAATGTTTGGATATAAATACAGATGTATGTATATTTATTAATTTTTTTTTTTTCTTTTTTTTTCTTTTGTTTATTGTGACTCAGTGACTATTGGACAAAGAAAAAAGACAAACAAGAACGAAATGTAGGTTACTTATGGATTACTGAGTGATGCGAGTTATTGGGTATAAATGGGGATAGTGGAATAACATGAATGACGTTCAAAGATAATGATAATGTATGTAAGAACAATAGACGATAATTTTTTTTTTTTTTTTTTTTTTTAACACAATTGCATTCAAAAATAAAAATTATTATCAATCTGAATGTGATTGTGTATATTTCGAATATAAATAATTAGTTTGATACACAGAATATCCTGAAAAAAAAAAAAAAAAAAAAAGATATACCCAATTAAATTTTATTCACCAGATACTTTGTGATTTTCAAAAAAAAAAAAAAAAAATATTTGATTATAAAAAAAATTACATTATGTATATATAAATAAAAAAATTTATAAATTTATTGTCACGTACATCAACCGGATAATTTCATGTGAATTGTAATTTTTTTAAAATTCTATCGCAATTATTAATTACGAATTATTCATTCGAATTGTGTTCATATGATTGGCAATGAGAATTTTTCGATTTTAAATTAAATTCACGGTTATGATAATTACAACGAAATATAATATACACTATATATATTTAATATATATTTATATTTCATGTATACATGAAATTCTGTAGCCACAATATCATATAAAATTGACAGGCAACATCGTTCATATAATTATTTTTAATTAAATCCATAAATGAATATAAAAAAGGTATATTTATTTTCATCCTCTTAAATATGAAAATACATGACATGAATATATAGATGTATACATTTAATATAGATACAAAGTTAGAAATGTGATTTGTATTCGTATTCAGTACATTCCCACCTTCGACGATTTCATATATATACATAAGATTGTTCCAAGTAGTATATTCCACGCTCTTGTCAGACACGTCGGAAATTGAAACTCAAGACAAGTTCCGTCACGCAAACATACAATCGTTGTGTTATATATATATACACACACACACACACACACACACACACACACTATGTATAACTTATATTCATGTTAAATATAACTAATTAAATAATTCATTCACAACTTTTATCTATGAATGAAAATTAATTAAATTATTTAACAAACAAAAAAAAAAAAAAGAAAAAAAAACCTGAATAATATCATGATAGCAAAAATAAATATTAATATTTATTGAGTCTCTACAATTACTCGGCAGTAATGATCTTAATCCATCACGTCTATCAAGGTACATAATGAGTAAAAAATTTTTTTATTTCGAGTATAATACGAAAATATGTACGTTCATTCATTTCAATATTGTGTACACATAATTGGTATATATTTGTGCATATATTGAACGTCATCATGATGCAAAACGTGAGGATTGTGTATCGGAAATGGCACGATTCAAGCAACTTCCGTTTCATCGCTATGCACACACGCGGCTCCAGGTGACGTTACATTGTGACCCATGTAGAATCTCGACCTGACTCTTGATTACAATAATTAATTCCTCGCGCACGGGTCGATGCTACACATGATACTCATATATATATATATATATTTTCATGAATTTTACACACCTACCTCTAGATAGATATATTTTCCCATCGCCATTGCAATTGTTGTAGCTTGTGTAAACGTGTGTGTTTGTGTGTGTAAAATGTATTGGTGGAAGCCAAAGATGGCAACGTGTGGAGAGAAATAAAAAAAGTTTGCCTTACAGGATGAGAATTACAGGATGTGAGCGAACGCGTGAAACGTGCAAATATCGTGGGAGCAAGTTCTGAGAATACAACTCTGCTTAGAGTAATTATAACACTTTGAATAATAACGATATGAAATATAATAATAGACATGTTGTTATTAATTAGTATAGAATTAATGTGATATTTGTATGATGAGAATATCTCTCAATCAGTTAGAAATAATATAGAGTATAAAAAATTCAATTAGATATTTTGTATAGAAATTTTTTACATTTGAAATTTGAAATTTTAATTAAATATTATTATTTCCTTGGTATTAATATTTATTTTATTTTATTTTATTTTATTATTTTTTTTTTTTTTCATATATATATAAATCAATAGTTTTTATATTTCACGTTGTTATGATGTATATCGTACATAAAATTCTCTCTCATATTTTTATATTCTGTATTTAGTAAATATAATATATATTTATATCGAGAATGAAATACCTCATCTGACCACAGTTGACTTACAACTTTTCGTATTTCATCCCTCTTATTTGATCAATTGAATTTTTGTCGTGCGAAGTACTGGATAAACTTCATTGCCAGAGTGAAGTAAACAAAGAAAAAAAAATGCAACTGCTCGACAGAGAATCAGATAGAAAAAAAAAAAGCGATAGGATTATATATATATATATATATATATATATAATGTGTCTATGGAGACTTACAAAAGAACAAAACTCAGAATGAAAAAGTGCCATCCCAGTTGCTCCCTCTTGAACAAGTGAAAATACATTTACCAACGCAAGTTTCATCCTCACATTGCCTTCATTCCGTATGACTGAATTCAACCGTCATGTATATATATAAAGATAGTGCAGAAGTACATTAAGATGATTCCACTCGTATAGTTTTACCCCTAATGTTT
The DNA here is from genome assembly GCA_963920625.1 of Dinocampus coccinellae. Taxonomy (NCBI): domain Eukaryota; kingdom Metazoa; phylum Arthropoda; class Insecta; order Hymenoptera; family Braconidae; genus Dinocampus; species Dinocampus coccinellae. Next base: position 1,865,481 of record OY987188.1, on the reverse strand, counting down.
TTGTATATGTGTATGTATATGTTGATGTGTGTACATTTGTTGCATTGAACAAAAAAAAAAGGACAGAAAGAAAAATAACAATAATACATGTTATATAGCAATATGAGGTGTAGCAATCTGTGCAAAAATGAGGAGAAAAAAATATATAATAATAATAATAATAAATACAGTACAAAAGTGTAACACACACACACACACACACACATATTTTTACATGGAAGATATATAAGCCGACACGAGCATGAAATCATTTATCTTGCGGCTAAGGACGAAAGAATGGAAAATACGACATTTCTTCTTTCGTCTGCGTCTTTTTTTTTCCTTATTTCGTCTATGGCTGTTTGTTTGTATTTTTCTATTTTTTTTTTTATGTTGTCTACTTCTTACATGGATTTGAATTATTTTCATAATATATATATATATATATATATATTTTTTTATTTTGATTTTTTTAAACTTTTTTCTCATCTTATTCTCCCATCAATCTCAAGAATTTTCTCTTTACGTATTGCATCGTATATATTTTATTACAACTTACCCGACTTTCTCGTACTTCATCACAATATTTTATTCGTGAAGCCGCGTAAATTAAACAAAAAAAAAATAAATTTGACGACGAAAATGTATCGTTATTGTATTGATATATATCCATGTAACAAAAACAAAAAAAAATATATATATATACATGGTAATAAGATTTATTCTATACAATGAAATAAAATAATCGTCACTCATTGAAACTACTCTAGCTCATTCAGTCCTCTATGTATATATACACTATATACTTCTATTGAGCTACTCGTTTCAATGAAAGCCACAGCCAATATCAATGCGCTGAGAACCGTACTCAATTTATATTTATATATACTCTTAAATTCTACCGATTATCGTTTGATTGGGTTTCTCTTTCTCATTTATTTTTATTCGTAGATATATTCGTTCTCGCACTTTCTCTTTTTCAGCCATTATATAACTTATACTGAATTTATTCTGTTTTTTTTTTTATTGTATATATATTTATATTTTCAGTCTGTATACAACACCATACGCTTCTCAATATAACTGTGATAAAACAATCGCACCCAATTTTTCAAACGAAATTTGAGGACCTATTCGAGTGTCAACAAATGCTCCTCGAAACTTGAATATTATACACCTCTATAGGCACACACATACATACGCACATATATATTCACATTCAAATAATATGTATGAATTTAATTTTTTTTTTCTATTTTATTATTCATAAAATATTAATATTTTTATTATTCATTGTATATCTCTGAATCTGTAGATTGTATTTTTTTTTTTTTTTCATTAATTTTTGTAGCCATTGGATTGTGATGAGATATATAAATTAGAGAGAAAAATATTATCATCGTTACTGAAAAAAAAAATAAAAGCGTATCTAAGAATTAAAAGTCTCGAACCAAGTCTTGTGTTTCCAATCAATTCCATCGTCATTTTCTTTCAATAATTTTTTTTTTTATTTTTTATTTATTTATTTTTTTTTCTTTATTATTATTATATTTGTTACGTTCGGTTCATTTTTTCTTTTTCTATTGTCTCAATACTGTATTGTTACATAAACGTGTTATTTATAGTAATATATATTTACTCTGCGTACTGGTATGACAATATAAATGAAATTTGAAAAAAAAAAAAAACGTGTATAGTATTTCATGGAATAAATTAAAAATGAATGATGAATATAACGTATACATATAATTTCATCCTATGATGAAGATATGAACAAGATTAAATTTACGAATAATATGATCTTATCTCAATTAATATTGACATTCATTCGCAAATAATGAAAAAAATGAAAGGAAAAAAAATATCCAGTTGAGAAAGTTTTATGATAGAAATGATAATATACAAAGTGATGAATATAACTGCTGCTATTAATGATTTATGCTAGTTTCAATTTTAAACGAAATATTGAAAGAGTAGACAGTCGGTTAGTCGATATTAAACGTACAATCGGCATGAGGAATTCCCATTTGAAGTAAAATGAAAAGAAAAAGTGAGGAAAAAATATGTATTTATATACTGAATAAATGCAAGACTGTGTACACTCGAGTGCATCACAGTGGTTAAATTCTGGTGTCCGTCGGTTTAATCTTCGCACAACAGAGATTGGCTACTCGCCAGGTGTGCGCGTGCGTCCACCAGCCCGCACATCCTTAAATGACTCACTCGAAAAAAAAAAATAATAATAATAATAAAATAAAAAATTGGAATTAAAATTGATATTAACAAAAAATTATATATATATAAGGGGTATATTATGTTTGCATATGCATATATGAATTTATTTATGATAATATAGTGTACATAAATGTTGTTTGAATTAATGAAAATAAAAAAAAAATTCCTATTCAAATAGTGTATAATATATTTTCAGTGTAAATTACTTAATTGAATTATGAAATATTTTTATAATTTTATCAATTTATCAATTATTATTATTGTTTTTTTTTCCGTGAAGTAAATTTTATGATGGAGCTGAATTTTTCTAGAAATTTTTATTAAATAAAGTTAAATTGTTTTTTCTTTTTTTTTTTTTTATTCTCCTTCGAGTAATCAGATAATAGTAAATTTATTAAAATTATTTATGAATATTCATTGAACTTAAATGATAATATTTTTTATTATGATTTAATGACGAAAATAATTTTCTACTCCATCATTCTTTAAGTAAATCTCAACACTAATGCTTCTTTTCGCCATCAAGCAATCTCATTAAAGTCACGTAATGACTTTGTAATGAGTTAGTAAAGAAGAAAAAAAAAAAAAAAAAAATCCGATGTGTAGATTTAGCGCAGTTATACGCGATGTAATAAAATGGTGACTTAAAACGCTGACAATTCGCAATTAACTGAGCAAATCGTCCATGTCTTTCATTGCTATCGCTTTTCCTAATGTCACAAGTAATGTCGCGTCTGCTGAAGTATCTTCGTCATTTAATGGCTCAAGAAAAATACACTTCTATCTATATATATCTATATACATTTGCTACCTTGACTTCCAAGCAAAATATCTAAGTGACCGTGCCTATCCCCAACTGCACTTTTCAAAAACTCAATTAAACTTGTCCCGAACGATAAATGACTACACACACACACACACACACACACATATATATATATATCAGCGAATAACATTTCTATCGAGTTTACGAGCAAAACTAAATCAAGAGAAAGAATGAAAAAAAATAAATGAATAAAAGAAACAAAAGAAACTCTTTCATTCATCCGAGTTCAGATCACATCTAAACTTGGAACAAAATCGCACCGTATCCAACACCCCTCCCCCCCATTCTCCACCATGATATTATACTTCACAAGTAAAAAATGATGAAAAAAAATAAAACTTTTTATTTATTTATATTTATGTTTTTCGGTCCAGCAAGTGAAGAGCCCTCGAGTCGAAAAAAAAAAAATTAAAATTCTGCACAATAACGGGTGCAGTTGACGCAAAAATAAAAAAAAATAAAAAATATATATATATATATATAATAATGCATAAAAGTCTGAGAGGAAGTAACAACAAAAAGAAATAATAATAATAAAGAAGGAGAAGAAAAAAAAATAAAAGAGGATTGTCGTCGGGCTATTCTGTCATTCTAGCCGCAATTTCAGAGTCCAAGCAATTGAGCCGACTCGTTCTATTCACAAGGGCGAAGGATAGGGTTCGTTTTTTTTTTTTTTTAATTTTTTTTTTTTCTGTATTTCTTTATTTATTCCGAAGGAATGCCCGAGGGCGTGATATAGTCTCCATGTCAACGCGTATAGCCTTGTCGCATCCTACTGTACTCCCTCATTGTTTACAGCATCGTATTTGTCGTTATATCCAACATCGTACGTATATATAATACATGCGTCACGTGAAGAATAAATCGTGGAGGTCGCATTGGGTCACGGCATAGTCGGTTATTAACGAACAAAGCAAACTATGCTCTGTCGACATTGAAAAATATCATAACACACAAAAATAAAAAAGAAAAACAAAAAAATTAACGTCCGTTGAAACTTATAGATATTGCACATGTATATAATATAGAAAAAAAAAAAAGAAAAAAAAAATCTGCGCCATGTGCGCACATTCGTGTTATATGAACGTAGCCCGGATAAAGTGTCACAACTTTAGAAAATATACGTTCGTGGGTGTTTGTATATATATATATATAGAAGAGGGAAAACGCTACATTATATTTATTCTTTCGTTATTTTTCAACCTTTCTGATATGTATATATTTTTTTTTATACCACTCCACTTTTTATCTCGTTTTGTGTGTCAATCCCTCAGTCTTTTATCCTTCCCTTGTTCAGTTGCTTATACTTCATCTCTTCGTGCCTGCATGCTGTAGGCAATGAGTGTACACGACATACCAGACTTGTGACTCTCCATCCTATTTCATATCATACTACGCACAGTGTACTTTTCCATTATAACGTAAAACCATGAAAATATGTATCCTCTCTTGATACATACACGTCCTTTGTAAATTCTTTTACGAATTCACTGACAGTGATGTTGAAAAACCGCTATACCCTCAATATTCTGCTGTATTTTTCCTCACTGAATAAATTTTACCTATATATATATATCTGTATATGTATATTTGCTATGCGGAAGATAATTAAATAGAAACACAGATGACAGATAGAATTCTTTCGGGTCAAAATAATATTATATTTTTGTTTTCATTGTATATATTTGTATTGTACACTATTCAAATATTTATATATATATATTTTTTTTTTTTTTTCAATTTTATTCCCACTCGTTATTACTTTATCTTTGATATCTTATTCGTTTATGTGACATTTTTATTTTATTTTCTGTTTTACTTATTGACTTTATCTATCGTTTTCCTTTGAATGATAAATGATTGTAGCTTGTGGAAATTTTTTCTGTTTATACTTTTCATTTTTCCTCCTTTTTTTTTTTCTTTTCTTTTTATTTTATTATAACTTTATTGTGAACGTATGAACCAGTTGAAAAGAAAATATCATATGAATTTTCATCGAATAGTCACGATAAAGTCATTAATTATTTTTTTTTCTCCTTTTATTCGTAAAAATGTTTGGTTTTAACTTGGAAAAAAATTTTCACAGACGAATTTAAAAATAATCATATAAACCCTCCAATATTTTTTTCTATTATCAACTGACTTTTTTTATTCATTTACAAAAATATATTTGCTATCTCACTATGAGTCAATAATAGAGTAATTTTATTGTTTCAATTAATTTTTTTTATTTCTATTGTCAATAAATCGTGGTAAATATGCCGCGAGTGACTGGGATTAGTCGTGTTGGCACTCAAATGGTATGAGAAACGTAAATTATTGTTTGATGGAATTTGCGTTTCTATGTATAAATTCCAATGTCAAATTTTAACTGACTGAATTTATTTACACATCCAATATTTCATATGATATTAATATTGTATACAACAAATATTTTCACGCACATAATAACGCATGATATATTTTTATTCGCCCCGCTAAAATTCTACTTTCATTTATAAAATAATCATTTATATCTTCACAGTGAATACATAACAAAGTTAATAAACATTGAAGATTTGAATAAAACAACTAACTTTGAATAGAAAAAAAATAAACAAAAAAATAATAAAATAAAAAAAAAAGAGAAAAAGAGAAAAATGTGAAAAAAAAAACGTAACCGCAGTAATGACATCTCATTTAAATTCATCTGCAGTAAAAAAGTATGAAAGAACAGATGAGAAGAACGAAAAATAAAAAAGGGAGGAAAAAAGGGAAAAATAAAATAAAATACAATAAAATGAAATAAAATAACGCGATGCTGTTAAACGACGGTTGGAAGGGGAAACACGAATTCTTAATTATTGCTTGAGCTATGAAAGACGCAAAGCGAGTAGAATGGGGCGAGTAAAAAATTCAAGAAGTTGCAGCGGTAGTGGAATAGCGGAGAGGGGGGAGGGAGAAAGATATGGGGCGGTGCTTATGTCTCAGTAGTCGTTCCGGTCATGTTACGCAGATGAGTTTATTGTGATAACATATACATATTGTGTATATACATATATATATATATATATATATGTATATATGTATATATGTATATGTGTATATGTGTTTATACATAGATTTATATATTGTGCGTTGAGCCAGATTAACCAGTCCGTGGGAGAATCCCACACAGGGCACCATAGCGGAACACTATATATAAACTCGTTTCTTCATTTAGTCCCTTTTCCCCTTTCATACTTATATTTATAAATAACTAACATGATAGTTTCTCAATTGGATAGAATACACCTTGTGACGTTATCTACCACTTTTATTATTTGTCTCACCCTTCAATTATTTGAATAATTAAATAAAAGTCAACGTCTCTTCCCCTCAAAAACCGAAAAAAAAAAAAAATAAGGAATGAAAAAATTGAAAGCCTCTTGATGATGAAAAAAAATCTTATTAACATAATATTTATCACATATTGACAGTATTAACTTGAATCGTATCACGTAAAAAAATGAAGAAAGTTTGCTATTTTTTGTTTCTTTTTCGATGTAAAATCAGTGAATATTTTTCTTTGCAGGAACAAAAAAGAAAAACAGGTGGCAAAAAAAAGGAGCAAAAAAATTTGAAACTGTCAAAAGTTTCATCCAGATGAAAAGTATATATAAAGTGGAAAAAAATAATATATATATATATATGTTGTGGTTTTCCCATCAGATCCATAAGAGGGAATGAAATATAGATAAGATAAGGGTGAGGAAGAATGCAGGAGTTTTTTCATGCTACCCCAATTTTCTGGAAATGTGGTTCAAGGGGTGAAAATATATAAGTATTTGTAGGATGTATCTGCGGGTGTGGCTACGCACGTGTGTGTGTGTGTGTGTGTGTTCGTGTGTGTTGGAAAGGCAATGTCTTTTGGATTTTTGGTACCATCGTTTCCGAGATGAGAGAATGCGCGATGAATGTTTGATGATGGGGACAAAAATATATTCTTTGTATATATATATATATATATATATATATATACGTACAAGGATACACAAGATTGATCGACGAGGATCAGGTGGTCTCGACGTGCATATATATCTCACAAGTGTACGCTAACACGTAACGTATCTTTGAAAATGAAAGGACATAATAATAATATTAATAATAATAATAATAATAATAATAAAAGAAAAAGAAGAATATTGTACGTTAATGTCTGAAGCTTGGCAAAAAAAAAAGAAAAAAAAGGCACTTTCATCATCGAGCAATCCTACCAAGAGCACATATCAAAAAGTCTTGAATTTTTTATCTAACGAAGATGGATATGCATAAAATTACGATATCCCCGTGGAAACACCAAAGTAATCAAATAAATATTGCAAAGGTGCAAACTCATAAAATTCATGAAATTTATAATTACAATATAGTATGACATTTTATTTGGAATTATAATATATAATTCTTCATTCATAATATAATTTATCACGTACAATAATTGTACGTACTGTTATAAGCCAATGATAAATTTATAAAAATATACGTCGGTTTAATTTAATTCATTTCATTTTTTTTTTTTTTTTTTTTTTTTTTTTATTCTCATTTTTATTTCATTTTTATTTGCACAAATTCACTTTGAAGTCGCTTGGTTGTTTGTTCAAACACGCAACGGGTAAAAATAGCCTATGAGTGAAAAAACTAGAGTGCATTTATATAAAAGAAATTTTTTCCTGCGTTAGTGAATGAAAAACTCGGATAATTCTTTTTTTTTTTATTATTGTTTATTTTTTTCCTTTTCATTTCAACAGAATGATCGCAGCATTTCCTCAGAAATATTTGTTTCTCCCCCTCCTCCTCCCCCACCCCCTTTTTATTTATTTCTTCTTCTTTTTCTATCCCTTTCTATAGTCATGATTTCGTGTAACGTGAAGTACCTCGTTAAGCATCCTTGAACACGTAGCTTGAATCTCTATGTGCTCTATGCGTTCCTTGTTTTTTACAATGAATAATGAAAAAAAAAAAAATAATAAAAAGCTTGAAATTCGACTCTGCTTCTCATCCACTCGATTCTTTGCCCAGTTTGTCACTGCATTTCACTCATCATTTCAAATATAAAAAAATTACTCACTGTATCTATAGAATCTGAATTACGTAGGAAAACATATTGATTAAAAATTTGAGCATACAAATCAAAATGTAAATTTAAAATTATTATTATTATTATTATTATTATTATTATTCATTTCTCACATTTTTATTGGTAGAATTTCACGGAATTATATTTCGATAGCTTGTGAATTATTATAAAGAAACTTTTAATTTCATACGTTAATGGATGTGCCACCCCTGCGAGAGTGGTTTAGTTACATTCTTTACAATCTGACATTTGGTTTTATAAAGTTGCTACGAGAGTCCTATAGTTAAAGAGTCTACGGAATATTGCTCCCGTAGCATGAGCATGGTTGGAAAAGTAAAAAAAAATAGAAGAAGAAGTGAAATGAGAATTTTCACATCTTTCTTTTTCTTTTTTCTTTTCATTTTTTATTTTTCTCAGTCAAACGAGAGCCAGGGTTAATCACACCCTCGCAAGGAGTGGTCGCTTGCACCCGACAATCAACTCCCCATACTCAATTCCTCTCTCTCTCTCTCTCTCTATTTCCCTCTCTCACCCCTCCTTGTCCTTTTTCTCTTTTCTATACGTATACTTCAACTTTTCACCCTCATCTGCTATACGCGGTTTCATTTACAGTGAAGTTTTCCTGGTGCAACTCGTCCATGCTTTGCGATCATTGAACGTACATAGTTGGACGCCATTGCGACAACCTTCAATTGAATTATAACTCTACCTCATCGTTCGTTCATCCAACTTTTCCAATTTTTGTTATATATTTTTTCAAAATTTATTTTGATATTTATTTTGTTTTCTAAAACCTTCTGTATTTCACTCCATCACTTTGAACCGCTTTTTCCTCTTGTTTATTTGGGTCTTAATCTCGGTAAAACAATGGCAGGGAAAAAAAATTAATATTAAGAATAATTGTGGATTGAGTTGATTAATTAATTAATCAATTAAATCAATGAAAATATGATACGATTTTTCAATATTGAATAATTATTCCATTAGGAAAATATTGAAATACATAAAAGATGATAATTTAAAAAATTATTAATATCACATCATTATTTTATGCTATCAGTTTGTGTTTTGAAGTTGCGAATTTATAATGATTGGATTGCAACGCAATTAAATAGTACTTAATAATAATAATAAATTCCCAATAATAATTTGTATATAGTTAGACAGTAATGTGTTTGAAAACAATTGTTGGAATTATCCCTGTCACGCATCAATTGCAAGTAACTGGAAAATCTTTAATTTGTGTGTGACAATATTTTATTTTTATGTTAATATATATATATATTTATCTGAGATTGCGGAAGGATGATCATTACAATGTACTTAATAATAAAGATAATAAAAAAAAAGTATAATAATAGAAAATAGGCGAGACAAAATAATAATAAATGCAAAAAGTAACAGCAATAAGGGCTCAAGGTCGATGATGTCGTTATTCTTATCCAGAGTAATTGACAGCATCCGCTGTGGAGTTGCGGGGACTGCGCCTTCGGGCTATTCCCGAGGCGATCGTCGATAGTAGTAGGTACAGGTGGCAGCGAGAGTCAACCAATTGGCTATAATATTTCTCCTCATGGCAATCTTCCCTTTATATACCCACTCCAAGTTTTTCTCATTCTATATTTCTTCGTCGACGTGTTCTCTTATACTTTACTATATCTTATTCTATTCTTTCGTCTTATTTTATTACTATTATTATTATTTATTTTTTTTCGATGATATTTTTTGTCATTTTTTTTTTCCTTCCCTCTTTGCACGTTTCATTCTATATAGAATATCATAGTGTATATACACTTCTACGGAAGTTACTTCGACACTAGCCAACTTTGGCCTGTCATCAGCAGAAAACCAGCAGTTGAATGGCGCGAACACAAGGAACTTTGATAGCACCGACAAAAAAAAATTTATTCTATATACATATATATATTTTCTCACCGTTGCAAGAAGATAGAACTTTGATGGAAGAAGGAAAGAGAAAAAAAAATGAATAAATAGTTTTACTGAGGGAAATATTTCATATATAGATTTTCATTATATGTGAAAAACTTGAATTTTTTATTATCAATAATACGCACATAGAATTGAATTGAATGAAAAAATTTTACTAATCATCATAAATATTGGGATTTATTTTGTTTTCATGTGTTTCATGAAATTCATGAGAAACCAAAAATATTGCAAATTAATTATATGGAAAATTATTTTGTTATCCCTCGTTGTAGCAGACATTTTTTTTTGTTTCTTTGTTTTCTTTTTTTTGCTTTTCATAAAATTAAATGAAAATAAATTAATTAAGAAAATTATGTGGGTCACTGAATATCTTGAATGTTATTGCATAATATGTAGCTGGTTGACTTATTTACGCATTGTCCCCTTCGGCATATTCAATTGGATAGTCAACTGATGACACTGGGGGATACGACAAGGGAGACGCATGAAACTTGGCATTCATGCGCATCGACCTCGTTGCCGTCCTCGTCGAGAGAATACTCCAACTGTCAGGAGTTAGGGTAAATGGGCGAGATCGCAAAACCACACGCGAGATGGAAGAGTAAAAGGGAGGATGTTATATATATATATATATAGGACAAGAGAATCTGGAGAAGATGATTCTACTCGGCGCTAACGAGCGGCTTCGTCTCTACTCGCTCAGTGTACAATGAGTATTATATGAACGAAAACTTTGTTCCTTCCTCATCTCCAACCAAGTCACCAACCTTACTCCAAAATATAGACGAATATATGTACGTACATATCTGTATATGAAAATGAAGATGAAGATGAAGAAGAATAATAAGAATAGTGTTACACACCTTACCTCGAACTATTCAAACTTTTGGACAGAAAGATCAGACACTGAAGAAAATAGACTAACCACGTGAAACCAAACTTCACACTCTTTCACATTATTGTAATAATCCCTATGGTTCCTCGAATAACAGTTTTAATTTTCATTTGTTACTCTTATTTCTCTCAATTCAAAAAGTAAATAATTTATTTCAATCGAATATCTTCTTTTTTTTTATTTTTTCATTGTTATTTTTGTCTCCAATCGTAACTATGCGAGTATAAAAGTCAAAAAGAACTTGAGCTAGCAAGAATTTGTGATTAAATCGTTTTTGATCAATGCCTGTTCCACATAGTATAAATAAAAAAAAGTTGAACAGTAGGTATCTGTGTATATATATTGAAAAAAAAATAAAAGAAAAAATATATGATTTTTTTTTTCTCCAAACAAAACAACAAGGAAGCAAAAAAAATAATAATAATGGCGAAACTAAAAATGCGAGAGAAAGGCCGTGTGGATGGTAGTGCAGTGAGGAAATGTGTAGTTCGGTTGCGTCCAACGTTCCCAAACGGTCGTAAATAATCCCGTCGTGTCCGGCGAAAATATTCGCTCCGAGAGTCGAGTGCCCGCACTCGAGCGTGACCTCGTAAATAGTCGGAAAACTGCGACGAGATGAATGAACGCCTGCACCCCCTCTAGTTGAAAGAGAGAATAGAAGAGTTGAATCGTCAGTGGTTCGGAGAACATATACATGTATATATGTATAATTTTAAAAGCGCACGATGCACTTTGAGTTATGATGAAATTGAATGCGAGAAAGTGGTTTTTAATGTTTTTTATTGTTATTATTATTATTATTTTTTTTCGCTGTTACACGAAAATTAAAAATATAAATAACCAAAAATAAGAAAAAATGAATTGACAATTTTTTTATTTTTCATTTTTGTATACGCATAGTAACATAAAGTTTTACTTGAAATTCCGTACATCCATCTTCAATCTATAAAGTTTCTTGATTAATTTATTATTTAATTTTCCCAAATAAATATTCTAGACTGTTACTTAAATATTGAATAAATAAAAAATTCCTCATCACATAATGACGATGATGAATATACATTAGATAGAGATAATAATAAAAAAAAAAAATTCTTTCAATATATTCTCCATAAAGTACTCACGACTAATCCGATTATGTTAAAAATTTATCCATTGAAAATGTAAATGTCAAAAACGTAACCATATATATATATACATATATTTTTCAAAGATTTTCGCCTTGACAATACATTTGGCGGAGACAGTTATAAATAATAAAAATCGAAAAAAAAAACAAATGAATGCATCCAACTTATAAACTATACATACTCAACAATATAATATTCTCTTTTGCTGTTTCCTTATTTTCTACAACTGCTCGACTTTTTTTCATCCGAAAAATATTTTGTACTGCAGGCATCTAATCGTAATATTTTTCCTACGCACACACTTATTTTTTCCTATGTATTTTTTTTATTCTTCTTTTCCTCCCTCATTTCCTGTTTCCCACCTCCCCTATTTGCTCTCTATCTCTCTCATTGTCTCTTCTGTTTTCTCTCATTCTTCTTTTTTTTTAAATGAGCTACCCATTACCGTAAATGTAAATATTTGCGGTAGAGAAATAAGAATAGATAAAAAAAAAAAAAAAAAAAAAAAAAAAAAAGACAAAGTACAGTGGAACTTCGTTCACATTCATTATGTAATGAAATGTTTGCAACATGAGAGAACATAAAAATTAAAAGAAAATAATGTTCGAATATAAAATTGAGAGAGAAAAAAAGGGGTAAATTGAAGGATATAATAGTATTTTTATTCTGAATCGTTACATGCGTGTACGTTTATTTATATACCATTGTGATTTACATTCTTTTATAGAAATTTTAATCACAGTATAATGAGTATTATAAAATTATGATGATAAAAGTGATGGGTAGAGTATGGGGATGTGGGTGAACATATTCAAACAGACTAAACAGGACAAACAGACACAGAATGACAAGAATAATGTTGATATGACCTCACATGATTATCATAATAATATATCATTGTATGAATATATATACAGACGTTGATTAAATTCATGAGAACAAGGAGACAATGGTAGAACCAATTGATTTTCTGTGAATACATATCTCCCTGATTTCTATATATATTTATTCAATATTATGATTTTCATCAATGATATTCAATATTATTTTTCACAAATTTTCCTATGTGAATATATTAATACATCATCTATCTTACTATATTAATAACAATAATATTCAACAGAAATGGGAAAATTATAATGATAATGATTGGTAGTATCTGCAATAATAAAGTTATGACTTTTATCTCGAAATCTTTCATATTATTTCCTTAGTATGAGTTAATTTCACGACATCAAATTATTTTCCTTTCTATATTTTTCATTTTTTGTCTACTATTATTTTTTTCTGTGAAATTTCTTACACTAGTCTGTTATCTTATGATTAAACTGATTATAATATTCCGTTTCAAGTCAAAAGTTATACTTCAGTAATTTCTCAGAGACGTGCAATGTCAAAAGTCACGAACGCATACACGCGTCTTGCACTTGCGATGGAAAATCTTCACGAAAAGGACTTGAAGATAAGAGCAACTCCTAAAATATACATAACCATACAAATATGTATTCATACATGTATATATATTTATTTAGGTTCAATAACTTCTCAAGAAAAAAATTATAATGAGTGAAGCGTGAAGCGAAGTAGATTTAATTTTGAAAATATATTTTTCATTTTTATTTCGAAAAATCACGTGATTTTTATCTCAATCAATAAAAAATTAAGTTGAACTTTTTCTTCATACGAAATTTATCTCAAGACTAAACGGCACTGTCGGAAACTTTATAAAAAAAAAAAAAAAATACTTCAAGACTTACACTAAGATGTTAAACTCGGGACATCAGTTAGCAACTTGGATGCTACAGTTTCCCCAACTATCAACGTCATTGTAAATGTTCATATATTATGTACGTATTCTATGTGTTGTAAAACAAGTCAAAGCGCCTAAATACGTTCATCATGTCGACCATACTATGTATTATATATTATACAGAAAGCGGAGCCATGTTAATCAGTTTTCAAGACCAGTACTTGTACACGCAAGCGCACGCGCATTGAATAAGACTAGTCAGTCACCCGTGGCTACCAACTCTACCTCTGTTTCGTTTTGCATTTACTCGTCCATTATTTATCTCTCTTGCCTCACCACTTTCATCTCTAATTCCTTGTCTCTCTTTCTCTCTTCATTTGCTGCATTATCGATCTGAGTTTGCACTCAACGTTTAATTGCAAACTCTCCTTAAAGTCACAGTCTGTGCACTGCATCATAAACCCTCATCGTTTATTTTTCATTCTTCTCTTCATTCTCTTCATCTTCATCATCTTCATCTTTTACACCTTTTCCTTATATCATATAATTTTTTTCACTTTTTTTTAATCTATTAATTTAAATTTATCTTTCTCAGTTTGAATATAATCATCAAATTACTTCCTGTTTTTCTCCGTTACACATTTCGCAAAGATATCGAGAGTTCATTGCAATAAATACTCATAGCTGTATACACGCAATAAATATTGTTGTCTCGGTAGGTTTATTGACGTCGATTAATGGAGATATCGTCTATTTATTAATAATGATTATACGTACTACCTCTTCACAGGAGTGGCTGGTCAATGTGTGTCCGCATTCTCACATCATGCGTATTTCTTTCCTATTTTATTTTTATCTTTTTTCTTTTTTTTTTTCTTTTTTTTTTCTTTTCATCACCATCATCATCATCATCATCATCATCATCATCATCATCATCTTATTTTAAACTGATTCATGCAAGTCGTGAAAGGGGATTTTTAACGAGGGTAAGAGAGTAAGAGGGTAGAGTCGTTTATATTTCTCACTGAACAGTCCCAAACATTTTGCCCAAAGATTCCCCTTGTGTTTTCCGTGCGCTCACCCGAGGAAATTAATGCTCCAAGATCCGACGTGTAAAACGAGGGGCGTGATCCTCAGCTCGTTTCGTTCTCGTGCGCCTTTTCCTCCAAGAGAGACGGTTTCGTCTTTTGTCAGCGCGAAATAGCACCACGTCCGTTGTGCTGTAAGCCCTCAACTACTATATCTATATAAAACTACATCCACACCAGGCAATGGAGGAATGAATGATATATCTTTTTGCCACTGAACAATAAATGCTCTGGCAGTCCTTTCATCTCATTGCCTCTTTGAATATCCGTTATTCGATTGGTTTTTCGGGTAGCGTCGTCATCAAAGGCAGAAAAAAAATATATAGATCTATGTATTAAAATATCTGTCTTGGCGCAAGTAGTAATAATCCAGTCCACGTCAGCACATCAAGCGTAGTATAACTCTGTATACACCTACATGTACGTGTGATCTTTTTTTTTATTTTTTTTAAATATCTGAATACGTATGTCATAAAAATCGTCATTTGATTATTTATGCAACGTTGAATTTGGCGATTCAATTTCAATTCGTCGCTTGAACGAATAACCAACTGCTTTCACTCCAACAGCTTCACTCTTTTTCTCTTTCTCTCTTTCTCTCTCTCTCACACACACTCACACACACATACATATATATATATATATATATATATATATATATATATGCATGTATATAAATTCTTTGGATATTTGAAATGCTTCTGTCTATCCGCATTTCATTGATTTATATACAGGTTTATGTATGAATTGAAATATATGTGTATGTTATTGAGACAAGTTGCGATGAATAGCATCGGACAAACGCCAAAAAAACTGTATGCATCACCGCTTGCATCGAATTACGTGCACCAATTCACGTCGAAATAGAGAAACTTTGAGCTTATCCTCGTTCCTCTTTCCCCTTCAACTCAACACTCCACAATATGTCTGAATAAAGATGAAATGATAGATGAGAGTGAATGCAAAGTTTATATTATATGAAAGACAAAGTGAAGTGTACATCCGTGTATATGTATTTTGTAAATTTAAAGAAGCGTTACTCTGACTGAATGTCACTCGTTGATTTCAAACATTTTCCAACTCATTGTGAAAGTTTTGTAATAGAGTGAAGAGTAAAGTTGAGATTAAAGTTCGTGATTTTTTTTTTTTTTTTTTTTTTTAATAATGAGGTGACGAGAAACAAAAAAAAATAAAACAAAATGAGTATGAAAGTATTATTTCAAAGAGTAGATGATAATGAAAATTGTTTTGAGCTACATTTTAGAAAAGAGAGAGAGAGAGAGAGAGAGAAAAAAAAATATTGGGACACAAAGTGGCAATATAAAAAATTTTTATTCATATTTTAATTAACAAATAAATATAAAATTGATATTTAATTTGTGATTAATTCAATGATTGGAATTATATAATGTACGTTTAATAATTTTATTTGTATTTTTCTTCATGTTCCAGGTGATACTAATCAACAATATTTCCGAGTGAAACCGGTAAACAGTTCGGTGGAAGAAGGTGGTAAAGTCATGATTCCTTGTGTTGTTGGTCAAAGAATGGGAATTGTCCAGTGGGCCAAAGACGGTTTCGCCTATGTCATCCAGCCTGGTAATCTCACAATTTAAAAACTTATTTTTTCAATTTTTTTTTATGAATATTAGAATTGTACCTATTTTTAATAATTTTTTAATTTTTTTAATTTTTTTTTTTTTTTTTTTGACAATAATTTCAAGGTGGCAGCATTGTGGGCTATCCAAGACTAAAACTCGAGGGAGATCAAAATTTTGGAGTTTATAATTTGACAATTAAAGACGCATCATTAACAGATGATGGCGAATATCAATGTCAAGTTGGACCTTATGGAAAAACAAGAGCAATTCGTGCCAATGCACATCTCGTTGTGATATGTAAGTACTCAAGATTTTCATCTATATATATATATATTTTTTTTCATCTTCTCATTCTACTTTTTCCAATCGTCAATTTATTCTCTGTTTTATTATTATTATTATTTTTTTTTTTTCGTAATTTTACAATTTATTTTCATATAAATCCAATGAAAATTAATATTTCGAAACATTAAACAGTATAAAAGATAGAATCAATATCATTTTAATAATCTCATGCTTCAGTGGATATACAGAATAAAATTGCGATGATAATCGAAGTGAAAAATTATAAGTATTTATACCTCACTGACAAATGATCATTAAAATTCGGACGCAGTAAAAATTTTGTTGCTACCAAATTATTATATATTTCCGTGATAAAAAAAATATAAAAAAAAATGTTCGACCTAACTGTATTTGGCAAACGGGTCGTACGATAATTTTGTGAGTATACCGAATCGAACAACGGAAAAAGGCCATACCAAATTATATATAAATATTTACAGAATGTAAACAAACGTGAGTATTCGACTCTGAAGCACAACGATCTTGGCAAGGCGAAAAGAACTGTCCCATTCATTTTTACGTATCCCAGTTGTCCTCTCTGATGTCATGATGTCTCGCGCATAAAGTCTCAATATTTTAAGGCAAACGGGCTCGTTCACGCGCGGTCTCATGGGTGTAATTCAGCATTCCTTGAAAGTGCCAGCCGGACCACTCCAGACAACCATCAAGTTTAAATGTCGCATTTCTCCCAATATATGTTTGTATATATGTAAATGCAAGTGACATGTATGTACATGATATGTACACATTTTCATCTACAATTTCGTTTATTTATTATTTTCTTTTTTTTTAACATTATCATTATTATTTTTTTATTTCTGTCATAAAAAGAAAAATACGTGGAGGTGTATCACTTAAAAATTATCTACAATATTCAATACGATAGGGGAAAATATGGAACAAAAAATGTTATTTTTATCTGATACTTTTTTTTTTTCTTTGTTTTTTATTTCATTAGTAGAATAAATATTTGAAAACTGTATCAATTCAATTTTTTTTTCTTAATTCTTATTATTGGATCATTACAGGAATCGATATCAAATCGAACAACTAAAATATTTCCGTATGATACATTGATAAAATTGAATATTGAATTTGAAATATGCAAAGGAATTATTGGAAACTTTTGTGGGATAATATTTAAAGTATTAAAAGTTTATATTTATTTATTTATATATATATATATATTTTTTTTTAATGGTTAGTAGTTTTGAGTAAATCATAAATTTAATTGAAATCAACGTTGAAAATTCTTTAAACCTCGATGTCTAACATGTAAATGTGGCGCACTGTAAATTTTTATGTTTAACCATTCTCTCAATGACTATTACTTTCACGAGAATTATTCAAACCTTGACTCCGTACTTGAGAACGTGCCAATTTTCAGCAATTTCTCTCGAGCCTGCGCCTTAAATCACTCATTTCAAAGTTCAGGATTTAATGCTTTCAGTATAGATAACCGGTTAAACTGAAGCATTACATAAAAATTTCCAAACCTCAATTCACAAAAATAAATCTTTATTATCATATATTCAGTTTTTTTTTTTTTTTTTTTTTTTTTTTTCACAACTCTCAATTCATAAACAAAGAAATTCCACACTGAAAATTAATACAAAATGTCAAATAAAAATTATTTATTTATTATTTTAATGAATACTTTTATTTTCTTAATAAAAAATATAATAATAAAAAAAGTCGGAAAAACTTCACTCCTTTTGTAATCAACAGCAAAAAAAAAAAAAAAAATTATAAATGAATGGAAAATCAAATATTTCATTCTTAATTAATATGCCATAATTATTCTCAACATCAGCTCGAGAAGAAAAAAAAATTTAAAAAAATAATAATAATAATAATAAAATAATAGTGATAGTAATAACTGTAACAAAAAAATATATATAAAAAAAATATACAAAATGTACAAAGCCTGACACACATTTAATATATGATTCATTCACACTCAAATGTGCGCACGAAGCGTCGCAGCGCTATAAATGCGTGATGCGATTTTTAAAGCTCACATCAGCGTGATCGCTTTGTCGTGGACGTTCACATATATATATATATACCAATGGATGACAAACTGATACGAGGTATCCGGTGTACGCGCGTATTATTTATAACGTGTGATGCCATCACCCATTGAGTATGTACGTGCGTGCACTGGACCATGTACCGAGACTGATGATAGTATATTCAATTGGTTTTTTTTTTCTTTTTCCTTTTTTTTTTGTTTCTGTTCAAAAGGGAGATGGATGGGGGAAAATTCAATAAATTGGCATATCTATATGTAACAGAGAACGGAATCAGAATATAACGAGCATATAGAATTTCATTACGATTATGAAATATCACACGACATGAACTGTGTGTCGCTATTCTCTATAATGCTCCAATTCGTAAAACTTTGATAGTATATAATTATGAAAAATAAAAGAATAATTAATATCATAATGCATACGACAAATATAACTCTTGATAAAGAAAAATTTAATATATTTTTTATTCATATTATTAACGATGTTTATTGATGAAATAAATACCCAAGTAAAATTTTTATAATTCGTATAATTTAAAAATAAAAGCTTCTGAATACTTTCATACGGATAATAGGAAATAGTTGGAAACCCGCTCGTGCTGAATATAAGTAGTGGAGAAATAGAAAAATGTGTGTGTGTGTGTGTGTGTGTGTGTGTGTAGGGGATGAAACGAGTTTAGAAAAGTTGCGATATTTTGATGTTACAGTATGCGACGATATATATAAGTGTACACTCATATGTGCGCAAGTATGAGTGGTCAGTGACACGATTTCCTCGTTCACTCGGTATTCCCGCTGGGAATAGCCACCAATATCCAATGACACTAAAGTCTGAACCTTTCTTCAAGTATCTCGTGCTGTCTAACTCACGATTCTACGAATGGATGCATTCCCTTGTAAATTTTCTTCTGTACACTGTACATATATGCATATGCATACGTATTATGTAAAAATATATATAGACAGAAGATTTTATATTTTATATTTCTCTATTCAAATACACATTTCATATATTTGAAAGAACTCTTTTGGATTCGTTGATGTGTAGATATCAATAATAGACAATAAGATTTACGACTCAGTGGATATTTATTTAAATGTCAATAACAAAAATTTGAGAATTTATAGTTTAGTAATATACGTTATAATAATTTTTTTCCTTCTTCTTTTTCCTTTATTATAACAAACATTTAATTAATTATTCATTATTTGAATTTTTTAACATACAAATATGATAAATTTAAAATTCAATTTGATATTCTACTACTCCCCAACTTGTATACTTGAAAAAAAAAAAAATAAATAATAATAATAATAATAACATTAAAAGTAAAATTCAAATCCCATATGAGAATATTCCATAACCTCTTGGACATCACATGAAAATATTCCAACTGTCCGACACTTTTATTGAACCATTCACAGAAACATAAAGTTAAATGGACAACATAATTTTTCTTATGAGACACTGAGTCAAATATTGCTATGAGAATTTTTTAATTTTTAAAATTGATATCTCACATGTATATGTATGAATTTTTTTTATTTTTATCTTTTTATATTCACTAAAATACATTAGTATGATTTTTCAAAATAAACCAATGGGCTATTTCAATATTTAATGATAATTAAATATATATCTCAGTGAGACATATATCAATTCTTATTTACAAAATTGTGATTACTAGTTAATTTTCAATATTAATTTCCAAAATTAATGAGAATATATGTATTTTATGATCAAATAAAATAGAATATGTTGAATAGATCAATTGATAAAAAAACTCTTGAAGAAAACTACCAAGTCCAGACTAATACTTCTCTCTCTCTCTCTCTCACTATGTTTTTTCACAAAATTTCATCCATGCAACATCGTTAAATAAAAAAATTAAATGTACTGACATTAATTTTATATATATATTTATTATTATTATTATTTTTTTTTTTTCGTAATAAAATATCACGAGCATAAATATTTCTATCACGTTCTATGAAATGTATAGCTTCGATTTTTTTTTTTTCCCCGACTTTTTTTCATATATTTATATGATCGATTTTTATTTTTTTTTCCAAGAGGGAAATATCGGTTGGAATCAAATTATTGTGACGATAAAAAATTTATAAGGCATATTTATACGTCTATTTATATATATATATATATATCCTCAAATTTTCTCAAGTATTTCAATAAAATCATCGCTGCTGTATTTTACGTGCAATAGGTAGGAGTATAAGTTGTGCTATGCTCTTGCGGTCTAACCATAGAAAGGGCTTTACTACTTCAGCCGAAATTTCGAAACGTATCGAATGTTATTGAATGACATTTCAATACAACATCCAAATGAATTTTGTAACTCACCTCACATGATTTATCTATATCACCTTGAATGAAAAAATAATAATAATAAATAAATAATAAAAAATGAAGAAATATCAACATTATTTTTTATAATGTTATTTTCATCGGTATTTATTAGTATTTTTCTCTTCTCTGACTTATTGATGTTTCAATGTCTCACACATTAAATATCCATAAAATTATTCTGTTAATAATTGCTTTACCTATTGACATTGTCTATCAACTCCCTTCACGAATTTTTCATCTGTTCTACACATTTTTCCTCCACATGTCTCTCCACCTCTTCCTCTCATTCTATCTCTTGAATTTTCGTTACTTGGCACAGCAACAATCTAGAATTATTTATTGTGACAAAACGCTAGGGAAGCATCACAACCTCTCTTCCTGTTTCTGCTACTACTTGGTCTTTCTCGTTCACTTACACTCTTCTTTTTGCTCTCACTATATTCATGTAGAGCCCTGGGAAATATATTTCTGTTATCATCAGAAGATATATCGTATACAAAATGCAAAGACACGCTTTCTCAATTCACAAAGTAATATATCTCGTAATATATAAGTTTATTTCATAATTTTTATTAATATTATTATCAATTCATTTATTCATTTTTTTTTTCTTTTTTTCTATTTTTTTAAATTCATCTTATTTTTAGTATTCACATAATTTTTTATCTCTCATCACACAAGTGAAAGTGATTTTTTTTTTCTTTTTTTTTTTCTTTCTCACGTACAAACTTTCACGGCAAAATAAAATAAATTCAAGATTCTATATTTTTTTTGTTAAACTCTCAGATACCAAAAAAAATGTTATGTATACATAATACTTTTAACACTTTGCTATTCATGTGATATAAATGTGCAAACGTGCCAAAGTTTTAAATAGATATATATATATTTTGACCCAAAGTACTATATTATTTTATCTCTATCTACTTGGCACAATACTGTAATACATGAAATGACAATGACTTGTAAATTATATTACGTGACATTAAATATTGTATATAGAGATATAGTGTTGGCACTCATAAAATTGTCACATTCACAACGAATAAAAATTTGCGAATGAGTATGTTGTGACGAACGTCACTACAGAAATGTTTAGGAAGAGCAGGTAGCAGAAAGAAGGGTCTCGGGACACGGGACTCGCAGGCAAAGGCCATGCACGTTGGCCGATAGGGAGGGGAGAAGAAAGAAAAGAAAGAAAGCAAGAGGATAAGGAAAAAGTAAAGGATGGAGGATACAACTTTTTTACGCATGTTCCCAGTATGCCCGTGTAGAAGGGATGCTGGAAACAACGCAATAGATTTAGTTTAGCTAAAAAGGACGAGGTGGCTCGCGTCGCGGCCTCTCTCGCGTACAGGCAGGCGCGGTCGCGGGCATAAAAACCCATCGACGACTCGTGTAAAATCGTTCTTCGGGATATCTCACTTGTTTAGACTGAGTATTCGCAATACACAAAGCTTTGATTATTATTATTTTGTGTGACTACTCGCAAGGAGAAGTACTGAAACCTCTGCGAAGCATAAGCTGGACTCCAGTTAACTTCTGCAGATTGATCTGGGGAAGTGCGGTGGTTTCAAATCTGATCCACGTATAGCCTTTCTAAAGGAACGTGACGCCCAGTCTAGGCGTTACTATCTCATCGTGTATTTTAATCTGTACTTTGCATTCTCATTACAGCAGTTAAGTGGCATTGGCACACCCCTAACGTACCTGGGGCCCAATAATAGCTTCGGCTAGCCATAAAAGTCCAAGGTAGCCACCCAGCGTGGTTGGTGTACCTCTTGCGGATTCATAATTGCCGGATACGGCAGAATCTAAACTGATATTTGTTATTGTGATATTTTTGCAATAAATAATATCGCTGGCTTCGGCGAAAGGGTTAATATCGCTGGTTTCGGCGGATATTTATTTTATTGAATCGCTGGCTTCGGCGAAAGGGTTAATATCGCTGGTTTCGGCGGATATTTATTTATTCAATCGCTGGCTTCGGCGAAAGGGTTAATATCGCTGGTTTCGGCGGATATTTATTTATTCAATCGCTGGCTTCGGCGAAAGGGTTAATATCGCTGGTTTCGGCGGATATTTATTTTATTGAATCGCTGGCTTCGGCGAAAGGGTTAATATCGCTGGTTTCGGCGGATATTTATTCATTCAATCGCTGGCTTCGGCGAAAGGGTTAATATCGCTGGTTCCGGCGGATATCTATTCATTGAATCGCTGGTTTCGGCGAAAGGGTTAATATCGCTGGTTTCGGCGGATATCTATTCATTGAATCGCTGGTTTCGGCGAAAGGGTTAATTAACATCGCTGGTTTCGGCGAGTATTCGTGTACATTACCGCTGGATTCGGCGGAAGGGTTGAATCAGTATTTGTCTATAATAACGCTGGTTTCGGCGAGATATTAAAGAATAGACACGCCCACTAGCTTTGGGCACTCAAGTAACTCAGTGGCATACGGGAATAGTTTCATAGGGCATTATAGTACCCTGATACCTACACGGGGATATAACTGGTTAACTTTCGCGCTCACGCGGACCCCTATGGCACCTCCCTGCAACTGACACTTGCGATGATTAAACCAAAGGGTTAACTAACAGTTCAACCCACCTGAATGAGCGAGTTGTTGCACGCAGATAGATCAAGTTGATATCAAGTACGCCGGATAAAAACTCATAGGGATTTCGCTACCTTCACGCTTCGCAAGGGAAGTAAAGAGTAAACGTGTTGGTTAATGAATCTTGGCACCTGAGCTCAACGCAATACTAATTTAACACGTTACAAATTTTGGCGCTCGAACAGGGACCTGATTAAAAGAAGAGTAAAGAATAGCGAAACTCCGCGAAAATGAGTTCGCAACCGCGACCGGGTACATCTTACGTGTACAAGCTCACGAAGGAAGAGTGCAGAGAAGAAATGGATCGCCTCAGCATCCCATACGACGACGGAATGACAGTCGGAGACATGAAGAGGGTACTGGTAACGCACCTAAAGAACCAAGTGGACGAAGCCACGGGAGATGTAGAGAGCACCGAAGAGCAAAACTTCCCAGGGTCGGAGGAGTTTGATCGCATAAAAAATCGATCAAGAACTCACAGCAACGAGAGCCTGGCATCGCATGCGTCCATTACCGCACGGATGGATGGGTTATCGGCGGAATTACACGACCTGAAGAGGATGTTGCGAGATTGCTTGCAAATACGACAACCAAGGGTAGAGATCCCTACACAACCCACGGCCCCGCCCACAGTATCCATCGCACAGAACCCGCCGAGGGAATCACGAGCGAGAAACCGTATGGAAACGGTAGATCTAATAAGAAAATGGAACGCCATTTATGATGGGGAGAGTAACGTCCTAACATTCCTGGAGAGGATAGAAGAACTAAGTAACGCGTGTGGAATGAACCGCGATCAATTACTGAACTATTTACCCACACTGGTAAAAGGAAAGGCTCTAGCATGGTATCGTAACAATCGAGACGACTGGGACTCATGGGATGAATTCGCGAAAGAATTAAAAGAATTTTTCCTGCCAGCAGACCTCGAGATGAGGTTGGAGGAAGACATACGACTGAGGACCCAGGGCGCCAAAGAGCCCGCAAAAGACTATATCACGGCGTTACAAACACTAATGAGACGACACGGAAGAATGTCGGAATCGAATCAAATAGATAGACTCTATTTGAACTTAAAACCGGACTACCAACGATATATTCGCAGGAGCGAAATACTTTGCGTGAAGGATTTAATAAAGCTCGCAGACGAGCACGAACGGTTAGCCATCCGCGAGAAGAGTTTCAAGCCTCCCCCCAACCCAAATCTAATGTGGGCACCGGATACGGCCTACACAACAGCCAGAACAAGCACCAGAGATCACGACACTCGAGTGAATACCATTAATAATCCATATAAATGGAATGAATGCTGCTGGAGGTGCGGACAGCGCGGGCACAAACGCCCGGAGTGCAGAAACCCACCCAAATTATTCTGTTCCTTCTGTGGAGCAAAAGAAATAAGAACCATCGAGTGCAAATGCGAGAAACCTTCCTGGTATGGACCGAATAACAAGATAAAACGGCCCGAAGGATCAGGGAAGAAGGAAACAGAGGAAAAACTCACTACAAACCAAGCCGGGAACAATATAGCTTCCCTCGAAAGGGTAAATGCGGGAGACCCACGCCCCTATCTGCGGATAATGATAGGGGGGCGATACGTCTGTAGCCTCATCGATACTGGGGCCATGTGCTCATTTATTCGTGAGAACACATGGACTCAAATAAAAGAAAATATACCGGGAACAATAATCCAAGTCAACGCCACCGCAGGCGTAGCCGACGGTGGGTGTCTAGAAATACTGGGGCAGATAACATGCCCTATCAAAATACGAGGAAAAAAATACGACCTCCCATTTTTTATAGTACCTCGACTGAGTACAGAAATTATATTGGGGATGGACGCATTGGTACTAATGAAGTGCCAGGTAGACTGCAGCCGGGGTAATAAAACTATTCAATTATCCACAATTACCTCCCAAGAAGAAGAGGCATTACGGGAGATCCTGAAAGGGGCCGAGCAATGCACACAACTAATAGGGGTAACCAACCAAACGGTACATAGGATCAAAACAAAAGAAGGACAGCAGCCAATAAAAACGAGGTACACACCCCGCAACCCCGCCATGCAGCAGATTATAGACGACGAAGTGAATCAAATGCTAGAGGCTGGCGTGATTGAGCCGTCGGATAGCCCCTGGAACTCCCCTGTGGTCCTGGTGAAAAAGAAAAATAAGCAATACCGTTTCTGCATAGATTTTCGTAAGGTAAACGAAGTAACGGAAAAGGACGCATATCCTCTACCACAAGTAAATGCAACGCTCGATAAACTGCGAGGCACCAAGTACATTACAACCATCGATCTGAAAAATGGGTATTGGCAGGTACCATTGGCCGAGGAGAGTCGGCCCATCACGGCATTCTCAGTAGCCCGAGGGCATTACCAATTTAAAGTCCTACCCTTTGGGCTACACTCGGCACCCGCCACCTTTCAACGACTACTAGACAATGTGATTGGCACAGAGTTGGAGCCAAAAGCGTTTGTCTATCTGGACGATATAGTGGTACTGGGAGCTACGTTAGAAGAACACGTGGCAAATGTAAAGAGAGTGTTCCAACGGTTGAAGGAGGCAAACCTGCGCATTAATATTGACAAGTGCCAATTCATGCAAAAGTCCATCAAATATCTGGGACACGTAGTCGACGAGAAGGGTATACGCACCGACCCAGAAAAGGTCAAAGCTATACTGGAGATTCGAGAGCCACGAAACATGCGGGAACTGCGCAGTTTCATCGGCATGCTATCCTGGTACCGGCGATTTTTGTCTCATTGCTCAGAAGAAACGCAAGTCCTCACTCGTCTACTGAAAAAGGGAAGTCCGTGGAAATGGGGCGATGAAGAGCAACGTGCTTTCAGCGAACTAAAAAATCGATTGGCCAGTGCACCCGTTCTTGCACCACCCAATTTCAATTTTCCATTTACCCTACAAACTGACGCCAGCAATGAAGGACTAGGGGCGGTACTAACTCAAGAGTATGAGGGAAAGTTGCATGTTATCGCTTATGCTAGTCGTACACTCAACAGGGCGGAGAGGAATTACTCAGTGACAGAGAAGGAGTGTCTAGCCGTCGTATGGGGGATCCAGAAAATGCGCCCCTACTTAGAAGGTTACTCGTTTACAGTCATAACGGATCACCAATCACTATCGTGGCTGAAATCTATGGATAGCCCGGCAGGAAGAGTGGGGAGGTGGAGCATATACCTCCAACAATATGACTTCGTAGTGAAGTATAGGAAAGGGACTCACAACCAGGTAGCCGATACACTATCACGACAACCCCAACCCGGCGAGGAGCCCACTGACAGCGAAGACGAGACACTATGCTCGATAGAGACCCCGAATAATGGGGCGTGGTATGAGAAGGCGGTACAGGCAGTAAAAGAAAATCCAGAGAAGCACCCAGATTACTGCATAAAAGAAGGAAGGTTGTATCGGCATTTATTTCACCGCCTCGATAATTTCGACGAACCAAAGGCGTGGAAGTTATGCGTTCCTCAAGGGGAACGGCAGAGAGTCTTGATGGAAAATCACGACGCACCAACAGCCGGCCACATGGGGATATATAAAACCATAATGAGGATCGCTCCACACTACTATTGGCCTGGGATGAATGGCGATATAGCACAGTATATACGCAAATGTAAGAAATGCCAAGAGTTTAAACCCACCCAACAGCCGACGGCAGGAAAAATGGGGACAATGAGGGCCGACGGCCCATGGGACATCGTATCCATCGATCTAGTAGGGCCCCTCCCTCGTTCAAGTTTCGGTCACGTTCACCTACTAGTAATGCAGGACAAATTTTCGAAATGGGTGGAGTTACAGCCCCTCCGTGTGGCAAAAACGAAACCGATAATCAAAGCTATGCAGGAGAGGATAATTTACCGATATGGCCGCCCACGAATGATCATCTCAGATAACGGCAGCCAATTTATCAGTAAAGAATTTGAAGCGTTCATGAAGGACATGGGCATTGTTCACCAACGCACACCCCCCTATTCGCCCCAGTGCAACCCGGTGGAGCGGGCAAACCGAGTAATCAAAACCCTGATTGCGCAATATGTCGCGGGTTCGCAGAAATCATGGGACAAGAATTTACCTGCCTTTGCCTTTGCGATGAATACCGCAGTACACGAGACCACCACCATGACCCCCGCATTTTTAGTCTATGGGAGAGAAATACAGGCCCCTAACACTCTACATGGCAGTGTAGAGGGTATCAGGGAAACAGAAACGGCAAAAGTAAGCAATCGGGAGGACATCACCGAGTTCGTGAAAATAAATCTGGCGAAAGCATACACAAAACA
Source organism: Dinocampus coccinellae (assembly GCA_963920625.1). NCBI lineage: Eukaryota > Metazoa > Arthropoda > Insecta > Hymenoptera > Braconidae > Dinocampus > Dinocampus coccinellae. Next base: position 1,837,264 of record OY987188.1, on the reverse strand, counting down.
AAAAAAATATTATGACGAAAGGAGAAGCTCGTGGGTACCCAAAATCAGCGATTGGGTCATGAGGAAGGAACACGTACTATCATCAGCCAAAAATGATTTCACCGCGAAACTCGCGAATAAATATGTGGGACCATGCCAGATAAAGCAAAGATTAGGCCCATCAATCTTTATTGTCACAGACCGTGACGGGAGGAACACAAGGGTACACATAAAGGACCTGAAACCCGCATCCCCCCGAGAGAACGACCCCGCCACATCTGGGAACCAGACGGAGGCGACAAAAAACAAGGGCCCGGACGGATGGGATTAGAGAAAAGAAAAAAAAAAAAAAAAACTTTTTATTTTTTTTTTTGTTGAATAAAGAAACGAATAAAGAAGTACATAAATAGTAAAATGAAATAAAGTAAAACCCATATACAAATGGATAGATAAGTGAAAAAAAAAAAAAAAAAAAAAAAAAAAAAAAAAAAAAAAAAAAAAAAAAAATTATTTTCTTTTCTAAATAAAGAAACGAATAAAGAAGTACCTAAATAGTAAAACGAAATAAAGTAAAACCCATATACAAATGGATAGATAAGTGAAAAAAAAAAAAAAAAAAAAAAAAAAAAAAAAAATTATTTCTTTTTCTAAAAGGAATAAAGAGGTATATAAATAGTAAAATGAAATAAAGTAAAATCTACATACAAGGGGATAGAGAAGCGAGAAAAAAAAAGGGGGACAAAAAGACAAAATAAAGAAAGGAGGGAAAATCCGCACCCCCGCATACGACCAAGAACACTCGAGAACAAGGGGTAATAAACAACCAAAGGAGTAGATATAAAGTCCACCACCGCGAATGGAAGAAATCAGTAGAATTTTGAACACCCAACGAGATGGATCCGAAAACGAGACGCGCTGGGAGACGAGCGATATTGAAGGAGCCATGCATCGACGTGCCAGCACTCCTCAGGGAGTTGGACCAAGAAATCAAGGAGCTGGAAGCCACGCCACCTAAGGGAACGCCGAGGATTAGGAGCGAGGTGACATTTCAACCTCGGCAGAAGTTCCGCCTGATACCTCTGGACGCGACAGTGACCGAGGAGGCAGCCAAAACCCGAGAAAGGTTGAGAAGGGCGAGGACAGAGGCCCTGCAAGTACGAGACGAAGACTTCGTATTTAAAACCACGCAGGTACCAGTGGCTCGACCCACGAAGAAGCAACCCCTCAATCCACCCGGAGGACCCTCTTCCCGGGTAGCCCCAGACGGGCCCGGCGAAGGCATCCACCCCTGGCCCAAGCCTCGCCAAGTGAAATCGATCGCTATGATCGACCTCACGGTGGAATCACCTTCGCAAGCCACAGAAGACACCGCCGCGGGCCAGGCGAGTAGTGTCGAGGGGATAACTGATACGACAGCCGTGGGGGTGAACGTACCGCCCGAAGAAGCCGCAGGCAACCTACCGGCCCAGGCTTGGGGAGTGAAGCGACGTCGTACCCGCCGAGGATGGCGCGAGACCTACTACTACCGCGACCAGGAAGGCATCCACAAAGTGCGGAGGACCGCGAACTCGGAGACCGTGACGCTGGTCCACCGGTGGGACAACCAACCCTGAAAAGAAGAAGAAGGAGAAAAAAAAAAGAAGAAAAGAAAAAAAAAAAAAGAAATAATGATGATAATAATAGTGATGATAGTAATAAAGAATAAATGCGGATACATACACACACACACACACACTCGCATCCAATCACACACACACACACACCACACACATGCACATCCAATCACACACACACACACACACACATGCACATCCAATCACCTACATAACCACCCCTACCAAACACCATGTAAGAAGAGGGGAAGTTTTAGTTTCTTTTAATAAAAATAATGTTTTTTTTATATTTTACTTGATGCGTGAATTTTCTTGTGCGCCGGTTTCGGCTGCAACCCCATTTCTTTACCCCACTCATCAGATGAGGCTCAGACGCGAAAAAAAAATGGAAGCCGCGGCAAAGTAGACGAAACCAAGGAACAGGGGAGTAGGAAGAGAATGGGTCATTCTCTTGCGAAGGAAGGGGGGGATGTGACGAACGTCACTACAGAAATGTTTAGGAAGAGCAGGTAGCAGAAAGAAGGGTCTCGGGACACGGGACTCGCAGGCAAAGGCCATGCACGTTGGCCGATAGGGAGGGGAGAAGAAAGAAAAGAAAGAAAGCAAGAGGATAAGGAAAAAGTAAAGGATGGAGGATACAACTTTTTTACGCATGTTCCCAGTATGCCCGTGTAGAAGGGATGCTGGAAACAACGCAATAGATTTAGTTTAGCTAAAAAGGACGAGGTGGCTCGCGTCGCGGCCTCTCTCGCGTACAGGCAGGCGCGGTCGCGGGCATAAAAACCCATCGACGACTCGTGTAAAATCGTTCTTCGGGATATCTCACTTGTTTAGACTGAGTATTCGCAATACACAAAGCTTTGATTATTATTATTTTGTGTGACTACTCGCAAGGAGAAGTACTGAAACCTCTGCGAAGCATAAGCTGGACTCCAGTTAACTTCTGCAGATTGATCTGGGGAAGTGCGGTGGTTTCAAATCTGATCCACGTATAGCCTTTCTAAAGGAACGTGACGCCCAGTCTAGGCGTTACTATCTCATCGTGTATTTTAATCTGTACTTTGCATTCTCATTACAGCAGTTAAGTGGCATTGGCACACCCCTAACGTACCTGGGGCCCAATAATAGCTTCGGCTAGCCATAAAAGTCCAAGGTAGCCACCCAGCGTGGTTGGTGTACCTCTTGCGGATTCATAATTGCCGGATACGGCAGAATCTAAACTGATATTTGTTATTGTGATATTTTTGCAATAAATAATATCGCTGGCTTCGGCGAAAGGGTTAATATCGCTGGTTTCGGCGGATATTTATTTTATTGAATCGCTGGCTTCGGCGAAAGGGTTAATATCGCTGGTTTCGGCGGATATTTATTTATTCAATCGCTGGCTTCGGCGAAAGGGTTAATATCGCTGGTTTCGGCGGATATTTATTTATTCAATCGCTGGCTTCGGCGAAAGGGTTAATATCGCTGGTTTCGGCGGATATTTATTTTATTGAATCGCTGGCTTCGGCGAAAGGGTTAATATCGCTGGTTTCGGCGGATATTTATTCATTCAATCGCTGGCTTCGGCGAAAGGGTTAATATCGCTGGTTTCGGCGGATATCTATTCATTGAATCGCTGGTTTCGGCGAAAGGGTTAATATCGCTGGTTTCGGCGGATATCTATTCATTGAATCGCTGGTTTCGGCGAAAGGGTTAATTAACATCGCTGGTTTCGGCGAGTATTCGTGTACATTACCGCTGGATTCGGCGGAAGGGTTGAATCAGTATTTGTCTATAATAACGCTGGTTTCGGCGAGATATTAAAGAATAGACACGCCCACTAGCTTTGGGCACTCAAGTAACTCAGTGGCATACGGGAATAGTTTCATAGGGCATTATAGTACCCTGATACCTACACGGGGATATAACTGGTTAACTTTCGCGCTCACGCGGACCCCTATGGCACCTCCCTGCAACTGACACTTGCGATGATTAAACCAAAGGGTTAACTAACAGTTCAACCCACCTGAATGAGCGAGTTGTTGCACGCAGATAGATCAAGTTGATATCAAGTACGCCGGATAAAAACTCATAGGGATTTCGCTACCTTCACGCTTCGCAAGGGAAGTAAAGAGTAAACGTGTTGGTTAATGAATCTTGGCACCTGAGCTCAACGCAATACTAATTTAACACGTTACAATGTTAACAAAAAGAAGAGAAAATAATAATAATAATAATAATAATAATGATAATAATAATAATAATAATAAATAATCTACAAACTTTTTATATGAATGTGTCAGTACAAATGGGTGTTAGAAGGAATGAGAGACATGAGAAAACTCTCATGTGAATATACTACATTCATGCATTTATATATATGTATACGGTAATTTACGGTATCTAGCGTCGACCATAGGATTAAGCAAAAGCCGCAGTTGCTGTGCAAATAACTACGTGTATATATATATATATATATATATATATATACAGTACAAATGTATATATGTACTGGCCTATATAAATGCTCCATGGTATCACGGTAAATTGTAAAAAATGCAGAGAAAAAAAAAAAAAGGTAGAGTGCGAGAATACGTCTAATAATGTTCAAGCCACACCAAGTGGAAGAAAAATAGTACACATATTATATTATATATGCATGGTACAGCTACTATTACACACTTTTTTATTTACAGTTGTTACTTATACTTTGTAGAATCAAGTAAAGCTGATTATCGGAAGAATAGAAGAAGAATTTTTCCTTTTTATACTGATAACAATTAAATATATAAATTATTCATATTTTTTTTTTCTATACCAATAATATATTACATATATATTGTATTAATGTTCTCTCTACTTATTATTATTATACAGTATAATGGATCTGATTAATTTAATAATGACATATAATAATTAATTCAATGATCCGTCAATAGTGATAATAGAAAAATAGATGAAAATTTACGTGATGATCCGCTCGTGTCTTATTATACACGTGAATTATTCATATACATGAACAGCTTCTAGTGTATGTATTAGATTTAATGTATATATATATTAGTATTTGGATGTATACTGCATCCGAAAGCACCAGCTTTCATCAGCTCACTCATTCACTCTCGCAAGATTAAATATTTGCATATGAATAAACAAACAAGTAAGTTTAATTATTATTGAATTCAATAAAGTTGATTTCTATGTCATTATTATTACAATATAAATACACAGTTTATGTTATGCAATAGTAAAAAAAAAAATTTTTTTTAATCGATTCAAGTCAATATTGAATGAGCAATTAATTGCTATAAATCTAATTTTTTTTGTTTGGACAGGAATAATATTTATACACACATATATACATACATACATATATATGTTTTTAATGATTTATACGATTTATAATCGTGATGAAAATGTATGGAGAAAGTCTAGGGCTTGCCAAAATTTAAATTTATATACGTAGAGTAAACATATGGGTACATATACATATGGATATATATATTTATATGTGTTACTTTAGTGTAAATCCGTGAAATGCGATGCTCAAAATGAAGAGGGTGGATGTTATTCAAGGTGAATAATATTTGTTGGTAAAGATTCAAATAAAATATTTAGATTATGTTGAAATTATATTATAGAGGAAAATTAATAATATCATTGTAGGTATTTATTTTGTGGACATAGAAGATTGAGAATAAAGAGAAGAAAATAATTTTTTTTGTTGGTTGGTTTGTTTGTTTGTTTTTTTTTTTTTCACTATTTTTTAATCTATAAATACATATTGAAAAATATCCATATGTTTGCGCATTTAAGTACGTGCTTGTATGTATAGGGTGGATAAAATATTTTGAAATTGTATCAACAGAATGGGATGCAAGATTTTAAATGTACAGTGGTGGAAATGCGTTAAACCACAGAAAAAATAAATCAAGCGATTGTGGAGATTAAAGCCCATGACAAAATTGAAATAGGGATTAAATATATAAATATATATATATATATATATTTACATAGTTTATCTTGTTTACCGAAGATAGCGTAAACCTGTACCTTTAAAAAAAGAAAAAAAAAAAAAAAAAAAACAGAAAATTTATTTGAAAAATTATTTTCTGCATCGATAACGTCCAAAGGCACGTGTTCTAGAATATTTTATCCTCATTTGTGTGTTTTGTCGTTGATGCGATAGACAACAATGAAATAAATTGTCCGCAAACAATTTTATGTTAAGTATCAAAATCAATTCTCACCTTCTTGGTTAATATCATATATATATATATACATTTTTTTTTTTTATAAATACTTATTGTAAAAATTGTAAAAAACTTTCAACCTATGTCACATTGATTTATGGTCTTGGATCTGAATATTTTGGTAGTATCAATATATATATGTGAGTGAGGAAAAAAAAAAAAACAATAATAATAATAGTGACATCAGTAATATTTGTCAGGTGCCATATAACGAATGTGTCCTGCCCGCACATTTTCAAACGACATATAGAACAGTGCATGCACATCACCGCGCGTACGTGACATTAAGCGCAGGCTAAACGCGTATTCTCCACACTTGCCTTACCTCTACAGCAAATGTATTCTCTCCCTTTTCTGTCGTTATATGTCGAATATAACCGCTGGGATATGATATTACAGATAGACGTTCGTTGAGCGTGCACGTGACGCCATAAAATGGAGGGTACGACGAAATAAGATCTGTCGAAGGCTGTTACCCGAATCTCTTTTCCTTTTATTTCATTATTATTATTATATATGTATTTTTTTTACATGGGGTGAGTGAGTTGAGTAAAAAATGACCAAAAATATGAATAAAAAAAAAATTGCGATTATATATTTTTTTCTTTTTTTTTTCTTGTTTTGTGTATTCACAATATATTGCAATAAATTTACAAATATATTGCATTATTCAATATGATGCAAGAACAATTTTATTTTCTACCTTTCAAAATGTAGATATACGTAATTATAGAAAAATCTGTCATTTTTATTCTGTTGATACAAATATAAACAAAAAAATGTGTGTGTGTGTATTTACTGGAAAACTATAGAATTTATGTATTGAATGAATATAATTGATGTATGAATTTCAATTGACAATTGAACATATGCGCAATAGATAAAAAATGTCATGGATAAAATGGAAATTATACTCGGATAATTGTTTAACAAATATTGATGAGAAATAGTATGAAGGTGAGGAGCGAGAGACAGACGGATGTATCATGTAAAAACGATCATAAACGAAAAATCAACTGTAAAATATGAAAATGAAGAGAACAAACAAATCATATCAACTGATGATCCGAAATATATTGCAACGATAAATAATAATTGCATCATATTGATTTTAAAAAAAAAACTTTTGATTAAAATTTTTTTTTTTTTCCCCTATAAAAAGGAAATACATGATCAATTATTTGTTTACACACATTTTTTTTGTTGAACGATACAATAAAAAAGTGGTATGAGTATGTAATACGGTCTGGTTGAAAGGAGCGCACAGGTATAAAACGGATTCTTCGAGTATATATACATGACTCGTATATATAGCGTATTAGGTGAGTAAATGGGAATGGAGAAAAAGAGAATACGATGCAATACAGTACACGGTGCAGTGATGCAAGAAGGTGTACAACCATGCACAGCGTGCGATCGATCGTAACTCAGTTTAGTCACAAGAGTGTGGCAACGAACGAGAACAAAAAGGAACGACAGTAGGAAGGGACTAGTAGTAGTAGTAGTAGTAGTAGTAGTAGTAGTAGTAGTAGTAGTAGTAGTAGTAGTAGTAGGAATAGTATACTACAGTAGTTGTACAGGGAGAAAGTTTTTAGGCGCCACGCCAGGATATAGTCCGCCCTCCATTTATTCCGGAAGTCTCGTGATACTATTTCGAAATTCGCTGCGAATTCCCTCCGTCAAAGCTCGTATGCTCGTGAGAAAAGTGATAATTACGTTGATAAATTTTTTTTTTTTTTCATCAATATAATCTGTGATTACAAATAAATCCTATTTCTATCTATCTTTTATTCGTTATTGACAACATTTATGATTGAATTATTATTTACACATCAATTATATCAAAATTTGAACAAATTTTTTTTTTTTTTTGTTTCAATTATTTCAATTATTTTCATGAAATAATGACAATACTCACACACTTTTATCTTCTTGTTATCCACTCGTGTTACCTGTTAGTGTCTTGTCAAGTGATCTGTCCATGTTTGTCCGCGTTTAGACAGCTCGAATTGGTCTAGAACATCAAATGCATCGTGAGAGATGCTGGGTGTCAACGATACTTGACCTCTAGACCACACACGCACACACACACACACGCTCACACACAGAGACACAACGAGCTACGAGACCGTGCATGAAATTGATTGTGGTTAACGATAAAGGAGAAATTGCAATTGCAAGATGTTGGCAAGTGACAGTAGTTCTATAGTACTAAATACACACATATCAATAATTAATTTTAGTTTTGTTTTGTTTTTTTGTAATGTAACACTTTTTACATTGTAATCATGAGTATCTCATGATAAATTTGTAACTAAAGATATAAATGTTGAGTAACTAATCATTATAATTATTTTTTGTATCATCTTCTAATACATTTTTCTTCAAATTTATTTCAAAATATTATTATTATTATTATTATTATTATTATTATTATCAATTTTTTTTTTCCTTTTAAACTTGGGTCAAATTTAATTCCGATATTTGTTAAAGTTCGTATATACACGTATCTGTCGATAGGGATAACAGAGAGACCACCAATATTCGTTCTATCAACCATTGAACGATATCCCCCATCTACTGAACATTTTATTCGCTAAACTCGAATGAATTTCATCGGTTGTACGTTATCCGCAAGCTTTTCTTCTGTAACCTATGTGTATTTCTGTGTCCCATTTATATATATACGTAAAGGCACAGACCTGCGGGTACCAACGGCGCTTTCTGTCATTGAGTTTGCAAAAGCCCGGGAAGTAAAAGTAATTTAATCGATAGTTCCTCCCGCTTTTTCCATTGCTCTTTGGCAATTCCCTCTCAGCGGACCGCTATAGTGATGTGAGATTTGAAGTATAGAAGGGGAGAAATAAGATGAAGAAGATGCGAAGGGCGGAGTATAATAATAGTATAGAGGATAAGACACTATCCAACTTGGTAAAATGCGAAGTTGCTTGGGTGGGCAAGAGTCGACATTCTGAAACTGGTAGAAATCAAATAAAGTCAGGGAAAATATAAAGAAGAAGAATGGTGATGATGAAGAAAAGTCGAAGAGAAATAGCAAAAAAAAAATGTGGTAAAAGAGCGAGGAGAAAGAGAATGAAGAAAAGAGGAAAAGAGGAAAAGAGACAAATCAAAAGAAAAAAAAAAAAAGATGATAATAAAGAAGATGAGAGGGGGAGGATGAACGCAAAAGTCTCGGTGAAGAAAGTCAAGACGGGATAGGAAGTTAACCTCTTCAAGGGGATGTCGGTCGCACACCGGCTGGTTGCCTTAGGTATAAGGTAATAAATTTCACATCCGTTGTGCAACCAACCAACGGATAGTGCACAGTCTGTGAGTTGCGGAGGGCTTCTACTTCACAACTTCCGGCAATTTGCAACGTCATAGGGATGAGATGGGAGAAATGAGAGTTGAAGTAGGGGAACTGTTAAAGGAAGGAAGAAAAAAAATATATATAAACGTGTGTTGTATAGAAATTTATTTGGCTTTTGTGAAAGTATATTCTTTACATACATATAAATTTATTGTGTTATTTTATATATATTTTTTTCATATTCATGTCACTGAGTATGAAAAAATACCTCACATTTAATCCCATGTGTACTACTATTCCATGTCCATTTACACTATCATGAAAAAAAAATTTGTTCCTCGTAAATGTTTCAATACTGTACTATGTACACAGAAGGGGACGAGACAAGTCGGCATAGCGCCCCCGAGGAATATAAACACCCTAAATAGATTTTGAAATAGTACTTTTCGTCTTCGGTGATGCCAGTATGTATGAATTTTAGCTTGTTATCTCGTAATACATCAATTTGAAGAAGAAAAATGATAGAAAAAAAAAATTCAAAAATATATTGCATTTTAATACATAAAAATATTTGAAACATAATAATGTTGAATAATATTGAATAATATTCCTAATTTCATGGTAAATTCTAAATCAATATAATAAATATAAATAAATGAAAAATAAAAAATAGATAGAAAAAATTCACTCTGTAAAATGTCAATGCAAATATTGAAATTTGACTTGACAAAATCGTATTCAAAATCACAAGCCATAAAATTCTAATACCTTTTAAAATACCATTGCTTAAAGATAAAATTGAAATTCCTACAAATTCAAGCATTAAATAAGAAAGAAATAAAAAATGATAACAAAGAAGTAAAATTTCGTTTTAAATTCCTTTCATGTTTTATCAAAGGAATTATTATTTTCCACTCAAAATATATTTACATGTGCCACTGAGTTTGTAACAAACAATATAATATTTGATGCAACGACACATGGGAATTCTAATTTTATATCTGTCAACGTAATTTTATATTCAACCTTTCTTTCTTTTTTTTTTTTTTTATTTCTCCCCTCATCATTTTTTTCTTCAACAATGAACAAATAATAAAACAAAAACAAAAAAATACGAAGAAAAAAAAAAATTGTAGATAAAACTCATTGTTGTCGAGATTCTACATGTCGTACATCAAGTGATACAATATATTCTTACAACAATCAATACAAACACATTTTCCTTCCCTACTTATAGTCAAAAAAAAAAAAAAAAAAACTAAAACGTATATACCCACGAATACGCGTATGAAACAAAACAAAAAAAAAAGACACGGGCATCGGTACATTCTACCAAGTATCTGAACTCCACAGGACAAATGGCTCGATTTGTCTTCAATGGTGCCAGGAGGGCGCATTGAAACTTTCTTCACTACAAATCGATGGTATGGTGGAGAAAGTACATACAGGAAGTAAGGGGTGGTAAAAACACGAGGGGAAGTATAGATGTAGAGCTTACTATACCTCTTGGCAGAACTAGACGAGAAATATCCCCGAGTTAGAATCGTCGGGAGATGCATCTACCACGATAGTATATACACGTTTTGCGTTCCACTGGGAAATTCCCTTCTCACAATCACATAAGTATATAGTATATTGAGATATATATAGATCTATATAGATCTATATAGATCTATATCTGTATATATTCTCAAGGCGTTTACGTTGTCTGATTTGTGATGGTCTGGATCTTTGCATTCGCATACTCGGAGCAACTTGAGCATTGCACCAGTACAATAATAAGGCGTGGCTGTACTTTAGACAACTATTTTGTGCCCACCAATGGAAAATTATGCGCCACTGTATATAAATATCATTGATGAAAAGAAAATAAAATGAAATAAAAAAAAAAAAAAAAAAAAAAGAACATGTGTATATTTATCTCAATACCATGAAAATAATATTGAAATATTCATAATTATTTTATTTAATATCTATGTACAATAATTAAATTAAATTTATATATTTAATATAATGACAATTACATATATTTTCGGAATATAATGAATTTAGTACTAGTATTATTCATACATTCAATGTTATTGCATTGATGCAGTTAAAAACAAATGACGTATGTTGCGTGTATTGTAATAATTTGAGATAGGAAAATGGATATACAATGAACATTATCCTCTATATGTATATATGTTATATGTATCAAATTCAACTCAGTCGAAATATCAAGCTAAAATACGATGGTATATCGACATTTATACCTCCGGTGGCTTTGATCCATATGAAACTTTGGGCCGCGTGGTATTATGTACCAAATACATGGTTATACATTGAACAACATCAATCAGTTATTGGAATATTTCTCTTCAGTTACTACCAATGCACATAGAATTTCAATTAATACATGTGCCACCTCTAACAATATCCAAAAACACACACGCACACACGCACACACGCATTTTCACGCAACATATTCATACATGTGTATTCCATATTTCCATTGACATATATAAAAAAAACTTTAATTCAATCAAAATATTTTTTTCTACTCACAATTTCACATTTTTATACACTTTTATTAATTTTTTTTTTTTTTTTTTTTTTATCATCATATAATTTTAATTTATCGAAAATATCTACGTTAAATTTGTACGATAATTGTGCACAATGAAAAACAATTTACACGATGGAAATCGACAATTTTGTTTTTTTTTTTTTTTTTTTTCAATAGAATTCAGGTATTCCTCTAATTTACATCTAGATTGTAAAATGAAGATAAAAAAAAATCATACAGAGATATATCCAATTAGCAAATTGTAAAATACATATACCATTTGTTTACATAAATGTGAATATACGCGATATATTAGGTAATTCAACCTGTCCCCAGAGAGTTGTAATTAGCAACAATATTTTCCTATCGTACAAGTGGAAGAGAGAGAAAACGGCAGATAACGAGAGTAGGTGAGAGGAAGAGAGAATTAATGGACACGGTAGGGAGAGCAGAATGTAAACATTACCCTGTCATCGTCCGTCATGTGCTCCCTCGACCGCTTATTAGTCAGAGAGGCGGACGAGTGGCAAACACTTGCCAATCGAGGCACATCAGAGCTTCGTGTCTAGTCCTTGGGGAATACATTCTATGAAACGTTGAAAGGGTTAAGGGACACACACACAATGAGATAAGGCTGAAAGAGAAAGCAAGTGCAACCGACGTGTATAAGTAGTCAAGTTCAATGTACATTGAATATAATGTGTATTGACTTATCCAATTGAACACGACCACACCCAATGCACGATGTCTAGAATATCACATAAATTCATTTCATCCATCTCATCGATTTTCAATTAATTTATTATATATATATTATATATACTATTTTATATTTCAATATATGAATAAAAAATTTTTTTGCTTTTATCTATTTTTTTTTTTTTTTTTTCCAAATTGTAATTCGAATTTCAATCTATCAATTGCGGGGTTAATTAAATTGTTGGATCGGTTGTTTCGTTACGCATCCGCGTATGTCAACTTGATTACTTGGCACCCATGAGTTCGTTAAATATTTCACTAACAAATATATGTATATTTTTATGCAGAGTGGGTGTTTATGTAGAAATAGTAGAGGGAAAATTGTTGAATTGTATTTTGTGTGTATCCTAGTTATAGATTTTAATTGAACAATACGATAAATTTATCATTTATTTATTTATATAAAATTACATCCAAATGAATGTTATTTTACTCCATTCAATTTATTATAGTATTTTTATTTTTACATATGTGAATAAATTTATAAAACTCATTCTATCCTTTCGTGTATATATCTCATTGATAAATGAAATTGTGTAATTGTGATAATTTTTAAATTATCAAAAATTATATATGAACATTTTTTTTTATTACAATTGAAGTACTGAAAGACAATGAATTTCTTTTGAAAATTGAATTGTATAGAATTTCGTAATTGTATTGTAGAAATGAATAATTAAAACTTGAACAAAAGCTCAAAGTAAATTTCGTAATATCAAAGTCGTAAAAATATAGTAAGCAATTCATATAATAGTGAAAATTATCTATTTATATTTATGCAATATTAATTTATGATTTATTATGACTTGTTGATAATTTGTAGAATTTCTAAACGCTGAGATTATCACGAACACAATGAAATACAGTTTACGTAATAATTTTAGTTACTATTATTAAATGGTCTACACAAAAGCGGCTTATTGTTAATGATTATAATAAACTGCACTTTCATATGAGAAATTATGAACATCTTCTCCAAAACATTCAATATTGAATTTATTCAGTTATTATTGTTAGTAATGGTGATAATGAACTTGATAAATTTATCCCAGGCCTAATGTCACTTTTTTTCATGTAAAAACTCGTTAAATTTATTTCACTCGGCAAATTTTTTGTTTTTTTTTTTTTTTTTTTTTGTTTAATGCATTTGTAATTTCATTTTTATGTTGACAACATATATATAATGAATGAATATCGAGAAAAAAGAGGATGAAAAAAAAAAAATTTCATTGCATTCGATGAATTGCATTTACCATTGAAAAATTATCATAATAATCAAATTTAATTGATAAAAATAAAAATCATAATTGTAAAAATATATTGAAAATAAAATAATATTATTACTCTATAATGGTAAATATTTTCCGGGTACACGTGCCAACAAACACTCTATTTATATTTAGACATTATATTCACTCTTTATTATTATTATTCTTTTTTTTTTTTTTTTTTTTTTTTTTTTCTTATTCCACTTTGTAATTTATATTTCCACGCATATTTACATTTTTATATAATGTTTTTTTATCTTTGTAAATACAAATATTCATTTATACTTTCATCCTGGATTCATCAGGAAATTGTTGTATAAACAAAATAAATAAAAATTTACATAGTCAACAACTGTGTAATTTATAATTACTGTATTGAACCTAAAATTAAATGAATAATATAATATAATATAATATGAGAGTATAAAATATAAAGTAAAATGTAAAATTAAATATCGAAAAAAGCATTGACTAGTTGAAGCAAAAATGGTTTCAAGCGTTCGAGAATAAATGAAAAAAAAAAAGATGGAAAGAAAAAAAAATTTCTACTATCCCGTAGAAAAACATCTGTATGAAGACAGAGAGTTGACATAGCCTTGGGTATATTATGCCAGAGCACGTAACGCGGTAAAACATAATCTCTAAACAATACGAACGCAAAAAGTCCTGAGATCTACATGAAAGCAAATGATATAACCTTTGGATGTGAACGAAAAAGAAAAGAATAAAAAAATATATATATATGTATAAAAAATAGTGGGAGAGAGAAATATAGTACCACCAAATAATCCAAATATCGTGAATAATACATGTTAGGACACAAAATATAGACGGACAGAATGAAGGGAAAGAGAAAAGACAATTCGAGAGAAATACTAAAGCTCGAATAATGTAAGTACTGCATTAACATTGTACAAGCTCATTTATGTGCATAAATGTGTATTTATATATATTTGGTAGTGTAAGGCGAATAAGGTAGTGTAAGTCTCCTGAAAAGAGACTTCGGATATACGAACTTTCTTGTTATACGTTCATGTGTGTGTGTGTGTGTGTGTGTATATAATATATACGTGAACGAACCACAAGGGGGTGTATCTAACCGTAAAATTATCGGTACTTTTCTTTTTCTCTATATTTATTTTACATTAACTCATTCATCTAAATGATCAAACAAAAAAATTCACTTTTTCTACTGTATTATTTTTTTTTTTTTCTTCAATTTTTTTCACCCTTTCCCTCTTTATTTCATTCATTACAATATTTTATATTGATTCAATATTATTCAATTGATACGAGGTCAACCTGAATTAATACATAAAGTACAATTTTCACTTTGTTCTCGGATAAAATTTTTGAATTGTTGGATTGAAGTTAAATGAACAAATGAAAATATTTACATTATATAGAGGAGAATCACATTACATCAAATACTATAATATTACATTTCGATATGTAATATATATAATTATATACACATTTATCTATACATTGTAGTGCCGACAAAATACTCATGTCAATTATTACAAATCGTTTCGATAGATCAAAGGAATAACCTCGTCAATGAAATACCAGTGTATATTCTCTGTAATGTTATTCACATGGTGAATACCATTTACCTGCGTGGTCGATTTTGTTCGCTCTAGTGTACGTCCTCTGCCTTATATATATACGTATGTATATATGTTTTGATAGAGTGAGCGTCATCCTAGAGCTTGGGTTTATCCTTTAGTGACATTATATAATATATACAGTGGATAACTTTAAACTTGGCAAGAAATTTTAATGAAGCGGAAAACTATTGGCATTTCACAATCGTACCCTCAAAACGGCTCAAACTAAATGTCACACATACATAAACACACACGCCCACACTCATTTACCCAACCATTATTGCATCCCTTTGAATCATAATGAACTACATGACGCGGGAAAGATAGAAATCAAGTAATTCACTATTTAATGTATGTTCAATTGATCATTTTTTTTTTTTTTTTTTTTTTATATATATATTTCTTCCCTGACTGAAGTTTTCCTCCTATTATATAAAAATAATATGAAAAATACATATTCCAATTTGAATTAATCTTTCTTTATTCCTGAATTTCTCCAATAGAAATATTAAAATGAATCGACAAAAAAAAAAAAAAAATAAAAAGTAAAAAATAATGAATAACGAAATAAATATCATGGATTTTATAATATTGATCTTCGTAATACTCTATAATATCTTTTTTTTTATTCCTTCATAATTATAATCCTTTTTTAAAAGAGGATCCGCCAAACATACAAAAATATATATAGCATAGGATAAATACAAAATTCTTTGGTGTTTCACTCTTATTATTATTATTATTATTATTTCTTTTTTTTTTTTTACCTATCCGATTTCGTCCAGTGCCAAACAGTAGTTTTATGTAAAAGTAAATTTATATATATAAATGGTTATGTATGTGATCTCATTCATTCGAGATAAGGGTAGACGAGGTTATAAAATATATGTATGATCGAGTACTTCGTATTTTTTTTTTTTTTCTGTCCTCTACCCATTTCATATACTTCATCTTCAAAATAGAAAGTTTCAACCCTATTTATTGATCCTCACTTGGGTAATACCTACAAAGCTTTCGATGATATCGTGTAATATAAAGTTGAAAATCTCGTGAAACGATGGTACGGAATATCAATCTTATGGATGTATATATGTAATAGTAAAATAGTACGTATCTTTATATGTAAATTTACTTTTTATTTTTACGTAAGCTCATTGAACTCTTTCGGCTTCAACACATTTGACACTACTACTATCCTTTTGTATTATCTGTCGTCCTTTTCTTTCATACAAGATAAATCATATAAACTTCTTTTATTATTATTGAAATTATTATTATTTTATTTATGTATATATATATATATTTTTTGTTCGAAATTTTTAAACCCACAGTCATCACATTTACTGCATCATTCTCTACTTATTTTTTATCACTCAATACCATAATAATAAAAATGATAATAATTCGTTTTCATCTATTTTTATTTTTATTTTCCTATATGACCAAGAAGATTTAATGAATTTTGAATAAATAGCAAGTATAAAATGACTCGTCAAACGTATCCAAAATGAATTTCACAAATGAAAAAAATTATATTATATATTCATGAAATTTTCTCATCCTGAAATTCTAAAAAAATGATCATAGCAACAGTGTATCTCTATATAAAATCCCGTATTATATTTTCATATTTTAAAATATGTTACATAAAATCCATTAATATGAGATAGATAATCTGATGTATGCACAATGAAAGTATCATGGTAAATATCAATCATACAAATACAAACTTTATTTATTTATTGATTTTTTTGTTTGTTTAGTTTTTTAATTCAAAATCATTAATACAATATTTAATATAGTGTTATAAAATTTTCGAATGTCCTGTAAAATATATCATCTCTAAAAATCTCTTATATCTATCTATACTATATAAATATATTAATTTTATACAAGTAGAGTATAATAGCTTATAAATATATCACAATTTTATTTTATTTTTGTTATATATATTTATTATATATTTATATTTATATTTTTTTATTCTTTTATGCTCATGTCCATTACTTTCCCATCTACCTTTCTTTCCTCTATTGTTGTCAGAACAGGATGGTACTCTATGTGAATTTCCAATCTACTTTATTATACTTATATAGATATTCAGATATATACATACACACATATATATAGATATGCATAGTCGTCGAATATTGAGAAAGCCGTTCTTGCTGGTCACATTTATTATCCGAAACAGGTACCACACCAAGCCACAGGCACTTCACATTTATATTCTAAACACCCCATCGTCCTGAAAAGCTGTCGTGCGCGAACTTCCGGAGCGGCCAAGCGTTTTCCCATCCTCAAGGCGTAGGGAAGAATCGGTCGCGGTAGTCCAAACCAACAAATAATATATCTTTGCCTAGTTTTTCGTACCTTATCTATTTTACCTCATTCTTTATGCATATAACTATATTATCTTCCTTCTATATACTCATCTTTATCTCTTCATTTCATTTTACTCTATTCATTTGTTTATTTATTTATTCTTTTTTTTTTTTTTTTCTTTTTTTTTTCCAATATAAAAATATAAATTAATATGAATATTAAAAATTGATTAAGAAAAAATTCATATTATCATATTTCTTTTTTCTTCTAGTTTTTCATAATACAGTGATGTTGATTAACAAAAGTCTGCACTAACAAATTCTATAAATAAAAATGTGTAAAATAATAATAATAATAATAATAATAATGTCAATTCTCAATGTAATAATATTATATTGTTCAAAGTTTTATATGATTTATATGAAAAAAGTTCTATAAACGAACTTACGTATCAAATATAGTTTTAAATATATACCTGTATATATGTATATATTGGGGTTGAACTATAAAATTGCGAGCGACCCTTAAGAATGAGTCATACCTGAAAACTCACGTACATAGAAACTCGCGTATTTGTAGCATAGATTTACGAGTGTTTCTTGAATGGTCTGTAAATTTTCTACTCTCTCTATCTCATGCTAACGATCCAAAACTTTTTTTTCTTCTTTTCTTAATATTTTTTTTTTTTTTTTTTTTTTTTTGTTTGTCACCAAGCATATCTCGTATATTCTTGTTTCTACAGTATTTCCCAATCATCTTCTGTATCTTTCACTTCGCTCTCAACACTTTTACCACATCTTTCACCACACTCAATTTCACTTCATATACCATTCTTTTATTTTATACAAACAAAAGTTTTACTAAAAATTTATTCCCACAGATATACCATCATATATATATATAATATTTTTTCACTTGTTACTTATGTATTGATGATGTGCATGATAATTTCTTATTTCTTTCTTTTTTCTGCCATTCAATACTTTACCCATAAAAAATAAATGATAAAAATAAAAAATAATAAAAATAAATGCCCTAATAATATTTATTCAAGCATGATTATATTTAATATTATTTATCTGAATTCATAAAAAATTTCATTTATGTTATTTCGAGGTAATTAAGTAGATGAGGTGACTCCTCGTATTATCCTCTCTCACACTTTGTCGCATCAATTTTCAAGTCTCCAATTGAGACAGGCCTTGCGCGCGTTCAAGTGCAATTTCATCTAATTAGTCGGCACTTCCCGACATTATTTCATCATGATTCTTTATGATATTATTTTAATGGTAATAAAAAAATTATTTTTTTATTTTATTATTTACTATCATTATTTCTGGGGGTGAAGGGGATTTTTTTTTTTCATAATAATTCGTTGAATAAATGACAAATTACTTCATTAATTGTGAATTTATTCAATTATAAAAAATTCGTAGGATATTAAAATTAATTTCCATCCTCATGATAAATATAATTATAATTGAAATAAGAAATAATAATAATAATAATAATTATAATATTATTGTTATTATTATTATTAAAAATGAAGTAAAAATACTCATAAATTAGATTAGTTGTATTTTACTATGTAAACGAATTTTCGCGCCACATAACGACGGCATAATTTATACAATAAATTATTTATTTTTTGTATTATATATATATATAAATTTGAAATATGTTGAACGAAATATCAAATACGTATATATTATATCGCGATAATTAA
Organism: Dinocampus coccinellae; assembly: GCA_963920625.1. NCBI lineage: Eukaryota > Metazoa > Arthropoda > Insecta > Hymenoptera > Braconidae > Dinocampus > Dinocampus coccinellae. Next base: position 1,817,891 of record OY987188.1, on the reverse strand, counting down.
GGAAGATCGAGACGATCGAAGTACGACGCCCGAATTTTGATGCATGAAGCCAAGTATATTTTATCAACTGCCGGGAGCGTGAAGCTCCTTCAAACTTAAATTTATGATCGTAACGTTACTGTGAAATCCAGTCCCTGCTCACGCCACAAAACCTGAACATACGATATATATACAGTTGTAAAGGGAGTGAAATCTTGCGCATTTGATTTATGTAAGAGAGTGCAAGAAAATAATGAAAGATTTTTTTTATTTTTTTATTTTTTCCAAATTTTTACATATCTCATTGTGGTAAAAATTAACGATCACACATTTATTTTTCTACTTTTTATATTTTATTGTTCTACAATTTCGATTGATTTTGCATTAATATAAATATTTTATCGACAATATATATATGTCATAATGTATTATTATATATACATAAAGAGTACGGAAAAGATGAAATGTTTGGTAAAGGTAAAATAATACGCTCAGGACATATAAAAACAATGATAAATCGTCACACCATCGACTGTGCACAATGAATCATATTGTCGGGGATTGCTGCGATTCTTTCAAATAAAAACAATAAAAAAAAAATAATAATAATGAATAAATAAATAAATAGAATAAAAAATAATTCCATAGATGTATGAGTTTTTACTGATAAACTGAACGAATGTGAGTATACTTTTTTGTTTACTTTTTTCATATTGAATACCTATTAGAATTTTTTACATTATTTTGTTGAATATGTGTATGAGTACTGAAGTACACTGATAAAAATTGACATTAGTATATCATTCGTGTTGTATATTTGTAAACAAACATAAAATTTATTTACCTGCGTACAGGTGTTGATGGGAAATTTTTACTCTATATTCACGGACATGGCATTATCTGGTAAAACGGAAAATAAAAAAAATGATAATAAAACAACGGTCTATTATTGATTTGTGTCATTATTATTTTTTATTGTAGATAAACATTTGTCTTTTATTGTTCTCATATTTTTAGTCAAATATTTGTATTTTTCGAGTGATTATCAGATTTTTATAATCATTTGAAATACCGAGCTCTGAATAATCTGTGTAATACTTTAGTTTTACTTGTGGCTTAACGAAAAGTTCAATTGTACATTTTGATCTTTCACAGTTGAGTGATCTAGAAAATAATTTTCAAAGTTCAAAAACTTCTACATATATAAATATATATTATGCATAAATTTAACTTTTCAATTTTACATAAAGTACGAGTTTAAAAAAATAAAAATAAAAAATAAAAAAAAAAGTTGATAAGAAAATTATAACTTTCATAAATTTTTTCACATTAAATATATGAAAGATTGTAATTCCTCTATATCACTGAATGAAAATTTCCAAAATTAATTATGAATTGATTAAAATAGAAATTATATAAAGTAGTAATAATAATAAATTAAAGTTGCATTGAAAGAATTTCATAGTATTTTTTGAAATAATGCAACAGTAATAAATAACTTGACTGCAAAATTATTTACTATCGTCTTTTTTATATCCATATTTTTCCGTTTTTCTCCCACTACTCTTACTCCTTCAAATCAATAATCTTATTATCATTTATATTTTTAGCACCACCGCAAAAAGTCGAGATCAGCAACTATCCAAACCAGAACAAAATCGAGTTGAGCGTTGGTGAGTCGAGAAGCTTGGAGTGCACAGTCAGCCTCGCGAAACCAGCTGCCACGATTGTATGGTATCGCGGAAATTTTGTGATCAAAGGTGGCGATACGAGCGTCACACCAATCTCGATCGAAGACGGTAAGTTGTGCGCTCGACTTGTATGAGAAAAGTAGAGAGTAAAAAGGGAAACAAAGAGAGGGTTGTAAGCGACAAAGTAAAAATATACAGCAGCTGACGTGCAAAAGAGAGAGAACAAAAACAAAAAAAGTGAGACAGTTGGAACAGCAAAAGCGGCCAATTCAGATTGCTCGAGTATTCTAAGAAGTAGTGCATACATACATATACATATACATGCACATACACATAAATGTACACGTATACGTCTGTGTATTCCCTTGTATGTTGCAATAATCGAGTGAGTGGGTGTGTCGTGCAAGTGACACAGTGAAAAAGGCAAACATATGCTCAGACACAAGGCCAACCCACACACATATCCATCTCACTTTTTTCTCAAATATATATTTTTTTTTTTCCTCAATCGTTCATCAGTTTTTTTTATCCAGCAATAATCCATTATAAAAATTTTAAAAAATCATTGAATTAAAAATAAAAAAATATAAGAAAATACAGTGAAGAATCAACTAATAATTGTAACAAAAAAAAAAAAAAAAAAAAATGAAATATTGAAAAGAAAAAAAAATATTGCCATGACCTCTATACGTGATTGTCTGTATGAGTAATCACGTATAAAAAAAAATCCCAATGATCCGTGAGGGATATCGGATCTCTTCGTGACCCCCAAAAACCACGCGGTAAAACTTGGACGGATATGAATCGAGGTTAGTTTCAAGTTTCATTGAGGGAATGAAAAGAAAAGGATGAGGGGAAGAAAGTAACGAATGATACAGAGAAGTTGGTATACAGGAGAAATGGATATATACGGAAAAGAGGTGAAAAAAAAAAAAAAAAAAAAAAAAATTAGGGTAAAAAAAAGAGAGAAACAGAGTGAGCAAGAGATATACAATTCGAACCCGACGACATTTTTTTCAAGAGAGTGATTCCCGCACGTACATCGCACAACTATCGATTCTGTCTCTTCTTTTTCTTGACTATCTTCATCTCTCGTCTATATAAGCTTTCAACTGAAGAAAAGGATAGTATAGGGTATTTACCAAACTTTCTACCAAACCTTTTCTCCCGTTTCCCCGTTCCTCCCTATTCGAAGTACCTATTTCTGAAAAGTCATTTGCTCCAGCTGAACTCCCTCGAAAAGCCTTGCACGAGTCTCTATATCCTTATATATATACCTACTTTCACTCTATATATACCCCCCATTCCACCTTGCCCCCTACTCTTTCTTTCACTCGATGGACGTTTTTGGCTTTAAAGTTGCAAAACGATGGAAACAATGAAAAGCAAAATATCGCTTGTGCCTTATAAGAGTATGCGGCGGGCCCAAGGGAGAAAAGAAAAATCCTTCTCTTTCTCTTTCTCTTTTTCTTTCTCTTTTACCATCTATCCAACCTTTTTATGTGTATATACATAATTCTGGCATCGCTCCAAAATCAACGTTTCCTACGTTCGCTCGTTCGAGCCTTCCTTCTTTCTTTTCCTTCCTTTTTTTTTTTCTTTTTATTGTTATTATTATTTTTTTTCTTTTTTTTTTCATCTTTGCGCGCAGTTTTACTGTTTTCCTTTCACCCGCCCATACTCATTCGCAGTTTTCCATTTTTATTTTGCTTCTCTTCTTTCATACTTTAGTGTACTTCCTATCGTCCTTTCGAAACTGGTTACTGCACTAACTCCACGTGACGCAAAAGTGTAAATCTCTCATGGCATTTGCACCCTTTAAAAATAAAATAAAAAAAATTTTAAAAAAGGAAGAAAAAAAAGGAAAACAATGTAAAAAAAAATGAAATAATAACAACGGAATGAAATATATTTTCAAAAAATATCGGGGAGTTGTTAAAGTCAAAAGCGGAGGAGTCGGTCGAAAGTGGATATATATATATATACGAAGTCTTAGTTGCTCTGTATATATGTAAGTAGGAAAGCCACGAATGCGGAAATAAAGGAGTTGAAGAGCCCGGTAAAAGCTGGAACCCAAAGCTTTTAGCTGAGATTTAACCTCGAATTTAATCTCCCACTACTTTTCCTCTCCTTGCCTCGTCCCATCATCATTCTATATGTGTACGCGCTGCCTTATTCCGGTATTGTAGTAGCTGTGGTACTCGACGCCTCTCGACTTTGCTCCACTTCTCAACGATCAGCTTGCAATGTCTTTCGCTCGCTCACTTACTTACTCATTTCAAAAAAAAAAAAAAAAAAAAAAACTTTTCCTCATTTTTCTCTTTATTTTCACGTTTATTCTCATCTGAATACAGACAAGGAAGCACCAAAACCAGGCGAACTCAAGAAAAAGCTTCAGAAGTTTGATACTCGCAGTTCGATAACTATCGTCCCCACTGTTGATGATGACGGTATGGATTATGCCTGTGAAGCACGACATCCTGCCATTCCAGTAGACAGACCAATGAGAGCTATGGTAAAGCTCTCAGTTTTATGTAAGTGGAAATTTTTCACTACTCGCATTTATTGGAATTGATTTTTTTTTTTTTTTTTTTTCATTTTCATACTTATTAACAATAAATATATGAATATGATATGTATATATATATTTTAGATCCACCAGGTGCACCCTACATCGAGGGCTACACTGAGGGTGAAACGGTACAACGTGGCCAGCGTATTGAACTTGTTTGTAAATCACGGGGTGGTAATCCACCGGCTCAAGTTGTTTGGTTTAGAAATGACGAAGTTAAAAGCAGTTATTATCGTACATACAACAGCATATCGGAAAATGTTTTATCATTTGAAGCACAATCAGAAGATGATAAAGCACGTTATCGTTGTGAAGTATCAAATGTAATGAGTGTTACGCCAATGAAAGTTCATGTGGATTTAACAGTACTTTGTGAGTTTTAAATACAAATATGTGTGTAAATTGTACATGAAAATTATACCTCTCTCTCATATTTGCCATTATATTCGAATTAATTAGTAATTATATAAACATTTGTATATACGAAAATGTTTGTTTCAATTCAAAACAGTCCGTCCAGCGTCGGTAATAATTAGTGGACCAACTGAAGCTAAAGCTGAGGAGAGAGTCACTATAATTTGCACTACAGAGAATTCAAATCCACCAGCAGAAATCAAATGGACAGTGGCTGGCAATGAATACAACAACAGCAATTCCAGAACATATTTAGCATCACAGGGTGGATGGATAACAACATCAAACATTACTTTTTATATACCTCGTGATGCACGCAGTATTGTTGTTATATGCCATGCGCGAAACAAAAAACTCGCAGATTATACAATGAAAACTCATATAATTAATGTTATATGTGAGTGTGACATGATAATATGACAGTAGTGAAATACTATTCAAATATCCGTGTCATGGAGGAATTTGTAACTTTTCATTTAAACCACTAATATTATTTCAGATCCTCCGGCAAGTTTAGCAATCTCAGGTTACGAAGAGAATACTCACATTGATGCTGGTGCTGTCTTGAAACTTCTATGTATCGCTACTGAGGGAAATCCTCTTGCTAACGTAACTTGGTACAAGAATGATAAAGAGGTAACTAGATGTGTTACAATTCAAAATGTATAATTTAATTTTCAATGGAAAAAGTTTTTTTTACAACTATGTACTTTTTATTTTTTCGATAAATTCATTCAAATTTACTCAAATTTGTTTTATTTACTTGATTTTTTTTTTTTTATTATTATTAATTTTCCAGTTGAATGGTACAGTCAGAATGAAACAGCATGTTGTAACAAATGAATTGGAAATCCTCGTTAATGCATCAGACAACAATGCACACTTGAAATGTGAGGCAGAAAATTCAGCAACCGCATTTCCAATGAGTAAAAAATTTGTATTGCAAGTTAATTGTAAGTATTATTATTATTATTATTATTATATATATAATTACCAATATTTTATCCAATATGAACTAATTCATATATTTCAATTATACGTATTTTGATTACGAATTACAGTTCCACCGGTACAAGTGAAAATTACTCGAAACCCAGAAGAGTTTAGAGTAGGACAAATTGGTAAACTCATCTGCGAATCTAGCTCGAGTAATCCACCAGCTGAAATGTCCTGGTGGAAATCTGGTATTGCAGTTGAAGGTACGAAGAATACAACACGAATCGGTCTTTATGGTGGATTTGTGTCGACTGTTGAATTGCAACTTCAACTAACTGAAGATATGAACGAAGAGTTGTATACCTGTCAAGCAAGAAATGCACGAATGCAAAGAACTACTCATGACGCAACCACTCTCAATATTTTATGTAAGTTCCTTTAGTTAATATTACTACTTGATTAAATATATAAAAATTAAATGTCACATTCCAAATAACAATTGTATTTTAAAATACAATTATAAATATACAGACAAACCGATATTTACATCGATGGATCCAAATGAGTTGGTGGGAATGGAAGGAGAACCTTACGTGATTTCCGTAACGGCTAGAGGAAATCCGACAACGATAAATTTTACATGGACACGCGATGGTGCACCATTGAGTCGAGATAATTCGAGAATAAAAGGCCGCGAATCGACATTAAATATCACTAGGCTCCACCGTAGTGACGCCGGTATATATATATGTCAAGCCACAAATAAAGAGGGTTCCACCTATTATCAACTTAACCTCACGGTCCAATGTGAGTGATTCAAATATATATATACACTTGTTTTTCATTTCTATTCAATTTTCACTAACATGAATTTATGTATTAATTAATTTCAGATGCTGCTGAAATAAAACGAACGTCAGAGTCAGGTATGGTATATCCATCTGATAGTGACGCTAAACTGTTTTGCGAATTGGATGGTAGTCCCATTGGTGATGAATACGTGACATGGTATAAAGTTGGTTCTACTGAACTGTCCAGTCGGTACTCAACGTCTTTCACAAATAAAACATCATATCTTCATATCAACAATCCTAGTGAAGAGGATGTCGGCGAATATCGTTGCAATGTTAACAATGGAATTGGAAATGTCACATCGAAATCCATTCTTTTCATCACTAATTGTACGATAAATTGATTAAATTCCATTTTCATTAATCATTGCTTCAATAATATTTTTTAAATTACTTTTCCACTTACATTTCTATCTTTTTACTTTATATTTTTCAGTCGAACCACAAATGATGAATTCACCAATTACAAAAAAAGCGGCAACAAATGTAGGTAACGATGTTAAATTGTATTGTAAAGCACGTGGTTCTCCATTACCTAAATTTATATGGTCATATGGTGATAAAACAATACTTCAAAATGCTACAACAGAAAAATATAGAATCAGTCATAAAGAGGTAATGTCCATATATCTATTCAATTATTTTAATTCAAACTTGTCCATTGCAATTATCATATTGATGAATTAATCTTTTGACATTTATCGTGATTATTTTGCTATATACACAGTTATCAAAGCTTGAAGCACAATCAACATTGACGATTATTCATGTAATACAACGTGATTATGGCAAATACAATTGTCGCGCACAGAATACCGTGGGACACACGTCAGATGTTATACATCTTGATGTGACATCGCCACCCGATCAACCAAGTGATCTTGAGGTTTACAACGTCACTCATGACAGTGTAACGCTCGCTTGGAAAAAAGGATTTGACGGTGGCTTACCCACGTCATATCGAATACGTTGGCGACAAGCTCTGGATTATTTAGAAAATTATTATTATTTGGATGTCGCACCCGGATCATACATGACAACAATCAGTGGCCTCAGTTTAGCCACTTACTATGTTTTTAGTATAATGGCGAGAAATGCCAAAGGAGAAAGTGCATTTTTACCAGATCTTGTCAAAGTTCAAACATTACGTGAGTATTTCAAAATTCCATTCATGAAAATTGTAACAAATTCATTATTCAATTCATTCGTGATTCATTGTTCGTTCTCATAAATCATTCATTGTAATCATATGCTTCAGTTAATATGACATTGAAATTAAGTTTCGGAAAAATAATGGAAGGGAAAAAAAAAAAAGAAAATTGGAAATGGTATTTAAAAACTTGCATGAATATTTCAGTAGGCAAAAATAAAAAAACAATTCGTTGAGAATAGGCAAGCAATTAGTGGTCAATGAAATAATTGAAATTTGTGTAATTACACGTAAAATTAAATTGCAATTTATGAGAGAAAAAAAAAATTGGCGGATAATTCCGATTAATATAGCATGAATTTTCAAATTAAAATCAACACAACAAAACACACATTGGCATGCCTGTAAGACATTATCCATATCGAATTTCCTGTTAGCGCATAACTATTATTGACATTATTATCGATATTTGGAGCCTCGATTCCCGTGGCATATAAAACACATTATATCAATTCTTTAATTTTCGCTTACAAGATGATAATAAATTGTGTAACAACAGTATGGCAAACTAAATAATTCAACAACTACATAAAAGGGAAATTTCTAGTGAAATTAAATGTAAACGTAACTAAGGGTCAGGTGCATGAATAACACTTGGGGTGACGGGATTATTGGCTTGGGTTACAGACGAAGCTCCACCAACTGAGTTGACCGCCAACGAGATTAACTCTTCCTACACCATCGTCATAATCATCGCTGTTTCCGCCTGTGCTTGTCTACTCATTGCTACACCCATACTCTATGCTACATTAAAGTCGAAAAAGAAGGCCCACCGCTCTGGTAAATATTCCATTTTCATTTATATCTTTTTTTTTTTTTTGTTCTTTGCTCGGCTTTAGGACTCAGTACGGGCGAAAGTCAGCGGGATGTTATACTGGAAAAAAGTGACTTCCCAATGAATTATATCTATACGGTAGCAGCAACTTCTATCGTCTTTTTTATTATTAATCTCTTCATCATGTTATGGTACATTGTACGAAAGAGAAATAAGGCTCGTAAGTTTACACAATAATTTCTCATTACCGTGACTCTGTAGTCCACCCTCCAGAGAAAAAAAAAAAAAAAAAAAAATTAAAAAAAGGACTACATTTATTTTATCTATTTAATTATTCATTTCACTTTGTCCGTATTTTATGAATTGTGTTCATTTTTGATTTATAATTAAATGACTGTCAACTAATATTTTTTCTTTTTCTCTTTTTGTTTAAATAGGAATCAACAAATCACAAACGGCTGACATGTATGCACCATCAACCGTGAATGGCGACACAATGACTGGTGAATTGAGTTCGGTTTCAGACGAGAAGAGTGATGTTAACTTCGACGCTAATGATTACGTGGTCAGTGCGATCAGTCAGTATGTTCTTAGTAACAAGTAAATTGCGGAGGGTAGGTTTGAGTTCTGTTAACACTGTTTTGTTTTGTTTTTCTTTAGTTCATTTTCATTTCTTTCTCTACAATTTATTTATTGATTTATTTTAGTTGTTTCTTACATACCGTTCCCTCCGTTCGTCGTTTCATTCTTTCAATTAACTAACGATTACTTTTCTTCAATTTATTCTCATTCGCACCTATCGCCTGAACTCGAAAATTCATTTATTTTATTGTTTTTTTTTTATTTAATCATTTATTTATCGATTGCTCCATTGAAATTGTGATAAGTAGATAATAATTAAAAATATATTATTGATTTTAAAAATGTGTGTGCATGATTAATCATGAAAAAACAATGAATGATAATAATAAATAGATATGGAAAACAAATTAATAATTATTATAGGTAATAATGATGTAATTATTATGACAATGATGGAAAAATTTCGGGAAATAATGGGTAAAATGAACAAAACAAAAAAATCTCGATAATAAATAAATAATTTGACAATACATGTTGCAATGTGATTGAAACAGGACGAGGGAAGGAAGACTGCAGCTAGTACATATTTAATAGATCAGAGTATACAAGACTTTAGTAAAGGCGGTCTGGAAATGCAAGTTCACCATCAAGGAACACTTGGTCGACGGAGTAATCATGTACCAAATGTAATGCCAATGGATTCACCACCGCAACGTACCACTGCCAGTGGGACACTCTCGGGTGCGTCACCCACAACTGCTACTCTCCCCGAGGCGCTGCATAGGTGCAAAAACCTCTCAAGTTTATCACTGTTGATGTTTTCCCATTATCATTGCTGGCCAGACTCGTTGATTCTCGGATCGCGAATACATTCACACATAATATTTAATCAAAAAAAAAAACAGAAACAAAAGAATATCAATTCAAATTCCAAAATTATGATAATAGCACGGTAATATTTGTTATCATATGAATAAGTAGAAACAATAGATAAACTGAAAGTGTGAGAAGATGAGAGTTCTCTACTATCTTCCTTCATGAAGAGAACTTGTTCATTGAGGACGAAAATTTTCTCGACGCGACACGAGAATGTCCGTAGTTCCGAGTTGTTGACGATTCTCATCCAGACGAAGCACCAATTATTCTTGGTAAACACAATACACCAAAAGTGCATGTCTGGGCTTCGATTGTCATTATATACACGCGAAATACATTTTCATGCATGATTTTCATGTAGAATTACTTCACTCGTTGCTCGCTTTTTTCAAATTATTCCTAAACATATATGAATATGCGTTTATAGTCTGGCCAGATTCATCATCTTTACCCTCGATAATTTATCACTCCAATTTCATATTCACACTAGTAAAAAATGGTGGAAATTTTTTTTTTTTTTTTTTTTCTTTTCTCTTACAAACATACATAATGTGTGACTATGAATGAGAAGATAAAATCCAGAATTTTCTCTCAATCAAATTTATTCACTTCATTTTGGCATGAATGCAGATGCCTAATTGGCTTGCTTCATTGATTATGATTGATACCGTCGTGATAAAGGCATATCAAACTAACCAATGAAAATGCCACAAAGCATCCAGAAAAAAAAATTTTTTTTAATAAATAAAAGACTAAAAATAATACACTTGCGAGGTTTTTGTTTTGTGCATGCAGATTATTTGTGTCACAACTGATCAAATAATTGCCATTTAGTTATATATTTGGAATAAATAATAATAAATATATTTAAGCATAGGAAAAAATAAAAATAATGCTTCTAAAGTTATTGCATTAATTGCAATAATGAATGAAGGAAGCAGTAATAAGATAAAATTGATTGAAATTAATGAAATATTTATTGTCACAGTTTCGAAATCGAGTTACATCGGGAATCCCAGCCCAGCCCCGCCCAGCGATGTAAATTTCTACAGTGTGGAGATGGACAGTGGCCGTTATACGGGATATGAAGTGAATTCAAGCCCGGTACCGGTGTTGAACGAACCCGGACCAGGCGCCTACTATCCGTCCCTTGGCACCGCAATGCATCACAGCGTCGGCACATTACATCAGACAATGGGCATGGGCATGGGCACAGGCACGGGTACACTCACGAGGAACCGAACTTTACCGAGACCGGTGCCCCCCCCAGACGTCACTGTTATGACTGCAGGAACAAAGTCACCAATTCCACCCTCGGTACCCCCCCCGCCAGCTACATTTGCACGTGCGGGCCCCATCCCCGTACATTCCCACGGGCATCCATTGTCAACTTTCACGTCGACACCGAATTACTCCGACATTGATGGACATCTTGTCTGAGACCAGCCAGCAGTCTCGGTTGTACATTTGCCACAACATCAACATCAAGATTATAATATTTTACCAATCGTACCATCAACAATGCCGAGACTTGAAGTTAAAACTCGTTCAGAACGTATTACTCGATTATAATTTATTTCATCAACAATAATTGTGTATGAAAGTGTGTGATATTATGTGTGAATTTTAAATAATTTCATCTAACGGTGATTATTCAAATGAGCAAAATATAAATGTGATTTTGAATTGCGAATAAATTCAGTGGAGTTCCTAAATGATTGACATAGCAACGAGCAAAACACACCATCATCATCATCACCATCATCATCATCATCATCATCATCATCATCATCATCATCATCACCATCACCATCACCATCACCATCGTCGTCGTCGTCGTCGTCGTCATCGTCATCGTCATCTTCCGTTTTTTTTTCTCATTCTCTCAGCTTTTTTATTGTCTTCTTTTTTTTTTTTTTTTCCTTTACGTCTCTGTACATAAATACATCCTGTAAAAATGGCTGATACAATAGTTACTCATCTGCGTTGCTCTTTACGTTGGCACTTTTAACGCGTGAAAATAAATACACGCAGTACTATGTATATGCACATCAAAGTCAAGTGCCCACTTTTATTCTCAGAGTTGGCTCTCATATAAAATATCGCTACCAACTTATAGACAACTCAGATTGTCGCGTTAAGTACGGTCGTTGGCAAGCGCACTTTAAGTCAATACAGGAAAGCTATATAGAAAGAGAATAGTTTACGAGCAGCGGTGTTAAATTTCATCGTCTATTTTGTGCAAAAGCTCAACGGCTATATATATCCCATGATACTACCATCTCATCCCCAATGTAAATTGGTTTTCAAGATAACACGTTTATTCGAGCCGTGAATTACACTTATCATCAACGAATCATGCAATCATAAAATCAGAGAAATATTATTTTTTTATGTATTTTTTTTTTTCTTCTATAAAACAATGCGATAACATCAAGTGATATTTTTAAATGTTGTAATAAAGTAATCAGTTATCTCGATTGAAGAAACGCAACGATATTTTTTTAATTATTTTTTTCTCTCAATTGAAAAGAAAAAAAAAAGATATTAATGTATAATTTATATTTTATTTAGATCATTTGATGAAAAAAAAATTATTTTGCCTACGACTATGTGCAATAAAAGTGGGCACCGTTGGCTAAATTTTTATATAACAATCTATATATTTATATTTTTTTCATTTGTCGTCAATTGATTTTTAATTATCTAATGTAAATAGTTATTATTAATATAGAAGTAGAAAAAAAAACAGTAATAACTCTCTGATAATTGCTCGATGAAAATTTAGAAAAATAAAAACAATGAAGACGTAATAACACATACACAGTGAAAAAAAGAAGTAATTAAAATGGATCATATGAGGGTCTCACTTATTAATTGAATTATATAGACTATCAATGAGAAATAGAGAAAAAACAAAAAAAAAAAAAGGAGATTAAAAATATGAATAAAAATGAATACTTTGCTGTATTTTAGCGACATCAAATTATTACTGCGTGTGCATTCAAAATTTTATTCGCGTTATATTGGACGATACATGTTTCCATTTATCGAAAGCCTAAGTAGCATTGGCATATATATTTTTGAATAATAATAATTAATGACTAAATGGATAAATTAATTAATTAGTTAATTAATAATAATAATAATAATAATAATAATAACAATAAATATAATAATAATAATAAGTATACTAATAAAAATGAATTTTTTTTGTTAATCAAACAATAAAGCACGCGTGTATGGGGATTGTGTCAATACTCATCAGGAAATATTGCCGTAGCATGGAACATACCCATTTCTATGAGATTTATAAAATCGCAGTATATAATTTTTGTATTGTATTTATTATTATTTTTTTTTTTTATATATTACTCAAGTACATATTTGCTATTTGCAGTCTCATCAATTAGCAATAAATATAAATAATATAAACAATTATGGAATTCAATTATAAATAATAATAATAATATCATTTAAGCTTGTTTGTGTTACAAAAAATTCATTTTATATAAAAAAAAAAAAAAAAAAAACCAACAAAAAAACGTGAATTGTTACCTCAATGTTGATTTATTTTTTACTTTTGATTTTGGGTAAAAAAAAATTCTATGGAAAAAATATAATGTGAATGTGGTTTTATTTCACGTTAAAATTTCATTTAAACAAAATTCATGCTTCAAAAACAATTCATGTGTGTGTGTGTGTGTGTGTGTGTTATGTGTATTAAAATTTTAAAGAATTACTCTTTGTCAAATTAAGTACATAAAGTGATTCATAACACCAATTATTGCACATCAACATCATTAACGTAATTACTTTTTTTAAGTATTTTGTTGAAGAGTTTTATGAAGTAAGAATTAAAAAATAAACGAAGAGGAAGAAAAATAAATTTAAAAAAAGAGTAAAAAGAATATACTTAGGGTACGCCAATTGTTATTTGATTATTGCAATTATTTGTTGATGTAGATTCTTATCCAGGCTTATAAGACGTGTACTGTTATATACTGCTGTTATAAATGCCGTGTGTGTATGTAGCCGAAATTCATCGGCAGCGACTGATGATATTGAAAAATGAAAGATGACGAGAAGAGAAAAAAAAAAAAAAAGAAATTCACGTCTGCTCAATTAGAGGACATGTTTGCGCATAAATAAGAGTTATATTTACATATTCATGTTTTATATTTATAATTCAGACAAACAAAAAAAAATTCATCTATACATAATTATTCGACGTAATATGGAAAGAGTGAAGGAAAAAAAAACAACAAAAATATTCGATAGATTATGTAATCTCCAAAGTATTTGCTCATCAAAGTGCTAAAAGACATGTTTGAACGGACCGATATTCGTCCAATGGTACCTTGGAGATGGACATACCATCATCTAGATACGGCATGATATTTAATATTTTAAAATCGATAATTTATAATTTCATTGGTTATTCTAAGACATAGTCAATCCTAATTATACAATCTTTACATGTAGGGTGAGAGAAATGGAAAGAAAAAAATTATTGATTTTAAACACACAGTTGTACATAGTGTAAATATTATTTAGATAGATATGAAAAATTAAATAAAAATAACGAATTATATCAAAGCTACGAGGAATATTTAAGAAATAATAATAATAATAATAATGAATAAATAAATCGAGAGCTTTTGTAATATGGGAGAAGGTCCGTATCACTTTTTACCGTTATTATTATTTTTTTTTTTTTCTGATAATACTCATCCAGAATGGTGATGTGGTCTCACGATATATCGTTGACCCGATTGAAAAAACAAAAAATTGAAAAGAAAGGAAAAATTAACTAGAATATATATATATATAGTAAAAAAAAAAGTAGAAGAAAAAAGAAAGCAAATGATTATGTATGTATGTTGTCACTTGTATTCGTATTAATTTGATTTTTTCCTTTATTCTTTTCAACAAAATAAATAACGATCATATGTAATATCAGTTCTATGATAATACATCGTGTCGTGAAAATAATTGGGCACTAAGAAAAACAAAAAAAAAAAACAAAAAAAAGAAAAGAAATTAATAAATAACATATTTACAAATAAAAAATTCCAAAATTACTATTTCAAATTTCGCATTCATTTAAACCATACCGTTTTATTACTGGTATGCTGCTTCCATTTATGTGCCAACACAAAAAATAAATGTTTTTGATAAATTATATAAGAAAAATATAAATAGTAATAATATCATACTGTTATTCAATAACTTCATGATGAAAAGAAAAATAAATAAATAAATAAATAAATAAATAATTTTTAAAAAATTACATTGAATTTAAAAAAAAAAATATTATAAAGTAAATACAAATAAACGACTTTTAAGTGTTGAATGTGTAAACGAAAAAAAAAAAAAAAAATGAGATCACTAGGAGCAATCGTCACTGTTTTTGAGTACAACGTAATACGTTGTGACAATGCTCTCTAATTTTACCGATGTAATGTATATTTAATACCTTATCGGTATACATTAATTATTGTAAATATATATAGTATTTTTACATTCTAATTCTAAATTCCATTTTCTGATTCTAAATGGTACATTACTCTGTGTGCTTCGCCTGTCATCTCTGCATCACTCGACAATCTCGTGAATGTACGTGTTTCTTATTTTAAATATAACATTCAATTCATTATGAGGAAAAAAATATTATATTAATAATAATAATAATAATAATAATAATAATAATAATAATGATATAAAAGAATAAAAATAACAGTAACAAAATTTAATAATGCATACAATAAACTCATTTATTTCATTCGTCACAATGGCACCATTTTTTATATGTTACAATGTAAATGTAATACGTACGTGTCCACTCAACCTGATTATACATTTATTATGTGACAAATATCATGAATTTAAAAATAATTATAAGGTTAATTTCTGATACGAAAACGAAAAAAAAAAGAAATAAAATGAATGTTTTTGTTCAACTGCCATTTAATTCCTGCCTTTTATATGACAGATCAACATGTGAATCTAACGAAAAAAAAATTTTTTCGTCAAGTTATTCAATATTAATATCTGGTATTTTTCCGCCTTCGACTGATTATAATTATTATATACATGAAAAAATTATTTGTCATAACGTACATATATGTGTCTGAATGAGTATGCGTGTATTGCCGGACAGAAAAAAAAATAATGAAAAAAATGAAAATAATTTTCATTAAAAAATAATTTTTGAATGTAAAAATTATTAATAGAATAGCTTGAGAAATTTTCTTTTCTGTGCATATGTGTGAAGGCAGAGTGAAGCTCAGCAGACTAGTCCTTAATTTAAAACCAAAGTAAAAGAGAAAAAAAGATATAGTGATTAAGGATCTCCATCATCATGTGTACACGTTTGCGAGTCTTAACAAGACATAAGCACATTAAACAAATCAATCATTGTAATTAGGTAAAGTAAAAAAAAAAAAAAATTAAATATAAAGTAAATAGATAAAAAGTAAGCAACTCGTTATGAATATTATTTTTCATTAATTAAATTTTTTTTTATCTATACAATGTATGTTTATTTCGACATTATCGGTGATAAAATAATTATAATTTTCATTAATCGGCGTTAAAGCAATAACGCATGCTGTATCTTGTACATCTTTTCTGTTTTTGAGATTACAATTAAACGTCATTATAAAATAATTATCTAAAAATGTATTAATCATTGTTCATTAATTTTAATTTTTAATTTTTTTTTTGTTTTACTGTAAGTAAAAATAAAATCCTGATACAATATATTGAAACACAATGATGGCACATTTCCAATTTTTATTAAATTAAATCACTGGTGAAAAATAAAATATTCATGAATTTCAATCTCTGTCGTAAAATCTTAAATGCAGCGCCACACACGCAAAATGGCAGATTTTCTCGTAATTTTTCTCGAAAATTGGCGATAAATCAGCCGTTTTTCAATCGTGGCGTCCCCTTTAATATTTTACGCCAAAGTTGGAACTAGCAAAATTTTAAATACATTATTTTCTATATTGAGAATATAGTTATTAATTTATAATATCGTTGCTTATAATAAAAAATATGTTGAATAAAATTACAAAATTATCCAATATATTTGACAAGATCTCATGTGTACATGAGCACAACTATTAAAAAAATTTTTTTAATTTATTATCAATTAAATTTATCCGAGCAATTACTTATTTTAGCTCAAGTGTAACGTATTTCGATGACTCTGAAAATTTTCAATACTTTTTTAAAAAAATTTCTATCATTGTTCAATTAACGGGATTCAATGACCAACTTGTGACCTATCAGATGCAATTTTTCTTTTTTTTTTCATGAAATTCTTCAGATGAGATGTTATTTTCTTGAAGCCTCCTCACGCTCCAGTTATTGAATTCTTTGAGCGAAAAATTGTATGTTTTGATGTTTATTTATCTTATCTACCATTTTTTTTCTACTCTGCTCTAACTGAATTCATGATAGTAGTTTTTGTATATTGAAAATTATTACTGTTTTCATTCTTTTCTCACTATCAGCACAGTTTAGCAGAAAATACAATGTTTCATCAAGCATAGTCATAATGGACAAGAAACAATACACTTGGAAGAAATAAAATTCACTCTATTAAATCGTATAATACTTGAATGGAATTCATGAAACGTCGAAACTTTTATTTAATAGTCCTGTGGCGTCTTTAAACATATCACGAAAAAACAATCTTATCGGATGGATTTATCTACGGAAACAAAACAAAAAAAAAAACTTTCCTTCGTATCGGAACACATTATCATTTGTATTCACTGCCCTTTGCGAGTGTTCGACGCGCCATACAAACCAAATAACTCGACCAGTCAGTAGTCGCACGTTTCACTATCACAACGTTGGAACCAGCTCACTTTTGCTATTAATCCTTTAAAAATAAAAGGATTTGTGTGTTGCTCATCGTTGCTACTTCAATACATGAAAATTATACGATATATAAATGATTATATTTGTTGTATATTTGTTGTATATTTAATAAAAATAAACTTGGTCTCATTTTTGATTCATGAACATAGCGGAATTTATCTGCTTCCATCAAATCAATTTTAGTCTTCTCAATTTTTTACCTTACTATTTTGATAATTTAAAATTCTCTGTTTTTGACTTTGACAATTCTATAATAAAAACAATACACAAATATATTGGCATATCTAAAAAAATTGATTCATTTAAAAAATTTCTAATTATTTGACGTCATTTGACCTATTAGCATATAATGGAAGGGACAAATCATTGCTTTCCCTGCAATATGAAGATATATAATCCGGTTTTAAGTCTTTTCTCTCCGCTCTGTATGGTCAAGTTCTAGCCAATGTTCTGGTTGTCTTGACGGGAACCAAATCGCTTTTACCTATTCCTCTCAGGAAGAAGGGGCTCCATGGAGTATAAAACCGTAAGAGCAACTCTTACAGAGTTCAGTCCGTGTGAAAATCCTGAGCTTTGCCATCGCAAGAATTCATCTTAGTACATTGTTTTGTTATTTTTTTTTATTACAAGCCGTAACGAAAAGATGTTGCGAGTGAGTACAATTGATAAAGTTCAACAAATCATATTCACATACAGAATTTAGAAGATAGAAATAATATAAAAAATTAATTATCATTTTATTCGTTTCTGCAGTGACTGTTATTATTAATTATATTAAATAAAATCTGCGCTTATATACATCGGGTGCAATTTTGTTTATTTATTTCAGCTAACAACAATAACGGTGTGGGCATTGATAATTACTACAGGACAATTTGTAAATGGTGAGTCATTACAGAAAATAATTTTACACTCCAATAAAAAACAACAACTGTTAACACTTAGCTATTACACGTTCGATATTTTCTTAATCATAACGGACAACGAACTTGAATGATAACGCCATAAAACTGGAAAAATTACTGTTCTACTTTCTCATATAAAATATATAGAATATATATGTGGCGTTATGCATGACACACATGCTCGATGACATGTATCATTGAATTGTATGCATACACAGATGTGAGAGAATTAGAAAATCAACTTGATTAAAAAAAAATTAATATAATTTAAAAAAAAAACAGGAGAAAAAGAAGAAGATGAAGAAGAAGAAGAAGAAGGAAATGAAAGAAAATTGCAAAGCATGAGTATTAAATAATTTTTTTTTTCATTACACTTTCTCTTCAACCGTAGCGCATTGGGGATACATTGCTTACAAATTGGAAAGGCTAACACACGTACCCGTGAGCGCACATTTCATGCTTGGCAAAATTCTTATTCATTATCAAGGTCGAGCAATATAGTCCTTGACTTGGCTGAGAAGTAGTGCATAAAATAAATGGCCGTTATCTTACAAAACTAAAAATAAATTTCTGTTATTACATTTTATCATGTGTATAATTTTCATTATTCTTCTTTTTTTTTTTTCTCCAGGTTACACGATTGCAAGCAGAAATCGAGATTACACAAATGGCTACAGTAATACTGGCAGTACCAGTGGTTTTATTGGCTTATCAAAAGATTCACATTCTGATTTAAAAGATCAAGTAAACAGCGGTAGTGCCTACATACCATCCAATTCACAACGATATTCTACTATCAGTGGTAACAGCCACTCAAATCCTAGCGCTGGTTATTCATCAGCTGCTTACGCTGACAGCGCGCAATCCAATACTTATCCCAGTCATTCTAGTAATAGTCCCGATGCCTTAAATAGCATTGCCAATTCATACGCAACTGATATTCACTCATCTCCAGAAACAAGTCCCAAGACATACACAAATGGATTATCAGGTTCTGATGGATATTCATCAGGTAGCGGTCTCAGTGCCAATGGATTTTCTGCATACACTGGCAGTCAATCATCTAATGCCGGTGGATTATCTGGAAACGATCACACTTCTTCAATTGAATACAGTTCATCATCTGCATCCACATATCAAACGCCATCATCAGCATTGACTAATTACGTCATTGCTGGTCCTAAAACTGCTGCACATAGTGCTAGCAATCATGGTCATATAACATCACCATTTACGTCGGGTTCTAATTTTATATCTAATGGACATTCGAATCTTCCCGTTGATACTCATTTCAATTCATATCCAGGTGCTCATTTGAGCTCTTATTCCGGAGGTCGACATGGCATTCCTAGTTTTCCTCCAGGCAATTCTCACCCGAGTCACAGCAGTTATTCCGATGGCCCAAGATTCTCTGCATCATCATTGACCAGTTATCTTAGTCCACACAGTAATAGTGGCCCAAGTAATTATATTTACAGTGGTGCCACATCACCGTATCGTAATGGTATTCCACCATTTTTACTCGGTGCATCATCAAATGTTAGTCCAACGTTTTCTAAAGGCCCAGGGTCATTTTATCCTGGTGCTGGGGGCTTTGCCAAAAGTGGAAATAAATTTATTATCATCAAAGAAGGTAATCACGCAGCTCTGATGCATCCCGGTGAATCAACTTTTCCAAGTAGAATGTACCCGGGATCATCAGGATTTAAAGTAAAGAGCTCCGGTCCATTTACGTCTGGTCCACATCCAGGCAGTAGCAATTACGTGAGCAATCTTCATTTAGCACTTGGATATCCTGGTGCTGGTGGTGGACATCACAGTGGCGGACCCACGAATTCATATTTTGCTCATCAATAAAAAAATTAATTAATATTTATTATATAGAATTAATTATGATTATATGTTGTTGATAGTATTTAATTTTGATAATATTTTTCTTGTTAAATATACATGATTTTTTGTACCTTGTTCTCAATAAAATATAATTATAATGATATTTTATTTCTCATTTTACGTAATTAATAATACAATGAATTGATGTAAAAATTATTTGTTTATTAATTTTATTTCATCAGTTGTATCGGAATGAATATAATAATATCTTCTCGGTGATACACTTTATGGTGGTGTTCTTGATATTCGTGGTTTCGCAGCAAATGCATCAACCTCGTCCCCCGTCAATTCAGTCACAGCTTGATGATTAGATCCATCATTTAAATTGATGTCACTATAGAATATTCAACTCATAAATTATATATATAAATTTGATCAAACTTATATTAATATTTTGAAGAATAAATTTTTTTTCTTCGATACTTCTGTTATTTTTAATAAGCACAAATTTATACCAATACAAATAAAATTCAAACATTTATCATAAAATGTATAACATAAATTTAACTAAAATAAATTTCATGCTGATTGATTGGTGAATCACACATTATTCATATCATAGTTTTGAAATATATATTTATTTTTCTATATATTTTTCGAGATATATTTCGTGATTTTGATAGCCACTCACAGTGATGCTATACTGCCCATTCTTTCTTCAACTGAAACAAACATAATGTTCATTGAAATTTATTTTTATGTGGTTTTCCATTACTTTCGTTAGTACAATCTAGTTTTTTTTTTTTTTAATTTTATTTCGAGGTCGTGACCGTGCACACGTTTTATGGTGAAAGTCGAGAAGTTTTCACAGAATAGATTTTATTCTTCATTTATATTTGTAAATAGAGTTTCTCTCAAAAATTATAATATCAAATCGTCCGTTATCATACATATATTCATTTATATTTATAAATATAGATGTACATACCGACCGCAGTACCATCGAACGCACTGTCGATGATTGTTGTTGACTCATTCATCCCTGAATTTACAGCGGTCACGCTATTTTCTCTGCAAAAAGATCAAGTGTATGAATGAACGTTTCTACGTCAATGACTTATAAACACGATACAAGGGAAGTAAATCAAGTAAATTATTGATATAATAATAACAATAATAATAATAATAATAATAATAATTGGGAATTAATTTTTGTTTGTTTGTTAAACACACTTGAATTTCTTATTTTCATAAAAATATGAAGTACTTTCGCTGATAGTTTTTAATTTATGTGACAAATATTGTTGTGAATGGAAAACTTTCGACTGTTTGAAATTCTCTACTTTATTTGTACTCATGTCCCATAATGACCATAAATTAGTTTTGGACTCCTCTGTTTGGCTAGATTTTGTAGATAACATTTCTTTATCTTTCGATCGGAATTCATGGAATGAATTAATTACTTTCTCTTTATAATTTTGATCGGAACCATTTGCAAAATACAATTGGTCGAACACTATAAGTGAAGTAGCGTTTGCAAAAATTTCATTTTTTGTATTACTCATTTCAGGTGTAAATTTATGTTTATCTTCAATATTTAATGTTATATCTTTATTATTATTACTTGACTCTTGTCCTACGATGGAATTCTTGAGAATATTTAATCGTGCAGGGTTTCGAAATTGTGATTTATAATGAAAAGGTGTCAATCTTAATATAAAATAAAAAATCATGATGTATAAATGAATCTTGAGATTCTATAAATTACAAAAATAAAAACGAAGAAATACATGTCATACCTTGGAGTTAATTTTTGGCTGTGAACTGACATATAGCGGTCTTTCAGTATTCTTTCATCTTCGCGTTCCGCAATAAATTCATCGCCAGTTTTATAAGAAACATCCAATGAAGAACAACTTGTAAATTTAATTTTATCTATTGGCATAGTATATGACGATATAGAGTAGCACGTTGCTAATAAACCCTCGCCAAACAAATCCCCTGGATGCACTTTCACTGGATCCATTTCATCTAATTCATCTTCAACAATATCATGTTCTTCACGATCATCATCATCATTTATATCTTCGTCAATAGTATGATCAAATTTTCGTCTATATCTCAACAAAATATGATCCAAGTGCCTTCTGAAATATAAATAATAAGAAATACACAAACGCTTTTATAATTTACACTTTTATTTTTAAAAATAATCATATAATTGTTTGAATATATATATATATATATTTACCTCAATTCTCCAGTTCGATAATTGCGATGATATTCTAAAATTGATTTTAAACCAATAATATTAGCTTCCTCATTTATTGAGGTATTATTAAGAAAATTATTTAAAGCACCATAGACATACGGCAACGCCTGTAATTAGAGCGAGGGAAAAAAAAATTGCAATCTAAAACAATTTTATGACAATTGTAAAATAATATAAGATCACCCAATACAGGCAAATGCTCGGATGATAAAAGCGCAATTAACGTTGACACAATCAACGCAGCAATCGTTGCAGCTCTTATTTGTGCTTCTTTATGCAATGACAAATTCATCAATAGCGCTGTCGCATATTCCAATCTGTATGTGCCCATTGAATGACATTCAGCTTTTAAATGATGAATTAGCCACTCAATCATGCCAGCTGAAATCATGTACAATCTCTGTTGCTTTCGCAAAGAAAGTTTTTGTAATGTTGCAATAATCATATCGCAAGTAAAAGTATCAATGGATTCTGCATGAAGACTTTCGAGACATTGGATTATCTAGTAAAATAATTTATAAATAAATGATGATGCATGTGAATATTGAAATTTTGTAATGCATATTTTTATACACTCACCACATTCAATATATCTGGACCAACTGCAAGATAATCTCTGCCACATTTGAATGATGCAAATGTATTTAATAATCGGGCAGCGGATTGTTGTACTGGATGAGACGCAACTACATCTAAAGGAATTAATATATATGGTAAAATTAATTTTCCTGAATCACCAGCAATGTGACCGTGTAAGCCTAATAAATCACTACGTATATATTCATTTAATGTTTCATCACGCTCTTCTGGTTGACTTAATGTAATTTTCTATTGGAAAATTTGACAAATTATTCATCTATAATATTGATATATATTTTTTTTAAATATCACTCTTACCCAACGTAGAGCTTGAAGAAGCAATAATTTTGTTCTTATATTTCCATTGATAAGGTGTAATTTAATTTTTTTATAATTCAAGTGTTTTGGTGAAAGTGGGATTGCGTTCAGCATCGATGACTTTAAATTTTTGTCGAGATAATCAATTTTAGACTCTGACTCCAATGATTTTAACTATATGAAAAAAAAAAAAAAATATATATTTAAATAAAATAATAATAATAATAATAAATACAGATTTATATTTTATTTGCACTCTGAGTTCCCCCAATTATATAAAAATGATTTTTTTTTTTACTTTATCATCATCTCGCACATTTTGATCATATATTTCTGGATATATTTTTTTACATGCTTGTAGCGTTGTTCGTAAATCAATTGGCTGCCCACATCGAGAATTTACGAGTGAAGTCGTTAATTCAGCAGCAATACCCATCAATTTTTGATAGTCCGAGTGAAGTTTATAAAAGCGTGCTTTTAATGTTTGATAATTGTGATAGGCACTATTCAATTGTGATCGTGTTAGCATTAATTCATGATAAAATTGATTTGATATTGATACTTGATGTGTTTTATTCGATCCGCAATTAATAATTGTTGCAGGATAATTGAATTTACATTCATGCAATATTTTTGTCTCATCATTAGTATCGGTCTCACAAGTTTGTGTACTCCTAAAGAGCACGAATAAGAATTATTTATTGATTTAAAAATTTATCCAATTATTAACATCGATGTATTACTTGATAGCTCACCTGGACCACATTATAGTTGAATCTGTGTCATTTAAAATATTGTAGTCCTCATCATCACTGTGATTCAAAAAATCTGGTATCTCCCGATCATTTTCAATTAATTCAATAAAATTAAATTTGTGTGCTTTATTTCTATGAAAATTATCTCGTGAATTTCCAATTTTCCTATTTGCCGTAGTTGCCATGGAGAAATTGGTCGGTGAATTTCGATCAATCATCACTCTATTTGAAGATTTTGAATTCATCCTCATTATTTCCACATGATCTACTACACTATCTGAAACGTAATCAGTCTAATAAAAAGAAAAATATTATCAATAAATTATATATAAAAATTAGTAAAATAAATTTGGTAGAAATTTTATCTCAATAAAAATTAATTAAATGATGTTTAAATAATACATACCGATTCGTCATCCATTATTACAACAAAAATTTTCAAATATTATATTTCTAACTTATTTATGCTTAATATTTATTTCCATACAATTATAAATCAGCTTCTTTTAATGAACAAAAGAATAAAAGAAGAAATTTTAATTCTATTATATTGTTTAATTTCTTTCAAAATAGAATAGAATAAAAGCATTAGCCGGTAATCCTTCCTGAAACTATACTGGAAACAATCAATAAATGAAATAGACTCAAAAAAATTTATTATTTATTTTCTCACTATTGATCGTACCAACCGTATGAAAAATGAGTTATTGCAGTATTATCAACGATGATGTGAACATTAATCAATTGAGTAAAAAACTCTAGAAGTTTATAAAATGAACTTAGAGAAAAGACCGCTCAATATGTATACTTGTACGTATCTGACATGTGTCAAACATGCTCAAAGAATTTTCGTGCTTGGAAACGAAACTAACCTCATCATTGTCGAAACATAAGTAGCCTAAAGCGATACTAGCATTGAAGCATATTTTTTTTACTGTAAATTCATTTAAAAAATAGTGAATTATTATGATAATTATAATTTTTTGAATTATTGATATTTCAAAATATATATATACATACATAAAAAAATATGAATAACAAAATGATTGAAAATATACTAACGCCTTCAAATATCATACCCGGAGTTCGTTTAAAATTATATTTACTCTTGAATTATAGAATTTCGAGGTTATATTTAATAAATAAATTATAATTATCAACAGATTCCACCCACCGCATATTATATACCAAATTTTATAAATGATGAGGAAGAAAAAGAAATAATAAAATATGTGAATCGCTCACCACAACCCAAATGGACACAATTAAGTCATCGAAGATTACAAAATTGGGGTGGTATTCCTCATTCAAAAGGTATGATTGCTGAAGAAATACCAAAAGTATGTGTAACTATATAATATACTTTTTAATATGATAAGAATTTTTTTTTTTTAATCATTGATACAGCAATTAAAATATCTGGGCTTATTTTTAGTGGCTAATGAAATACGTTGACAGAGTATCATCAGTCAATATCTTTGGAAATCAAATATTACCAAATCATGTACTAATTAATGAATATTTGGCGGGTCAAGGAATAATGGTATCTGTGATATATTCAGGCAATATGTACTTTCAATAATATATGAAATTATTACATTAATTAATTTATTTCAAAGGGACATACGGATGGTCCACTGTTTTATCCTATTGTTACAACGATAAATTGTGGTTCGCACACAATTCTTGAATTTACAAAACGACTAGCTACAGATGAAGTAAGTTTTATAATTAAAAAAAAAAAGAAATACTCTACAAAATTAAATGGATTTTACAAATATTTTAGGAACAGAGAAAAGTCGAGTCAGAATTCGGATTTCTCTTGGAACGAATGAGTTTATTAATACTTCAAGATGACTTATACCATAATTATTTACATTCAATAGTTGGAAGAAAATCAGATGTTATATCACTTGATAAAATTCGAAATATCAATTTATGTTCTAAAAATTATGTGGACGGTCAGGTTATTGAAAGAGAAACGAGATTATCACTGACAATAAGACACGTACCAAAAACTAGTAAACTAAAATTAAAATTCTAGGTACTGTTAAATATTCGAATGAAATAGCGTTTTTATCACAACAAATCACTAAAACAAACTTTTATTATATACAAGTAATCTTAGGTGATAATGAAATATCAGTATCTTCATAATTTTCAAGACTAACATCCATAATTTCTTCGTCAGACTCATTCAACATGGCTTGCAATGAATGAATAGAAGATATTAAAACATGAAATTGTTTACGTCGCATTTCCAATTTATGCTCAAGTTGCTCTGATTTCTCCTGCAAAAAGAATAGTAAAAATAATTTATCGAATTCACACATCATCACAAACAATTATTCACTTACTTTTAAGAAGCCCAATTCCTGTTTCAATGTAGTTAATTTAATATTTGTTTCCTTTCTATCTGGTTGTTCATTAATTACTTTTGCAAGTACATCATACTCCATACGATTTTTTCGTATTTGTTTAGCTTGCTGGAGTTCAGTTTTTGTTTTTTCTATATCTTTTTTCGCTTCTTCAATTTCTACTTCAATTTGTTTCGACAATTCTTCATAATTTTTTAATTCATCTTGACTCATAATTGAAACTAATTTTGATTTTTTTTGTGCAAATTCACATTGCGCTAATTGAGAAAGCATACGCTCATGAAGTGTATTATCGATATCTGGACTATTGACCCATTTGATGAATGATTTTAGCAAAACATTTATCCTGCGATCATCACCAATTCCATCACCATCAATAAGCAGTCTTCGTCTTATTACTTCCTCTGAAATATACAGATATATTAATTTTATTACAGCTATTCTTAAATTTAATCAATTCATGATTGAGATAAATAATTACCGTCTGACATCTTTATATCGTAATTATTTCAATTTTAAAATTTCAAAACAATTCTAGCACTGTTAAGATATTATATATACCTAACCTTTTTTGTTTATACACACTGTACAAATACGTAGTCGGTATTGAACTGTATTTTTACAGGAAAATACAACCGTCATTTGCAGGAAAAGATGGCGCGTGTGTCTCTTTATGCCATCTACCATTTGAAAAAAGCGCGCGGTTACGCAATAGTGATTTTCGGCTATTGCAAATCTCGTAACAGTAATGATTTATTATTTCTAGCACTGTACAAACGATTAACGACCTTATATATATATATTTTTTTTTTTATTTGCACAATATCTAATATGAATTGAAAAATTTACACCTACAGTATTTTTAATTTAAAAAAAATAAAGTTCTTAATAAATACATAGTATAAATCATAAAATTCTCATATAGTAATTATATATAACATCAAATTTTATTTTATTTATAAATTCAAACAAAAAAACTTATTAAAAATGCCACAAATCCCAATCAATAAAATTTGTTTGATGTTCACTTATATAACAAGAAGGAATTCTCGATAATTAGTTAGATTAATACTCAGTAATTTAATTTATTAATTAAATACATATAATGCAAATGGCACGAATACAATATTGATAAAATAAAATTTGGATTATAGTAGTAATCAGGTAAAATTTTGTACTCTGCTTATTATAAATTGTACAATTCATTGTGTAATTATAATATAAAGTTATAAATTTAAAAAAAATATATATATATAAGAAAATTTGTTAGTTTACAAATATTATGAAGAAATGAATACATAATAATTCTTATAACTAATAATTTTATATCGAGAGAATTAACATTCTAAAAAGTTCATTTTTTTTTTTTTTTCTCTTATTAAAATATGAAATGTATTACTTTATATTTCGAAAATTTGGATGCAAGAATGTATTTGGAAAAATTTAAACAAGAAAAAAAATGATATCGGTAGTACCACATAAAATTATGCCTCTCCACGAAAAGTAAGGAATGAATCAATGAGCAATAAAGCTCCTTCAATAATACATAGAGAACCACGTGCAAGTCCTCGATCACGAATCGTACTAGCTCTGTATGAATCAAAATGTTGAATGACAAGAGCACCTGATGCTACAAATAGTGCGCAGCCAATTAAACTGAAGAACAAATCCTGCGAAAAAAAAACAAAAATATAAATGAACAATCAAATACATAAATACAATATAAATTATTTAATGTTAATATTCTTAAAATAATCAAATATATACAATTCTTCGATTGACAGGCGTTCCCATCACTCCACCCGCAAATAAACCAACAAAAATAATGAGATATCCTGCTGTAGTACCACATGAGAGGAATTGTGTTATCTGATCGACTGCTGCAAAGGAGTTCCAATGAATTCCAATAATGATGCACACTAAAACCTAAAAAAAATGTAAATAAATTTCAATTTCATTCTATAGATAAGGTGTATAGTATTCGTAATAAGAATCAATATCAATTTATGTTATTATCCAAGTTACGAGTACAACAACTACGACATGTAATGTACAATCTATACACTACTGCATTAATTCATGTCAAGAATAAATAAATAACGTAATGATAGTCTAAATGAAGATCAGTTCAAAATAATTGAGTATTAACTTCAAAATAACGATACAGGAGTGGTCGCAAAATTGCATAATTTTATTGTGTACACTCAAGATGTCATTGATGTATAACATAAAGACCTTGTCACCCTTCGACCTTCCCGCATCATCGCGTAAAAATGATAGGAAGCAGCAAATCGTAATAAAATTTTCATCATAACTTTATGCCATCATCTCACCAGAAAAAAATCCACAGTTACCGGACGATGGAATTTATATAAATTTATATATATACGTGTATATGTATGTGTGTGTGTATGTCATATCGCGACCTAATTCGACCATTCTTGGCAAATCAACGCTACAATTGCAATGGTTATAATTGCAATTCAACGTAAAATTACAGCAAGGACTTGGTGAATGATTTAAGATGGAGAAATGTTGTTGACGTCAGCTAAATGTAGATATATACGCAGAATACATATGAATATAATGGTGACGGTACGCCCACGACTATTTCCGTTTGGATGATGTGTATAAGAAAAATATGTGAAGAACATTGTCAGTGTAAATGCAGTAATCACATTTGTAGTAACATTCATGGGGGTTCACACCTTATCATGTACACATAAATACAAAACTTATTTTCATACAATCATCATTTAGCTCTGTATTTATTTATTATTAATTTTTTTTTTTTTTTTTTTTTTTTCACTTCACTCTCGTATTTCCAATCATAATTGACGAGTTATTATATTGAAGAATACAAAATTATGTCATCATATTTATAAATAGATTTGTTGAGTCTCTAACTCTTGGTATATAAAAACACGAGTATTAATTAGCAAATTGAAAAGTGTATATGAGGAAGTTGATAAAATTATTCCTAAGTGTGTGTATAATTGTGTATATCTGGAGTGTGAAATAATAATACATTCGCCATTTATAATTATATTAACTTTCATTGATGAGTAATAAATCAAATGAAATATAATTTTCAATATACTGATGACTAATTTGATAATGTATCGATTGACAAGTGTGTAACAAAAATTATATCCGTGATTAATTGAAAACTTCAATGTTTTGATAGCTGCACAACTATAATCAATTGGAATTATATAGTATTATCCATATATAATCCCAATGAAATATCTTGATCACTGATAAAAATATATTTTTATAAAATGATATTGTTTAGAAAATTTGTCAGCGATTCTAGATAAATATAAAAAATTAAAAGTGAACTATGATCAAATAGATAAATGAATTCGAGTGTGAAAATATTTATGTATGTCATCATCAAGGTCCAATATACCGTGATGAATTTTAATTGAATTATTCTCAGATATTTACCAATTCGAAGAACTTGATAAGGGCAAGTCGTGTAACGGTGGCCATGATATCCTAAATAGATTAAAACAAAAAAAAAAAACAATTGTTATTTAAATCATATATTATCAAAAATAATTTTTTTTGTTTTCAATTAATTTTATACCCATTAATTGAACATTAACTATAAATAATATTGGATCAAAATAAATATATTTTTCAATGGATATTTTAGATATATTGTCAATTATTATAGAAAGTTACACAAATTTATCGTATGACATACTTCACATCAAAAATATATAGTTCCAATCGTTGAGAAAACAATTGTATGAAATATAAAGAAAAAAAAAACAATTCTATTTTTTTTTTTTTTTTTTTTTTTCTCCCAATTATTTACAGGTGAGTTAAATGACAGATTTGAATATTAATTTTCAAATTATTTTTTAATTGTCAATTTGAAGGAACATATCATCCTTATATCTTCATTTTTATAACTCTTTGAATAAATACATTTATATATTTTTATATACTTAAAAAATGTGTACTACAATAAATTTACAAACAAACATACTTTCCATTTCAAGCAGTAACAGAATAAACGAGCCATCTTGAAAATGAATCGGGACATAAAATTATATTATTGTATATATATTTGTATTTACGTTTGTTACTTTTTTTTATTATTTATCCAAAATTTTTTTGTAATTATTTGTTTTTATCATAAATTCAGATAATGATTAATTTTAATATTTAATTTCAAAAGTAAATGGTAGACAATGGTGTATGTGATAAAAAAAAAAAAAAAAAAAAAAATCAAGTTCCTTTTATGCGTTTGGAATTTGTTTGATTCATAATTATCATTCATAGAATTGTTTGATGTACGTGAAAGAAATAAAATAAAATAAAATAATAATAATCATGATAATAGTAATAAAACAAACACGAAAAAAAAAAAAAAAATATGAAGAGTGCACATATTCAGTTGGGTTAGTGGAACAATCGTTGATGGATCGGTTTGACCATGAGACACCAAAGATGGATTGACTATAAAAAATGAAGAAAAAAAAAAAAAATAGCTGACAGTACGCTGATCTATTTATAATAAACGTTCAAAAACTCAACGGGGAAAAAAAAAAAGAAAATAAACATTTCAATTGAAATAAAATCGCGTAATAATAAATTATGAATATAGTTATATGTGTGTAATTATTGGAATACGTTAATTTTTTTTTTTACTTTTATAAATTCAAAATAAATGAAGCACATATGTTATGACGCAGAAAATGTTTAACCCACTTTCTTTAAAAGATAAAATTAGAATCACGTACAATACCATGTATTAATCTGACTGGTTCGATAATAATGTATTTTAATTTTTTTTTACAACCATTACAAATACACTAAATGTATGAATAGGTTTCACCGAGTATAAAATAATACTGAAAATAGGAATGTAAAATATCCACCACGCTTTTGAATCGTATAGAAAATAATTGCATTGCTAAATTTCATCTAGGTATACAATAGAAAAAATTTCGTTCACACAAAAATTTAATATCTTCAACAATTAATCTAAATAATTTTTTCAAATACTTAATTGAAAATATAAAGAATAATATTAAAATGCACATATGAATAATTCGGAGTACACAGTAGGGTTTTAAAGGAATATATTGATGCGTAGTTTATATCGGAAATTAACGTGGAGAAAAAAAAAAAATTGCACGACACTTTTGAGAAATGTATAAAACTGTTAAAAATAATTAATTCAAACTCTACCAAATTAATATATATAAATATTGAGTAGTAAAAAATTTTACCTCGTGTAAAATGTCGTTGAATTTCTACGATGTTTTGATACAAATGTAAACGATCACGACTTACAGACGTTCGCAACTGTGACTGATGTAAGATAGAGAATGGGCGGCATGAACGCTTGTCCCAATCCCCCTCATTCATGAGGTTCACGGCTCCCACTACCAAACAGCAAGGTCTATTCAACGTACCGCACACAAGTCTGATTCATTAGGTACAGTTTCATATGTTGTCCATAAGGCCAAATCATGTGAAACAAAAAAAGAAATGATATATTAATTTCCTCTTCTTTTTTTTTTTTTTTTTTTGTTTCTTAGTTCATTAATTTCAAATAAATTGATTATTTTTCCTTATCATTAACAAATCCTATCACATTTTACCACTGGGAAAAATAGTTCATAGAACATACTAGATTTCTGAGATTCAAAAATTATAAAAATCTCATTATATCAATGATTATTGAGAATTCTATATAACATCATTCTTAAGTCACACTTATGAATAATATACATTAAATATACATGGTTGCAAATTATTATGTGCAACTGATAATGATAATCATATATGACGTGACGATAATTTACATATATCTCTATATACAGATATATATCTACGATATGAGTATAATTTATTCACCGGTCCAATAAAACAAAAAAATTCTATACTATATTGAATATATAATCCACACTATCATTTATAATGTATACTTTGTATATACATATCAATATATTGTCATATACAATACATGTATAAATATGGATATAGTCATGTAGTTACAAATAGCACAATAGTGCATTGCGTAAACATATTGAAAAAAAAAAAATGTTAACCGCATAATTTGATATTTCATAAACTCGAATCGTCATTTTATTATTGCGTTATTTCGTTTACGATTAATATTTGTTTCAATACTAAATAACAAAATTGTATTGCTCTTTATTATAGTTTTTTTTATTGTTTTATTTTTTTAATCTTGAATTTCATGCTATACAGTTTCGTGATTATTGTACTCATGATTACCATGGTTTCGTTTGTTGTAATAATATTTACTGTAATTCCAACAATCGATGCAAAAACAGTACAGTATAACCGGTTCATCCTCGACATTCTGAAATGACAGAAGTAAATA
Source organism: Dinocampus coccinellae (assembly GCA_963920625.1). Classification (NCBI taxonomy): domain Eukaryota; kingdom Metazoa; phylum Arthropoda; class Insecta; order Hymenoptera; family Braconidae; genus Dinocampus; species Dinocampus coccinellae. Next base: position 1,784,693 of record OY987188.1, on the reverse strand, counting down.
AATTTATACGTAAATAATAATAAAAAAATGTTTTCTGCTCGATCGGTAAAATGATACTCCAACTGTTTTATCAAAAGTGCGACGCTCATTGAAATAATAAAATTTAAATTTAAGTGAGCAAACGACAGATGTCAGAAAAAGCTTTAGAAAAATTTACTTTTATTATAATACGATCAAGAGTTGGTGTCAATTGTGGATCATCCTCATCGAAAGTTTCACTTGTAGAAAATTCATCAGATATCGATCGTCTTTGTGAGATTTGATCAAATAAATTTGAACTATCTGAACTCTCAGTGGACTTTGATGATACTTGATTATTTGCATCTCTCGACAATCTGCTCGCTGTATTTTCCGTTTGTTGCTTTCGTCGCTTAAAATATGAAATATATACATGATTGAAACATTACTACTGTTTATATGTGAATATTCAAAATAATTCACAATTAATACTCACCCACCGCCAACACTCATAGAGCAACCAAAAATGAAGAAGATAGAGAGCAAGGGCAAAAATAGCCAGAATACATATGGTAAATGAATGAATAAAGACTGGATGTTCAAGAAGATCCTCATTTGATATTTCTTCAAGGTTTATGTATAAATGTGCATGACGCATTGAAAATATTGCGTTCAATAACATCAAAATCGCACCGAATGAACAGCCAAGAAGACCCTGAAAATTATTTGAATATTATTATAGAGTAAAATTGAAATTTTATTTATTTGAAAATGAAAAAATTGAATTTATAAGTAATAATAATATATAAAATATGATTGTATAGCGTACCAATTCAGTTTTTTTATTAACTCTTTTGGAAATTATCCACAATGTGCCAAGAAATAGACTAATTAACATACAAAATGGTATAACAATAAATATAATATGTCTCTCTTCGGGTAATTCTGGAACATTTGGATTTTTTTCACGAATTTTCCTATTGACATAGTGATCAATGTGATGAAAAGCTTCAATAGCCAAAACAGTAATCTGTAATAAAACATAATTAATTATATTAATATTATGTTCATATAGAATGAGCAGAAAATAAACATCGTGAAACGTGACTTTATTCTCGAATTTTTATCATGGCAATGTCTCGATTAATACAATTCAATTATGTATTATGATATCATTGTGTATGACATGGATAACATTATTCATTTATAATTTTATCTTTATTATTCGTTTTTTTTTTCTTTATTTATTTTCAAACATCCATATTGTCGTTTAAAAATAATTGAGGAAAACGTGCAATAATATATCATTTAAAATAAAAATGAATTATTTTATGGTTAATATTGATCAAATGTAAAATGAGGTTAAAAGAAAGTTTTATCTTACAAATTGCGAAATATGTAGCAGTGCATGCACGATATGAGACAAATTTTTATTCTTCTTAAATGGTTTAACCTCTCTATAAATAATTCTATTATATTTTGCCAAATCTTCAGAGACCTGAAGCTCCAATGACGAATTCTCTTCATTCATAATCACATGAAGTTATTCAATAATCATAAAATATACATATTAAATATATAAATGAATAAATAAATAAATACTTATATATAAAATTTTGATATTTGACTTGATAATAAATTATTAAATTAGGTAAAAAATTATATTCATTTCATATGAAAATTGTGACAGTGAAAAATACAAAAGTTATGAATCACATACGAAAAAAAAAAAAAATTATGATAAAATTCATGAGCTATGATATATCAAGGATAAATATAATGAAAACCGAGTAAAATAAACATGAAATAATCATATATAATAATACATAACAAATGAATAAGATGAGTATATTTTTTTTTTTTTACAAAATGTTCTTGAAAAGATTGGCCCACTGTAAATTTCTTGAAGATTTGTCAAAACATTTTATAAATGATGTCAATTAAATATCCTATTATAACTCTCATGTTCATATAAAACATGTCATTCACTCAATTTTAAAACCAGATAAATATAAAACTCTTTATATTAAATTGATGTGATTTGACTACGCGTGAAACACAATCTCTCTCAGTGGTAGTTTAATTTTTTTTTTTTATCAATTTCAACCACATATTCATTTTCTTAAGCGCAGGCAATTTCAGTGGCGTCGATTATATATTGTGCCTCGGGTATGTATATATATATATGAGCGGTGACGCTTCCCTGGTACCTTTCTCTATCATCATCAATTGCTTAACGACCTTTATTCACGGGATGAAACAAAAAATTCCTTTATAATAAATCTACTTATACGATTCTCACTCTCGTGACTTTGTCTTCATCTTCGTCTACACTTTTTGAATTTTCGAATCATTTTACTATTCATCATCTCTTGTTACAAATATATTATATATCCATACATTATATTTATATACTTTACATATATTCTGTATTGCCTACTGAATTTTTATGTTATAAAATTCATAAATCCTTTGTATATATACATCAGCATATAATATAGGATAATAGGTATTTATTCTCTCTTGACGTATAAAAATAAAAAATTTCTAAAAATAATAATAATCATAATAATATTAATGATAATATTTTAATCACCTCTTAGATATTGTATATTTGTATACATTGCCAAAAGACATTATAAAGTATGTAAAAGTATTTGTGCAAAATTGACGATTGAATATTATAATTTTTTAAATTTTTTCCCAGTATTTCACACGTTATATACAATTGTCATATGTAATTAAATATTTATCATATTTGTATATCCGTATATATAACTACGTAATATTTTTTTATTATTTTTTCGTTTTTTTTTTTTTTTTTTTTTTTTTTTTTTTTATACACCTACACTTAATGGCGCCAGCCGTTAACCCACTTATACGTGACGCGTGCACTTCATATAAACGAGAGCATTATTACGTGACGTTACATGACGAATATAGTGCGGAGATATCAAAGCGGCGGTACAACAGCACTAAAAACAAAAAAAAATACAAAGTAAATGTAATATTTGTGTTTATAAATATATTATATGTATATTATATGTATACGTGAATATCAACATTATTCATATGTACATTATAAAAATGTATATTAATTGTGTAGTGTATTGTAATAAAAGTGTGGATTATATTCTGTATTGAATATTTGAGATTATATCGAGACGATATAATCATGCAATTATAAATATTCAATTGAACAATAGAAAATATTATTGAAAAGTACATATTTATTATAATTTATCATGTTAATGTAATATCAATTTATAATACAATGAATGAATGAATGAATGAATGAAAAAAGAAAACAAAAATAAACAAAAAAAACCGATAAATGAAATAAAATGAAATTTTTAATTGTTAACTTCAAAGGATAATCATGACTGGGCAAATAATATAGGTAAATAAAAAAAAAATTTCAATTTATATTATACGTATAATTCTTAACTTGATAAAAGTCCAAATTAAACTTTTACTATACATATTTTTTTTTTTCTTCTCGAGAAGTAAACTTACTAGTTTAAACAAGTTGGATAATAATCCAAAAGTATTTATAATTTATTTAGAAGATATGTGTGTGTGTGTGTGTGTGTGTGTGTGTGTGTGTGTGTGTGTGTGTGCAGTAGTGAAACTCTTTACATTAAATTAATTCGTTGAAAAGTTTGAGGATGAGAAAAGTTAAAATTTTCCTGAGACTTCAACACGTAATTCACTAATTAATTATTATATGAACTCCAATGCAGAAGTTCTACATCGTCAATATTACCAAAAATTTCACTCTTTCCTTAATCCTTATAGTTACTTTATATCAAAATTATTATAAAACTAATTAGTAATAATAGATTTATTATTTATTTAAACTTTAAATTAAAATAATAATATACAAAAATATAAACTATATAAAATTAATATGCATGATATAAATCATGATTAATTTTATTTTCATGTTATTATTCTCATACATTATGATTATTACTATTATTTTTTCCCTTTTTTAATCTTTTTTTTTGCCTCCAGCTCTATATTAATCTGATTATCACGTCACATCAGACAGCTCATGCGTGCATCTTATACGCGAGAGTCGACGTTCGGAATAGAATGCGAGAAATGTGATCTCATGATCTACTCTACTTTTTTTTTTTTTTTTTTTTTTTTTTCGTAATAAATATATTCATGTATATATATAAAATTTCATAATATTTTCGATATGAATTCTAGTTTATGAATTCAATCATCAATTCTACGTATATATATGCAATATTATTGTATTTTATTATCAGTAAAATAATTTGGATAAAATAAATTTTATAATTACATGTCAAAAATATCACTTTACATAATGAAAAATACTCAAGCATAATCATCGAATTTATCATAGTTTTTTTTTTCTAATTTTTTTATTATTACTGTTAATTTATTTTATTATTATTTTTTTTATGCACCCAAGTAATTACATCAGACCATCTCTCCGCTGGCCATCACTTACCTGACAATATATAAATATATACATGAGACTTTAGAGAGTGAACTGATGTTTAATATACACGTATATATATATATATATATGATATGCGCAGGAAACCGGAAATCCTGAAGTGTAAGAGACGAGCCAACCAGAAAGTACGAGAAACACACACACACACACACACACACGTATATATATATATTTATTCATTTATACACGTACACAGACTTCATTGTTTTGCTTGGAATTATTTTTGCTCCCTTTTTCTGTAAATATTTCTTTAGCTGTTAAACACTACAATTGCATCATCATCATGTTATAATTTAATTTAATAAACCAAAATTAATTATTTTTTTTTGTGTTTACAATTATATCGAGGTAATAAAAGCTTTGTTCATTTATTGCTATTTTTTATTGATATGTATGTAGAATATATGTTGTCACTCAATATATTATTTTCACTTTTTGTGATTAATCATAATTCTTTTTATATATTATATATGAGTTTATTGTGGTTATTACGTGTTGAGATTTGAAACATGCGTAAACGAATATATTCTACTTATATACAGAATCACTCATCAAAAAAGGGGAAAAAAAAAAATGAAAATAATAAATAAATAAATTTTGATTTTCTTTGAGAAAGATTTTTAGGATCCAATTTTTATGTCAGTGATTATATGTTATATTGATAGAGCGAGGCGAAAAATAAATACAATAAATGAAATAGAAATGTAGAGGAAAAAAAATATATATACATTTTTATATGAGGGTCATTGATATACACAATGCCATGAGGTTTATTATGGAAACAAAAAAAAAAAAACTTTATTTCAAATAACATTTTCAAACCGCAAAATGTAAAATAATATTTTTAATTACAACTCAAATATTTTTATTTTATTTCCTTAAATAAATTTCAAAAAAAAGAAAAGAAAATTAAATTAATGAAAGAAAAAAAAAAAAAAAAAAACGAGGCAAACAAACTTTTATCAAAAAATACAAAAAAATTTCGCCATTATTTAAAATTTTTTTCTTTTCTAACTTTTCATGTTGATTTTCATCTCCAAATATTTGAACTTCAATTTAACTTTCAAAATATTCATCCGTTAGGTAGAAAAAAATCAACCTATATAAATAAACTTCATCCCCATTTATCTAACAACGATCGATTATATTATTGAACTCGTTCAGAATAATTTATTTCACTTGCCTAAAGAATGATTGCTCGTCATATACATAAAAGACAGTGAATATTTACACACTATCACACATGCACATATATAGATAAATGGGTAACAACATATCTTCAGTGGATGGAGAAGAGGGAAAAAGAAGAGATGAAGAATGAAATTCATGATGATAGCGGGTTAATATTATGAGCAAGCGAATGAGCTGATGTTTTCATAATTAAATAATATTTTAATCATCTTTCAAGCAAACTAAAGTACATTGAACCACAGTAAATTTCAGTTTGACAGTGTACAGGAAAAAATGAAGATGATAAATTGTGAGGGTCGATCATATTTCCCTTTTACAAATTGAACATCCACTACCACACAACATCATCTGATCTCAATAATTCCAATAATATTCCTATTCATTTATCGTTAATATTACCAAAATTTCATTTGTATTCCCAATTATATTCTTAACTTGTGGAATATAAATAGGTTTTTTTTTTGTTTTTTTTTTTCCATTTTACATTTGAAAAATATCAATATGCAATGTATTTATATGAAATTACAGGATAATAGTGAAACTCAAAGAGTGAAGAAGAGAGTAATAGAGATACGGATGTGGTTAGGACGAATTCAAATGAACACATTCTCTTGAGACGAAATGCCGTGAGCTGTTGAATGTTGAGGTAAAATTTTAGAATGGAAATAGTGACATAGGAATGGCAACTTTGTATATAAATGTGTGAATTGTATGTTATCAAGTTCACTCAACTCTTGTTGACAACAAATAACAAAATTCAACCCTTCGGTATTGTAAATAATATACAAATTGTACATAGTAAAACTCATAAAAAACATGACAATAAATAGATATACAAACTAACTTTTGCTTTACCCAATGATAAATAAGTAATCAAGATATTACATTTATAAACATAACATCTAATCATCTCAAGTATAGAATAAAAATTCTAATTGAGAATAAAAATATTTTAAACTATAAATGTTCTGTTCTGTTTTTTTTTCTGTTTTTAGTTTTTAGTTTTTTTCATGATAGTGTAGTTACACTTTATATTTTCAAAGTATATATAAAGTTATACTATTAACTTTTGTAATTTATGTATCATTGTTACATATATATATATTTTCTTTTCTTTTCTTTTCTTTGTGTCCTGCTACACAGTTTCTGGACAGTTCCCCCGTAGTGTACTACCACATAATAAATAATGGATTTACACAAGAAGCTACTTTATTCCATTCCAAAGTTTTATTCCAAAACTTATGTACCCCTATGGAATATCAATTATATTGTAGTATATATATACATATATAATATTCAGTAGTTTTTTATTTGTTTAACACAATATATAAATCAAAATCCAACTGAAGCAAAAGTAAATTTGCAATCAGATAAGAAATCTAATTAATAATTATCACAATTGTGTCAAGACATTTTTTCATGTCTTGACACATAAATAAATATATTAATATACACGTTCATAAATTACAATGATTATACCATTGTCGCATATACATACAAGCAATACATTAATTTTCATTGAATTATCTAATAAGCAGTAGGAAAGCACGTGTGATACACACAGGGGACTGAGTCCCTGATGTGGTAACAATCCAAAACCCATAGGAGTCAGTTAGAAGGGCGAATAGTTGGAAATCGACGTCGAGGGTATGCACAAGAGAGGGGAAAAGAGAGGATATGAGTATGTGAAAGAGAGACAGCGAGTGAAAGATTAAAGAGGGGAGGAGTGATATCTCGTGGAGGGGAGCAGAGGTGAAGAGGCTAGAAAGAGAGAGAATCATATATTCGATAGGAGAGGAGTGAGAGAAATGAAAAAAGTGGGAGAGGGAGCGAGAGTAGTAGCAGTGTTTGTAGTAGTAGTAGTAGTAGTTGCACTAGTAGTTACTGTAGGTAGTAGGTAGTAGATAGCAGTAGTAGTAGTAGTAGTAGTAGTAGTAGTAGTAGTAATAATAGTAGTAGTAGTAATAATAGTAGTAGTAGTAGTAGTAGAAGTAGTAGTAGTAGTAGTAGTAGTAGTAGTAGTAGTAGTAGTAGCAGTAATACGCAGCCTGACTCTCTGGCAGTAGGAAGAAACGGCAGTCGCCACTCGACGCCCGCAACGAACAGTAAGAAACTTGTGCGCAAACGTAAAATACACAACTTTAAATAATATATTTATGCGTGCATATTTATATTAAAAGTTGGAAAATTCTTTATTCATCAATTAATGTGAATTTTGTAAATAAGTTAAATTTAATGGTAGAATATAATAACATTCTTCATTGGAAAAAAAAGATAATAATAATAATTATTATTATAATTGTGTATGAATTTTTTTTTTATATTTTATTTTTAATTTATTGTGAAGATGTTTATACAAATTTATTTGTAAAGAGTGTAATTGAGATGAAGTTATTGAATTGCAAGTGTGTGAAATGAAAGTAAGAAGAAATAAATAAATAAATGAAAAGAAAAAAAAAAAAGAAAAAAAAATGTTAAGAAACTTGTGAAATTTTTAAAGGTGAAAAATATAAAATGAATTTTTGTGTTTTGATTTTACATGAATTTATATAAAGTTAGTGAAGAAGGATGCGTTTAGTGTACAAATAGGTGAAGAAGTGAACAGAAAGATAAAATAAAAATAAGGATCAAGATATATACTACTGTACTGTAGAAGAATAATGAGAGATTTATATAGTCAGAGTGCAAAATAAAAATAATAATTCATAAATAAAAAAATTAATAATTTTTTTTTTCTTCACTCAACGTATATGTTCATGTGTGTGCGTGTGCGTGTGTGTGTTTATGTGTGTGTGTATGTGTGTGTGCGAGTTAATAACAAAACTATTGTATAATAAACGAGAAATAATTACGAAATGTGAAAAATATTATGCGCATTAATGTCAATGTAAAAAATATTAAAATTCAATCATGAATTGATTGTTTAAAAGTCCATTTCGAAATGTCAGTTGTAGACATTGATATCAGACGATTGAGGATTGAATGGCGAAAAGTTTGTAAACATTCAAGTAAAATTAATTAAACTAAAGTGGCAGTGAATAAAATTTTATATTTAATTTGTGGCATCATCGTAATTACAAACAGACAAATTTTTCACTATGACCTTTAAATGTAAAATAAAAATACAAAAACAATTTTATTCCACTTACATAAATATACAAGTGTAACTTAAGAGTGTTTGTAAGTGAATAGTAATATAAATATATTATATTTATCTATACATACATTTTTATAAATATATTAGTGTGTGTGATAGAAATATCCCGCCGTGATATTTCTCCGTGATTACTTTATTTGTAAATAAACGTTTTTATTAAAAAAAAAATTGAAAAGGAATAAAAAACGTGACAAAAGATAAAATATATACATTTTTCTTTTCACGCAACTTGTAACATTAATATATGAAAACAACAGGAAGAAAAAAATTGAATGTGATAATTCTGACAGATTACGTACCTGTCAATATTTTAAAAAACTTCAATCGTAAGTTCGAATAATTTTATCTATTATTTATTAGTAATTTTTGAAATGAAAAATCCGAAACAAACAAAAAAATATTACAATTGTATTATTTCGATTAAATACAATTATATATGAAAATACCACTAGATTTTTCTTTTATTGTAAATTTGAATGAAAAGTGTGAATGCAAAATAGATGAGGAACTTTTGGAATTTTTAACAAAAACAAGTAATTTCGATTGGACCTCCTATTTATTTCAAATTGCAGTTGGTTTATGATGAAGTCCGTGATGGTTTTGTCATCAAATCCATTCAATTTTCATTTACTCTTAATTATACGATTTGTAGTGTCCTAAATTTAAATATTTCCCCAAACCAATTTTCACTCGTCTATAATATAATAAAAAATATACTATAAAAAATTTAATATTTCATTATATCTAATATTATTATTGATGTCAATATAAATAATTGACTTTAACGATAAAATTACGCAAATAATTTTGATGATTTTCTATATATAAAATATAAACATTCATTTCGTGAGCTATCATCATAAAATGATTCTGTTGATTAAATTAATTAAAAATGATGAGGGCAATAATGACAAATGATATTGAGTCTCAGTGAAGATTATCACATTGGCCGTGTTGTTCATTTATTATTAATCAATTTAAGGATGGACGAATAGGTTTGTGAAACCAAATTGCACTTGTGTATGCACATTTGATATAATAACGAAAACACAATGGTCTCGTTTTCACCGACATAGACACAAGTGTGTAATTAAATCAAGAACAATTCTCACTCATTGACGTGTTAAATATTCATATTCTGATTGAACTTATCATCTTGATAATAAGAAATATAACAAAAATGAATAATAATAAATTCAATTTACTTTTAATTCATGATAACTCATCCACAATATTTTATAAAATTAATATAATTAGATGTCAGGTGTAGATAACAATATAATATACATATTCTAATAGAATATATTAACGGTGAAATTTTTAATAAAATGTAATGCTACTATGAATATACACAAATAACCAAACGATTTTGAGCTATAAAATTTTTTATGTGCACATACATAAATTACAAATATAAATTTTCCATTTAAAAAATTTTACTAAATACGTGTCACAATACATAATTTATATTTAGAAATAAAAAAAAAATAAGAATTCCATATTTTTCCCCATACTCATTTTACTTCATAATAATTGAAATATAAAAAATAAAAAAATAAATAATGAATAAAAAAACAACAAACAAAATTATATTATATATTTTATTATTATTATTATTATTATTTTTTTTTTTTTTTCAATATTTTTTATTCCAATTTATTTGATGATATTTTTGTGTATAGTATTTTGGTTTTGAAGTAAAATTAAACTGCGACACTTTCTAATGACATTCAAAAGTCCCACTGTCCCGATACTTTGGGACAATCTACTCTCTCTCTGAAGGCACACACAATTTTATATATGTGATTATGTGAGAGTTTTTATTTTTATTGGTTGTATATTTTGTCTCCCTCGATCGTGACTTATTCAAACCGTTGGTTACCAAGTCATCAGCGTTTCATCTTACGTGTTGTCCACCCAAATCAACTATATATATGTGTATGAATGATCGTGTGACAAGTAGGTCGCCCGTCACACCACTCTCAAAGTGGTCATGTTAACTTATATGAGAATTCTCAAGGTAATATATATATATATATATATATAAGATGAGAATCAGAAAAAAAAGATAATAAATAAGAAGACGGAAAACGAAAATGAGAAAAAAAAATGTTGTAGACTCACCTCAATAATTCAATCTCGTTCTATTTTTCGAACTGAATAATACCATTCATATTTATATTGAAATATATAATAATAATTATGTGATATAATTGAATTTTACTATGATTACGACAATGATGATGATTATTATTATTGTTATTTCTTTTTTTTAAATAATTTTCTTCAGTAATCACGCAATGAATCATAGATGTATGATAAAAAATTTCATTTTTTTTTTCATTTTCTCTTTAAGAATTAAAATATAATCAAAGTATCATAGATAAAAAAAATTTGTCAATAGATTGAAGAACAAGAAGAAAAAAAAAAAAAAGTTTCCACAATATAAATATTACTTATGTAAAAATTGCGGTTCGTGCTCGTGATCATCCGATCAAAATTCTATACAGATAATTAATGTCAAACAAGAACAGATATGAACATATTCGAATGAAATTTATTATTATTATTATTATTATTATTACTTTTCTAAAATCAAAGCAATATACAGAATTATAAAAGCGACGCGATAAATGAATTTGTTGAATTCAATAGAATTTTCGTGCGTATTCAACCAGACAGTTTCCAATCAAATTTAGTTCATTTCAGAGTATTCCTCTCTATATACTTTTTTTTATGCAGTACATATATAAAAAATGAGTGACATATATATATATATATATATTCATTGCTCTTTTCAGTAAGTTCATTGAACTAAACCAACATTGAATTTTTTTATTACATCATTCAACGTTTATCGATACCAGAATTTCAATCAATACTCAATCAACTGATCACAACGAAAAGAAAGAAAAAAAAAGGAAACCAATGGAAAAATTAATTTTTTCATGTTTCTTTTATAATCAATTAAATTAAAAAAAAATACATGTAAATGAATTGAATTGCTTTATTATATAGTTGTTAAGTCATTAATTTGTTTGAATGCATGACCTATGGAGTTTTATGTAATTCGTTTACCCGCAAAGACTTTACACGAATAATGACAGTAATATCACGTCATTTATTATACAGATATACATATATATATTATGTGCCACTGTCACGCGATGTTTACATTGATAATAGCGCGTAACGAAAAAGAAAGAATGGAAGGAAAAAAGGAAAAACAAAGCAAAAAATTATAAAATCAAGAAGTAGAAAATTTCAATAGCAACAAATATATATTTATAAATACGTCTTTCAGGAAATATGTATTTGAATGAGTGATATGAATGACTTACGGTAAATTCAAAAAACACTCACTCATCTGACACATTGATGGGAAAAAAAAAAAAAAAAAAAAAAAAAATTAATAAATACACAATTAATAGTAATAAATCATTGAGTTGTTTTGTGGTTTTTTTTTCCTCGTGAATTTTTTATTAATCAATAATCACGTATATTTACTTTATATTTAAATCAACATCTTGATATACTCAATTAAATACGATTAAATTGTCACCTGTACGTGACGGTATATGTAGTTAAAAAAGTATTTTTAAATTGTGCCTTTCTCTTGAAACGATTCTTACGGTATTTGATTGCACGGTGAATGCAATTAAATTTCACCGGATCACGGAGCCTTGAGAATGCGAATCTCAACATAAAAGAAGAGTGAGCTTCAGATAAAATAAACAAGAAAAAACATATACAACTATTGTCCTAACTAAATAAATACCTACTTGAAAAATAAATTTTTTTTTTCTATGAATATATTAATATATATTCATCTATTGAAATTGAATATAAATATATAAGTTACATAATAAAATAAAAGTTTCGAATACTCATCACAATCTACACTTGTCCTTCAATTCACATTAAAACTTTAGTCACTTTCCAAATTATACAAATAAAAAAATATAAAATGCAATTTTTCGATGATAATATTCATGAAGAATTCGCTGATGTATAAACACACACACACAAAAGACGAGACATGAAAACAAATAATTTCACGACCAATTATGCAATACTTGAATATATAAATCCATGAATATGTATATCACCCAGTCAATTTATCATATTTTTTTATTCATACCAAGTCCAAATGTAAACAAACAAAAGATAAGAGATAAATACGTGTTCGTGTGCAATAGCGATTACACTTGGTCCATCACGTGAATATTTTTATTTTTTTGTATATACTAGAGTCAATCTCATCAAAATATATGTAAAAGTTTTGAGTGGCCAATACATATAATAAAATAATAAATTAAATCAAATAATAAAACAAACAAGAAAAAATATCACATCAATGATATATTTTACATTACACAAAGCCAGTGATGATTATAAATTAAATAATAATAATTGTTTTTTTATTGTTTCTGATATTATTATAGTTATTGTAAATTAAAAGAAAAATATATATATATATATACAAATGAATTTCTCCAATAATGCAATAAACTGCTGAATATGATTCACTTCCTGTGACTTAGTTAGCAATGAAATGCGTAACAAAACTACATAATACAACACCATTTATATATCAATTGATAATTTTGTTTTGTTTTTTTTTTTTCAAGTTTAAAAAATTTTTATCAATTATTTAACGGTACATAAAAACACACACACACTGAGTTTATCGTTTTATTTTTTATTTATTTTTTAATATTTTTTTCTTCTTCTCCTCACCTTTAAATTCATAAATTATGATGAATAATATTGTATTATAATTGTATGAATATTATCCGCTTCTGATAATGAGTAAATCAAGGCGTTTGTCATAATATAAATATCGGGCTTTGTTAAATATTATATATATCCACAGTGAATCATTTCTACCATACTTACTTGAACACAGGTAATCCGTTAGGACGGCTACCCTGTTTTAAAGTGGGTTGCCATAATGGGATCGACGATTCTGCACTATTATATGTTACTCATATTCTCTTTCTCTCTCTCTCACACACACACACACATATATATATATATATATAAATAAATAAAGCATATACAAATGCGTCTGGATGTATATGTATGTAAAACACATAAGTGTAAAGACATTTTGCATTGAAAATTAATAGAAAAAAAATTTTTCTAACAAAAAATTTAATTATTAATCATCATATAAAAAATATATAATTAATATTTATTATTATTATTATTATTATTTACTCTAATTTTTTTTCTTTTTTGTATTTTTTATATTAAAACTAATTTTAATGTCTCACAGTGACCTTTTACTATTCTGTGAGAATATCAGTAAAGAATTCAATGATTTTTTCTACTTAATATTTATACATATATTTTTTTGTTTTTCGTGTTATTTTATAATTCATTTCTGTAAACGTCACGTTAAAGTTCAAGACAGCCTCTGCCATTACATGCAAGGCGGTCTGGTGGCCTTAGGCAGTCGGTCACTGACACTGTTCCACCAACCGTGTGACTGTAGGACTTTACCTCACGTGATTGAAATCACGTGACATGAAAACCAAAAGGATATTGAGATAAATGAAAATTCAATTTTTAATATTTAGTCGATTACGATAATATAATAGTGTGTGTTATAGTGTTATATTATTCATTGCATTGTAAGGTCAGTTATTATGGTTGTGTAATTAAATGGAGGTCAAAATGAGGAGTGAAATGTACGCTGCATACGAGAACGATATGGATGAACAGCGCGAATGTGATAAAAAGAAAGAGACGACGTCGATTATGATGATGATGATGACGATGATGGTGATGATGATGAAGACACGAGTTAACAATCGGGTCAATTCCTCGTTTTAAAAAACAAGTTGATCGTGTGGTATGAAATACAACGACTACTGATGATCCTCGGAAATATATCACAGATAACCATCAAGCAATTTAGTTCGGTTAACGTCAATCAGCTATCACATAAATACATATATAAATATGTATATACAAATCGATTAACATTGATGGGAAAAAAAACCAATGAAATAAAAAAATATTTTCATACTCTTATAGTTTTTATTTCGTTGTTGTTGTTGTTGTTTTTTTTTTGTTTTATTTATAAAACATTATTTTGAAAAATTTAGTAACAAGTGAAGTATCGTGGTTGTAAATTTTGAGTAGGTATATAAAAACACCAGTACACGAATCAACGTATAAATGTTTTGGCATAATGCCCAAACTTTCCAGACAGTTGGGCGCATAACTTAAACGCATACACGCGTCCGGCCATGAGCCATCTCACTCTGTGTAGGCTTATTGAAAAACTCAAAACGAATAATATTTACATTGTGTATGTTTAAGAGAATGAATATAAAAATATTTCCATTAACTTCCATTTCAAAAATACATCAACATTATATATTCGTGTATATAAATAAACACTTGAATATTAAACAAAATGATTTTCTATAAATTCAAGGTAAAATTCAGCACAACAGTCACACAAATGCTCAATAAATAATCCTACTTAATTAAATTAGTTGATTTGATTATTTTTTTATTATTATTATACCCAAATGGATACGAATGTTTACATATTATATATATATATATATAAATGATTGCGTTGGTCCTGAACATTTTGGTCGCTCTCTGAGGCGCATCCGGGCCCAAGTGACTCCCTCCGGGTCAAAATATATTTTCGCTCCTCCTGTCATCCATATCTCTTTGGTACGATCGTCGACGTCAGGTCGTTGGAACTTTATTTCTAGTTTCTCTCAACGACAACACATCGCTGCTATACACCATCTATTCGAGTTAATCACAACGCAGTTTTCTCTCACTTATAATTGTATATATATAAATATTTATATATGCAGACTGTAGTGGCAGAAGAAATTTTCTATATATTTTTTTCTGATATGTATACAGTACATATTATGTTGATATGTTATGATTCAATTTCGTTTTTTTCTTTTTTTTTTATTATTAATTCATTTTCAAATTGAAAATTATAATTGGAGGAAAATAAAAAATTAACCTACTAAGACTTGTGAACGTTTTTTTTTTCCTCTTTATTTTCACTCATTTTTTTTTTATTTTTTTTTGTCTATTACTTTTTTTTTCCCTGAAAGAAGTTGTAATGAACTTGATGATGGGAGTTGTCGAGAACCCATTAAATTTTTTTGTGTTACAATTTTTTAGCATTTGAAATAATAATAATAATAATAATAATAATAATAATAATAATAATAATAATTTAATTGACGTATGATAAAATAATAATAATAATTGATAAAATTTATTTTTACGTAATTTTTTTTTCTATCTATCACGCAGGAAATATATAAATTATTTTCTTTTTACTGATAATAAAATACGATAGAATAAAAATAACGTGTGAATATTAGTGATGACCGGAAGTTCATCATAATCACTGTGTTTTCAAATTACATTGTTTCCGGATACTAAAATTGCATCTTCACTTTGAAATAATATATTTTGACATGTGAAAAATATTTGAAAAAGCACACTGAACGAGAATACAAAAGAAAAAAAAAAAAAAAAAAACATCAATAACATCAACAATGAAAACCACAACCACAAAAAAAAAAAAGAATTTGAATTTATTCTATCATATACCATCATTTCTATTTGTATATTTTTATTTATCACTTTTTTTTTTAAATTTTATTTTTCGATGGATAATAGAGAGAACTTATAGCCAAGGGTTATTACTATTTGCTTTTGTTCAACGAATGAAATATATGTTGAGGCAGGTTCATCGTGCCGACAAAGAGCGGCCCCCACACGTGTCGGTATTCACAGAGATCGTCCCCTAAACACAACACCTTTTACTCATCGTGTTGCCATTAATCCAAATATTCTCACTGCTGTATATCATACAGCAATGACATATACTAGTAAGAAACGAGCCAAAAAAGAAAAGAGGAAAAACAAACAAAACAAAATATTTGAACTTATAAAAATATCTATCGTGTGCCGAGCGAACAATAAGAATAAAAAAAAATATTGAGAGTAAAATAAAATAAAAATACAGTGATGTCGTATAGCGATATAAAAAAAAACTTGAAGCGAGCTCTATCAGAGCGTGTCGCCAATGGCCAGTTACATTTAATTATTTATTTATTAATTTTCCTCTTTTTTATTATTATTTATTTTTCTTTTTTCTTCTTTCATTGGATATGCGTGTGTTTTATATCCCCCACTCATCTATTCCATTTGGCCTGACATTAAAATCGGCCAACGCACCGCAAACGACCAATAAACGTTCCATACATTATTATTATCTTTTTTCAGTATTGCAAACACTATAATAATAAATAAATACATGTATACAGTGAAACAAATATCATGTGTCTGTATACCAATTCTCATTTCTATAAAATTAAATTTTATGAAAAACGAAAAAAAAATAATAATAAATAAAGAAAATAATAAATTTATATAAATACGGTGAAATCAGGTAAAAGCAAAAGCGATAACAAGATGTTTATAAGGGAGAGAGCACACATACAGGGGATTTATTTCCAACTCATGCATCAGGAATGTTTTTGTCAGTTTGTGTGGAATAAGCCGTTATACATACTCCACAACATTCATCTCGTTTTCAAAGCCGGTTTTATACGTCTCGAAAAACGAAAATCCACACGGTTCAATCCTTAACGTGAAAAAGAAAATAAAAAATAAATAAATATAAAAACAAAAAATAAAGAAAGAACAGAGAAAGAGGGAGAAACAGGGAGAAACAGGGAGAAATAGGGAGAAATAGGGGGGGGGGGGGGAGAGAGAGAGAAAAGTTCAGGATCTTAACTTTAGGAGTGTACTAAACAAAAGCAAAAAAAAAGAATTAAAAAAAAAATATCAGCAACAAATGGATAAACCACAAGCTGAGGATGTTCTTTATTTTTTTATATTCCATATATAGAGTCAAAAGCAAGTAAATATATATATATGTATTATATAAAAGAAAGAATAAAGAAACGAGAAAGTGGTTGGGGAAAAATCGAAGGAAGCCTTGACGCACAGCTCAACGAGATTCAGAAGGTCACTATGGTTCTTAAAACGAGCAAATATATACTCAGATACCACAAATGTGCGCGGAAAATATGTAGATATACCGAAAATAACGTAAAGTAATTGCCGAATTTTTGGACAACATTATCCTGTGGGAATATATATGGAATATCATTAATATCGCGTATTTACATACATTCAAATCGAAATATTATATTGAGATATTTTTTTTTTTCTTTTGTAGCAGAAATTATATGAGCTGATGATATAGCAATATAACAGACGTGGGAAAAAAAAAATTACAATAATAATAAAAAAAAAATCGGAGAAAGAATATAACTGTAAAAGCAGTATATTATATATATATAATTACTCAAGCTAAATATAAACTCCAGTCAAATGCATCCAAAAATTTTCCCCGGATTTTTTTTTTTTTTCTTTTCAATACTAAAATGACTTTTTTCTCAACTGAAAATAATCGTACATTTATAAATTCTATACAATAAAAAAAGAGACGGCAAAAATATTTCCATTTATTGCTATTATTATTGTAACAAATTTTTTTTTATGAGTTCACTAACCTCATAATTAAATCACAATTATTTATATTTTATTTAATCCCAATACACCAATAAATAGATATTTTATATTGAAAAAAAATCAAGTGGAAATTTATTTTGTGAAAATATGTATGTGTGTGTGTGTATGTGTGAAAAATCTAGAAAAAAATTAGTTGTGAAGGACGAAAGTGAATTGAAAGACAAATAAAAATGCCTTGAGACATCTGTAATAATAAAATATATAAAATACATTTATTTTTCTTAACTGACTACAAACAATTCATCATGCATAGACCTATGAATATAACATTATTAATTTAATATTAAATGTTTTGATCTAAAACATATCCCATTACATCGATAATATTTGCAGTATCTATGAAAACTGAAAACTGTATATACCGACAAATATTAAACACAGAAAATTGAAAGTATTCTCACTCTAAACATTACCTTGCTATTCTACAAGTATTTACCAAGTTATTAATTACCATTCAGAGTAATTATTATTATTAGTATTTGAAAATTGGAACGAAGAAACTTTCAATTAATATCACTATTTTTCGCAACAAAAATATAAAAGAGGTGAAAAAAAAAAAAAAAGAGAAGAAAAAAATTAATAATATATATAAAAATATTTATGTATGTGTTATAAAAACAGAGAGCTATTAACAACGTGAATCGTTTCATAAATTTTGTTTCCATATCATTTGTAGAGAAAATATAAATATTATATGAGAATTTCCGATGAAGAATTTGAACTTCAAAGTCACTCATTTGTACATATATCTATTTTTTGTCTGTGAACATACTACATACATATATATGAATTCAAAAAGCTTTTGTTTGAGCTTTTGAATTGTACTTATATTTTATTTTATTATTATTATTTTTTTTTTTTCCGTGTTTGAAGGGGTAACAGAGGATGATATAGTGTAAAGTGAAGAATTATTCATGTGCCTTTGACAAGTCGATAGAAACAAAATAGAAAAAGACAGAGGAATAGATTGAGATTGCGAGAGAGGGAAAGGAAAAAAAACGAGATAAAAAGACATTGGCGAGAAGCCAACGATCAGGCCACAAACGTGTTCTGGAATTCTTATTGCGGAAATTGCTACGTGTTTGTGAATGATCATCGCGGACTGTCGCGCCGACTAGACCACCTTAAGTTGTGATTACTCTTTTTATCTATTACACACGCACATACTTTTAGTCTACACTATTGAACAAGATTGTCGCACTTGCTATTACACCTTATACTATTATTATTTCGTCCTACATATACGTAAATACTTTATATTCAATGAAATTTGCATAATAATTTTTTCCAAATAAATTATCTTCTATTTATACAAAAAATTTATTATTATTTTTTTTTCTCTCCCTCAATTTAATTAAATTGCGAAAATATTAAAATAATACCAATCATGAATTTTCACAAAGTATCTCTTATAGTTGGGATTTTTTTTTTTTCTGTTTATTCATGGCAAATTAAATTTTATTCAATGAAAAAAAAAGTAAAAGTGAATGGAGGGACGATAAACATTGAGGATAATCTATTTTGTTTAAATTTTGTTCGACTATGCAATAATAATAATAATAATAATAATAATAATAATAATAATAATAATAATTCTATTTTTTATATTTTTTCAAATATTATTTTCCTTTCACCCGATAGCGTAGTCAAGTTACATAGACGAGGTAATACATTGAAAAAAAAAACAATAAATAATAATAATAATAATAATAATAATAATAATAATGATAATAATAATAATCATCACGTAAATGTCCATATACATATGAATATATATTCACCTGAAGAAAATTTTTATCGTCAACAATACCCACCCTTAATCCTATATCTCACGCACATCCAACACCAATAGTCATAAATCATATATACACATATGTATAAATAACTGTTCGTATATCTCTGAAATTTTATCTTCTCATAAAGAAATTAACCCTGAAACATAATTTAATATTCAAAAATATCTTACAATAAAATTATTTCATATTTTTTTTTATTATTATTTTTCTTTTCTTTGTTATTTATCTGATAGAAGAAATGTGACGGGGAATAAAATATAATTATGATTTTTATATAAAATTAAAAATTAAAAAAAAAAAAACAAATATTCATATATAAAAATTGATTTTTTTTCGCATTACACACCATAACTTTTATGATGTAATAAAATATTTCCGTCGATTAACATTAACGTACCATGTATACCATTGCATTTATCTTCCATTCGGATAATTGACGCCTATCATGTATTTTATGCATACATATTTGTGTATATATATATATTTTTTTTTTTCTTCTATATTTTTCTAATTGTACACTATGAACCCCATTCATCTTTCATTAATTCATACATTGCACACACCGACAACTGAATTAATCGATAAAATCCTACACCATCAACTTTAATAAACCCACTATTTTTATTTTATTTTCATCCGCTCTCTCAATTAATTTTTTTTAATCCAAGTTCCCACAGCGAATATTCTTTGTGAATCAAAAAAAAAAAAAAAAAAAAAAAATTAATTACAGCAGAAAATACAATTTAAAACGATGAAGTGAATATAAAATATATTTTGTGACTGTAAATAAATAATATTGCTACGATAAAAATGATGTAGGAAAATAAATAAATATATGTATGTGAAATGTCCAAGTCAATGATAATTCTGGATAAATAAAAGTAACGAGAAAATGCAACGTGATTTACAATCCCGCGGAATGCACTTAACAGTGTATTTCGAAAGGCTTCTCTTATATTACAAACTGTTGCGTTCTCTTTAGATTGCAATTCAACTATGTATATACTCACATGGTCAATGCAATATCTAACAATTATTTCTTCTTACAGATGTATGTGAATTTCAAAAATTAATTGTCGTATATTATTTTTGCTTGACGCTTCGTTAAATATATTGATTGAAACATCGCATGTTTTTAATTAGTGGTTTTATACTGAAATGTTGTAGAAATTTATAGAATTGAAAAAACATCTTTTTTTTTTTTTTTTTTTTTTTTTTTTCTATGCGTAAAAACTATATAACCTTGAACAAGTTTCGAATAATAATATTATCGATATACTTGTTCAATATTACAACAGGTGTTGAATATTTTTAAAATATGATAATTGTAAATTTTATATTTTCATTATTAATTCACTGATCTTATGTCAGTTATAAAATAAAAAAAACCTATTGAATATATCCTTGATAATTCAATACAAAAAAAAAAAAATTGTTTTGTCTCATTGTCACAATAAAAATTATATCACAAATAATTTAACGTTTAAATGTCATTGAGATTATATTTATATCATTTTAAATGTGCATTGAAATTTAATACATTGACCTAAAGTATAAAAGAGAAGATAATAAAATACAATAGATTATTCTTTATTTAGGCACGAACCAATGACTTTTTACTTGTGGATATTTTTTTCTTTTTTCTTTTTTTTTTGTTTTTTTTTTGTCCGTTTTCTTTTTCATTCAGATAAGGTAATAAACTTACCTGTAAATATTTACGTGCTGTATTGTAATAAAAGCTGATATTTACGCATCAGACATTCGAAAGAAAGCAGGAAAAGAAAAATAAAAATGATAAAAACATTTAACAAAGAGAGAATAATAATGTAGTCACGCCCAGTGTACAATAGTAATTAAGAAACTTATCGCGAACGGTGAAAGTTTTCGTAACAGTTTGATGTATTTCATGGATGAATCAATTCTTTATGTCTTTCATTTTATACTTATTCATTGGGAAAATTAATAATGAAATATAACTGAGGCAAAGAAGATAACGATAACTATATGTGATGTTCGAAGAATTAATCGAGCAATTAATCATACACTTGTGTCACTAGTCAGAAAGATCTAGGTAAATTATAATCTGTATAGCCATGTTTTACTGATATGAATTTTATTTGAAGATTAATTTATATCGCGTCACAATACGATCAATATAATATAAAAATTAAATATAATTAATATATAATTATAATTAAATAAATATTTAATGTAATATTTAATTGTTGATAAATTATTTTCTATGAATTTTTTCTTTTGTTTCAGTAATTCAATCAATGTCTCGACCACATTATCCAAATATTATAACGGCTTAATCGAGATTGGGCTTTTGTGGAGTAATAATATTGTTCAAAATGTTGTTGTATAGAAACACAAACGATATCATCTATAATCACCAAAAGTTAATTTTACTTGGGCCCCTAATCCTTTGTAGTTTAATTCATATTTCAAACTCAACACCTTTGAATAATAATCAGACTTTATTACAATCAGACCAAACCAACTTGACTGCAACATCATTGACATCATCATCAAAAAGACGTACACTTGAGGATAATGGAAATCCAAGTGAACTTGCATGGCAGGCGTGGCTTTTATTTGACAGTGAAGAAAATTCTGCGAGGAGTTCATCTGATTCATCTAATATGGTTCGTCGCATAACTCCAAAAAGTATTTTTATTGCACCATCACTGCAATCTTGTCCCGATGGTTATGAATCTGATGCAATGGGACGATGTGTAAAAAATGTTAAAATTGATCGTGACGCTCATATTAATTTTCTTCTTCAACGTTTGAATGCCATGTACGCGAATTATGGTAACCAAAAATCCAAACCTAAACCAACATCACCACCTTTACTTGAATTTGAATTTAAACCTCAACCTCAACTTCAGCCTCAACTACTACCATCACCATCATCATCATCATCATTATCCTTACTATCAACATCAATATCACAAGCTAATGGTCCTTTCCAACTCAACATTCCTCTGATCGTAGACACTGATGAAAATGATAAATCTAAAAAAGAAAATGTTAATGTTGATGAAGCTAAAAAAACATTTTCAACATTTGAATCGCCATTAAATAAAAATTCTTATAGTAAACTAATGATATCACAAGATGATGATACAATTGTTTCACGGATTTACGAAGTTAACGATACAAAGAAAGAAAAGATTAATGACGAGAAAGATGAAAAGTTTTTTTTAATTAACAATCAAAATACCAAAGTTGATAATAACGATGAAAAATCCATTCCTATTGTTGAATTTGTGCAAGAAAGTAATTCTAATATTACTCGTATTGTAGATTACAATATCCCTATCATATCAATAAGTCAAATTGAGAATCGCACTGAATTAACATATGAGAATAATAATAGTACTAATAAAAATATAAATAATGATAAAATACTCAATGAGCATAAAACATTAAATGTGCCACCAGTGTCATCTACTTTAGTATTACTTATAACACCACCGAAGCTTTTAACGCCAAACATCACAGAGAATTTGGCACTGATTCAAAATAATGAAAAGGCCGTAAATGAAATGGGAAATAATAAAAATGACTCAGCAATTCAAGAAACTGTCGACGTTTATGATTCACAAGATGTCGTAACGACTATATCACCAATAGAAAATTTTTTCGATGAGTCAAAGTCTACTGAAGAGTATACATGTATCGAAACAACGACTCTCACTGAAGAAAGTGATAATATTGATGAAAATGAAGAAACAACAGATTATACAGATGAAAAGTTTGAGGAATTTGATGACAGTACAGATCACATTATAGAGGATTTCGATATATCAACAGAGGGTGAAGAAGAAATTTTAAAACACAGCGAGGCTGGAGTAAGTGTGACAATTCCATCGTTAATTGTTCCAAGTGATGATAAAAATATGACTGTTAATAATATGTCCAGTGTAGTGACTATAAGCGATGATTTTGTTCGTGAAACTACTTTGCTGGGTATGAATATCGATGAGCCAATAAATAAATCCAAAGATTCAAATATTAATAATAAGAAGACTCCAGCTGATTCATTCAATGACGAAAAAATCATTGTAATAACACCAAAATCAGTAATTAATCCAAAAACAACATGTCAACCCAGAGAAATTATTTTAACGATGAATTCGAATAAAGAAGAAAATACTGAATCAAGTACAATTGTAGAAGAAAATACAAGTGAATTATCTGTAAATGATTTTGAAACAGAAAGTATTTATCCATCCACAACACAATTAGATGATATATCTTCAACTGATTCGGATAATATAAATCCAGTAGTGACAATTGAAGAAGCATCAACGAGTGATGTAACTGAACGACAGTCACAATCTTCACCAATAAATCACACTAATAATTTTAAGAGCCAAATTATCACTGATCGATCCAATAATTCTGAAATGATGACAGCTTCTTCTACAAATGTAGAAAATATTATTTTACCACGAGATAAATTGCAAGATTCGTCATCGCAAGTTTCATCACTATCACCATTTATGAACGAAGCACATGGTGCAAAATATATCCGTGCACCAAGTACACCAATACTTGAACGAATTCAAGATAATCTTTCATCTTCTACGACAATTAGTAATAACCAGCAGGTATATAATTACGATACCATTGCCCAACATTATCCAAATCGTCATGCTTATGGAATTAACGATAATCAACGTATAGAATTAAATAAAAATTATAATCAAAGGCCAAATTTTTTTCCAAATAATTTCGGTACTCCGATCGATTTCACGAGAAATTATGTGAGATTTCCAATATATAAAAGACCACAAACTAGACCAGGGTACGTGAGATTTCCATTAGATGAAGCAAATAGTATTCACACACCGGGTAACTTGAAAAACAAATATGAACATCGACCATACACTCTGTCAAATAATGAAGAACCGAGAATAATCGAAACAGAAGAATCGAAACAATCAAATTGGCGTACGTCTCCAGTATGGAGATCAGATCGTCAACAATTTTTACCACTGCAATCTAGATTGAATACAAATGGGCAAATGCAACGAAACAGTTCACCCATCTTAATGAAATTCTGGATGAAAATGCCTCTGATCAAGGACCCAAGTTTACTATCTCATCCCACATACCCAGCAGTAATTCCGCTTGATACTACAAAGCAACGCAATAACGAGCAATTTCATTCCACACAAATGGTGAATTTTTATAATCAAATGCCAGTACACACGCAAACTCAAACTTTTGTTCGACATTCAGCCACTGGTGATTAAATCGATTTTAAAAAGAGTTAATTTTTTTCAACGTTCTTTTCATTATCTTTTTGAAAAAAAGGGAAAAAAAATAGAAGAAAGCTCATAATAAACTTATATAATAATTATAAGTTTGAGAAATAAGTCAAAGTTAAATTTAAAGAGTTTAAAAAAAGAAATGAAATAAAATGAGAATGAGCCAAAAATATTTGTTGACAGAAAATTGCGTTTATGATAGGATAAATACGTTCTTTTGTTTATTGTATGCATATATGCAAGACTGAGTGTAATCAACGAACACTTCATCAAAGAAAAAAAATAGATAAATAAATAAATAAATAAAAAATAAAATAAACGGTCATTGCGATAAACTGTCACAGGTGTGAATTAATTCATAAAGATATAATCAGACGCGTAGAAAAAATTAATGAGAATACATCATATGAGAGAGTAATAAATATATAATGAGATCAAAGAACTTCACTTAGTAGAAAATATCATGAATGTGTTTAGTACACTATTTTTCTTAGATTAAAAGTGCCCGTGATCGATGTATTGATGTAAGCTTAGTAGAATTTTTTGTTTATTTTTAAAGTGCGCATCTAATTATTTGCGAAATCATATTCGCTATATAGGATAAATAAAGATATAAAAAAATTACACACATATACAAATATAAATGATATTGTACTTTGACATTGCGGCCAGTAACTGTTACCGTCTATTCTAAACTCAATAGCGCACTCACCATTTGAGAATGCAATTTATTCCTCCTCAATATATATCTCAGTATATCTCAATATACATATCCAATTAAATGTCAATTTATGTAAATAATTCATTACATTCATCGTTAATTGAATGATTTAGATAAAATTGTATATATTTCGTATTAATAGATATAAGATTGTATTAATAAAATCGTATGTTAATCTGATAAAAAATTCATCATATATATATACATATATATAAAATTATCTATCCATGTATCTATATCGAACTATTGTATTATTTATAACGAAATCGAAATGAATAAATTTGGAAATGAAGAAAACCACAAGTATATCACAATAATATAATATCATTGTTGATACATCGACAAAAACAATAATGCACTTTTTCCTTTATCCAAAATAAAAATAATTCATGAAAAAAATAGATTGATAATACTAAAATATTAATTGACACATGAAAAAAGAAAAAAAAATATTACTAAATAAATAGTCAATCATTATTGCAACCCTTTAAATCCACGTGCTAAAATAAATTTTTCTGTTGATTCATCCCTGGTTGCGGCAGGCCTAACAATTTTCAATTGTGTATAAAATTTCTCGATATCCTTTTCTAGTCGCGGTGAATTAGCACCATCCCAAACTTTTACGATGAATGTACCATTATTTTTTGATACTTGAAGAGAAAATTTTAATGCTGAATATGCTAGATTGATTATCTGTTCATGATCAATTTCTCGAACACCAGTAGCATTTGGTGCCATATCAGACATAACAATATCAACTAAGGATCCATTCAATAATTGATGCAATCGATTTTGTGCCTTTGATGTTGTAAAATCTACATTACCAAGAACAGTAGCACCTTCAATTGGATGAATTGGCAGCTTGTCGATAGCAATTACAGTTCCTTTAGCTTTGTTCATATCTTTACCATTAGAGTTTGTTAATTTCGCTGCTACTTGTGTCCAACTACCTGGAGCAGCACCACAATCAATCACTGTCATACCTGGTGTCAATATTTTGAATCGTTCATTTACTTCAAGAAGTTTAAATGCACTACGACAACGCCAATTTTCTTGTTTAGCTTTTTCTACATACGGATCTTGAAGTTGTCTTGTCAACCATCGTTGAGAACTTGGTTTTTTATTTTTTATATTTATTGGTATTTCTTTGTTGAATATAACCATGCATGTATAAATATTCCTTTTATTCATAATATTTTTCAACAAATCCATTCTGCTGCTTTAAAAAAAATTTACCTGTGTAAATAAATTTGAGGTTAGAAGAACTCGTAAAATTCATATATATGATTTAAACACTTACTCTTGATGACAATACTCATATAACGTAATAATCTGTTTGAATTGATTAAAAATCTTAGGGAGTAGTACTCAATATGAAATCTTTCATTGTTAAACACTTTGCAAACGGATATCAATACTATCCAAGATGGAATGAATTTTGAGAAAATAATTGAGTACAATCGAGTACATTAGATTAAGCGTCATTCAGTTGCGCGGCAGTTTGAATATGTATATTCACCACGATGGCAGCGCGAAATTTTGAAAATACACAATGTACAATTCACATTATCTATAACTTTGAAAATTATCTACCCAAAATAAAAAATACAATATTATTATTTTTATTATTATTATTATAGTTTTTACTCAGAGTTTTATTAAAGAGAGAACAACAGTTGAATAGAAGTTGAATGTGCTAGAGAACACTGTATGCTAGGAGACAAGTATTTCCTGCGCTTTTTTTTTTTTTTTTTTTTTTTTTTTTTTTTCATTTTTCAAAGTCAAGTTATAATTTCACAATTAACGTAACAGTAAGAGTAAGAGAATAAATAGAAGTTCAGAAAATTGTTTTCGTTTCAATTTTTTTTTGTTTTTTTTTTTTTTTTTTCTTCATTCGAAGTGCAAGAATGAATTTAGGTCAGAGAGAAAATAGAAATCGTTATGTAACCATTCTAGGGCTAATCTATATATACATAGATCATAAGAGAGAAATATGGAGAAAGATAGATTGAGTTTTACCAATAGTAAGAGTAATTAATATAATCATAACGACCCTAAGATTCATTATCATTCTTTGTTTTATTTTCAAATACTGTCTTTCACGTGTGCACTTTGATATTTTAATGTTTTATACGTTATTATTATTTTTTTTTTATCTCTTGTTTTTATTTTATCAGTTTGATTTCCATCAAGTTGTCAGTGCTTTCTAGAACGAAACAAATAGTACAGGACACATAAACATATT
This sequence comes from Dinocampus coccinellae, assembly GCA_963920625.1. NCBI lineage: Eukaryota > Metazoa > Arthropoda > Insecta > Hymenoptera > Braconidae > Dinocampus > Dinocampus coccinellae. Next base: position 1,756,236 of record OY987188.1, on the reverse strand, counting down.
CGTTATCTATTTGTTTATATATCCTTCGTTCACATACGATATAGTATTCAGAGGGGAAGAGAAAGGGGGGGGGGGGGGGATATAGGTGAAAAATAAAAAAATAAAAATAAATAAATCAACTGATCAGTGCTCGGTAAAGGCCAATTCAAACATATTTCAGTCTGGGCGTATACAGCGTATACATATGTGCTATTACGAGAATTTTCCAGTATATTAATTATTGTATTTAAATTATTTGAGGCCGAAATCATAGTCAATAACTTCCCATTATATCATCAACGTCCAATCTATAACAATATTAACGTGTTTTTTTTTTCTTTTTTGCCACTATAATCAACCATAATTCACATTATATGCAATAAAGAAGTTTTTAAAACATAGTTCACAAATATTTATCAAAACAATCAGTAAACAATTTGATGATATCACTCCTTGTCTATTGATTTAACAGCTACATTCAACTAATCATAAATGAATATTTCATGTTTGTTTGTTCCTTTTTGTTGTTGTTGTTTTTTTTTTTTTTTTCTTTCTTCCGTTTTTGCACCTTGAGATTATGCCGCAAGCGTATATAATCAATTTGTGTCGAGACGGACTTAGCAATTCGGCAATTTAACTGGATTTCAATACGATTGTATACAATGCGAATCATATAAATATGATATACATATGTACTATTTCGTTTTGTGTAGTTATTTTTTATTCTCATCAGAAAAAAATGTGAAAAATTTCATTTATATATTCTCGAAAATTAAAAGCTATGGCGGCAAAAGCAAACTCTGTTATCACACGGTTACATATCTCATAACACAGACTCGTGACGCGGGCGCAATTTATAATTATTATATAAAAAATTATCTCTCACTCTTCCGTTTACGCTCCAGCTAAAAAATATTTACAAAACGAAATATTATTCTTTTTTTGTTTTTCTATTAATTAATTATTTTTTGTTTGTTTGTTTATTATTATTATTATTTTTTTTCAAGCCCCTTATTAAATTATAAATTTTTTCAATATTTCATCGACAAATATTTGACATATTGTTCATCGTGTCGAAAATAATCATTGCCAACAATTTTATTTGTTCCTTTTTGTTTTTTTTTTTGTTTTCTTACTCTTTCTTGTGTAAATTAAAGTATACAATATCAACACGCTCAAAACAAATTACTGATATATTTTCTTTGTTACATTAATTAATTTTCTTTTTTTCTATTATCACTCAAATAATGCATTCGACTCATGCTAAATAAGAAATTTATTTATCTCATCACGATTTTTCTAATATTAATGGCATTTTAATCTGAATTAACAGATTATATTTATATTATCAATGCATCAAAATTACACTCTATTACCCATTACCCTTACGTAATGGATTAAATTTCGTATACACACTGTCCCAGAATCGATAGTCCAAAATGCATGAGAAATACATTGAAATTGGACCAGTGATTCTGGGACACGGTGTATATGTGTGTTTTTATACGTGTATTTCTTTCAAATTACGTTCATCTCTCTATTTCTTGTTCATCATTATTTTCTATATCGTCGTTTGTACCAAAACAACGCGATAAATCGCATATTGTTATATTTAATACGTGTTTCGATGTGCCTCTCTTCTTATATGAATTCGTTACAGGAAATAAACGCACTTAATTATCATTTTTTTTTTCTAGTTTCTTCACTTTTGAATACTGACTTTTATTTTATTATTTTTTCCGGTTAATGCTATTCACACTATTATTATCACTTATTACAATCTTTTTTTTATTTTTTATTTCATCTATCCGTTTCGTTACTCTGTATTTTTTTAAATTGTAAAATAAACAAAAAAATTAAATGAAATGAAAATCACTCATTTTATTACTTTCATACAGCAACGTCAAATAATTACTGTTTTATGACTCGTGAACGTTCTTGAGCACAACAACAGCAAATGAAAAATCATTCTCTTTTTTTTCATTTCGTATGCCTGTATACGTGCATTTCCTACATAAATATTTATTTTAACTTTGTATTAAATTTTATTTTTCTTATTTATTATTATTATTATTATTATTTTTTTTTTTTTTCAAGAGACTTTGATGCCCTGAGTTTTTGTATGAGCTATTAAAACAAAGCGCACCAATGCATATACTGTCTAAATAAATACAGTTTTCTCATAGTACTCTAACAAAACTTCTTTCCCTATTTTTTTTTTTTTTTTTCTTTTTTTTTTCCTTTTATCTATATCATTGAGTAATCGATTCACCGAATTAGAGGCAGAATTTCATCAATATAAATTTAAAACCAACTGGGTCCACCAAATTTTGTGGAAAGACCGCCAATACCCTTGCCAAACATACTCCCAACTTTTCCAACAACATTGGACGTTACATTACTAATATTTGCAACGTAATTGGCATCTTCAGCGCCTGAAGACTCGACAATTGTCACTTTTGTCTTTGGTCTCTCGACTTCGTCATCATTTCCATTCTCCGATAGACCCCTAAATTAAATCAATAATACATAAATTTATTTAAATATTAATAATAATATATATGTATTCAATTTGGAAACTCACTCATCATTCTGAGCGCTCATTGTTAAGGCACAAGTTGCTTCTTCCGTCTGCATTCTCTGCGATATCATTTGATATGTCTTCGAATTTAATTTGTCCTCCATAACACCCTGGAGCTCAAAGTCCGAATAAACCTTTTTCACAATGTGCGCAAGACAGGTGCACTGATACAGATGGAGATTATGGTCAAGTCGGTCTGATAACCAATTGCACAGCATTTGAACTTGTGCGATGTACCATTGCTAAAATTACATTATAATGTATTTTTTTCGTTGAAAAAAAAAATATATATATATATTGAACATTAGCAATAAGACATTTGTTTGTTTGTTTTTTTTTTTTTTTTTTTTTTTTTTTTTTTTTTCAATATTATCTGAGTTTTTTTTCGCAAAATAATTAACCTCAAAGAAATTTAATATCCATAATTCATCGATGACTTTGCTTCGTATTTGGTCCATACAATTTCGTGTGAAATTAACGTAGGCCTGGCCCATTTCTTTACCACTGCCCGACACTTTCTGCAAAATATTTTTCAAACGATTGTATAATTCTACAAACATGAATTTACGTGAAAACAATAATGAATCATAGCAACCTCATGGGTACGTACAATTTTTTAATGGATATAAATAGTAATCAATTAATCAATGCCATACCGTAAAACTCAAAATCGAACCGATGAATGAGCCTTCATCATATCGCGACAATTTCGACAATGTCGCCTCCAAAACTGTCACCAGTTTATTTATCATTCCTTGATTCATACTCGCCGATGTTTTTTCTATTAGATCGTCAATCTTTTCATGGTATTGATGCTAAAACGATAAAAATCGACGAGATGATGGCTTACAGGAAGATGTAATTATTTTAATAAAAATAAAAAAAAAATAAAAAATAAATAAATCGCGTTAATACATCAATGTCTAAATTCAAATAAAACTCAAGAAAAAAAAGAACTATAATGCAGAGTAGATCATTATTCGAATTAAGTTTTTTTTTCCTCTTTTTCTTTCTTTTTGATAAGATAAAAAAGTAAGAAATAGCTACGTTACCCCTCGATTCCCTTTCAAATCAATAATCGACGACTTACCACATCGACGTCATCAACAGTGCAAAGCTTAAAACTCTGATTCTTTGCATCCAAGATAACGTTCACCATTGCACACATTTCCGACGGTATAATATAATCTGTTGAGATAAATGTAACGCCTTTTTTTAACCATTGTTGAAAAGCTGTATCGGTTCGTTGAATGCAAGATTCAATCATGTCACACGCCATCAATTTAAGACGTTGCTCTAAATGTTGACGAAATTCTTGATCAGGCCAATGTAATCCACCGATAAATGACTGTAATGCATCCAATTTCCAAAATAAATCTTCCGAAGTGGCACAACCATTCGCTTTTATTTCCCATCTTTCTTTTTCAAAACCTTTATGTATTGATTGTGCTATTGATGTCTCCATAAGATCTACATAACGCACAACCAATGGGGCAAATGTGTCTCTTAGATGTTGATGAAATCGTCCATTTTTCAAATTGTCTGTTGTCAAAGAATAAATGAAGCACAAATACGATTTGAAATAATTTACACACCAGTGTAAAATAATTTCGGTATATTTATAGCAGTGACTCACCATCCATTCGGAGATAGTCATTTAAAATTTGAAATAGTGGAAAACTGTCCCAAGTATCAGGTGGCTGTTCTGACAATACTTTGTCCATATCCACGGCAAATAATGACCAAAAAATCTCGGCGTGCTCCACCAGGAGGTCGCTAAACCAGGCAAATGCCTGCGGTGCAGTGTAGTAGGAGCGAAACGTGAAAATATTGGACAACACACATATACGGTGGGCTAATTTTTTATTTTCGCTCGTGACGGTGGGTACGCCGAAACACGAGAACAGAGCTCTCGAGGACCCAGAAGACACTAATTATGCTTTTACGTTTACTAATTTATATCCAAATAATCAGAATTGATCTATTCTTTTCAATTACAGCGTGATATTACAACAGTAAGAAAAAAAAAAGTGAAAGAAAAATACGGAAATATTTTTAGAAATCAAATTGTGGATTTTTTAAATTATAAACAGTAATGATACTTTAAATTGTCTTCTGAGGAGGTTGTCGAACACTTACCAAAGTTCGTTTTATTTATTTTTCTTGTTTTTTTTTTTTCCTTTTATTTTTTTTATCAATATAATGCATGCTTTTTCTTACATCCTCTACCTCGAAAGCCCCGAAACAATATTAACACTCAGTTCTAAAAACCTAACTAATACCTCCGAATAATGTTCTTCATTTTGTTGAAGCAAATCGACGCATAGCTCAGCAAGACGTATTAGATCATCCAATTTTTTTCCAGACGCTACGCACACCTCACCATTATAATCATCCTCAATTTTAGCTGCTGCTGATAGTCTGTCATAATTAACAAGTGCTGCAGTTTCTAAACAAGACTTAATCATTCCGCGAACTTCATCTGCTGGTACGGGAGCTGATATATCCTTCATCAAGACGCGTTCAAGGAGAGAGAGTGTTGCCTTTAAAGCACCTTCGGGTCGACCAAACGGAAAACTATACCTGTACAAAGTTTATTTATAGGTGAATTAATAATAATTCAATATTAATGATTGAAGATAATTAATAGTTATTGAAAAATTTGAAATTACCTAAAATTCGTAATTTGTTTTTCTAGCAGTTGCCTCAAACGTTCCTTAATCTCTTGAAATTTATCTTTCTCCTCGTGTGTAATGGATCCAACTCCATCTGGTCGATTGCCATGAACATGGCTCGCACAGAAGGCAAAGCTATAATGAATTAGCGTTGGATCTATCATGCAACCACGTTCGGCACGATCGAGGAGATCGTTCAAATAACAGAGATGTCTGAAGCAACCGCGGACTCCATATCTACATAAACAAATAAAATATTATAAAATTTAGAAGTAAATAGAGTATAAAAAATTTTGTACAATAATTTATATTATTTGTGAATAAATTTTTTTTTATTCACCTGGCACAATATTCATCTAAAACAAAAACTTGGCCTGGTGAAAACCATCCCAATGAACAATACGGATCATTGAGCCGGTAATCAAGGGTCAAATTCTGAAGGAACTTGAATAAACCCGCATGATCAAATTTGCATGGATCTGCGCTGATAAAATCTTCCATTCCGTGTTTTCGGGCACGATCAGCATCGCCTTGAATTTTGCTGATTGTTGAATTTTTGTCGGCAACAGAAACAGGCGGTGAGGGTTTATGTGATTGACCGGTTGCTCTATACATGGCCATCACCCATAAATGGCACTCGTTCTCGTCGTCCGAGGCGAAGACGATGTTGTCTCCTTCACGGACGGCGTTGAAAAAGTACCTAAATACAGTGATATAAATAATAAAAAATAAAAAATTTAATTAAATGATTAAATATCTAATATGATTGAATAAATATAAATGAATTTTATATTCATCATTACCTGCCACCCTCTAAATCAGTGCCCACCATAAGATTAGCAGAAACGGCCTCGATATAGTCCACTGTATAGCCATCCAGCTGCATCATTTCCGACGGCTCGCTTTTTTTTTCTTTATACGAGCACATCGCAAATGTGTACTGCGAGACCTGGACCAACACGTAGTACCGTTTCTTCCATTTTTTCCATACACCTTTACCCATCGCATAAAGATAACCACAATGCTTCATATTTAATGGTTTATCCATGCGACATGCAATTTTTAATTTTAAATCTTGATCGGGATTATTTTTAGGAACGACCATAGGATGCCATTCGGGTACTTTACAAGACAATGGTGTCGGTCTTAAAATAACTTTACCCAATTCTTTGTCTTCGAGTGCTAGCATTGCGGGATTTTCTGTATACAATCGTACCTTAACCACTGGCAATGGATGCATTGTTGTAAAATCACCCTGAGTATCCCACCTGAAAATTCATAAAAATCGATATTTAAATATATAAATTGTCGTAAAAAAAATATTTTATAAAATTTTTTTTCACATTATAACAACAACAACAACAACAACAACGTACATAGGCTTGGAAGCTTCAGCTTGATCAGTCTGCAACTTTTCGCCACCTTCAACTTCCATAGTACAATAAACAATACGATTGGGCGCGAGACTTTTCAAACCCTTTACTTCCATAACAATAACCTCAAGTGAAAATGATAAACCCACGTCCATTTTAGTGAGTTGCGGATCGGAGTCTGCGGAGTCGCCCTCCAATTTAGCGAGGGAGCCCTGGGTGCGGTAGCGGGAGCGGTCACTACGACGCTTCAGCTTCTGCAGCCCGTATTTGCTGTCTATCGAACCCTTGGAGACTGGCAATGACTCCAAATTAGTCATTAGCAGGTTGATAGACGACTTGAGCTCCTCGATGTAGAGCGACTCCATCTCCTTGAGGAGAAACCTCGGCATGAGCTTGCGATTCTGAAACAATTCAATTGCAATTGTGTTTAATAAAATTAACATAAATAAATATTACAAAATAATATAAAAAAAAACAAAAAAAAAAATTATAAAAAACATTTATTCATACCTTCTCCATTTCATTGACTTTCTGTATGCGACCGTCCAGCTCCCTCCTGATGGCGGCAGCCTGCTCATCGGCCGAGTCCAACAGGAGGGCGTTGAACAGAAGCTGATGCTCGAATTTTTTAATGCCGAGGATTTGCTGGAACATATCATATAGTTGCTCCTTTGACAATATTAACTCAGAATTCAAGGACTGCTGTTGCATCCTGGATGGCCTTTTGTTGTCCTCATCGCCGGTACCCTTAAATATACAATCGAATTTGGCCAGCCAGGACGTAAGAACAGTCTCTTTGCTTAGCCCGTCGATTTCCGGGAGGCTGCGAACACGCTTCTCAATATTGTTCCTGAACACCTCACGGAAGTCGTACTGGGAACAAGCACCGCTTTGCACCATTCTCACGACTCTCTCGGATTTTAGAAATACATCAAAGTAATTTTGTATTGCATTGCGAAAAGCCTCGTCTGCCATAATCTGTGTCTCGCCCCTTAGAAATGCCTGAAATACATACAATACATCGAAATTAAATTTCCATTGAAATAAATATAATTTGTCAAATACACTTTTTCTTATTTTATATCTCCAACTTCTATTTATAAATATCATTTAACCGAATGTTCTATTCGAATAAAATTTATCGATTTGAATTCCCTCTATATATATAAATATACAGCATTCAAAATCGATTCGTGATAATATAACCCAGAAAAAATGAAGGTTGTATAGCAGTGAGAAGCGCTAATATTAAGATATCACGTAGGGTTTCAGAAGAAATTAAAAATTCGCAATGAATGGCTTCGCTTTGACCAATAAGTTTATATTACGTATTCAGCCTATATTTATAATCGATAATTATATGAATGAATATACATTAGAATAATCTATTGAAATAAACTTTTTATGATATATTGACTGTTAATGGCGTCAATCAATTCTACTCTAATTTCAAATTACTATTCTGATTGATATAAATAAAATTTGAAGTCATAAATTCATGAAAAATTTTAATAATAATTCCAACTTACCTGAAAACGAGAGCACAGAGTTTCTAATTGTTGTTTAGTAATTTTCATTTGTCTTCGAGTCATGTCCGTGGGTTGTTTGGCATTGAAAGGATAAGCAATACATCTCGATATAAAAACATAAAGTTGTATACGAGTTTTTCTCTCTTCTTCTTCACGTTCCTGCTTGTCCTACAATAAAAAAGAAAGCAAAATAAAAAAAAAAATAAAAAATAAAATCAATTAATTCAATATCACGTTGGATTCATTCGTGTGATATAAAAACAAATAACGTGGATAAATTCTTGAATTCATTCAGAATCAAACAAAAACATTTTATATCTATAATGAAATTTAATTTAACGAGAGATAATAATAAAATATCGTGAATATTATCATACTCACTTGTAAATCAGCTTCAGTTTTTTCACTAGCAACTGATGGGGAAGGGCTGGTTGGTCTTTGTGATGATTTTGAATAATTGGCGGCATCTTGCGATGCACTCATTGACGGTGACAATGAATTTCTAGCGCTTGACAAATTTGGTACATCCAAACTGGCACCAGCCACGGCCTCCTGTTGTGTCGCATGATGTCCTTGGCCACCAGCGAGCGCACGACCATGTGGCCCATGCAAACTGCCACCATGTAAACTTGGTGAACCAACGCTACCTTGACTGTGACCACCGGGCGATGCAGGGAGTCCTGCGGCAGCTGATGTTGCACCGCCGCCACTGCCTGGCCCGGTACTAGGACCCCCGCCACCACCACCGGGATGACGACGAGAGACGTGACCACCGCCAGCAGTGGTTGTACGACCCCCGCCGGCACCCCCGCGATGGGTGCTCTGGTCCTCGTCGCTCTCCTCTTCCGAGGAGCTCGGGTCAATCATTGTGCAGTTGGTATCACCGCTTGGGCACGATTAATTCTTCACCGAGACTTGCCGTCGCCGACAACGACACTCGTACGACAACCGCCGCTTCCGTTATCCCGTTTTTCCCCGCTTCCGCGGCTGTAATCATGTATGTACACACACACACACACATATATATATCCTTATTCCGCAATTTTATATTCATTTTTATACATACAAATATTTTTTATATTAACATACATCATGTTAGATGAGTAATATTCATAATAAATATCAATGTACTATATCCTGATGAATTTTATATAATTTTTGTCTCTATACTCATTTACGTATCTTTATAGGCATTGGTTTATATGTATACAAACAGGAATGATTTTTATTTTGTAACAATTTGTATTGATCGACAAAAATGTGGGTCACACATGCAACTGTATATATGTATACGTGTATATATGCAATTTAAAAATATTTTTAAAAAATATATTGCTGTTCAATAATCAATGGACAATTGAAATTCTGTGATTGTCAATATAAAATAGTTCATGTATCAATTAAAAAATTCAACTATTTACTTTAAAAATATATATATATATTTTTTTTTCTTTTTTTTTTTACTCAAAAATTTATCGATTACTTTGTAGAACGATAAACAATAAAATTGCAAGTGTTAAAAGTTGAACTGCAAATTTTTCCGATTAATTTTTAAATGTGTCACTCGAAAAAAACAAAAAAAAACAAAACAAAACAAAAAAAAATATAGATCAATCTTCAACCAGGAAATACTTTTTGATAGAAGAAAGTTTAAGATTCAAATTGATGTTTCAGCAAAGTCATGACGATCAATATAAATGAAATTACATCGTATTTGCTATATTTTGGCTACAGAGAAAATTTTCATCTCAATAATAATCACATTGCAATTTATATTAAATAAATGAATATCAATGTCAATATTATGTTAAAATTTTCTCAATTCTGCAATAATAAATTCAATGTATAGAATAATATTGTAGAGTTGAATTTATTTATACATGACTATTTTTTTTTTTTATATATATTTATAGTTAACAATTGGTGGTGGTTCACTGAGATGGAATAAATCCGTGACTCAGGTGCGATCCAATTTTCACTGCGTTCATATAATACTACTGTTTCACCAATTCCCGACCTCTCCATTCTCCTATTTATATATACATCCTGAGCTATATATATACATAGCTTTGGCACTTTCATTTTCCCTAACCTCTAAATATAGATATACATATATATGGAGCCCTTTCATCGTGTCAAATTGCCCAGAACAGCCTCCAAGAGGAAATTAAAGTTTACTTTTTATTATTTTCATTTTTTTGTTTATACTCTTTTCCTTGTTTTCAATCGTGCTATATACTTTTTTTAAATTTTTTTCTCTGATTTTTTTGCATCATTTCAGTGAAATGAATTCCGAGTAAGGCTTTCGTTGGTTCATCCAAGACTCTTCAAATTTATTATTATTATTTTTTTTTTTTCTTTCGGCTTCTTCTACTTCATTTTCATTTATATCTGGATCAATAAAATATAAATGTGATTGTCAGTTGCATATACATACATATATACATTTTGATGTGAATAGAAATTTATATTAAAAATAATCAAAGAAAATTTTGCTTAGACTATTGAAGGATTTTTTTTCACTCTCTAAATGTAAAATACGAGTAATATTAATATGTGCCATATTGATTTATTATTTTCTTTCTTTTTCAAGTAGTATGGATATATGTATATATAGCTGTGTATGATGACACTCTGCACTAAGCTGGCTAAATTTGAAAAATCAATATTCATTAAACTGCACGACTACTACACACCGATGGATTTGTATGCAAAAGTGTATATATACATATATATATATATCAATCTCACGTTATTCGTTCGGTTATTAGGAAGATTAAATGTAAAACGGGTAATATAAAATAAGGGATGAGCCAATGTCAATATATGAAGTATATACTTATACATATACAGTTACAAAAAAATAGAGAAAATCAGTAGAGAAGAATAACAATTGTCAATATTATCAATTATAATTTTTTATCCGATACAATAAAAATCAAAAAATACAATGAATTAATAATACTCCAATCCTTTTTTCAAATTTTTCAAACAAATAAAAGAACGTATTGTTATTTTTTTTTTATTGTATAAAATTTCCTTAAACTCATCGTGTATAAATATAATAAAATAATTATACAAAGTCAATATAAGAGTTTCACGCCTATCTCAGATTTGGTTCATTCAACTCTATCGGCTTCTGTTGTTTGATAATTTATCGGATTTTCTTACAATATCTATGTAAAATTTTATCACACAGATATATATACATTCATATAAATTGAATTATAAAATGAGGAAAAGAAATCCATTTTATTATTTAGATGACAAATAAATTATTTCTTTAGACACGTGATGAGATAAATTGTACATAATGAATATATTATACGTATATATTTATAGTGAAAGTAAACAGATCAATAATTTTTTATTTAACAATATACTACTGATTTATCTGTAAATAATCCAAAAATTATTTAATCATCACTCAAATGACTAAACGCTCTACGAATTTTTTACTATTAAAAATTTCTATACAACAATAAATATATATATTTTTTTGTTATTATTTTGTAAATATTTATAAATACGCAAGAAAAATCGAATAAGTAGGCATTCACAGACGGCTGGAGATTACTAACGTGCAACACGCATAGCAACAAGCCCGTATTTATTCATTTATTTTATTATTTTTGTATCATTTACTTTTCTCACTCAGGCAATTGAGTAGCAGTACACGCATTTACTACAATTGAGTGTGACACGAGGAAACACGCAGAATATAATAGTAGGAATAAATATATATTACAAATGTGACACACGCATGTTGTGCCCACTATTCGATTGTGCGGGCAGGTTGTAAATCTCTATAACCCAGAAATTCAAACTGGCAAAACGATAATAAACAATATACATATTACACTCCTCATTTACATTTTTTTTATAATTATATAATCATTCATTCTCCTCATACTTTATATATAGATATATTTTTCTCATTTTTATTCCATTTTTTCCTACCATACCTAAAATTATATATATGAAAAAGAAAAATAACAATAATAAATAAATAAAATTATCCACGATCACGCGATCATTGTTACTATTATTAATATTTTTTTTTTTATCACTGGATTTAATATTGATGATAACAAATGCATGTTATCATCAATATTTTATTTTATATTTTTCAATAAATTTTTATTATTCAAATTATACAGTGTGTAAGGAATTATTATTTAACCATTTTTTTTTCTTTTTTTTTTTCATAGACAAAAAATGAAATGTATCTCAATGAAAAATATTATTATACAATGAGTATTGATAGAAATATATTGGTATACGGAAATAAAGATGACGATTGTGCTGCATCTATCAATAGGTTATTGTTAATAATAATACAAATAATAAAGAAATTAAGTGAAAAATAGTGAAAAGGCCAGAAAGAATTTGCAACAAGGCTTTAGTCGTTTATTCATCTTTTCTCAAATACCAATACATTAATACGTTTATATATATATATATAATATATTATTATTAATATATATATTTGAAGTCTATCGCGATGATATAAATTGAGAGCGCACTATAAAATTCTCTTATAATATCGATTTTTTTTGTTACTGCATGCCCTTCATCGTTTTCCTTCTTTATCGTGTTATCAATTATTACACATCGATATATATTCTTACCCAACTTAAAATCGTTCATCCGTTTGATCAAAGTATTCCACCCTGTGTCACTCTTTCCCCACTTTCTATTCCCCTTGTGTTCATGACTCACGTACAAATTTTCTGACTTAATAATAAAATTATCTGCGTCATAAAACAATTAGTATTATCCTCATTATATAAATTATATTACTTTAATAAAAATATTTAAAAAAAATACTGTGATATGATATTTTACATTTATGTCAATGATAATATTTATGTGAACAAAACAATAGATTGAAATAATTTATTTCATTTATTCTTCTGACTCTATTTCAAATACTATTTCACTTTCACAGTTATACCAGCAATTGAAATAAACAAAAAATTATAACATCTGCGTTTATAATCTAAATAATAAATATATATTTTACAAGTATATACATAACAATTAAATTGTATATGTATCATCGTCCCACTTTTCATCTGCTATTTCATCTCGTGTCTCAATCATTACTCCATCTACATTTACATTTCTCACCCTCTCTCATATACTCCTATTTATATATATACATATATCATTTTTTACTATCTTTTTTTTTATTTACCCCCTCACGGAAAAAGACAAGAGTGATACCGCACAGAGGGGTGATTCCGCATAACGAGCCGCGTTGTGGAATTCTCTTCTTGGGGTACGTTATTGATCTAGCCACGAGTTGTGAAGCAGCGCCTCGCCATTGCTCTAGCCATATTCTATAGCACATGTGTCGCTCGCAGAGTGATATACCGCTGGGGTGTGTCATTATTTCACACTGTATTACTTAATTAAATTCATTTTTTATTTTTAATTTTAATTAATTTTTTTTTTTTTTTTTTCATTCCCATTGTACACAAACACAAATACTTACAATGAAAAAATAAATAAATAAATGAAAAAGAATAGAAAATTTTTATAGAAATAATAATATTGATAAATTATTCATGTATGAGGAAGGAAAAAATTATATGATTGAATATAAAATTCATACAATATAAAAATTGAAATAAATAAGAATAATAAAAAAAATGGTATTATTGAAAATTAATAAAATGAGCACATAATATTTATAGAAAAAAAATAATAATAATAATAAAAAATAAGAAAAATACACTATGGATTTGAAGCAAAAAAAAAAAAATATATATGTCTGACTCATGTCAGAATTAATCCACTAACCTCTTCTCAGCCAATGCGTTCATTGTCCAATGTATTCTCAATAAAACACATCGTTGTGTGTCTGAAGACGTTCAATATATGATAATAAATAATATATATATATATAACAAGCTAATACCGCAAACACCACTAAATAAACTTGAGATTCATTAATAAATAGTGAAATAAAATTTTTAATATATAATAAAATCACTTGAGATTCTTATATTTAATTTGTGTGATAATTTTTTATTTTTTATTTTTTGTTGTTTTACAAATAAAACTTGAATCCGTCGTTATAACTGTGGTAAAACACAAAAAGTGTTTAGTTATTCCCTTCCTGTGTGCGTTTAGAAAGGAACTGGATACCGGTACGGGAGTGGTGGAAACGTAAGAGTTCAACAGGGAGGTTGGGTTGAGATTGTCGAGTAAACCCAAGAGAGGGAGTATGCGCCGACGTCAAAGAGGGGTAGAATATATATGAAGACAATGGAGAAAAAAAAAAAAAAAAAAAAAAAAAAGTATGAATAAATAAATAAATAGATATAATAAAAACGAAATAGTGGGAGAAATGAGTGTACGGTTTTGTTGACAATCGTAGGTATGTTATGACGCGTTTGACTATAGTTTTAATTCGTTGCGCGTGCGCGTGTAAGAAAGATAAACAGTAAAATCATAGAGGATTAAGTGAGACAAAAGTCTTAGGGTGAATTGTAAATAGATGACAACTGAAATTGTAGGATAGTGGGGTAGGATGATACACTGTAACTATATTTGAACGCATAGTGTAGAGAGAGAGAGAGAGAGAGAGAGAGAGAGAGTGAGAGAGTGAGAGTGGGGAAAATTGTCGCACGAATGAAGAATGAGAATTTTGTAAAACGGGGAAAAAAAGGCGTTGAAATGATTGTGTATGGAGAGGGGCAAATAGACTCGTATCGCTAGTAATTTATTCTCCTGCTCGCACTCGTACCTGTCACTCTACTCGGTCTCACTTGCCTAGTACAGTTATAAAGTGCCACTGGGCCATCGATCGGCTGCGCAGCTGCTATTATACCAGCTGACCATTTTTATACTTCACGCAGATTATTTACAATTTTTATTTTATTATTATTATTTTTTCTTTTATTTTACATATTAAAATTTTTTACAAATTGCAGGTGAACAATTCATATAAATACAATTCAATTCAATTATTATATTCAAAACATGTTCATTATAACGTAAAATTTACATTGTCAAATGGAAAAAGAGAAGAAAAAAAATTGGTGCGTTTTTTATATTAAAAAAATATATATTCAGCTTTATTTTGATATAACTCTTAATATATATACATTGTTTTGTTTGTTTTTTCCTAACAAAATTAATAATGAACAAAAAAAATATATATTAAATGAGTATTGCAAGATGCGTATTTATAGAACGCATAAATATTCTATATTTATATGAGTATACAATTATTATAGAAATTCTCGTTGGAGACAAAACTTGATTTCAGTAGAAATTATGATTCATGATTGACGAATCAAACATTCTCCTCACCTATTTCCTCTCATTATCTAACAAAAATTTCTTACTTTATTTCATTTTTATTATTACTATTTATTTATCAATTTATTTTGTTTTTTTACTTGCTTTCTTTTCCCTTTCTACACTTCTTTCTATGCAAAATTACTCAGACTACTAACTGAACTGTACTAACAATCACTGTACACTTTACTATTTATATACCTGATAACATACTTGGTAATTGAACGATAAGCTTCCAATATGCATATATTATATTCGTAGCTATTAATTGAAAATTTTTCATTACACAATTCGTTATACATACATATAATATATTCTTCTCGTTTTAACAAAAACATTTCTGCTTTTTTTATTATATAATATACACCTCATAATTATTATCATATATATTTTTTCAATCACGTAATAGAGTGCGAACACATTTTTGATAAACTTTGCAACCAAAAGTTCATGCGCTTTTCACTAACGTTGTCCTACACTGTATAGATAAAAAAAAAAATGTCATATTTTTATATATACCTTTTAATAAATTCACATTATAAATCATTCAACACAATCTACCTCTCTCAAGTGATGTAATTATTATTATTCAAGTAATAATGACTCGACCTTTCACTTTCTCAATGTAATTACAGAAAATAATTAAACTTCATATATATTGGCGTTTATTTACATTTGTATCCTTGTTTAATTTCGAAATTACACGTTTGGCCGATTTCTATATTTTCAAATAACATTTAAGTTAAATCAACCATGAAACTTTTGTTAACAATGAATTTCTTGAAATATAAATTGTGACATATGTACGTATGGGATGTGTACGAGGTTGAATTAAGGTTATATACATCTCTGATTATAAACATTTTTTCGATACTTCTCTATTTGAGACACGTCGTAATGTAAAAGACACGTTGAAAGATTTTTGGCACAGGGCCCTACAATCTTGCAACTATGCATAGATAATTTTTTTTCTTCTTTTTTTCACCTGTACCTACATACTAGTAATCTTGGAAAATGGGTTATCGATTCAAAGCCGAAATCACCCGACAACATACGGAGAGTTTTCTGTGAGATTTGTTTGTTTTTTAATTATCCACGAATAAAACTCATGAAAAAAAAATATACAAAATAGTATATCTATAATGATTCGTAAATTATTTATTTTATTTATTTTTTTCTATTTGTTTTACTTTGATGTATCACGCACACAGTCAAATTCAAACTTAAAACCTTGAACGACATATATACAAAATTGATACCAAATGGTGACACATGAGTGAACAGTCATTCTCTTATTTCCTGGCGTGTTCAACGATAACATGAAAATTATTCAGCCTACACAAATCACACACAAGTATATATCGCCCCCGGGTTGGATGTAAAAATCTCTTGGGTATATAAAATTCTTTATCAAAATGATGAATGAACTGTTACACGTACATCTGAAATACATATGTATTTAGGATTGTTTTGTGATATTGAATGGTATAACTATTAAATACAGATCCACAGTAAGCGTCTCACATCAATTATTATACTAATAAAATTTTCAGAGCCTAAACAAAAGTAAAATACTAAATAATTTATAATTATTTTTGAATACAGTGATAATTAATTGTGTATATAAAATTAGTTGATCTCCATCATATTAAATACAAGTGAATAAATTTTTTACCCCAATCACATGTTAATATTCGTGGAATATTAACATGTGAACTACACATGTAAATATTGCAACTACCGCAGAATTTAAATTCACAATAATTGATAAAAAAAAAATGAAACTTCTTCCAACATAACCAAATATATTTATAAGGGCTGAAATATACATATAGAGGGTAATCAGTTCACTTATATACCGACGTCACCACCACATCTGTATCCCATCGTTATAATGAATACAACAACAGGCGCCATCGCACGGATTGCCAACACAATGATCGAATATATGTGGTATTGCCTTTTGAAATAACCTACTCACCTATATATATATACCAATGTATATAATATAAAAGTCACTTCAGTTGTAGATTCCGATTCAGTCATTAGGAGTGTGCAGCTATAAGGTTATTATGTTTTCTGTGAGATATCAAGCAGTATACAATTTTATCTGGAATTGATATGAGGTTATAATCACTATATTTCAACATAACAAATATAACATCGAATACAGTTGTGACACACAGGAAAAACAATTTTATTGAATGTCGTGATAAAAGTAGAAAAAATAATGAAAATAATCAAGTAAATGTGCCGTTTTTGTAAAAATATAAAATTCATTCACATTGTGAGGACATATCTTTATTTGTTCATTTGAATGTTTTTTTTCGTTTATTATTCAAATATCACAATGTGTATTCAAGAACAAAATGAAAAATATGGCTCAATTTCATTGACTATTCAAGAATTGTGGAAATATCGGTGTACCTCGAAGCTATAGCAATAGCCCGCCGACTTTCCTTGAAGAAACACTCGTTTGATTAACTTTCATCACCTCGTAGCTTTCGATCATGAAAATTTTTTTGTTTCACCGATATTCAAAATGATATCGTTTTTATACATATTTTATATTTCATGAATTTTTATTTTAATCGTTATTGTTTATGAAATATTATTATTTATTGACATTATTTTCGTTAAAAGCCGGTATTTTTCAATGTTACAACTGATTAGTCACCGTAGAAAAATGTTAACAAATTTTCGTAAGAGAATATTTTCAATTCTCTTAGTTGGTTTTATTGGCCTTACACTTTATACATATTATCGTACCACCATCGATAATTATCGTATTTTTCTACAATCCAACAATACAAGTGAGTTATTGCTATATAATTATATTTTTATTTATTATTTTTTCTTGAAAAATTCTTATCAAAATTTTACAATCACAGGTAATATAAAATTAATTCACGAAAATAAAGAATATGGGAAAACATTGCCAAGATCATTTTTTTTGTCAAAAAATATTACCACTGTGCCATCAAAGTCGATATCAAATGAATTAGTGTATAAAGGGCCTATTTCAACTGATGGAAATTCATTTTCAACTTCCCTCAGATTACAATCTTCGTCTTCCGCAAGTACATCAAATAATTCACATCAATTGATAAATAACACATCATTGCATAAAAATATTTCGGCACAATCAAAATTAATAAATTTGACGTTGACAATTGATAATAATTCAATGACAGTGAAAAATGATAATATCGTGAGTACCATATATCCACGTGGACATGAAGTAGCAGTGCCAGAAAAATGTCCAAACAACGGTATCGATATAAATCTAGTCATAGTTATCATGTCAGCGCCATCACATTCTGAGTTACGAATGGGAATAAGACAAACATGGGGACATTTTTCACAAAGAAGAGATATAAGTATTCTTTTTATAATAGGCAAGACAAATAATACATTTTTAGAAAAATCATTAAAATCCGAGGAAGAATTATTTACCGACATAATACGCGGCAACTTTATTGATTCGTACTCAAACTTAACATTAAAGACTATTTCTATATTAGAATGGGTTGATAAATATTGCTCACAAGCAAAATTTTTATTAAAAACAGACGATGATATGTTTATTAATATTCCAAGACTTTTATCATTTGCAAAAAAACATGAAAAAGACACAAATGTTATATTTGGAAGAGTGGCGAAAAAATGGAAACCATCTAGAAATAAACGAAGTAAATATTATGTTCCACAGGAACAATATAATGGAAAAGTTTTTCCGGATTTCACAACGGGTCCAGCCTATTTATTATCAAGAGACGTCATTAATAAACTATACAATACTGCATTGAATGTGACTTATATGAAATTAGAAGATGTATTTATTACTGGTATTGTTGCCAATAAACTTGGTATTCGTCGTGTTAACGCTGAAGAATTTTTAAATAGAAAAATTTCATATTTACCGTGCTCTATTCAACGTGGCATAAGCATTCATATGGTCAAATATGGCGATCAGTTTGATATTTGGAAGAAATTATTGGATGGAAAAAGTACGTGTAAATCGTAACAGAAAACAAAAAACAGAATTACAGTGATAATAATGTCAACTTGTTTTGATAAAGACATTACCTCTGGGCAATTAATTATAGCGATAAACAACTACAGTCGCTCTTCAACAGGTCTATCAAATAGAGATTTATGAAGTTAATTATTTCACATTTCGTTCAATTGGTACAATCCAAAGTGGCTGTATATGAATATTTTAGGAAATTTAGTAATTTTCATTATCTCATCAATTATTTTAAAACAACTTAGGTGATATACCATTGACATCATTCCCTCCCCCTTTTTTTTTCGTTCAATTATTATTTCATAATTATTCCATGCTATTGAATGTATATATGTATACATGTACATGATCCAAGAAATGTAAAGACTAATTAATATTCATTATTTTTACTATTTACTAATTATAAGAATGAAGTCATTAAATGTAGAATATGCAAACAAATAATTAAATTTTTATTTTCCAAACAATTACAATTTTCATGTATGGAATAAATGATTTCACAGTTTTTATCAACAATGATCGTTAAAAACGTATTACTCGAAATCATCAAATGAGGAGAAATTTCTTTATAATGAAGGAAAATATTTCATTATTTACAATACGTTTTAAATGAATTGTAATACAACGCTCACATATATCGGAATAACATTCGCCTTTCTTATCCTATGACCAATGATAAAAATAAATATAACATTTTTGTCAAGATACTCAATATTGTCGATGAAGTGAGAAAAATTTCTAATAATAATAATAATAATAATAATAATAATAATACGTGAGGAAGCAAAAAAGGTAACAAATTTTAATTGTAATAATATCACCACTCATCGTTTCTTACCAAGAATATATATATATATATATATATATATATATATATATATATTTTTTTTTCTCTTTAACGAATTGTTGAGAATCAGTAATGCACACGGATGTTCATATCCTTGGCATGCATCTCTTTTTATGTCGGGGAAAAAAAAAATTATCTTTTTATTATTACGTTGTGATGTAGATTTAATGACATCAATTCAATGTCTGATGTTAAAACAATATGATATTATTTCAATCGAAGATACCAATAAAACGACTTATTTTTAAAAGTACTTATGAACTCTTACGATAAGCAGTATTTTTGTTATAAAATAGTTGTTTTAGATTTTACTTTTCTTGCGCAATTGTTTTCACAATAGAAAAATATCAAATGAATATTTTGATGTTGAAAATAACTGCGTGATCATTTGTTATTTGTCTTCATTCCTTACAATTTTTAATGTGAAAAAAAAAAAAAACAAAAACAAAAACAAAAAAAATATCATATCATCGGCCTAATTCGTTAACCTGCTAAGTCCATGAACCGGGTAATGGACTTAGCAGGTTAACGAATTAGGCTGACGATATAAAGAACTCATATTTTATTTTTATAATCAATTGAATGAATAAATTTTTAATATGTTGACAAAATATTTGAAGCAAAATAATATATACGTTAATGTATAACAATGCACAAATATAACATCCGTACAATTGGTGGTGCCTCAGCAAAATTACTTTGCGAAACACACACACACACACACACACACACTCGCGCATATAATATACACAGAGGATGTAAAAATGGCCTTTGTAAAAATATGTATCATGTCTTCGCTACATAAAATATTGAAGATCTAATGTTTACACGAAAAAAATATGAAATATTTTTATTTTTCAAAATAATTCTTTCAGCCCTCCCTGTTACCTACAATTATTATAACACAATAAAATATTTAATAATAATATCTATAATAAATAAGTAGATGTATTGTAGTGGAGAAATATGTGATGTAATTCTATTCAAGAATAATTTCTACCTGTTGTAACTGAATTTATTAACGCAGAAAATTTCATCTAAAAATGTCACGTAATTCAACGTGAATATAATTCAATGCAATCATTAAAATTAATATTTGTATTTCACAGTAGATGAATTTCATAGCATTGTTCTAATATAATAAATTTACATTTCTTTTTTTTGTTGCACTGAGACCATAATTTTTGTGGACTGTGAGAGCTATTTACAAACTAATAATTACCATCTATTACCATCACTATTTTCGCAATTACAAATTTAATTCATAAAATTATTAGCAAATTGAGAAATAAGAAATATTTTTCAAAAAATGTGCAAATAATTACATATATATTTGTATATTGATAATCTAAAAAAAAAAAAAAAAAAAAAATTTCTGATATATGTCTAAATTTTATTTCATTTAAATATAAGATCAATTGGAATTTTAATCTGAAGAGAATTTCAATAAATACGTTAGAAATATTTTTCAAGGCCATTAACGCTCACTCACCTATAATTTTTATTGATAAACACTTTTGAATCATCGTATTATATAGATATACTGAGAAAACTTTCTCCATTAATTTCTAATCTTGCATAAATCGGCAGATCAATACAAAATTTATAAGAAAAAAAGAAAAAAAGAAAAAATTAATACTTCAAATATTTATTATTAACTGTGTGCAGTAACGTTATCAATTACATGTGTCATAATTTATAAATATTTATCATTTTCATAAATAAAATAAATAGTACTGTTAGAGAAACGTTATCGAATACAATGTGTACATACAAGTGCATCTTTATTGATTTTAGTTTATAGTATACATGAGCGCATGAAAATTTCTTCTTTATCAGAAACAAACAAAAAGTTATAACTTCATGTCGGTATGTTAAATCTCTACATTGTTCATTAAAAATAAATATTAAAAATTGCTAGGAGTGCTGTACAGTATCGCACTCTATAATTCATAATTGATACTAAATATAAAATAAACATTTCTCAATTTACTATAAACTAAAAAAAAAATTTTTTTCATGCAACAAACAATAGAACATATGTTTTTTTTTAATGAAAGCATATCGAATCATTTTTAATTTTATATCTATTATATTATTGAATAGTATAAAATTATAATTTTATTCGAAAAATTATCAATAATTTACATGATAAGAAAAAGAGAAAGTTTATCTGTAAAGATAATCGACAATAAATTGACAATTTACGTATTGATATTTCTAGATTAACTGGCACACATATAAAAATATACTATTCATATAGATCATTCTTTTATTTGAGGAATGAAGTAATAATAATGAGTATAATCATTGTTACGTGAAGTAAACAATAAGAGTTGAATAAACAAGAGTGATTTAGAATTTAATTTAGAAATTAATTGCTTGTCAGACGACAAATTCAACTTAACAAGAAGAAGAAAAGAGCAGAGAGGGTTACGTGCGGTCGAAAGAAGGTCAAACCATTGTGAACTTATGATGTAGCCGTTACTGAAGGACGCGCACGTGTTTCAGTCTACCACCAACCATATCACTAAATATATTATAGCACCTATTGGCTCCACGTGTCCGACCCACCTCGATTACATTCATATCATTATAGATAGCGTTTACATTACTAGATCAACATTATCAATATCTAACTAACTATATTAACCCACTACATTGCCAGAAAAAATCAGTTTAAATATTGACACATTAACGATGAAATCGTCTTCTCTAAATCTTATATCAATAATCATATCCGATTGTTTTTTTTTTTTCTTTTTTTTCATTGATCATTCTATCATCGCATGTTTAACAACAGAAATTATTTCAATACTATTATATGGAATTAAAAAATATACATAAATTCGTTAAATTATAAAATTCTCCTGATCTTTTTTTTTCTTTTGTTACATCAATAAATTGTTTGGAAATATTTATCGGAAATATTTATCGATATTGGTTCCGGCTCAATTTAAAGATAAACTATAAATATGATATGTTTGTTTGGGTTTTTTTTTTTTTTTTTTTTCATCTTTTAGCCAATATTAATTTGTTACGTAAAAGTTTTCCAATTTTGTTGTACAGACAATTCTAGAAATTACGTGAATAATTTGAGATTATCAGATAGACAGAGAACAGACAAAGACCGGTTGATAGATGAATAACACTGTCCAAATTTAAAAATATTGAGAAATGTCAAGGTTATCGTAAATCGAATTTAGAAATAATTTCAATAAATTTTTTTACGTTGCTGTAATAAAAATTGAATTATAATGAGATAAAAAAAAAAAATTACAATATGAATAAATATCTACAAAAAAAATGTATATTATTATTTTTGTTTTTCTTCATTGGCAATAGAATAATAGAATATTTGAATAACTTTTAATTTTTCATTGTTGACACTGTTTTATGGAACGCTTCTCATGTTATTGGCATTAAATTTTGAAAAAGAATAGACATTTCAATGTACGTGTGATATTATTTCTAAATACATAGAACAACCGGTTTCATATTAAACAATTAAATACTGTATATTTACTTTTGCTTCATTTTTCATATCATAATAATTAATCAATATTTCATAAATATTTATGTAGTACAAAATTCACGTAGAAAATCGTATTGATTTTATACTATTTATTGTTCATTAATTAATTAATTAATTAATTATTTTTTTGAATGATATTTTCCAGTGAAATTTCTAAAATTAATTTTATAATAAAATATAAATACGTGCGTTACCCTGACATACACCAATGCATCTGTACAACTGTTAAAGATCGTCGTATACACAACACATGTAAATATATATATATATATATATATATATATATATGCGCGCGCGCGCGTGTGTGTGTGTGTGTAGCAGATCTAGAAATTGGCACGACCTTCGTGCACGTTGGTTTTTTTCATGATGCGCGTGCGCATGTTTTCTTTATCCAACTCATTCCTTTTCATTTATTTTTACAATCACTTTCCCTGTCTTTTCATCCGCCAATATCTGTTGAGATAGAGTGGTGGGGATACACGTGCCGTACGCGGCTGCAACACGCGCGACCGTTTCTTCGCATTCTACGTCCCTCTCCCACACTCATCGCCTTTCAACACAACTCTGAAATGCTATGTCAGCCGTTTGACTGTACATGCGCGTGAGCCACGCATATATCCCTATAACATTCGACATGATTTTAGTCTGTTCTACGAGTTCAAAACAGTTCAGTCTTACAGTTATTTTATTCTACATTATATTCATCAGTGTATTCTTCATATAATATAATTTTTTTTTGTTTAAATTAATATTTTATTTATCTGTCGTGAAAACGTATTTATTGTTGGAGATTTTTTTTTTCTTTTTTTTCTTTTTTAATAATTTCATCAATTCATAAATTGAAGAGAAAATATATATATATATTTTTTTTTTCCTCTTTGTTTTGATTTGTTATTATAAGTGATTGTAAAAGGTGATTTCGCAGTTAAACATTTGCCCAACAATTATTCAAACATCTGTCAATATATTGTTATATATTACGTAAGAATTTTATAATTGTTATTTATTTATCGTTTCATTAATTGTGTTGCATGACTATATTTTGTATACAATGAAAATTGAAAAATCTAATATTGCACATTACACAGAATAGAAAAAATATTGTATGAAACAATAGATCTTGATAATCATATAAATCATCAAAAAATATTTTCATAAAAATAAAAAAAATAATAAAAATTGGAAAAATGTCTCGTTTGCAATTTTATAAAATAGATATTTATTATAGAGGCGATAGAAGAAAAGTAATGTAAGAAACGTTGTATTGTGGAATTAAAAATTGGTCCCAAGCGTATATTAAACAGAAAAAAAAATCACACACAAAGAACAAGAGAAAATAATGAGTGAGTAAATGAGACGAGTAGGGATGAAGGGGCCAGTGAAACAAAGATAGTGAATAAATATATATCGTGTATTACTGTATATAATAGTATCATACAGTGACGAAGAGCCGACCCGGGGTCGGAATATTTTCCAAGGGATGTATTGAGACGGAAGGAGGGAAAAGAATAAAAAATAAATAAAAAAAGAGAGACGGGACACAATGTGTATAAGTATTGGTGACTGTGTGCACCCTGTACACAGAGCAGCATGACAGGCCAACGACCCACTCGTCGGTGAGCCACGTGTACTTACTCACACTATTTCGACTGACTACATCAACGATGGAATTGCAGTTGTGTTATATAGTACAAGCGTAAAGAGTAAGAGCGATGAGACAAGGAGGGGGAAGGAGGGGAGAGAGAGAGAGAAATCGTGGTTTGAAGTGGATTTCGGGTATAGTCGAATAGTGAGAGACGATATAGGAGGGTAAAATCCCAATTCGAATAATCCATGGGAATATTTGGTGGGAAAAATACTGTATATAGAGATGTAAGTGGAGGAAGAAGAGATGGAGAGAGAGAGAGAGAGAGAGAGAAAGAGATAAACAGTTGAAATATATGTACATCATCGAATGGTTGGTTTTGAAAATTCAAGAGCCAGATGGAGTTTGATGGGGAAAGTGAGTAAAAAAGAAGAATAGGGAAAAACGGCACGTGTCAGTAAATATTATTATAATTATTATTCAATAGAAACAAAAAAAGAATATTTCCTATGATTTTGACGAGTTTTGTTTTATTTTGTATTTTTTTTTTTCTTTTTTTTTCTGTTGTGTTTGGATTTTTACATTTATCATTGTGCTGAGTAATTGATTTCCATTTATATTTTTCATTTGTGTGTTAAATTAATAACGCAGTTATATATTTTTTTTCATCATGTAGACAAATGATAGTTAAATAACGATGGTTTGTTGAATAATATTTTACTTGTGTACGTGTGCCGTTTGATTTAATCGAACGAAAAAAATAGAAGAGCAAAAAACAATTTTTTTTCATCGCAAGTATCTATGAACGTGTTTTTTTTTTTTCTTTCTATTTGCATTACTGTTTTGCGGTATGCGTGTGTTTAAATTTAATAAAATTCACACATTGAATTGTCATTATTGAAAGTTGTATTGGCACGCATTATTTACGTGAGTTTATTCATTTAAACGAATTAAATTAAAAACAAAAAAACTATTGATAAGAAATAAAAATAATAAGAAAATTAATGATAAAATAGTAATTCAATAAATTACCAAGTGACAATTTAAAATTTTAGATTTATTTAGCGTTACACTTTTTTGAAGTAATAAATATTATATCAGTAAATATATAAATTTAATAATGTCAAAATCAATATATTCTTGAAATCGATGACGAAGATCATCATATCATTCATGCGCGTGTCCTGAATGCATGTGACGTTGAAATACTCGTTTATCGAATACAAATATCTGTCTATTATTCATTGAAGAATATATATATATTTTTTTAAATTTAAATAATTACTATACAATAATATTTGTCTGCAATATGCGTCACTATTTATTTATTATTATAATTTTTTTTTGACTTTATTGAAACTCAAGGTCATAAGGAAATTACTTCTGTTCACATTTTTCTATAAAATATTTCGTGTACATACGTGTATATCAATGTATATTAATATATCAATGAATATCAATATATATTAAAATTCTGACTCTGATTATGTCAAGCAGATTGAAATAACGTTGACATAGAATTACAACTTGGTATTTCCTCATTTGCCGAAGACACGTGGATTATTAATTAGATAAACACAAATGCTATGAAACTTATATACCAGTGCATACCTATACATTGTATATTTATCAATAATTACACACATATCTGTATAATTATACATTCATTTTCATTCGATTGATATTTTTATCGTTCAAAAATTTTAATTCGAAATGAAATGTAAGAATATAATACGAATAATAATTAAAACAATAAATTATTTTAAATAAAATATTCATATATTAAAGCTTCATTAAAAACAAAAAACAAAACCATATACAGTTAGTAAAACTCACATTAGTCCTTTATCTGTTTACTCATTGAAGTTATATATTTTGAGTTGATAATGTCGATAAAATAGAACATGTCAAATATTTTTATTTTTATCATTCCTTTTTCTTAGCTATTGTTATACGCTTCACAAATTTAAACATACCGAATTTGACGTGCTACGACGATCAACACATAAATAAATTGTTCCACACGTGCGCTCAAACAGTACAAGGTCATTGGAAAATTTATTACGTAATAAAAACATATGGCTATGATTTTATTATTATTATTATTTTTTTTTTTCTGTCCATCATTTGGGCGTGTCATCAATTTTCATTTCACAAGAAAGATATTTTATCTATCTCCATTTTATTTATTTGAAAAAAAATAAAAAATAAATAAATAAATAAATAAAAAATATATTTATATACTTTTGCTGCATGTTACAGATTATGGCACCAATAGCTTGTCTCGTTGATTGTCCCATTGTTGGATCTGGCATATCCTCCAATGCTTGTGATCATCATCGGACAGTTAGAAATAGTATTATTTCTAAACGCCAAAGATTGACATTGAAAAAAAATTTACCAAAAATTGCTGAAGGTATTCGTTCACCAGCATCAACATTATCTACAGATTTAATTCGTGTAGCAGACATTCCAACACATCCAATGTTACCTGAAGCAAATTTACCTGTTGGTTCAGCCATAAAACGAACATTAGTTATAAATAATAGAAAAGGTATTAAAAACAAGAATGAATATACATATTAGAAACAACAATGAATATATTTGCAGTACATTATATTAATGGAATCGACATTTTAATATCCTGTTTCTTTTTTATTTTTAGAATTAATGGATATTGTCATCCGTACACTGGCATTAGTACGTCGAAATTATTTATTACAAGTGCGATTAGATTCACTGCGACTCGAGGCAAAGAATTTTTTTCAATCGGTATTAGATAATACGGAAAATCAAAATTGTCAGGAAAATCATGATAAAACCATGATAATTAATAATGAACATTTAGGTTCAAATCCTTCATCAATTGATGATAATATACATGAAAAACAAATAATTAGTTTATCTTTTTCAAATAAAACTTCTATTCTTTTTTCCAATGAAAAAAGCAATATTTCAGATAATCACTAAAAATTGAATAATTCGTAAGTTTATGAACTCGAATTTTCCTTCAAAATAAAATTTAAGAACAATAACAATAATAATAATAATAATAATTTTTAAATTAATACAATTGCCTACGAAAAAATACGTACGCGTACTTATATCTTTCATCATATCATCCATAATTAAAAATAGTCGATTTTAATAAAATATTTTGATTACATAATTCATATATATATATATAATTCACTTCTTTATAATATATAATGATAATTGCTGTCACAATTATATATTCATAAACTAAATTTAGATAAAAATAAAACAGAAAAAAATATTTTATTTAAAAATGAAATATTTTAACCCTTTCAGTCATACTGTCCATTACAATGGACATGAATGTCATACGTTACTTATTAGCTGAAGTCAGACGAATATTGCACGAATCGCAGTGTCCTCAATTGTGATGGACATGCTGTAACTCTTGACAAAGTTGACATATTGAAAAAAAATCACTATTGAAAATCTTAGAAAAAATCAAAAAATTTTTTTGTTCTAATTTTTCCGACTTCTAGAAAATTCGTGTGACTGAAAGGGTTAACTTATTATATTAATAGAATAAACTGTAGAAAAAAATATATTTCACTCAATTCTAAAAATATCAGTTATTAGTTGTATAAATGTATGCAGAGCACAATTACATGAGGACACCAAACAAAAACGTCATTGCATATACAGTGAGTGAATTAGGTGTCTAGTGAATTATTAAATCTCTCAACGAATTCCAGCAATATTAAATTTTTTTGAATAAAACAATTATCATACATACACTCAGAGATTTATAAGACTTATCGTATAATTATAAATAAATAAATAAATCATAGAATTTATTGATTCGATGGCGGTACGTGTCAAAAGAAGTCATTAATTTCCATTTAGAATTAATATGAATGAAATATCAATAAAAAGAAAAATATTTTTTAGCTTGCGTATTATAAGTGAAATAATAAAAAAAAAATTTTTCCTCGCAAATATATAAACGAACACATACAGATATATATATATATATATATATATATATATATATATATATGTATTTAATATAAATGATCTAGTAGCTCTCAGCATATCAATGCTTGTTATTAAATAACATTTTTGTATAAAACTTGTATAAAAATAATCAAAAATGCAAAACATACTTTAAGTCGAGAAAATAAAATTGTTAAATGCCTATTGTTGAATATTTATCGCTGCAATATTTCCAAATTATCGAATTATCAGTGCTCATAATATTTATTTTTCTGTTAATATTAAAACAAACTGAATAATATTTGTATAGATTGTATATTAAGTTATAATTATGTGCAAGCATTTTTTTGAATATTTACTTACGTCACCATCGATCATAAATATCCAAACCTAAAATTATAATTATATGAATATAAATTAAATAATAATAAATAATGAATTCATGATACACAATATAATTTTAATAATAATTGACAAATGTGAAAATATTCAGAATAACTATACGTGAATTATTTAATTTAAAATGCTAGACAACAATTCTATATCACAGCTAGTACCTCTAAAGTATTATTATATCAATTATAAAATAAATATGTAATGAATCAAAAATAACTTTCTATTTTATTTTAAAATATGGAGAAATGTATTCATAGAATATTTATTACAGTAACATCATATAATTACAAACATTAATGTGGATGAATATCTGGTGACTGAAACAGGAGTACTACTACCACCCAAAATTGCAGTAAACCCTTGAATAATAAAAAGGTAATAATTATTTATCATAAATAAATAAATAAATAAACGATAATATTTCAAGTATTCTATGTACTTACAATATAAATAATAACAAATATTCTAGCTAGGGGATAGCTTCGCAAAAAACGCCCAATTCGCACACTAATTGCATCCAATGATGAATATGCTCTTTTAACTCTACGTGTAACACCTGTATCGAATGGTGTCTCTATTAGAAATGTTGGTACTTGAGCTTTAACATCATCAGTATCATTGACATTGTATGATTTTCGTGAATTACCCAATAGTTTACGATATTCATGCTGTTATTGGAAAATATTTCTTAGTGGCAATTAATAAAATCAAATATAAAGTATTTATTTAATGAAAAAAAATTACCTCTATTTTTTCCAATTGCAAACGTAATGCATTCTTCTCTGTTGTAACATGTTCAAGTTCATTTTGTTTTGTAACTAACGTTTGAGTCAGTGTCGATAATCGAGATTCAACTGCACTTGTTGGTGTTGATATAGCCGATAATTGTGATCTCAAACGTGATAGTTCGGTCTCTTGTTTTCGCATTTTTATCGACCAATTATTCAATTGTGTATTTAATTCTTCCTTCAACTTTCTTATTTCCTACAGGTCAATTATAATATTACATAATGATATCATAGTTAAGTATTTTAAATTTTTTATAGAATTATATAAACTTGCTTATTATACCTCCATATGTAATCGTGCATCATCTTCAGCTTCAGTGCGCTTCTGACGTTCCGCTAAAATAACTTCGTGTGCTTCTCTATTCGCTAAAGCAATTTTCCGACTTGTTTCTTCAATTTTGAAATCAGCATTTCTCAATTCTTCACGTGCTATTTTTAATTGCTTGCAAACTTCTTGATTTTCTTGTCGTAAAGCTCTGCATTCCTGTTTCAATTGATATAGTTCCATATTTGTTGTTGTACCATCTAAACCAGCTGGTAAATTATTGTCTTGAAGTTTAGCAATTAATTTTTCTTTTTCCTGAAGTGTTTTTAATGCTCTCGCTCGATGTTGTTCCAAATCCTGCCGAGTTGATTGTAAATCTAATCGACTTCTTTCTAATACTGATTTTAAATCTGAAATTTGTTTTGAATATTGCGCAATTTCACTTTCAGATAAATGCAATTTTTCTTTTAACATCTCAATTTCCTTTTGATCATCAATATGTTGTCGACAAAGCAATGTATTTTGTTCTTCCAAATTTCTTTGAGTTGTTTTTAATATTTTTTTACTATCCATACTTTTAATTTTTGTCAAGTGTTCAATCTCCAATCGTTGTTGCATTAATTTATATTCATATTCTTGTTTCAATACATTTAATTTTTGTAGCATACCATTTTGTTCACTTTCAATTGATTTTTCAACGTGATTTGCCATTAGAAGTTCATTTTGAAGTTCTTCCAATTCATTTTTAAGCCGTGTGTTTTCCATAATTATATCTGTCGGATAATCCTCAACCATAGTAATTAATTCACTATTATCATCATTTGGAAGTTCAACAATTAATGCATCTGGAATCTCCAATGAGGATCTACTACTGTGACCAGAATATTCCGAAATTGAATCTTTATTATCAGTTGAATGTTCAACGGATAAAGATAATGGAGTGGGAGATGTATTTGTGATCGAATTATTTCTCAGCTGTTTTGTTGGTGAAGGCAATGATGCTTCACTAAACGAAATGAATTCATCTTCTTTATTTTGAATTGATTTTGATGGAGATAAAGTTTGCGTAAATTTTATGTAATTATTCGAACTATTTGGTGATTCGTGTGGTGTTCGATTGACAGGCGTGAAGGAGAAACTGAAATGAAAATTAAGCAAAATAATTTAACAATCCTTCTATAACTTATGCACTGTCAGCTAACATTATTACATTACCTGTTCCGATGTGATATCCACGTGACATCATTTTCTTGTTTATGTGACACGATGTCATTTTTATCTTTGCTCAATACTGCAGCTGTATTTTTGTCGATTTTATTTAATAAATGTTCAGCTTTACCAGCAAGATCTGATATCCAAGCCATTTTTGATACATTACAGTAATTCCAAATATTTTAATCCTGTCACAGTAAAAAAAAACTTGTATTTTTTTATATTTACATTCAGACACGTTTTATAAATACTGATTTTTGTATTAACCATTCAATTACTGTTATCACTAAGAGAAAATTTCAAGTCCTTGCACCCATCCCTCGTAATTTCAATGAAATGGAGGCTAGTGATGACACAGTCACTCTCAGACGGAATAATACGATTTCTATTATACCAACTGAACACAGGCAGAGAAATGTGTACTACAGAACTAAAAAATGTCACGTTCAATGTTTTTAGGATAGAATATATCACACTTTACTTCTATTATGTTGAAATAAAACTGCCTGCCACAGAGTTTGTAGGACGACAGATGTGTGAAAAAACGCCACCTATTATTCAAAAAATACATCGCGCGAAAATTTTATTTCAACGTACAAATTTTGTGAACAAAAAAATATAACAAATAAAATACAATCACAAGATTTCTTCACCGAGTATTCAAATAACATAATCGACAAAAAGCCATATAACTATAAATATAATGAATAATTTTGATTGATATAAATTTTTTCATTCGATGAATAAAAGGCCAAGAATATTTTTTTAAAGAATTTAAATTGAATGTTACATTGTGGTAAAAGACATAATCAAATTACTGAAATGTAAATGAAAATATAAAGATAGGAGATATTTATCCCCAATTAATTAATTGACTTCTACTACTGGACTTTTATAATTGCCAACAGATTCTGATTCAACATAGGGATGAGCAGCGATGTACTCGAGTGCTCTTTTTGCATCAGGATTAATCTCCGATTCTTGGTGAATTATTTCTATAAGCCTATCTATTGCTTGTCCCTGATGAACTCGTACCACACGTTGAATTACGGGAATTCCAGAATAGCTGCAAAACTTTTCAGATAAAGAATGTATTCTCAGCAGTGTAGCTAAGAACTTGTCGGTGCAACTGTGCATCAAGATCCATCGGTCAAGTGGCAGACGTCGAGTGAGATTAACTTAGACCACATGCTCAGGATTAATATTTAATGACAATAATTATTGGTAGTGAAATAAAATATATAGAACACAGTCACAAATTTTAGGAAGAAATAATATTTATTTTGTTTGCACATTAATAGTTTTTCTTTATCATATATTCATTATAAATCTTGTATTAATAACCATATTTTTCTTAATGATTGAGTACTCAATTATTATACGCTTGACTTTCTGATAATCTACGTCAACTGTGTATAATTTTCCAGTTCTGATTCAAAAATTTTATTTATGAATTTTACTATGTCTGTGTACTATCCCAAATCGATCAAGGTAGTTCTTGTATGAATACTGAATTCGTTGAGTACTTGAATATTATTTTGAAAATAATATATACTATTTGATGAATAATTATTTGAAAATTCAAGATATTATTTTAAATATACTCTATATATATGAGAAAGCATTTATTGGCTGTGTACGCTTTTTAACAAAAGTCTTTTTTATTATGATCACATAGTGCTTTCATAGATAAACAAAAAAATTGAATTTATATATATATTGGAAGGGTTGTATGAGGAAAATTTTTTTTTTTCTTAAAAATCAGAATAATGACTGCAAATGCAGAGTCCAGCTCATGGATCAGTTCTACAAAAATGAAAAAATTATTATACATAATATAAAAAACAAAATTAATCATTGTGCTATATTATCACTCTCATATATCTAATCACAAATGAATTTCGAATTTCGAATCAGAAGTGCGTGCTTCACTTTCGTGAAAAGAAGCTGGAATTATATGGCTATAGCCAGTAAAAAAATTAATTTTTCCATTTTTAATTCAAATAATACTTTTTTTTCCATAATAATAAAGAATTTATAGAAAACAATATTAAAGTTTGAATACTCCAGCACATATTTTAAGATTTTGCCTCTCGAAAAAGTTGTTTTTATTAACACATGTAACATATTTCGTGATCGAAAAAATTCATGCAGTTGTTATCGTATTTAAATTTCTATATCATAAAGATTCAGAGTGGGAAGGATGAGATTTTTGGGAATTAAAATTTTCATCTCTTTTTAATCAGTCCAGTGGTTCAATATTTGAATTTTTATGGTTTCTCATGATATAATGATAACTTCTATAAAATATTCGATCTTGCCGTTATAAATAACAAACATCTTTGATAAAATTTTTTTACATTCAATTCTCTTTCAGTAGGGAGTAATTTACGTTCAAATCAGAGCTCGTAATCATTATTCTGGTGAAATATAATAGGAGTAATTTGACATAACGGAAAGGAATTTGTTGCGTCGAATGCTGAAATATCTTTATCGAAGAAAAATTATGCAATAAATAGATCCCATAAAATTTCCTTTCAGTGTCACTTTGTTCATTGTAGAATATTTTATCTATAATGAATCAGAAATTCTTTTCTCAAATGGATTTAACGTATATGAATATTTTTTTAAATTCATGGTAATCATCTTGATACAGTACATACAAAATATTCGTAAAAATCAAAGATATATGATGTTGATACATGAGTGAATATGCATTGCACGGAATTTATTATATACTTTTCATTACTTTCGTTTATCTAATAACATATTCAATCGTGCACATTCTTCTACTTCATTTGGGACGGTTTATGACTGATTTACTATATCATTGTCCCATTCGAATAATTATATCAAGATCGCACAAATAGTATCTATATGAAGACTTCAGTAGGAAAATCGAGTCGCACTGAAATCATTGTGATGTTTAATATACGATTGTATAATAGTTGAATTATTTCATTTCATGCTACATGAATGTGTGAGAATTGAATTTTTATCATAACATTCTAATATAGTTATTTTCCTCACCTTATTCAAGTTTTCATGTTTCGATCGCTGTAAAATTATGGATATTGTTTTCTAGATATTATTATTATTTAGACATTGCCTTATAAAATAAAATGATTTGAGATTAATATAAAATGAGATTATTTGCATTTTTCTGAAATTTTACAGCAAAAAAACGAACGCGTTTCCACTATTGTATTCACAAAGAATTCTTCACGTTGAGATACTCAAAATTACAGGATAATTTGTAGAAACTAGTTGAATGGACACATTCTTTGTTATTCAACAATTATAACATATTGAAATAAGATTCTCGAATTCGTGGAGAAATCATTTTCCAGCTAATAACTTTACATCCAAGAAATACTGGTTAGTTAGCTTTTATTACAACCTGACTTCGGGCTGTCAATGAGAATTTATAGTTTCCGGCCAGCCATACGCACAACATTTTGATAATGATTTAAGATTTTTCAATAACTTTTTCTCCTTTTTGATGGGTATCCAAAGTGGATGAACCCTATTATTTTTGAGTTTCATGTAGAGTATGGTTATCTCGAAAAAATTATAAAAGCTAATCATGACCGATCAATAGAGCTTCTTTTTTCATGTATGTGTTTTTTGTGAAATATACGTTAGAATTCAATCAGAATATAAACATTCAATTGGAAAAAATGTTGGTTTTTCAAAAAAAATATTCTTTCTTTTATTTGAAGTTTCATTTCAATTCGTTTTATATGGGACGTACCTGTCCGATTCGATTGAGTCGTGAATGAAATAATGAGATATCGATTCGGATTATTTATTGTCATTGATATAATGATATTGTGCTATCAGTTCGCTTTTGATATACTCTCTGATTTCAGCTAATTGATGCACCGTTATAGTTTCCACATATTTGGATGGCTCGCAATATTTCAAGAAAGGGTCAAATTTTTTTTAAAATTTCCTTCGACGTGAAAGTTCTTCAACCACGGTAGTTATTCGGACATTTCATATGATGACTTCTTCTTTTTATTTAGCGCTAAGTTTCAAATTTTTTCCCTACCATAGGACTTATACATGGCCTTACGGTTGTACTGCATATGTTTAAATTTGGTCATTCAATAACCAAGGAGATTCACATTGCTCAAGCGGGTTGAGTATACATTATTTTGACATTTTATTGGGTATTTGGAAGGGATGACTCAAATTGTTCTTGAGTTTGATGTGAAATATAACAGGAAATCCCCAGAATTAGTATCAAACTTCCATTCATGAATATATCATAAGTTGTGAGGTTATGTGTAGTACTTGACTGGAATATAAATTGAATAACGTTATTTACTAAGGTAGAATTAAATACCCAATTATTGTTTTTCATGAATGAAGCATGAATTATATCGTGTATGACATTACCTAATTTGTCAATTCATGCATTCTCAGAAAATTAACTTCCCTTCCTATCTCTTCATTTATCAAAATAAAAAATTTTCCTTGAATAAAAATTATTCGACAGAGTATATAGAGTATGTAGAGTATATACATGCCATGTAATTAATAAATCGACATGATAATATCAAAATTATTTTTTTGGCCGTGGAATCATTCCGTTTTTGGAATTTCCAAAAACTTTCAAATACTACGGATCGAAAACATGTTTTACATGAGTAACAAAAAGTTTAGTTTAATTTCAAATTATCTTGATAAATATCACAAGGATTTATCTAATCCGATCACCAATATATCAATGATATTATTTCGGTTGTTCATGTTTTGAAATAAAAATACCATTATTATGGTAGAAAGGTTTATTTACCGCTTTCTTTTATATTCATGCCCATATATCGAAAAATATTGTTTATAATTTTGCTAATTATTTGTTTATTAAAATATTAGAATATGACGAATATATTGTCAACAAGCTGCTGAACTATGCCAGAAACACTAGGTTTACGGACATTTCTTATATACCTACCTCTACGAACACACGTCGATTTGACGCATGAACGAAAACATACATTTTCTTCAGAAAATAACTCGAAAAGCAACATAATTATACACTGTAAACTTAAAAATGAAAATATGAGATGAAAAGTTGTATGAAATTTGTATTATTCAATATCGAAATGCGTCAGAATGACGGATTTCGTAAATTTAGTGTCAATATCAATGAATCAATCACATCACTCAATTGAATAAAACGTTACGTGGTATGTGAATTCTGAGAAGGCATAAAGTTAGGTCCATAGAGATTACCAATATTGAAAACAGGACCCAATTAAGAAATAAAGATGGCCCCATATAGGAATGTCACGCAAATTAAGCTTAGACTAAGATTTGAATCTTTAATTGGCGCCTATTCATCAAAAGTTTATTAAATTTCATATGGAATGGATTCTTTCGATCGGAAAAGCTATATCATTTATATATTTTCCATTTTTATATTTTTCCACAACACTCAAACTCATGCCTTTCAGTTTTGCCAGTCTTTCACCTTACCAATTGAGTAATACACAACTATTTTTCATCAAATATATTAATGTGTATTTTATGATGAATTTTTATCGCTGTTGCACATTCCTACGTTGAGTCATGGATTACTTCGTATAATCTAGCCAAATGACTGACCATAAGTGACAAGTCGTATTTTACTGTCTCGAATTTGATCACTGGGCTATGAAGTTTAGGTAGAACTTTTGTGAGATTTTCCAACCGTCATCCGGTATAATTGGAAGTGAGTGAAATCCAAGATAGCCATTCTTTGGTAATAAAATTGCGCATCGATCAAAAGAAAAAGTGTGAAAAAATGTTGAATTATTCTCGAGATATCATAGAAAAATTGATTTTCAAGAATTGGGCATTTCCGATGAAACCGGAAGTAGCATCAATTTCAACAACAATGGAGGTCAGCCCCTCCACATCCCTAATAGAAGAAAATTTTTTCTTTGTAAATATCTTGAATAGTTTTTGAGTTTACATGTACACGACCGACCGGACGGACAGTTGCAGACTCACTTCCTTTGGCTATCACGGCAGTGCACGGACTGTATGAATGAGTGATCTGAAGAGGACGCTGGATGCCGCCACTCTGGCAGCCAAGTTATCATGTATAGTATGTGGGAGCTGCACTACGCGCACATGAGTCACGATAATAAGAAGGCAATTGATGGTGGGACTGCGGCGTCGCGTGCTTTCATCTGCTTCACTCCACGAACAAACTAAGTGGTAGAAGATACCCAGCGAACTACCCATGAAGGTCAATGGAGATTCGAAGCGACTGACATTACTTCGTAAAGATATAACTAGCTGAAAAAATTTGTGAGATTTGTAGCCTCACGTAATTTCTAGCTGCACACTTTTGCGTGGATATACATAAGAGGTGCACAACGAGAAAAATCGTTCTCGATTTTACAGTCGTCTAGAGTACTTGAATTCGAAACTCCCAAAGTCATCCGTTAGTATTATTATACTCAGAGATAATAAACAGTCATGGATATTGTCAACAACGACAGCGATCATCTATTGTATCTACATCATAACCAGGAAACACTTGGTTGACTCCGCAAGCTACATGTCATCACACCAACTGTAGCGCCCATGTAGAAATTTTCTTGAGGCACAAAGTTGGCCCTTTATATTCTTCCCAGAGTATATGTAGGACCATACGAGAATCCTAAGGCCCAATACGTAATGTGTCCGATTTTTCAAATGACGACCTAACTTTTTTCTCTAACTTGGTCCAACATTGTTTGCAAACTAGGGTGTACATAGAAAGCAACAATTTTCCCAATTCAAAAACAAATGATTATTTTTTTCCTTCATTTATTATGATTATTATTCTTCACATTAGATATAAATGTTTACATAATATTGAAAATCTGAAAAAAAATTCAATAACGTTGAACGAAATCTGAAATATTCTCTCAGCAGGATTCGAACAACTGTTAGTAAACTATTTTTCATGTTTCATTATAAGTGACTTACTATAAACAGCTGATGTCTACATTTTCAGTTATTTTCAGTTTCATATACTACATATATCGACGCCTCCAACGAAAACTATAATAACTTATTACCGTAACGTGTTAAATTGCTATATAGTCTTCGTTGGAGGCGTCGATATATTTTTACTCAATGCATTATCATTTTCATTTTGTTTTTGATAAGAAATAAAATCCGATCCAAACTATTTTAATTTTTATTTGAATATGTATTTGGAATTCAATTTGATATATTTACTATTTGTCCCAGAAAGAAATATTTCAATTTTGTACAAAGATTTAATCTAATATTACTAATATTGAAATTGAAGAAAAGTCAGTCTCATATTAGACACTTATCATTTATTTTCAATTAATTATTCAACTTCTTCACTCGTGGATTTAGAGAAAAGAAATGGTAATCATGAAACTTCCAATTCCAGAGCGAAAAACTGAATGGATATTTGTTTTGTCATTGTTACATACATAATATTGTAATTTTTTGAATCTCAAAATCATATACATGAATATTCAATTAGAACAATTGTCCCATTTTATTTTGCCTTCACCACTTTTTATACATAGTTTAATATAATATCATGATATAACATGATATATGCATGCACATCTATTAATGTAGTTGTATATATTTTCATAATTCGAGATTAATGATGGTATGATTAATTGAGGCTGATTTAGGTAGCCAATATTTCAACCA
Organism: Dinocampus coccinellae; assembly: GCA_963920625.1. Taxonomy (NCBI): domain Eukaryota; kingdom Metazoa; phylum Arthropoda; class Insecta; order Hymenoptera; family Braconidae; genus Dinocampus; species Dinocampus coccinellae. Next base: position 1,716,472 of record OY987188.1, on the reverse strand, counting down.
ATAGGTCCAAATTTCACATTGTACTTCATCCAAGATAGTATCATTTTTAATATTACTCTAATTATATATAATTTCATGAAAAAATGTGTATTTTTTTCATTCGAAACTGATATAAATTTATATTTTGCTGTATTGATGAAACAGTATTCGATATATCATTCCGATTTAAACTGGGAAATGAGTTGGATGAATACATGCAGCTCGTAGTTGGAACGTCTGTATGATATTTATCTAGAGCTTACTTGGGATAATAATACACATTCTGTAGTTAGGATGCCTATATGATACCTATCTAGGGCCAACTTTAGGACGTCCAGACAAATTCCTACACGGCCAAGTATATATCGTGGGGACCATCGGCTATCATTAAGAATATTTTGGCACGGAATATTAACGACGATCTCGAAATAAAAAATAATTAAAACAGAAATTATTTTTTTGTTCGTTAATGTAATTCATCAGGCCTATGTAAACTCTTCAACTTCTTACGGAAATCCCTACTTATGCAAATTTTTCTTCCATCTCTTATGCGAAAAGATTTCGAAAACAAAAAAAGGACATATAAAGTACATGTCAGAATCGCTTGCGACAAAGATGAATTTGTATGGCATTTATGACTTACATGAGTTTGAGAAACAGACGAAAATGACGATCCAGACCTGATTTTTAGTTTGCTTATCCATATAGGCAGTATGTCGGGCTATTAATAGAAGACATAGTATTTTCACATGACTGCCTAGCCGGCCGGTCATGCACATGAGTTAATTTCCGGTCATCATACAAAAATTTTTTTCAAAAAATGCTGTAAGACCAACGATAACTTCCATTTCGATGATGACATACATACCAGTATCACTACTGGTTATAGGGACAACAAAAAAAAAACAAGCGGTATTTTACAAGCGAAAATAAGAAAAAGTTCGTAATTTTTTGATTCGTTTGTTAAATTTTTCGATTTGATCCACCCACCTGTTCCTAAGATCATGCGACTAGAACTTGTATCACCGTTAGACAGTCCGACAGACAGAAAGATATTTGTTTGGACGATAATTTTACGTATAATGGCATTATTGGATTATTCTCTGTATTCGTGAAAATCGACTCTGAGGGTGAAACAATGGATTTCTTACCACTGTAGCTATGAAAAGTAAGAAGATACTTCAAATTTTTCTTCTTATTTCACATGGTATCTATAGGGAAGGATCCCTATTATTGAGCATGACTACGCTCCTAATTATACTGCAAATTACCTATTTCCGGAAATCGCTTCATTCACGATATTCCAAGAATAGATTAATATTTTTTTCAACTCTTTTTTTAAATCGATTAGGTATTTCAGTAAGTGAAAAATGTCTGTCTTGGTTATTCTCATACTTCCATTTAAATCGGAAACAGTTATGATTATCATGAAGATAATTTAAAACAAATTTCTTAGAATTTTTGCCATTTCGAACATTTTGATACGCATTTATGTTGTTTCATATCAATTCACAGCAAATGCAGTTATTCAGATTCACGATTTAAGTACGGCGTACTTTCATGTGTATAATTTATGATTACCCCACACATAATTCTGGATTGAAAGTGAATTGGTACAATTTGGACGGAAACGTAACTACTTTCGGTGTTGACTTGGGGCAATGCTGCTTTATGAAATCAACCTCCCTACGGAAGTCATGTCGTGAAACTCTAAATAGAGAGAAAAAGGAAAGCAGTATTATATTTTTTGTCTCTCTTTCATCCTTTCATATACCTGAGTAATGGTAATATACGTTAGTTAAAAACCTATCATATGAAAAACATTAGGCAATCGAGATGGGTGTTCACTAAGGTTTTTCCTTATATTTTTATTTTTTTACTCTTATCACGCAGTGGATGAAGAAGTGTAGTATTCTTCCAAAAGTTCACTTTCTTCTAAATTGTGATTCCATAACATTCTAGATGATATTAAATCCAAAATATTTTTTTTTGCGAGACTTCTACCCCTCTTCCCCCTATTCCCTCTTTCAGAAGAATCGAACAAATACATCTGGTGAAATGAAACATGGAAACAAATTGTTTACGTCATTATTCCACGAAATCGAATTGCGATAAAAGTATAGGGTGAGTTTGCTTACCAAGGTTGTTTTTATTCATTTTATTTTGTAATGATATTGTTATTTCTAGAAACTAGTCTTATAAGTATGATCTAGTGATTTGTGAGAGGGTAGGATCAAAATTACAAGTGAGGTGGAGGCGAGAATATGGTGTTGTAACAAAACAGGAGCTGTTATCATTAATCTGTTTGATTTGTCGTGATGGAAAATTTATGAAGAAAAGTAGAAAGATACTCAATACTTCATGATAAATACACTATTTTGTAAACATTTTCAATTTTGAGGTTAGAATTACATTACATTCTAATTAAATATATTATCATTGTATAGTTTCCACCTTAGATTGTATTTTTTCCGGTTTCCGCAAAGGGATTTATTATCTTGCTGCTCAGTAACAATTGACATTCTGTCATTTCGGTTCAGAGTTTCTACGACATAAGATTGTGTTCCATTTAGCCTTTAACCCCTTAACGCACCAATTAGAAATTCAAAAGCGGTCATTTTTCTACCATTTTTTTTTTTTTTTTGTTTATTATTTATATAGACTGCAACTGTCCATCCGGCCGGTCGTGTACGCGATAACTCAAAAACTATCCAAGATATTCTCAAAATTCTTGTTTTTTTTTATTAGATATGTGGAAGGAGGGGAGGGGGTTATATTTCTTAATATTGATGCCGCGTCTGGTTTCACCGGGAACGTCCAATTACTGAAAATCAGTTTTTCCTTTTGCGATGCGCAATTTTATTACAGAAAATGACAATCTTGGATTTTCGCTCACTTCCGATTATATTGAATGACAACCTAAAAACCTTACAAAAATTCCACCTAAAACTTTATAATCCAGTATGTGAACTTGGGAGCGTAAAATATAGTTTATTTATGTGACTGTTCCTTTTGTTACCCCTGTGTGTTGCACTAAATGGGGCGTTAAGGACAGCAGAAGCTGTGACTTAAGCGGTTAGTTACTATCTGCGAGATTTTGTCGCTGCCGTACGAATCGTGGAGATGTACAATTACCCAATTCTTTATGCTCCAACAGTTGTCGCATTTTCAATTTAGCTTACGTTTGGTACAACGTAACAAGTCGTAGAATATAGTTATTTTCACTTTTTTTTTATTTTTCGGATAACAGAGGATATCTCCAAGAAATGTACGATAAAACAAAGAAATATATATTTTTAAAAAATCTTGAGTGCCTGTAGAGTGCAAATAAGACCCGTTGAGACCGAGGAGCACGAACTGTGAATCGCGTACCATGAACCATAGTTGTGGAGTTTCAGCACAAAACAGTGGCGATCGGATAGGTGACTTGATAAGTGGTGCAGCAGCTGTCGCTATTTGTAATATCGGTGCTCTTGCAATTTCATTTCTGTGCTAGACTTGTGGTGCATTGGTTGACTACGTAGTTATACATGCGTGTGGTAGCGTGTGCGTGTAAAGATCTAAATATTGGAGCACCAAACATTGTTTATTGTACCAGTGGGTTTGAGAGAATTCCTATTGTTATTTGCAAGGTCGTGTAATGTTTTTATACGAAGAAAATGGCGTCAAGACGTATTGAAATTCGATAAACTGCCTGTTTTATCGTTCTCGCTACACAATGTCCCTAGTGCTTAACAATAGAAAAGTACAATCGTCGCCAGAGCTTGTGACAAGAAAAATCGCAGTTTGTACATTATTTTTCATGAAATCACCATAGTTTTAACGTATAATTTCGAGACGTGCTCAAAAGCGCAGAAATAGAAAAATTTCTCAGTCGTGGAAATTATGAGTACACGTGCACTGTAACGTTCAATCAATACGCGGTCGCCACAACTATCGGATAGGTCGACTATCCTAGAAATAATATTCCGTGCGGGTATAGAGAGCTACACATATAAATATAAATATTCTAATGACAACAAATGATTCACAATAATTTATAGTTAATTGTCTAATAATATTCCATTGAAAAAACGCGTGTAACTTTATTCGCCATTGAAGTGAAAAATTTTTGTTAGTGCAGCCGAATAGCTAGATTCTAAACATATACAGTGACTGTCCTACTATACAGTCTTGGAATGGTCACAGCCACTGTATTCGTTTCAGTATGCTTCATCTTAGAGCTCTCATTCATTATTTATACATACCGGTCAAGTTTACGATCAGATATCCGCCACGCGAAATTTATCATATATATGAAATATTGCTTCTGAGAATATTATTGTGCATAGGGTGCGATTATTTGGGAGGAGCGTGAAGATAAAAGACAAGAGTAATTACAATGAGCGACCTGGTCTCAAACGTGCGACTTAATTGAGATTCTACTGTAGGTAAAGGCATATTATTTGGCATATTAATTTTTCTGTTACTTCGTGGCGATTTTTTCAGGTATTTTGAATAATTTTCATCGTGTAGCACAGTAAATTCAAACTGCATTACTGACAAATATTTCTGCATTACCAGTATTTAATATGGATCCGTCGTGATCTTCCAGGCTTACCGAATTTCACTATTATTTTTACTGTGCATTTTACGGTGATTTTCATAGAAAAATTCTCTTAGTGTATACACCGCACAATCTACTCTTCACAAAACTCTACGCTGGGAATGAATCAGTGCAAATTCAATGGCTGTAACTGCTTTTTTTGTTCATTTTGGCTATTCTGCTCCGATTACGTAGCATTTTTACTTCAACCGTGTGTGAAGCTCTCATACAAACATAATTTCCTCTGTCAAAAAGCATGTAAAGCTTCTTAAATTATCAAAAAATTAAATGAATATCTGTAGTGCTCTGTAATCGTATTTTTCATCACATTGTTTGCTGGATTATTAGTAATCGTACTTCAATAAGCAGCCCGATTTTCATCAATTAGTTATCTATCTTTTGCCTTAATGTAGATATGATTCGTTATCAGGATTATTCGCAAGGGAAATAACGATACAATTAAGATTAAACTAAATAAATGAGAAATCTCACAACTGTCATATCAATGAAGAATTCTTGATTCTGACAAATAAATTATCGTTTTGTCAGTATAGAGCTGGAATTTTTCATAATACATAAATTGTTGGATATTTTCAGATTTCAGACCTTCTTAAAATATTTAGAACATTATTACTGTTTAACTCGAACAAGAGTTTGATTTTGTTATTTCGTTATGCGCACAATCTTGTACGCACAATCTTCCTTGTAAATCAATATCAGAATATAGTAGACGGATGAAAATTTTTTTTTCCCTCATTATGAATACCATCGGCATTGTGGCTATAGTCGCTATTATCTCCATTATGTAAAAATAAATTTGAACCTTAATATGAGTGATTACTAAATTTTTTACATCGCATCATCTGTAAGTTTAAATTCAAACGTTGCTCTATCTCAATATTTATCCTTCTCGATATCAACGTTATTATAGCATATTCAATACGATGATATATAGTTATATCTTGTAAATATATTGAAATTTAATAGCTGACTTACTTTCTTTCTCAATCAATTTAATTACCTTTATCTCATATATTGACGCGATTCTGTGTTATGACCCCATCTCCTAATAACAGTTTACAATACATCTTGGCTTCGATATTCAAGTTTTCCCCTAAATATTATGAATTTATTGAGTATCTTTTTCATATTCATCATTTCATTATCATTTGAAAAGCTTATATGATAGTGATATCGGTAATCGCGTATACGCATGTACCAGTTAATGTACACATACCAGTGTGCGTATATATATTATATGACCTATGCATATATAAATCTTATGTCATTATATTGTAAGTAAACTAATTTTAATTATTTATCATTTATTTTAGAATAGATCTCCATTTTTTTAATCTCTTTCATTCGAAAAACAAATTTTTGATTTTTTCGACTTTAATTCATATGAAAATAACGATTAAAAGTTGTAGCTTATTTTTTTTTTCCAATTTCTTGTGAATACTTGCATCAGATAAGTATACAATATATCTGGATATATGTATATATTAATAAATGTGATTTTTGAAGTGGAACTTTTTCAGCGCTGGTCACTAGACTAAGAATTTTCTCGCAGTGTATTCTAAACGTGGAACGCTGAGTAGTGGAGGAAAGAGAAGCGTGATCTCCTCCATATACGATGCTTTTCTTTCATTCCACTTAGCGTTAAGTATCGAATTTCCTATCCACCATAAGACTTATTATATGACCTTATGATGTGTACTGCATATGTTGGAAATCTCGAAATTTCGCTAGAGTAACAAAAAAGTTTCACTTCAATTACGAGCTTATACAGGTGAGGCACACTAATTTCTTTATATTGATATTATACATATTTTCACGGTATGAAATATGGATAGTACTGATGTAATATTGTGTTATGCATGCATGCATTTACCAAGCGGTATTAATTGGTTTAGATTCTAAAAATTGGAGCTAATATTTACGACTATTCATTTGGAATCGTAGCGGTAAATTGTGATGTTTATACACACGAAATTCGTTTCTGGTACATTTTACTATAGGCAACCAAATGAAAAATCGTGTTATGCGATTTTTTGCTTATGGTAGATAAATTACACATGCTTAATATGATGGTGTTGTGATATATCTATCATGGAATAGGTATCCAAATTTTCAGATATCATGTTCCGCTTCTAATCTTCTGTCAACTTTCGAATTCATGTCTGGCTGGCCAATCAATGAAGAATAAAATATTGAAAATTCGAAATCGTATGGAAAATTACTTGATATTGTACTATATTTCATCAAATAATTTGGTTTTACTACTGATTTATTGCTGAATGAAACGTTTATAGCAATAAAGCAAATGTGATATTTTGAAAGTTAGATCACCTTCTTGGCTTTTTTGGTCTCTCAAAAATCAAGATATCGTCGAGATAAAGTACAACATCTCAAGACTTTTAGGTGAATGCATGTTATTAATTTCTTTCAATGTAATATTAATCATTTCATAATATGAATGATCATGATTTGTTATTAATCGTATCTGATAAAGATAATTTGTATTCTCATGTATTCATCCTTGCATGTACACTGATTCTACTCTAAAACAGTGTATGGGTGACATGCGCTATCTATGGTCTGCCACTCATCGATTTCACTTCATTTCTCATTTCTCTCCTACATTTTCTTTTTCAAAAATACCCCCCCCCCCCCCCCCTCCCCCTCCTTCTTCCCCTTTCTCTCTCTCTCTCTCCCTCATTCGTGTTGAGTACTTAACGCTCTGAGTGTCCAACCCCTTAACAGGGTACACTTTAAGCATGATTCTAACGCGACACCTGTTTGTGGCTGATGATTTTACAATTTCGAGAATAGTTGAATCACTGATTTGTGGATACTCTGTGGATAGTAGAATAATATTAAGGTAATTTAAATATCTCTCATACGAATCTGTTATATGGGTTACGAATAGTTATTACTTGACTTGTTTACAAAATAATCGATGGAAAAATGGGAGCTACACAATCTTGATAGTAGTCGGTTCGAAAATAATGAAGCTTTATACTTAGAGAGCAGATATTGATGGATTATAATGTCAGTTTGTTAGAATTCGATACGAATTCAAGTTTAGTAATTTGAAAGTTATTGTGGCGTATTATTAGATGTTCCATATTTTTTATAAAGCCGAGAAAGAATATAGAGTTAGTTACCAATTGTTGAAATGGTTTCATCTCAAGCTAGATCCGGCTTCCTATTCACTACATGGAATTATCCAGTGCCATTTACGTAGATATTGATATTATTCAATATTTGAATAGCCACATCTCAAAAACTATGTGTAATAGTATACACCTCACGTATTTGCGATATTTATCACACATTCGAAATCTATGTTGTATTTACTACGATTAGAATATTTTATCGCAAATATAATATATTAATACAATGATTCAATATTATCATACGGAATTATCATTTTTGCATTTTTTGATAATTCGGAGACTGGTATATTAATTATCTTATGTGAACAAATATGGTATGATTATTAAATTACGGTGAAAGCTTTTATATCTTTGGTTGAATTATCGATTTAATTATTCTAAAATTTATCAGATATAAAGCATATACTAATCGGAAATAAAAATTCATTATAATTTTCTCATATCTAATTCTTTTGTGAAAAACCATTTCATTGATAATCATCATATAATTTTCAAAATGTGCTGTTTATCTCTTTGTTTGTATATATTTACAGTATTTCTATTCGTCATTATGTGTATATATATATATATATAGTTTATGTATATTCAGTAATCTCTTAGAACTATATTTTATGTAAATTTTCAATAAGCTTAGAGTTGAATTTTCACTATTTTTTCATTTTTCTGGTTATAAGAGGACTATATGGCTATCATTCTCATATGTGTCAATATACCATGTTACAGTTCACCATATAACCATATTATTAATTGGTATTTGAACTATTTTACAATATTGGGATAATCTCTGCCCTAATTTTTTTCTATGACTTATTTGTTTTTGAAAATTAAAATACTATTATATCGTACTTTTTTGCGTTGTTTTGCCAAGCAGATATTGGGAAAAAAAGTCTGCTCGTACATATTAACACTTTTACGTCCGCATGGTTCACAAAAATTTTCTTCTCTGTCACCGGAAAATAACGACTGGCTTGTCAATGGCACCGTGTTGGTGTCACCAGACGTAAAAGTGTTAACAGAAATGAACATTAGATTATTTCAATCGAGGCATTTTCGACGATAGATCAGTTCGAAAAATTGTGCAATTAAATCTTATGAAAGATGTTTGAAAAAAATTCACTTATGATCGTCAGATATATGTTAATTAGATGGAAATTTGTTCAAAAAGATTCGATTTCGATGACACTTCAGATAGTACAAATGATGAGCGCAAAGAACGATCGAAAAATATCAAACCTTGTCATAGAATATGAATGAAACCCAAGAGGAATAACGGTAAGAGTTGTGTATTTAGAATAGAGTTATGAAAAACTCAATCAATTTCAGCGTTATTCTCGCCAATTCTTATTATCGATGGATTTGAAGAAATAGTATTTAATTTGCTCAAATTCACTAAAGTAAAGAACAAATCATATCATAGCAGTGGCTCTCAAACTATCGTATTCTACGTCCCGACCTTTTCAATTTGGATAATGCAGCATTCTCCCTACATAATAATACAGGAAGAACTCCTTCATCACTGCGGAAGAGAGGAGGGTTGAGGGGGGGGGGGGGAGAGCCCCAGAGTTTGAATTCTTCCGCATTATAAAATGTTTATAAGTCACAGCCTTATTGGCATATTTATTGAGATGCAACTATATTTTAGAATACGTTCATGGGAAGTCTCCACAATTTTAAATAATTTTCTATTAATTTTCTGATATATATGTGTATTAATTTCGAATTTTCATGTGATCGCGCGGAAATTTTTATCTCACTTTTGATGCTATAGATATAATAAAGTTTTTGATACTACCTTTCTGGAATGATATCAATATCATTACTGCCTTTTCGTAGACATTCGTACTCAACATTTATTTTCTGTTCGAAGTTTTGAACTGTTCTTCTTGTTTTTATATAACTGACCGACTTGACTGAATCACGGTGACTTAAACGTTCATTGCACTATTCTTTTCGTCACATTCATTTTCACTCCTGCTTTTGTTCATTATCATCACGGAATGATAAGGAAACTATCGAAGACAACACATATTGCGAGGTCAAAATCGTGTAAGTCCATACCATTTTCAAAATCTTGGATTTATAAAATAGTTATAAAAAATAGTATTGATATTGGCTATGTTTGACTAATATCATGAAATTATTGATTTTCATAATTCTCTTGCACCCAAATAATGATCTCACACAGTTTGTATCTTGATCACCACTGGAAATATAAAACTGAATACATGATCTCGAAAATGAATAGAAAAATAATTTGATGTTCGACATGATTCCAGTTTTAATGGAATGAACGAAAAATTTCTATAATTCATTTAGGTTCAACCTTAAATTCAAATTTTTACTTGTCTCAGAAAACTCCGATGTATCATTTTATTAGTTATCAAGATGAAGAATACTAGACTGATAAAGTCTCACACCACTGTACATTCATTACTTTTTTTCAAACTTGAGATCTCTCGTGCACTGAGCCTCAGTCATCACCCAAGTATTTGGTTTTTAAAAATGATATTTCGACACGGTACTGAAGTTATCTCTTCACTCTACTGCAATATATAAAATTTACTAATTCAATATTTATAACTCATTTATATATTTGTATATAATATATATATTTATATATATACATATATATATGTATTATTCAGTAATCAGTTTCCAGGAGTTCCGGTAGTTCTCATATTAAATTACCTTCCATCGCATGCAAATTATCCTATGATTGTTATGCTATTTTGAATTCATGTAATGTCAATCAAAATGAATGGTAACACACATGGGGTTGTATGTATATGAATGATATCCAGAACCGTGACAACTTTTATTCACTAACATAAATGTTCCAAAATTCCAGCAATAACCCATAAATAGTGTGCCCCGATTCAATATATAATATACTGGATTTTAAACAGTTTGTGTTCTCGAAAATAGCATCATACGATAGAAGCTCATAACCATGCATAAATTTATCGCTGAACTGAGTTAAAAAGCACCGAATCCTGGAAACTAAAACTTTGAATAAAAAATATTTTTGGTAACGACCATTATGTATAAATATCTGTGTATATCTCAAAATTTTATAATATGCATTTTTTCTATATGCAGTAATTAATCATACTATAAATGGAACGCTATTTTTGTTTATTTATATTGTACGGAACTCAAAAATTTCATATAGCGAATTTATCTCTATATTCATGCTAATATTTATGAATGCATTCGCATACATATATGTATACACGCACGCATACCTGTCTCCTAGTGATTATATATATAAAAGGAGCCAGCTAGAAAATAATCTTGGCTCGTATCAAACCCAATTGACCGCAATATATTGATATTCCTTGCGGTATTCTCATTTCTGTGTATTATCATTATGAGATTTACGTTTTATGGTGCTAGAGTAGCAGAGTACAGCTATCATCGACGATGTTCATATTGTTTACAGTCTTACCGTAATTCAAAATGTAGAATATGTCACTTGCGTTGTAATTTTTCCTGTATTCTTTCAGAGATCACGCTGACGACAAATTAGTTCATTGTGATACTTTCTATACAATAAACTCTAATAAAATTTCATAAATTTAGTCTAACTAATAAGCTATGTCGTGCCAATGAACATCATGATGAAGTTGACATCAATTTCTCACATGTCATCGCTATTAACCCAGCAAACACATGTCCTCGTTCAATTTTGTCTGGAATCAAAAATACATATCGATTATGTACAAAGTATTATTGGATTGCGTATGAACTATAATCATTAAAATTAGCATCGGAATTTCAAGGCTAAATTTTAGTGATATGTTGAAAATTTATCAGAATAACAAAGGTTAGTAATGAGTATCTATATCTCGGGGAATTTTCATGGAATGCCGGAATCGAAATATCTATCCCTAACGGAAATAATTGATAACATTTCACTTTTGTGAGGAACGTACTTGACGTATTACATTAGGTCTGAAACATTAGTGAATTGCATCCTGGAAACTATCGAATTGGACTCGTTATGGATATGCGCCACATTTACTTATTATGAAAGGAATCAGAAGAAGTAAATGTCAGTTTTTCAAGTAATGAGGAATTCGGAAAGCTTTTCTTCTACCTTTGCTCCATATACGAATAGGCGAGAACTGAATGACAATGAATGACCATCCCCTTCGTCCAGGATAAATGACGCCAAAATCGTATGATCGCATTAAGAGGGAGAAAAGCCGTTGCAATTACGACGCTATAAGTACGTCCCTTTGTCCTTTGTGCAATCACTTTTAGTCCGAATCCTTCTCATATAGTAGAACATCGATGTGAAGAGAACGTAACACGCAATTGAACAATTCTGTGATTTTACCTCATAAATTAATTAATTGATATAGTTCAACACGTTGAGCGCGAAGCGAAATCTTAAGTTAATCCCCGTCAGGCCATGCGTGCTGCTTAGAAGCGCTGGTATTGTGGTATAACTGTCAGCCACAGGTGGTTGACGCGGCCTAAACGAAAAGTTCAGTGTCAGCTACCGATGGCTGACGTGGCACTCAACAAAAAAAGCATTTTCAATTTCTTAGACTAAAGATTGTAAATACAAAGTGTACAACTGTCTACGAGTCTGAATTTCTGTTGTTGTTAATTATTTCTTTAGGTTATTTTATGTAGTCATTTGCTTTCAGTGGCGCACTCAGTCGTTCTTGTTGGGAACCGTCCAACGAACGACCGTTATCAAAAGTGTCGTTCAACTGTGCGCATCTTTGCCTCACCTTGTTCAAAGAATTTCCTTTTTCCGTGATCCTGCCACTGCATTGAAGCCTCACCTTGATTAATCCAATTAATTCAAGTTATGTTTTTTCATTCATTTCAACATTCTGAGCTCTCAACAGTTCATATTTAGTTACAGTTAATCATTTCCATCCGACGGCATGTGGCTTTACGATCCACGTGCAATCGCCACGCAAGTGAAAATTGTAACAATTGTGGAAATCTTATCATTAATATCAAGCAATAAATAATTATTCAATTTAATCTAATATTTGTCAAACAATTAGTGATTTTTTACATTGAGTTTTGTGACCTCCACCAATTTTCCCAACATCATTTACCGGCAAACAATTTTCAATTTGCATTCCGCAATAATTGTGTATTATCATGAACTTGGCCGCAGTGAATTTTGAGACGCGTTATACCACAGTAATCGTTACAAATATTATTTCTTGATTGTGTATGTAAAATACGCACACTGCGTATAGTAAATAATCAATGCTCATCGCAGAATTCAAAATGTATTTTTTCGATAGGCACTGTGGCCTTATCTCCTCTGCTAATAAGTATAGATTCATGCGACATTCATTTTGAACTATATTTGTACATCACTGACGTAAATTTTGGGATTGACATATCAATTTGATGAATATATAAGAGAGAGCAATGAAATAAAAATGAATTGATTCGAGTTGAAATTATTATGAAGAAACATGTTTCATTCATTATCAAACAATATGTTTTTGTTTGTCACTCTACGAAACTCTACTGAACTTCTATTCTCCCACATATTGTTATTGTGAAATACAAGACATCAATATTTGTTATCAAATATACTCACGTTTTGACCCTGCACTTATATTCGGTCCGACCAAACTATCACAACTAAGGCGTATGTTAGTATGGTTTAGTAGAATCTTTGGGTCTCTTCAATTGAACTTTCAGTCGTTTCATTCCTATTTGATAGCCATTCATTCCCTGAATCGCTGCCTGAGCACTAGCTTGGTTGTCGAAAGACACAAAACCTGAAAAAAGGGAGAAAAACAACGTTTCAGCCATTATCTCCATGAAACAATAAGTACGAGATATTTGTAAGAGTTTAATTTAAAGATAGGCGTATAACTGTAGAGATTGACGAATAATCACATTTAAATTTTGAGTATATGTGATACATTTATAATTTTATGGTAAATGGGTTCTGCGCATGATATGACAACGAGAGGGCAGATATACTCGTAGAGTAATACGTTGTAAGACATGGTCAAAAAAGAGCACCTTATATTCTTTGTATATATCATTTTAGAAGGTTGATAAAAACCACATTTATTTCTTTGGTGTAATTCTCATCTATTATTCCACACTCTAACAGTATACATGTATGCAATCGACGCATAAGAATGAATTTCTTGAAGACCAAGGTCCTCCAATGGGATAAGACTTGATGCAGCACAAATAATGTATTGGAACACAAAATGAAGAGGACTAAAGACGCATCACACCAAAAGCGCAATTTTACAGGAGAGCGGTAGTAATCCCAATATTTACCCACATGCATAATCAAAAAAGAGTTTTTTTTTTTATTCGTTTGTTTCTTTTTAACTTCCCGTGAGGAACTTATTTTAATGACCTCGGAAATCGAAACGCGATATTTTATCAAATCTTCACATTTGAAGGTCAGTAGAGTGATTTACAATCATTTTTAGTTGGACGTCTGTATGTATATATATCAGGTGAGTCATTCAACTTGAGACAACGTAATAACTTTTTAGGGTCATATTATTTCGAAAAAAAATCCAAATGAAAGATGTAGAGTGCCAAAGGGCACATTTGGTGATGACCTTGAAAATGACTTTGATATTGACCCTCAATTTCATTGGGAGGTCAACCTTGAAAATTCAAATAGGATCCTCTACTTTTGACACCAGAAAGGGAAAGAGCAGGAAAATTTGCACAAGATTCAGGTCTAATTATCCGGTAATCCGAGGTCACAGGATGGGGGGGGGGGGGGGGGCACCCTCCTCGGATAACTGGAAACTTTGATAATCCGGATTTATTTTTTATTTATACAAAAAATAAACACCAATACTTTGAAAGGTTCATTAACGTTTCAAGCATGTAAATAATTACATTACGAAGCAGTGAAATATGTCTCCATGCGTTTCTGTATCATATTGCAAGTTCTTTTTCTCGCTGCAATGTGTCTTCATCTATTATGAAGAACCGAACCCGCTGGGGTTGCCTCGGGTTGTTCTTTGATAAACCTCAAAGCTTTTCCCAAAGAAGCAGATCCCCCTTGATGAGAGATTCCAGAGGAAGGCTGTTAAGCCATCGCTTCATTATCATACTTCATTCATACTTCAGTCAATACTCATTTCTTCTTCTGAATCATCTGCTATAACCCATTCCACAACATTTTTTCCTGTCACAATTTCGCAACCCTTCAAGTTTTGCATTAATTCGAATGATCTTCCTCCTTTATGACGCCGTATTATCCTGCTTATACTAGATTGTGTGAATCATGGCTAATTTCTCGAGTACTCACTTGAGGGTCTGCATTTATTGTAGCTAGTACTGCAACTTCATTGTCAGGTTCAGTAACCGTGTTTCCACGGTTTCTTCCTTTTTTTGTATATTTCCTTCAGTAACGAATTGTTCAACAACGCAGTAAAAAGAGGCGCGTGATCGCACGTTGTCGGAAAAACGTTCCGCATACAGTATGATAGCATTATCGATATTTCTAGCACATTGTAAATTACATGAATGAGGATCATCTCTATTTTTTCTTCCAGAGAAATATCCGACATCATGAAGGAAAAAAATCAGTGATTGGATTATTGGGATACATAGGAACAGAGGATATCATTATGATAAAATCCATCAATCAACATTATCAGAATCTATAAAATAATTTCTAATTTGATTAATTTTCGAACATCAATTCATATAAATATTGTTCATTGAATTTGAATCAGTGCTTTCAACATGAATGGCACGATGAGATCCATAAAAACTTCAAAAAACTTCAAATTGTGTCACTTCCGGTTAGTTATCTAATACTAGCTGTGAACACCAAATTTCATAACTTTATGACTAGGAATTTCTGAGTTATGGTGGATACATACGTACATACGTACGAACGAACGTACAGATATTATGGGGGAATTCGGTGAAGATCGAAACAGAAGATCTAAAAAATGGGTAATGTGTTCTCAAGACTGGTAGGGTCAAATTATTCGCCATTTGATATGTATATACTAAACATTATACTTGAGAAATTGATATGATTTATTTGACTCAGACAGTTATTTCGTATGAAAAAAGCAATTAAACAAAAAATAAACAAAAAAAACGCGCGATTAACATTATTTTCTCTTTCTACGATATGGTTCAATTAATGAAATTGTAATTCGTAGAATTTTTTATACATCATTATTTCATGGATACGTGATAAAAAATGAAGGGTGAATTCACTCACCAACATTTTTTTGTTTATTTCTTCTGTTATTTTTGTCTCATGGAGCCTTATTGCATGATCTTTATTAAGCTTGGTACGTCAGATAACATTTCCGTTATTAGGTTCATCACGATTTATTACTTCAACAGCTCGTGCGGTCCAAAGTCTCTTATATAAGTTTGGATTGGATGTGAACAAAATACCGATGTTACAAAAAATATAACAAATTATATTTTCTTACGATTTTTTTATGTATGTTTTTGTCGTATAACTATTAATTAGCGCGATATTGCGGAAAACACCGTCGTCAATAGCTATAACACGAATTATTCCGTTAAGGGGTAAACGTAGACCAAAAAAAAGGAAATACTGATATTTCGTAGAAATATATTTTCCTTTCTTTATGTCGTGTGTAATCCAGGGTCAGAATATGAGACTTGATTTCGACTTAAGAAGAAGGTCGAAAGCAAATAAAAACTGAAAATTTTCTCGACCTGATCTGGAGCTACTTACGCAAAATTTGATCCGAAATCAGGTCTTATTTGTTGAGTCCAAATTAGGTCGTGAAGATCTTTACGTCCTGATTTGGACGTAAATTATTCATTACATAAATTTCAGCTAGAAGACCCGATTTGGACTTGAATCAATTATTATGAAATTTTTCAAATTAACAATCAATAATTAATTTTTTTGATCAGAAACAATCATTTATTTTATTGAAATATATGATATTATGTAATAGTATAAAAAATATATGTATGTAATTATGAGGAAGAAACTCTCATAAATTTGTGTAACAGGGTGAAATATATGATACAATGTAAAAGTTAAAGAGAATAGTAGAAATAATATAAAAAGAAAAATGATAATAATTGGAGCGATAATTTTTATAAATCCATATAATATGAGTTTGTAACTGAATTCAATACTTCTCCATTCATATATGGGTTGTTCGAATAATCTATTTCCGGCTGATGGACATTGGACGCATGCTGCATGGGCCCATATTCTATTATTCTGTGTTGTTGTTGTTGGTAAACAGCTAAAAAAGAAAAATGAAAACATGTAAAATAAACAATAAGAATTGATACAAGTAATTTTGATATAAGTTATGATATAAGTAATACTCACTATTTGGTATTGATTGTTGTAAGCTATAGTAATTATTTTTAATGATATTGTTTTCGTTCGTGTGAGACACCTCTGTATTATTTTCTTTGGCGTGAGATATCTCTTGTTTATTGAAATTATTTTTATTTGTATTAGATACTTGCAGCTTATTTAAATCATTTATATTATCGTTAGACATTTTTCTCTTATCTGAATTATTTTCTTCGGTGTTAGTCAATCTTTTATTGTTCACATTTTTTTCATTTACTATATTTTTCATCTTTTTCTTATTACGACGGTTTGTACATAAATGATTTTAATGTTTTGTAAATATTTTTTCATCTGATAATTGTCCCTTAGATTTCACTAAATCTGTAAAAATATTTATATATGAATTTAACAATATGTACAAGTATATACATTTACATACTGAAAATAGCATTGATAATAGATGTCTGATAATAGATGTCTTTTTCATCTCGTTGGAATTTCAATAATTCAAAAAATAACATATTTTTCCTGGACCTCCAATTAGTGGAGCTTGAATTGTCATAAATTTTTTTAGAATATTCGATTATGTGTAAAATTATTGTAGTGTCAAATTGATAAAAAAAAAATTATCTTATTTTTTGGAAAATTCGTAATTCCAATTCAAATTAAGCTGATTCTCATTTTTTTATCTTCAGATTAGTAACAAACCAGATTAGTTGTCACATGCTACTTCTTCTGAAGATTGTGTAGTTCAATTCTCATTGAAACAATGTTATTGAGTAAAACAATATGATTTTGTAAAAAATAATGCGATTTTCAACAATCACATTGAAAGCATTTTGGAAATTTTCGATGCAATTAATCATTATATGGTAATTATATTAGTTTATCAGCAATTTATAAATATCTATAGTATAATAATTGATATATTACTCACTTTAT
Organism: Dinocampus coccinellae; assembly: GCA_963920625.1. Lineage (NCBI taxonomy): Eukaryota > Metazoa > Arthropoda > Insecta > Hymenoptera > Braconidae > Dinocampus > Dinocampus coccinellae. Next base: position 1,698,486 of record OY987188.1, on the reverse strand, counting down.
CCAAATCATCAGAATTTTTATTTGATTTTCTTTGCCAAACATTTTCTTAAATAAGCCATAAACCGTCCTAAAAATTTGATTATTTCAAGGGATACTATAATAATAATTTTAATTGTGAATGAACTGTTAGAAGAAATTTGATATTAAGTCTATATAATACATACCTTCAAGCGCCTCATCATCACTTAGACCATCATCTGTCATGGAATGTTCACTGTCACTTTCATCAGTGTTTGCTGGTACTTCTCCTTCATTATTGTGGATGTCTGCATCATTGTTTATTGATATTTTTTTATCTGATGATTGCACTGGTTCTTCCATTGGTTCTTCCACTGGTGCTTTTTTCTGTGATATTAATCTTCTTCTATTTAGTCCTTTCGTTCTCGTTGATGATATATTTTCGTATTTTTTGATATCAAAATTAGTTAAAATTTTATCTTCAACTATCTTAATCGCGCCATTTTCTGTTTTTTTCTAGTTTTTTCAGCTTTTTTTTTTTTTTTTTTCTTTATTCATTTCCATTGTTTCTTCCATGAAAGCTTTTGTACGTGAATCTATCAGATTGCCTGTATCTTTGTGGAGTGATAATTTATTTAAATATGCTTCGTCTTCTAAAATTTCCAGACAAAAATAATAAGTAATTGGAAATTTTATTAATGAGCAATAGGCTGTAAATTTCAAATCGTTTCAAATAAATCAGCAACTTTAGCATAAAGAAATATATATATGAAGCGCTGAGAACCAGAGCGGACCATCCTACAAAATCCTGAATATTGTGTGGCTTTGAAAAATGTATTATAAAGTACCGGGAACACATCTTGGTCCAATATTTAGGATTTTGTGGGATAGTCCGCTTTGGTTCTCAGCGCCTCGCATGTTCTTTAACTATTGAATTTCTTGAAAAAATTTTACAGTTACCTCCAATTTCGACAATCCTAGCAGTATAAAATTGTATAACACCTATTATGTCTTGCCACTCTATTTTTGTTGCAAAATTTTCACGAATACTTCGGCGAGGTATATCTCTTGTTTAAATCACCAATTGTGATTTACTATCCGGCCAAAAAACAAGAGCATATTTTGCTGACATGGTTTTTCGAATTTTTCAATTAAAACACTATGATCTATATCACTCTACTATGAACAATGCACTTACGATGAAAATACCACTGTACTTATTGTTTTTCTGTATTTTATGAACACAACGAAGTGATAAGAATCCTACAGGTTTGAACGTGTTTGTCATGTGATTATAACAACCGTGCCAGCAAGATCGCAACGACAAAAATCTATCACGTGATCAATGTACCCAACGAGTATAATATGGAACGTTGCATGTAAACTATAGCTAGTTTCCACGGCACATGTGCCCAACATATATTCAAAAATTTTGCGCAGGTGCATATATTTTCCGCCCGCTTTTCACATTGAATTTACATGAACAAAATCAATTTTGAGGCCATAAACTAAATCAAATATAAGTTGGTGCAGTTCATGAGTTGATTAAAAGTAAAAAGTTGAATAGTGCGAACACGCATTCCACTTCCATCGAAATTGTTATAAATTTTGAAAAATTGTTAAATAAATGATTGTATATATATCTGTGTATATTGTGAATTAACGAAATTGAATCAATCCCGATGATAGTCAAGTCCAAATCAGGTTTTGTAGTCACATCTATTTTTGACTTAGTAGTTTAATAGAAATAATTTCATTTTAGAAAATTATTTCAAAATCAGGCCGAATATAGTCAAGATCTGTTTTGAACTAAGAAGTTTTGATAGCAACAATTCCATTTTGAATAGCTACTTCAGAATCAGGTCTACTTATAGTCAATACCTATTTTTGACTCAGAAGTTTTAATAAAAATGATTACAACTTAAATAGCTACTTTAAAATCAGGTCTTAAAACTTCCAGATCAGGTTTCATTTTTTCGGCATATTCTAAAATCAAAGAAAATGTGTCCATATCAGGTCATATATTTCAACTCGGGATATTAGACGATTAATATTCCAGGGATTATCATTTCGAAACATTTTGGTTCATTGATGAATCTACTACATAGGGTTGATGTATGTATTCCAGAATCTGCTAACGATTTGTAATGTGTATAACAAAAATTTGGAACCTGAATATATTTCAAACAATAGTAGTCGACAAATCAAGTAACAATATATCTACAATTCATACAATCGGTGAACTACAGGGATGACCCATTCTGGTTTTTCATGTGCAATTACAAGACAAAGCATATAACGTACAAAATCAACAGTAATATGTATAGTATACTCACCGAAGCATTTACTCTGGTTTGTGGCACGATCAATAAATACTTTGGAGGAAATCACCGTCCCGTATGGAATAAATGCTTGCATAAGATCAGTGTCCCCAAAATTTTGAGGTAAGTGATATATGAACAGATTGCATCCTTCTGGCCCTGATATGGAACATCCTGTTATTGAAATAAGAGCAAAAAATATAATAAGACACATGAAAGTGCTGAATTGAATGACGAAAAAAGTTGTTTTTTTCTGATCGTGAAGGGTCATATTAAGAATTTTCAGATTCATCAAGTACCGAGTATACGAAAATTGTTTTTCAGTTATGATATGCTCTGTAGGAATGTGGAATTTTGGCAAGTAAACTTCTTCCATACTCCTCATCACAATTATATTACGCGAAATGGTGACAGAGGCTATATGTTCTCGTGATTAAATGTTATATGATTCATTTCATGATTACGCAGTTCCATTGTTTTTTAATATCAATCAAAAAATCTTTCTAAAAGAAAAGTGAAAAACGCAGTAAATTTTACACAAAAGTTCATCATTTTCACATTACTTTTTTTTTTTCGAATTCATGGATCGGATTCTGAAGCTAGGAGGTTCGATGCCGGATAGTACTTGATTTTTGCACTAAATTTCATGTAATTAACTTCCATAGTTTTCAAGAAAAGCTCTGGATGAAGGACAGTGTGCGACGTACGGACGGATTTTTTTTAAATCACTTTTCAGATTCTATACTATACTATACAAAACGTAAACTGTGGAAATTTTAGGGGGGGGGGGGGGGGGGGGGGTAACATTTATTTTTTCTCTCACGATTCCAGAGGTTTATTATTGGAAATAATAAAACGAAAGGAGCTTAGTTCCTCTTTCGATTATATTCTATGAAAAGTATCAGCCAACAAAAACTTTATGAAAAGAAGTGATATCATTAATATTTGCCAAGTTCACAGTATGTAAATTTGAAGACTCTATAGTATAATGTTATGATAGAAATCATAGTTGAATAATAGAAGTGAGTTATTAGTGAGTTATGGAATCTCTATGGATTTTTGTTTATGGAGTTATGGAATCTCTATGGATTTTTGTTGTGTGAAATTGTACGCATTTATTATAAATAATTAATGAGAAGTCCCCAAAAATACGACCAGTTCGTTCGTTTGTCGATTATAATTGTCCAAAAATTATTAATATTTCATTAATTAATTTCCCCATCATTTGGAACAATACCCGTATGGCACGCGGCCTTTATGGAATCTTTCCCCATCCGGAATAATTATTAAAGACAAATAATTATTCAAATCAAAAATCACAAGTAAATTGGGATTATTTTCCTACCCATTTAAAGGATTCACCGGTGATTGTATAACCAATCCTTCCCCCCCTTTGGTACGAGAAACTGCAACAAAGTTGCCGTGACGTCATTGACTTGCGGGACTTGGGAAAATTCCGAGCGTTACTTCGGACTTGGAATATTTTCGTCACTTCGGACTTGGAATATTTTTGTCGTTGTGGACTTGGAATATTTTTATCGCGTATTTTATTTGCAGTTTTCTAATCAGAATGAAGTAAATAAATTCGACACTTCGGTCAAATTTATAACATATCGAGAATTCATAATCGAGTTGAAGTTCAATAATTAGTTTCCTTATTTTTCATATAAGCTGTTCCCTCTGAACAGCAAAATAAGGTGGCATCCCTTCTTCCCCTCCAATTCCCCAGTAACCTCGCTCTCTCTCAGGTACTGAACACTCACGGGAAGGGTAAGCGTTACAATGTATATAGTGTGAATTTGTGGATGTATGACACATGAGTAGATTTTGTATGTAAAATATTGTAATGATCGTTGATCGCAAAAGATATTTGATTGTGTTACAAGAATAATTGTCGAGATGTATTATGAGAACAGGTCACACGAGATTATATTGATACACGTGGTCGCCGGTGTGTATGTAGAGAAAAAATATAAAACCAATTGCGTGGCAAGATTGGTCGATAATAAATTATATTAATTAATTATTGTTAAGTTTGAGAATACACCCGGTGAGTGAAATGTGCGTTGCACTTAAATAATTAACAAGTCACGTTGTGAAAAGTAATTATTTGAGAAGAGAAGAGTAGCACGATGTGCTAGAACCTCTTCAAAATATTATTTCATCTGGTATGATTAAAAAAATCTCACAAGCTGGGATCAATTACAATGAATTGGAAGATACATATTTACGAAATGGAGAAATTGCCATCATAGACCTATTATTTAGAAGAAATAAAGATGGGAAAATTTTGGTTACTAAGAGTCAAAAAGTTTTGAGAATTCTAATTGAATTTTTCAAGAAAAATTATCAATGATTTTGTTTTTTAGTTCAAATTTCAGTGCATTCATTATTATTATATCTTTTATGAAATTTACAAACAGAAAGTATTAATTCATAAGATATTTAATTATCTGATTTATAAAGTATCAATATTACCAAATTTTTATTTTATCGAAACATTTATTATTATATTACTATGACTTGAAATCCGTTAGTAAAATAATATTTTCAAAGCAAAATATGGATTTTCTTGAAAAAAATTGAATTTATTCCTGTTTTTCTTATTAATTATCAATTGATAGTGTCGAAAATGCTAACAATTAGAAGACCAAGTTGAGCCAATTCCAATGTTATCTTGTGAATTAATATAATAAAATTCTCAAGAACTTTCCCCTTCGAATAATTTCGTTTATTTATTGTATTCTTGATTGGATTTGAGACTTACCTTCCCGCTGCGCCGTAGCGATTGTGATCATCGGTTGGGAAATGGCTCGAGAAAACTGGCCGTAGACAGTTGAATAAGCTATGATATAAATACAAAAGATTATCATCAATTCAAAAGTGAATTTCAAATGAGGAGTAATAGATGCAGGAATTGAAAATCGCGGTGGCGTTTCCCGCTAATTATATATTTGTAAATTCAAGAGACTCATATAAGCGAGGTTACGACATGATTCATTGCTCGAAATATTCATACTAATATTATAAATGCGAAAATAACTCTGTCTGTCTATTTTTAACGCTTCCACGCCTGTACCGCTGAACCAATTTTGATGAATTTTGGTACATAGATAAATTGGATCTTGGATAAGGACATAGGCTACCTTTTGTCGCGAAAATAAAACTTGAAGAGAGCGGAATAGGGGATGAAAGTTTGTATGGAGAACTTATCATTTCTCAGGTTAGGGATATAAAAATTCATATTTATGAAAGTGTTTCAGTGTTTTTGAAAAATCATCAATCAAGGCGGTACAATACGGGAATAATTTCAATAATTTTTTTATCTTTATATCCATAGTGAAGTTTCAACCGTTGGCAGATTCTCGATATTTGTCGAAAAGATAGCTTGCATCATATGTACATGAGTAGAAGTACTCGAGACATGATTAGAAAAGGGAAATCATAGAAGATTCCCCGCTTGAATGTCTACGCGTCACGAGAGCGAGGACCAGCATGTGCCACACACATATCGAAGTGAACGTGGGATGTGTGAACGCCAGGGATGTGTGATGTGTGCGTATAATGCGGTGTGAAGTAACAGAATCAATCAAGACCAATTTTATGAGAATACCCATATAAATAACCCTTTTTATAGCGGCCACCTTTCGAAAACAGTCGTGATCATTTCTAGGAAATTTTTCTTAGGTAGGAATATGCCTGCAAATTCACCTCTCATTACTGGCCGTAAACTTCCGAAGTAGGTGAAACATAACATAATAATGATACCTTGATGTTGAATTATTGGAATAAGCCAATAATAATACCTCAATTTCAAATCATCAAAATAAGCTTGTTATTGTTGATAGAGTGCTTGCTTGGAATCAGTTATCGACGGCAACGAAACTCTTGAACGATTCAAATTTTATTACTTCAAGTCAGAGAGTTTTACCGACAGAATTTCAATTCCCAGAAGCCGCAAAGTTCATATACTTCTTCTTCGAGATATAGAGTCCGCTAGATTTGTAGTTCGAGTTAGGGAGTATAATATGTATGAACAGTACGTGTATGGAGCAAAAGTGAACCGTGAGTGAAGTGATAGTTTGTCGAGACGAGAATTCCTCTATTAATAACTTCGTGTACGGCTAAATGAATGAGCAAATTAAAAATGAGATATTTAGGGGTAAGCTATATTATCCTGTGGGATCGCCTGTGACTTGGTATATCTCTAAGGTCTCTGAGTCTATCTCTAAGGTCATTTGATTTGCCATTCGATATTTCCGTTTGATACACGTTCTACTTATTTCGTGAATTCAGCGATTCGTTAAACGCCAGAAGTTGGGGAAAGTTGTGAACGATCAGTATGAAGTAAACTTACCTGGTCCACTCCCGTACGTGGACATCCCTGTATAGGCAGCGTGTTGGAGTGCTCCATTGTCACCATTAGCCAGGCCACTGGTAGCTGAAATAGTTTCGTAATAACAACTTTATTCCAATTGAAGTCGATTGCATTTAGAATTAACCTATTATATGTGGAATTGAATAGTCATGAACATTTTCAAGTCGAGGGCTGGTATCACGATAACCACTTGACCAATACGACACTTATTCGTAGATTCGGCACATGCAAAACTTTTTTTGTTTAGACGTCACAGGCATCTTAGAGGTAATCTTCATTAATTTCGATTGCCATTTTGCTCAGAACCGTGTCATTTTCTTAGTAGTGGGCAGAATTAGAAACATGTATGCAATGAATAATGGGCTTACTTATTGTGAAATTGATTTAATTCCTTGGTCTTTCGATTTTTGATTACGTTAACAAAAGTTATAAGTGGTGCTTAATTACATATAATTCTGTCTATGTAATTGGTCTGATTGAAAAAACGTTGTGAACTGTATTGAATACAAATTTTGTAAGGTAATGCATTTACAATGTAAATATGATCATATATACATGAATATTCATATATACAAATATTCATAAATACAGTTTGCGATACCAACGAATTTCATTTATCGAGAATCGATGTGTATTGGATGAATCAATCAAATGATGTTTTTGTTGGTTCGGTGGATGCGTGATGTTGGGTTGCAGTATTTATTGACTGGCACTATTGTCACCAACTATTGATTAGGTACATGAGTTACTTGTTATGCGTTTTTGGCACTACGTTGGGTGCAGGTGGGAACAAGACCAAGGTGTCGGTTCTTTTTATATATCGTTCGCTCAAACATTTATGGGTGCGCACGTATTGTTTTCCTTCCTCAAAAATTCAGGTTATCAATGATTCTGTATTGAATATAATTCAATCGGTAATTGATACAGTATTTTGTTAACTTCATTAAAAATTGTTTTTTTGTTTATCAAAAATCAACCACATTGTTATGAAAGAAATTTATTCGAAATAATTATGAGGACTATGCAACCCGTTTATTAATAAGTTAATAATAATTCATGATTGACACGACGATGTGGTCGTGTAACGCGTATCATGTAAGATAGAATTAAGACATGAAATGGAATTGTATTTGTTAGTATGAGATGAATATTGATTCATTATGATTGAATTCAAATAATTAATTGATTGTGCTATCGACTCGCAAGCGCGTGCTACGCGCACGTCCGAGTGGTAAATGGCGAAAGCACACCACTCCTGGACCAGCCATCACGCGTTGTGGATGCGCGGCAAGAAAGCTGAAAATTACGCTGTGTTACAAACGATTAATGAACTCATTGATTTTACACGAGTTGTCGCGGGCGCGTGTGTGTGTGTGTGTGTATGTGTGTGTGTGGAGTGAAAAAACATTGTATTACCGAGAGAGTCCATTCGTGCGACAAGGGTCAGAACGAGAGTTGGAGACCGCTGTAAGTCGGGATTTGCGCACACACTTTGGTTTATATAAAACTTTGTATGATTCCTGCGGAATAGAGTGAATGAATTGGTGTGCATGGATTGTGTGTTTCACGGGTGATCTTGACCGTGCATCGATCGCGGCACCTTCTTGGTCTTACCATAGGCATTACAGGGAAATTAAATTGTTGAAATCGAAAAATACTACCAAAAGGAGGAATTGGGATGCCACTTGATTTATTCAAAATCAAGAAAATAATTTAAATCGGGAAAAGCTGAAACAGAAAAATTACAAACACAAAATAATATATATGGGGGTTATGGAATCTTCCAGGTCGTGAATAATGATTGAATCTACACTAGAAATAAATGTCACATCAAAACCAGTTATTTTTATGATATGAAATGAATTGAATATTATTTATTATTTATGGAAATTTAATCTAAATTCCAAATTAATGAAATTGTTTCACCTTAAAACACGAGTTACGAAAATAATTATTCCTATCAACTCCGTTAGGACTTTGAAATTATAACCAGTGTTATTGGCTTCTGGGGTTCACCGGTAATTAATCTGGCAGCCAACGAACAAGTTCCAAGACAATTGACCCATTTGAAATTCTGCATGCATACTTCAAAATTTCTATACGCGAAGTCTAATTGAATACAAAAGAAAATAAAATTATTTCCGCCGTTTCAAAATTTTTCACCGTTATCAGTTTTTTTTTCAATGACTGAATATATCAACGTACCAAATTTCATATAGTTTGAAAACGATAAAGATTCATTTTTCTGTGGAGGCATACGAAGAACCTCAATTTGAACAATTACATTTTATGAAAAAAACTTTATATTATTATCAACAGGCATTGATATCATCATCCCTAGTGAATATTGTATATGAAAGTAAAGCTAGCCGATCAAATTTATACTCACGGTTAGCATACGTCTGTGATATGCTGTTCGTATAGACTCCAGGTTCTGGACAGATTGACTGACCGTTTGCTGTCTGAGCCGCCATATTGAAAGACGGCATTGGCGGCGATGGCAAGGAAGACATCCCGCCACTGACAGGTTGTCCTGTTGGAGTACCTACGACCAAACCTGTAGGCAGACGATATATGAGATCAGATTATTGGATTTGTAAACGTCTATCTAGTGAAAAAGGATGATATCATCTACTGAATCGAAGATTCGCGTATTATATATTTTTCGGTATATGACCCAAATGGCACAAGGTTTGACAGTTGAGAAAATAATTCGTTTCGAAAATTCAACCAGAAATGTTCTTGAAACATATCGATACACGCAGAGATCACTAATGTGCGGTTGACCATGATTTGCTCATTTGTGCATGTCGGCATTGTGATTTCATTTGTCGTTGCACTCAATTTATCGCTCGCATGGAAATCGTCAGCGAGTGATAAGTGCTGCTAATTATTTGAATGATTTCACGACAGTGATGTTAATTTACTAATACTTATATGAAACACAATGAACAGAAATCGAAAAATTGAAATGCATCAGAGCCGAGTGATCATTCACCAATACACTGCGAAAATTCAACTTCCAATATACAATAATTTAATATGAGTAAGTATCATTTCTGAATGTTTTGAATTGATTATTATTGTGTTAGAATAGTAGCAGTTATTTTTTTATTCTTTCGATGTAAGAATGAAGTATAGATTACTTACCGGACCCAGGTGGAACAACTGAGGTGGGTATCGCACCGATAGAATGAGGTAATTGACTGGCAGCCAACGCAGCCATCGGATTTAGATATGTCCCTTGCGCAGACGCGGCGGCCATTAGAGCAGCTTGTTGCTGAAAAAATGAAATGAACGTATTGGATATCTGCCATCCAGTTCAATTCTTCGATCACTATTTATTTTATCATTCTTCAACTGTAATAGTATGACAAAATATGGGATGATATTATAACATGGAAATTCCACAGATGGTACTGACAGTATTTATCAACTTGGTATAAGCACAGAACTATTGACAATTAATAAGCTGTCGGACAAAACGCAAATGCTATAGCTGCCATCTTCTCAGTTTTTTACAATTTTGAATGAAGCAATAAAAAAATATGAAATGATTATTGGAATGAAATATTAATGTCATTGATACTGAACCAAAAAATACAGATGGAAAATTGTAATAATCCATCAAAATTATTATCATAATATTAATTGATATTAATTATAATCAGAATGGAACTTAGTTATATTTATTGTTGAGAGTTTGAGGTTGAGCGGTGAGGTGAAATGATGTACAACTTTGTATCATAAGGCTCATACAACGATAACTTTTGATGATTGATTATATATCACGTACAACTGACGCTACGGAACCTTTTCATGACAGTTTCATAGAAACAACATAGATGGCGGCAGACTAATTTCGTTAATACAAATATTCAACATGTATTATAAATATTTAATTCGAGTAAGTCACATAGCTGTATGATATATAAATTATTATGCTGAGTCTCATAGCTACTTGAGTTGAGTGCTCGATACTGGTAGTGCATTGTTTTTGGTTTGGGTAGAAATTTTGGCGAATACGAATTTTTTTTTTTCGTTCTTCATTGATTCCACAATTTTTTCCTTACACTACCTTACACAGTTCCAATAACATCAAAGGTAAACAAAATCGCACCCCCGGTCAAACCGAAAGTGAATGAATTTTGACGAAAGCGATCGAATGCACATTGTGTACAGTCTCGGATGAATCAACATAAAAAGTGGAACGATATCTATTCGTATGATGACTGACATGGTCGATGCTCAATCACTATAATACACAATCATTTTCTGTTATATCGATCCTCAACAATTATGGTTCATTAAATTTGCGGTGTAATAGGCGACCGCATATGATGACCGAATATTGACCTCTACTTTCCTGCATATTCAGACATCGTTGATTATTTCATCAATCAATAGGGATATTGAGGTGTATGGTCTCATCGAACTGGAAGATGTTAATATTTTCCACAACTTCTGCCCGAAAATTATTTTGGAATAGTGGCCGGAATTTGATGTACATTATCGTGCTACTATGTTGCTGCATGCATGAGACCAATGTAATGTGAACGTTCAAATGCCACCCTATGGTCCTTAACAACAAATAATCAACAAATGAGTTGGTTGCTCTGAGACGACTAGCACGAAGTGTATGCAAAGTAACCATTATTTTCATTTTTGAAATTGATTACCGTGCGCATAATCGAGGTGGCTCAGTCAAGGAAACTGACTGGTGGAAATGTAATTCAAAATCATTCATTCACAACATTGATGGAAAATGATAATCCAATACGTAACTTACTTGTGCATAAGCTCCATAGTGACTGAACTGATTGAACACGAAAGGATTGAGAATGCTACTCATGTTGCCAGCCATTTGTTGCATGCGTCGGTTTTGACGATCTTTATCGGTATCAGCGAATTTCACCACAAGGCTAGATGACGCACCCTGGAACAGAATGGGCCAAAACGAATATATTAATTTTGTTGAAGAGTGATCCTGAAAATTGCAAACTTTGTTATTAAATATCTCGCGTTCTAAACGGCCAAAAAATTTGTAACTTCGGGATTTATTAGTGAACATGATTTTTAATTCATGATAAAAAAATTGGCAAAATCTGTCGAAAAGTGGTTTCACGCTGGAACTACCCAATGCGAATTCGAATTGGTGAAGAAGGTAGACGCGTGGTAACCAGTGGACGCAGTCCATGTGGTATACTATATTGAAAAATAAAACTGGACACTTCTTCAATTGAAAATGTGATACATTCCGGACACTTTGACATATTTTTTCGTCTATTTATTCTTATGTTTCAATCATTATTATTATTTTTCATTTAGTACCTAATCTACTCAGCTATTGTAGACTTATCCTCACTCACAATAGAGACTATATTATTTCTATATCCGCACGGACACTGTTCGTTATGATATTGTTTCGTCCATGGTGTGGACATCAAATTTCCTTTTCATTTGATTCAAATTCATTTTTTTTGCTCATTTAATTGAAAATTACTATTGTTCGATCAGAACTTTCGATAATTAGCGTTGTTGTTGAAAGATAATTACATTTTTCCTATTTTTTCTTATAATCCCATTTTGCGAACGGAAATAGCTGGTTTTTCAGCGGACACCCAGGCAGGTGTCTACATTTTTCATGTATCCATTTAATTAATGACATATTAGTTGTAAGAGGCATATCATTTTCTATTGTTAGATTCAAGGATATACTTGAGATCTCGGAATTGATTCGAGACTTTAGTGAAATAACAAATAATGCATGACAATATATACATTTAAATTTATGATCAATTACTAAGGCATATTGGAATCTTAATGTGTTGAGTCATGCATCCAACCTAAAGGACACGCGAAGTTTGTTCGATACAATAGTGTGAGTTGACAATTTTTTTTTGTTACTGATAGATATTTTGATTGCAACACTACATAAACATTTCCTGAGATATCGGTACTCATCACCAATCTCTGTTGATTTGATAAAATCCCTAACATATCACGCAACTAGGAAACATTCTAATTCGCATAACGTGAACTTGGCAAAAATTATAGGAATCTCTTTTAATGAAATTTTCATTAGCTAATATTTTTCATCGAATACAATCAAAACGAGGACTTGGCCCCTTTCTGTGCCTTTCTCCTTAAAAGATTTTCTATTGGATGAATATATACTCCGAAAAGAACTGTCAATTCATAAGAATTCATCATAAATCATGTTGCAATAAGGAAGTTTGAATAATTTTTCACTTACCGGCATAGTTCGGCTACCGTGTAATGTGTTGATTGCAGCAAGAGCTTCTTGATGGGAAGGGAATTTGACGAATGCACAGCCTGAATCAAAAGAAAAGAAAAAACACTCCAGATAACCAATTTTCACGAATCAATCATTTGTTATTCTTTATTCAACTCGTGAAAGTGCGTTACACAGAATTCTCGATAACCATAGGTAATATACTAAAATTCAGCACATAACAATGGGTTCGGAATCCTTAGTGGAAAAACCACATTATCTAAAAAATGAATGAAACTGCGGTGAACTCGTTTTTCACCAGATTCAACTGAACAAATTCATAAGAACAGTATTTGAGAGGAAGATATACAGACCAACAAATCGACAATTGTACAGGGGGCAATATTGCACATGTTAGCTCTTTCCAAATTTGATTATTTCAAATATTTATGAAAGGCGATTTAGAGACGGAACGATACTGTCTTACCACTGAGATATACATGTGAAATTATTTCAAAGTTGTTGAATTCATATCATGATATATCAGATAAATACACAGAGGTAATAAATTTGTTACTAACTTCAATATTTGACAGTACACATTTGTATGAAATATTTTCCACAGGAAAACACATCAATCCCCCTGAAAAAATTTTCGTTTTCATAACATTAATCAAATCTGAAGGATATGGTGTTGTAAAAACAAGTTCTTTTCCTATTTCTAGATAACCATCAATAAGAATATCTTCTGCTTCTTCACTATCATTGATATCAATAAATATATTTCCAATAAGTACAATTTCATCATCACTTAATTGAACAACATCATCAGCACGCAAATATTATACGTGCATTGGTGCAAGATTGAGGGCCCAAGGCTTGGGATAACCATGAGATACTGGCAATGGCAGAGAATTAGGTCAATATAATTTGCCAAGGCTTGGGCGTCCAAGATTAGACCAATATCTGATCCTTCGTCAAGCCTGGCACTAACTATCCGAGATCTCCCTATATTTCGAACCACTAAAACTAAACTTATTTGTAAACCGGGTTGCTGGGAGTCAACGTCGACTTTCTAAGTGAACTTTACTGTAATACAAAGACCCGCTTATTCTGAGGAATTCCCGTTCAACTAGTTTTCCATCTCTTGTTGGATTCGATCCACGATATTTTTCTAAAGTTGTAAAGAATTTATCACAACCTGATGCGTTTTTTCCTCCTAAAAATAAGATATCTCACATTTGTCTACATCACAATTAACTGTAATGACTCAACTCACCTCTGCTTGTACCATCAGGACCCCGGAGAATCGTGCATTCATCTACAGTTCCAAAAGCGGTAAATAGCTGTCGGACATCATCTTCGCTTTGTTGTTTACTGAGCATCCCAACGAAGAGCTTCCGGTCTACATCGATCAGGTGATACCAGAACAAAATAATGAAATATAACATACGTATATGAACATAAATTTTAATCACGTTTTACGAAATCATAATTTTTTTAAGATTGCTAGGGAAGTAGAATGGTGTGAAAAAATGTTTCACAATGTTATGTAAAAAATGAGATTGAGTCAAGTTTATTAAAGAATAACTATTGAGATAATTGTTGAGAGTATACATTTGAGCGATTAGTGTATAATATTTATAGCACTGATTATCCGTTGAGATTGGTGAGATGTATTATGATCACGTTGAATAAATGACGTGATCACTACACAATTGTATTAATCAGGTAGTTTTGTGAGAATGAGAATTTCACACTATTCACATTTGAGATGATATCAATTAGATGGGTAGAATAATATGTTAAAAATTATAGAAAAATAACAGAGATCTACGATAAGTATCAATATTCTAGGTAATCTTTATGAAATTTATTATACGACTTAAAGCGATCGCTAATGACAAATAAAATTGTCAATTCTTCACTTTTGAGATAAACGAACATAGCATGTTCCATTAAGTCTGATGCATTGCTGAGGTGTATCCTATGAAACGTGGAATATGATTCAATTGTTTCTTAGTGTACACCATATACTTTTATATTCCAGTAAAAGTATATTTATGTTGATGAATTACAATATCATTCCAATTTTTTCATAAATATATTTCAATTTTGTATTCGAACTATTTTTGAGACTTGCATCCTCAAATGATATATATTTACCCACACGTGTGATTCATTGAACACTTGAAAATGAATGTTAACGATAAAAAAAACGTGAACTACTATTATTATAGAAACATTGAACAATAGTTATTTTGTATCTATTGAATCGTGGGATGGAAAATGTTTATCAGGTGAGTGACGGGCGGATATACGATTGTTGTTCTAAAGAACAAGTTACATCTTTGGTTGATAAGCGCAAAGGCCGCGTTGCAAGCAATAAAATAGATGATACAAATGTTATAAAGCATATAAAGTCATTTCCAGCCTACAGTGGTCACTACACCAGAGCTCATAATCCAAGACGACAATATTTAAATCCTGACTTAAATATTAAGAAGATGTATGAACTATACGTCACAGAATGTGAAAAGGAAAACGTAGCACCAGTGAAAGAAAAATATTACTATAATGTGTTCTCTACAAAATTTAATTCACATTTTAAACAACCATCAAAAGATACGTGTCAAACTTGTGATGCTTTTCAAATAAAAATTCAATCTTCAGACGATATTATCACGACCCAATTATATATATATATCGATAATTTGTTGAGAATCAATGTATATACTGTGACGTTGCGTTCCGACGACACCTCCGGAGGTACCTGTAAGGCTATCTATGGCCACAGAGATTAATTGCCGTTATCGGCAATTATCGATTCTAGTATTGAATTAAATATTGATTGGGAAAATCGCGGGCGGCGCGGTAGACGACCGCGTGTCGCCGGCTAGCGCGGCCATATTCATTACCCAACGGATCGCCATAGGCAGCGGACGAAAAAGAATTAACATATCGAATAGATATAGAAAGAAAAGCAGTAAAAAGAACAGATTGTGAAGAGTGTTAAAGGGAAATACAAGTGAATATTGATAAGGATAGATTGACTAAAATTAAACCAAGTGAAGTGAATAATTGTGAATGAAACAGAAGAAACTGAAATAAAATACACTGATTTATATTATTGAAAACTATTAAATATTGGAATATTACTATCAGTTTCATGTTGAATCATAAGTCATTAGTCAGGTGTTATATTTTATGTTGGAAATCTGGTAAATAATTAAGAATTTGAGATTCAACATTAAACATAAATATGAAAAAATAGAATATCCGATGACGAAACTCGAACCTGGAACCCTCATATTAAATATCATCATATAAACTCATTCATTCGAATTTTGAGTAACTTAACAATTATTGATTCATATGAAGCAATTCATTATTAAGTTACTCGGATTTTTACCATTTTTGTGTATTCAAATAGCCATAACTTCTTCAAAAAGAACAGACCAAGTTCTATGTACGCTATAAATCTTCATAAAAACACATAGAATTTACCGAGAAATGGAAATTGAATACAAAATATGGCTCCGGTATAGGTTCGATTTTGCTGAAAAAATGTAGGAAAATAATTTGGATGAAAATTTTTTTCTAGTTCGACAATTTTTTCTCTCAAAAACTTCGTCAAAATCGAATAGAAAATGATATGAGTAATCCCTTCTTCTACGTCTGTTTTCGACCCAGAATTTTTGAACCTCTTCCGAAAGGGAAGAACAAAAGAAATGCCGTCCGCAGGTGAGGTGAGTTCCGAGGTGAGGCAAAGTTTCGATTTGGGAAAGCACAACCAAGCAGGAACATGAGGTGACTGGAAGAAACGACGATCGAGATTTGAACATATTATGATGAAAATTCGGTATTTTGACTTTGATACGTCATATCTTTTGATGCATTGCATTAAAGCGAAAAAAATTAAGGTGTTTTTTTTTATTTAATTGGAGTACGGGTGATCGATTAAGCATATTATCGGTTTGATCAGTAGAGCGTTATTGAGATTCAAAAATCTTATCTCTCATTTGTTTTCCGGCTCACGTAAAAATACACAGTGTTTCTTTGCGTATAATCGTAAACTTGGATCGAGACACCATCGTTTCTCTTGTTTGCGAATACATTATCCATCAACCATAACGAAAATTCGAAAATATATTCATGTTTCATGGACACAACAGTCGATTTCCGAATTCCAAATTGATGAATTCATACGATCAAATGAAATAAAATATAATGACATCTGTCATATACTTGTATTATGTAGTATCAAGTGCAGAATGTCTATTTGATGTTGCTATATATATTCAGCGGGAAATGAAATTTATTCCTTGTATTTGAAACGAGGGGAGGGTGTTTAAAAATTTATGGGACTTCCAATATATGACAGTGGATAATGTCATTAATTATTACATGTGCTGTTGTCAAGATGCTGCCAACCTCTGAACACAGAATTCGGATGAATTATCATACTATTCCAAATTCAAATTTTGCTACAATTTCTTCTTGAATGTCTCCAGATCAGGTTCAAAATATTTTTATGAAAAGTTTGATGAAAAAATGCACAGAAAAAGTGATTCTATCATAACTAACAGGGTTGTCCGCAGAAGTGACTATCCCTTTAATTCAATCGTCGTGAAAATAAGTATCACAGAGTGCCTGAACATAATATTCTAAAATTTCATTCCCCTTTATATTGGTCTTCGTAAGTTATCCAGAAAGTATCTCAATCTCTCACCTCCACGGCCTTCAGTCCCTGCAGGTTTCACCTGTATTGGACGGTTCATCTGCAAAATCAAATATTCTACATTAGTATAGTAACAGAAATTCTCGCTGGATGACATAAATGATTGCACATCAGATTGGTTGTCAGTGTAATGTCATCGAATCTGCTGAGAAATTGTATATAACTATGGAAAGTAAATTTTCCTGTATTTTCGATAGAATTTTATTTCGTGAAATAAGAACGAACACAAAATTCTCTTCATAAGGTCCATATCTTATATATATTTCGTGATTACTTGATTCGGTTAGGTGGCAGGGATTAAGGAATACAGGAGAAAAGAGGATGATTCCTGGCAATATTTACCAGAATTAGTGTCATGAAATATATTGAAGAAAAAGCAGATCAAAAGGAACTAAACCTTGGATCAATGCCCTGGCGGGGGATTATTTATTTCGGTACTGTGAAAAGAAAATTTCAAAACCGGAAGGCTGCATATGAAAAATCTGCTGGCGATCGTTAAGGCACAAAATCGATGAGCTAAAAAGCATCCACAAAAGTTTCAGGTTATGCATTTTCCATTTATTTACGTTTTCAGTATTGTCACAGAATCAATATCTTGCATAATATCGCAAAACATATGTGCGTTCATGCATTCAACATGAATTATTTTTTTGGCTCTTGAACTTAGATGGAAATGCCAGGATATCAAAATTTTTTGGTGATTTTGTGTCTTTCCGCTCATATCGAATGAACTTCTATCATAAGATCAATATTCAGTATGATATGCGAATATTGACTTTCCTTAGTATTATGAACAGAAATTGCTGCATCAATGGTAGATGTGGATGAAAAATTGACATTCAAATGTGTAGATAATTATTTTTCATCACCTTAGTGATATAGAATCGAATATCATGAATACTGAGAATAATCAAATATGGAAAGTGCAACATACATAAAATCATCTCATGATTAACTATTCGATTGTTTGCCTGTCTGCGTCAAATATTTTAACCGAATGATTCCAAAAATAGCTTAATGAATGGATTCGATTCTTCGAAAATTTTGAGTGTGTGTATAGAAGCTTGAAAATTTCTTTATGGCATTTGGATTCATATTCTGGTCTTGCTAGAAATAATCTCGATTGTCCTCAGAATTCAACCATTGATTCACTAACGAATCGATTAACTAACCGACCAATAGAGATATCGAGTCATATGTCATCGAAATGGAACATATTGATATTTTCTACAACTTCTGTCTGAAAGATTTATTTGTGTGATGCGTGGAAGTTGATGTGCATTGATATTACCATGTATTTGCATATATGCAACTTATATGAAAAGTACTTCGGTAATACGAGGCCAATCTTTTGCTAATTTTTTTAGTTGCAAAGCTCTCACCTATGCAGCCTCTTGCAATACCTTTTTATCTGGAAACGAAACGCAATTATTTCATGGAACATATTAAACTTCTCCTAAGAATGACTGGAACTCATATCAATTACTTACCTGATATTTTCAATAACTTACTTGGTGCCGAAAATAACAATGATGATACTTTAGGTTCAAATGAAATCGGGCTGGAAGGATGTCACTATTTTTAATTCAAGCACATTTATTAAAAGTGTTTTGATACTATACTATATTATATTTCAATCAGTGAAGATAGTCTTACATTAAATGGAGCACTTCATGGTTTATGGAACCAAGTATTTTTAACTATTTTCAACTACATTTAAAAACGTCATACTGTGAAATCCATTATTTTTATGTGCGGCGGTATTCTCGCAAACCAGCGATATGCTGTTACATGATAACATATCGATTCTCGATCTTCACACAAAAAATCTTCTAGTCAAAAGTTGTCGGAAACATCAATGTCTTCCTCTTCGAGAATAATATATGACTCGATATCCTTATTAGTTAGTGAGATAATCAACCTTCCGTGTGATATTGAGACTCGAATCCAAATGGCGTAAAGAAATTTCACATCCTCCCATCAATCACTAATAATATAGCAAGGGTCAAATCGGTGCATTTCACTATTCTTAAGAGCACTTGACTAGATTATTTAACTATGTAAGTTTTGCACTTTTCAAATTTTATTATTCTTAATATTAGAAAATAGATTATAGGGAGGTGAATCCACATTTTTTTCATGATTCAAGTAATGAAAAGTTGAATTTCTGATCGAATATTATCGATAACACTAATATATGCTATGTTAATGAAGATATTCGTGATGATACTTTCCCATAAATATGAAGATTTTATAGATTCTCCAAAATATAATGCATGTACACTATAACTTCTAATCAATAGGAAACTACCAAAATCCAATCAGCTCTTCAGATGAAGCTGAAAATCTCAAATATAGAAGGTAGTACCTATTGTGATTGCAGGACTTGAGTTATCATCTATAAAATCGTTAAAAACAGACATAGACATGAACCATCATTAAAAAGTAAAATTACACTACTAGGATTTGACATAATTCGACGCCACCTGATGGCGGAAAAAAAACCAATAATTCACTATGTAGAACACTGTTGAAGCTATAATAATTGAGTTCTAATATCCGATTTTGATTGAACATGAACAGAACAAATTTCTCACCACGAATTAATACTAAATATTTGGAATATTGTCTAGTTAATAGCTGTCGAAATAATTTGCAGAAAAATTTTTCGATTTGTTTTCATAAGTATCCAATATCCAATGAACATACGGTGTATCTGAAGAATTTTTTTAGAAATTTAGGATTCTTTTCATTGTTAAACTCTCATCTCGGTTAGGAATGATTGCACAAGCTTTTCGATCTTGATCTGATAAATGCTTCTCATGCTCACCTTTGAAGACAACAAGACTGTGTTTTCTCATTCTTCTTTTAGAAATTGCAGAGTTAGGAAGCTCCTATAAGATTTTATCCTGCAGAATAGTGACTTTCCTTTGATCCAGCTTATTATATATGTTAAGTGATGGACGAAAACATCCGTGCTGCTCCAACGGTTGTGACACATACTAAGTTAATGCTTTTTGGTGTAAAACTTTTCCCCACTAGGATTGCTGATCAGTACAATATAGAATTTCAAAAATCTCAAAGTCATACCTGAAACAAATCTCTGTTTAACTGATCTTATTCAATTATTTTAGATGAAATAAATTGAATTGAACCACTCATTTTCAATATAATAGTATATCAAATGCAAAAAAGTAAATGAATTTCCATAATTTTGAAGTTATAAATTACATTGAACAATATCAAAGAACAGCCACTACGTGTTTACATTTTTCTGGAAGACCAGCTCTCCAGGAACACTCTATTGATAGAATTTCACCACTTTTCTCAATCTCCTTAGTATGTTTCATGAAGAGCTTCTTTCAAATAAGAGGTTCGTCAGCACAAAGCTGTCTAACTGACACTATCACTTTTTTCATTTTCAGTACTACTATTTATTTATATCACATGATTTGCGTTAAGAACGCGTTTGCCTTCAATCACATTTTTGTAAGAAGGATCTATTTGAACTCACGAGAAAAACTTTCTTCACTTTCTATCAACATCTTCTAAATAATAATTAAAACTACATGCACTTCTCAATCAATTAGGTATTATTCAGCGCTATGACACATCAAACCCCACTCCCATGTAGAATCCCAATGGGAACCGTACTTCAGGCTTATATGTCAAAAACTCAATATAAGAATTTTTCGACCAACAAAAAGTGCCTCCTTAGCATAGGCATGGGGGGGGGGGGGGGGGGGGGGGGTTAACATTCTCTAAACCCTAAACTCTAAATTTTATATTTTCGGAAATAATAAGAAAATTAGAGTAGACGAGCATCAATACCTGGGGCACGCATAGTGTGTATGTGCGTGTGTATATATCCACCCCTAACCAATGCGTATTTTTATAAGAATTCGTGAATATTTTATATCTCAATTATAGATGTATAAAATTAGGTCATAAAATCCAGAAACAGATTCAATGATCCGACTGTGTGGTAGAACTGATCGATAACATTATAATCGTTATCTCAAAATATCACGTTGAACATTGATTTCATACTGGAACGTTACTGAATAATCCATGTCTAACCGTTGAAGAAATAATTCGTATTGAATGCATTAATGGAGGCACTCTTCATCTTCACGTAAGATATCGATCTTACGATAAAACTGTGCTCAACATCAATGAAAAAAAGAGAAATAACCTAGAATTTTTATATGCTAATTTTTTGGTCTTGGTCGCATCGTATAAGAGATAATTTGTGTTGTAAGTATGGAGAGTTGGGTTTTCTCGTGATGTTATGTTGAGATTCGATCCTACGACAAAATATCTATTAACATTGAAGATAAACAAAGAATTACCTAAAATTTTTAGATCTTCATTTTCTGGTCTAGCTCCAACGATCAACGGGATAAGTCACTTAACAAATTTAACCAGTAGCAATTCCATTTGTTTTTTTCTTCTTTTTTTTTCTAAAATTTTGGAGCGGAACTGATTCGCAAAGTAAGGATAACGATGAGATCGCAAGATGAGTTATTGAACAAAAAAAAAAGATAATCTAAATCAGTGAGTAATTTTCGATGATGTTGTGGTCTCAAAGACGTTTGATTAAAACAAACATATAAAAATCACAAAAATTCTACTTTCATTATTCAGAATCATCACTGCAACGTCCTCCTCAATGTGAAAGTTGGAAATAAGTGAGTGGAAAACTTTTCATTTCGGATTTGTTCAAACCGACGGGAAAAAATTTCTATGATAAATTAACATATGAATCATTAACTATTATGAATAATAAATTAGTAATATATTCCTGATTATGTAGAATACCATGATGAAGTTCAGTGTCAGAATGAAAAACGTCGATATTTATTTCCACCTCTGTTACAAATGTGTGGATTCGATATGTTGGTCATAAATTATGTGGGAGAATATGTCCCAGAATAATTTCAAAAATATTAAAATACATTCGACAAATGAAAATGAAAATTATGTATCATAATAACTAGTTATGAATGAATCAAGACGAATAAACGATAATGACAATACCACGTATACGAAATGTGTATGGTTGACATACTTAATATTTTTGTATTATATCTGCATGATTTTCATTTTAGTCCTCGGAACTCTTTATAATTGAATGTAACGGCTGAGATTCACATGTAAACAGTTATGGAAAATAATGAAGGAACATGTGGGTAAGTAGACACTATTGTGAGCAGCTGTGCTGTTTTGACCGCCATAGTCTGTTGTCAAGTTGAATTTAGGGTGTGATAACTAAGAGGGTGAGCCCAAAAATTGTAATGGGGGACAAAAAGATCCGATATTTCAAATGTGCATGCAATCTATGTACTTGCATCACAGTGGGCACATATTCATCATTGCACGTATATAAGATTATGAGGATAAGTTCACTCAAATGTACTCTTTTACATACTCTCATAAATAATAATACTCATAAGAATACATATCATTGAATGAAAGTATTTTCATTAAGATGCGCATGAAGTATAAGAAAAAAAACGAAACATCCGAAGAGTAACAACTAAATCTTGATCTCGTGATAACAGCATCCAATAGAAATTTCTTCTGTCCCAATAAAGTATTGTAGCTTTCGTGAGATTTTAACGATAATATGTGTAAAATGAACTCTAAAAATGATATTTTCCACTTATATGTCATCTGAATAGTATTCTTACCATATGAAAGTCGGTCCGATGCGACAGCACAAGTTCTACAATATGAACCATTGGTACGAACAGTAGATACAATCAATTTTACCTATATATTATTGAGAACTAGAAGCCTGTAGCCTCAATGTGTAGACACGAATGAAATGTCATATGTCTTTTTCACTGAAATATATTTCGAATAAAACCATGGGAGGAAAACTAATGTACACTCCATCGAAGTCACATGAAACTTTAGATACAACCACAAATTAGAACAGAGTCCTCACCGCTTAAATATTTCACATGAAGCTCATATAAATTGACATAATTTTCATGTACACCACGAAATAACATGAAGCGAATGAAAGAACACAGTTATCGATTCACTCACGATATGGCACTGAATCATAAACAAATCGTGAATTATGAATGGATCACGTCACGTTTACCAGACATGAAAATGTATATTTGGAAGAAAAATCTAATTCTCATGAATATCGTGTGAAATACATGCATTTGGGAAGCATCGTAAGCTGATGTACGATCACTTGACGTAGCTCGCTTGAAACTGATGTTCGACCTCTATGAGCACCCTGTTGTTTCCACTCCCTTGCAACCCCACTCACTGTCACGTTCACACACGCGCGTTTATTTCATCCTTATTCGTGGTTTGCTCCCAGGCATCGAGTTCCCCTCTTCATCTCCAGTTAGAGCAGTAGTATATAGAAGCTATAGCTCTTGCAGGTCAGTGTTGCGCATGTCATTGATAGTGACCCAATACAGAAATTATTCCGCTCTTACTGAGTAGGTCCCCCATCATTTTCATAGAGAAATCTATCTAATTTCATCTCTGATGCAAAAGTGTAAAAAAGTACTCAGCACCACCAATTCGGTAATAAGCCTGTGCAAAAATGAAGAATATAGTCCAGTCAAAATAGATAGTAATAAGTCAGAACTTCGAAAAAAATCGAATAGAAACGGAAATTGGTACAGACCTTCAAAATGTTATCACAAATAAAATATTGAAAGTATGTACTGATAATTTATCACAAATATAGTATACGTCATTAAACATTTAATATAAATTGAAATTTGGAGGTAATGGTTTACGTGTCAGTCATCTTTCAAAATATATATAACTTGTACGATTTTCAATATAGCATGTTGAATCACAAATAGAAAAAAAAAACGTATTCATCACAAAATTTAACTTAATACCCAATTTTCATATACAAATGGCTGTGATACTATGACAGCGTTTTTGAAAAGAGGTAAAACAAAATTACATTACTTATTTGAAAAACATCATGACTTCCACCTGCTTTGGAAAAACTTCTCAATACTATTTTTTGTAATCGCAAGAAGGGTTATAATCAGAATCGTGAATATAACAAAGTTGGATTATGCTGTTCGCTAGTATGTAGTAATTAGCACAACCAGTATTGAACTAATATTTGATCAAACGTAATAGACAATGATATTGTTTCTTAAAACAATCTACAGAAATCCTGCAACAAGAAGAAGACAAAACACTGAAAAAGTAAGAGGGATGTATGACGGTTGGAGTAAAATTTGAAAATTATGAATTATCAAGTTTCGAAAAAATGAATGTAATCAGTTTCGGTTTGATAATAAAATATACTAACATTTTTTCCATTAATATAAAAAGGTTCTGGTTTGATAAAAACAGGACCTGGATTATGTGAACAACATGACTTCTTTGTATGCTCATCGAATCATACAAATTTTTTCAATAACTAAAATATTTGTAATATATTCGTATATTCATCATTTTTTAATTAAAGTGAGTGTTCAAAATGATGGACTTCGACTTCAATGTACTTATTAATTCGCTTCACAAATAACTATATAACTATCATGTTGAAACTGCACATTCTGTCGCACTTCAAGCACAAGTCCTCAAGTAATATTGGTAGTTCATTTTCAAAAATGTCTCGGTACATGAGATCATTCAAGTTGCCTTCAATAATATGGGGGTCGATAAGTTTGTCACTAATTATCCCACACCACACGTTCACAGTCTGAGAACGTTGATGTTCGAATTGGCGAAACCAGTGTGATTTGTTCACAAATCCAATTATATTGTACATTTCATAGATTATTGTATAGATACTGCTATACAACAGAATATGCGCATGCACAACCTTCTCTGTCACACTTGTGTATGTCATTGAATTTTTTTCTTCCCATGCATTAACAAAAAAATATCTCATTTCATATACGTCAAACACGTCAAAGAGCTGCTAAATTCGACATAGAATCGGATGGGCAATAAATGTTCACCTCAGATGAATTGGACATGCTTTGGAATAACTATATTTGACCCTTGATGTGCTGGGTGAGACATGAATTTTTACCTCAGATAAGTTGGACAAAGTAGCTTTTGCATTCGAACCTTGATGTGTTAGAAAGGCTATAGAGGCACTAAATCATGGTCGGGATACGTGGGATATTCAAAAGAGGAGCTGAAGAGGAGTTAGATACGCTGAATTTTAATCATATTTTGACTCGGGTTGTGATGGGAAATTGTACTGGACGTTGAGCGCTGCAGAGAACGCAATGATATATAACAAATGCCCCTCTCAAACATTCATTCCAATCACATTTGAAAGTTCTCGCGGTGAC
The DNA here is from genome assembly GCA_963920625.1 of Dinocampus coccinellae. Classification (NCBI taxonomy): domain Eukaryota; kingdom Metazoa; phylum Arthropoda; class Insecta; order Hymenoptera; family Braconidae; genus Dinocampus; species Dinocampus coccinellae. The sequence goes on along the minus strand of OY987188.1, from coordinate 1,672,541 downwards.
CTCAATAATTGAGAACATTCGATAAATACGATCACGCACATAATTCAGTTTCTTGCGAGTATCGAAAGGCTAAATTACAATCGGGATAAAGTGTTCTTTTCAATTGATAGAATATGAAGTTAATTTTCCTGTTGTCCGTATTGAATTCAATAAATCATGTATGTGTGGCTAGCTTAGGCATATTACATCAGTGGAAATATTTAGATTGGGTTTGGCCAAATGTCGCTCTGACAGGTAAAAATTTTACTCACGGTAATCCTTTCACTCAAGATGTTGACGTTGACTTCCGCTCTCGAATTTTTGTGACTACGCCTCAATGGTTAGAAGGTACACCAATCACTTTGTCGACCGTAACAAATCTTCAGGGACCTGGCGGTCCCCTCCTCATGCCCTATCCGCACTGGGATTGGCACACGTCTCATGATTGTGATAAGCTTATTTCCGTCTATAGAATAGCGGTAAGTTATTATAAGTATACTTCAGAAATATTAGATATAAAATTAATTTTTCACAATTGAAAAAAGTTAAGCATCTCGAGTCGAAATTTTTCGCCTGGAACAGAACTCCTCAGAGCCTACATTTTTATTGCGTCGAGAATTAATGAAAATCATCACAGCATTGAACCGCGTAATCATTTTGAATCGCTCGTGTCTAAGTTGGTGGCTCCTATTCCTTTCATCTCAATTTCATAGTCCGAACGCGGCTTACGGAAAGACGTCCACCGATAATTGATAACATTTAATGATAATTGATAACAATCGTTTTTACATATATATATATGTATGTATGTATGTATGCCCGCCGCATATTCAACTATTCATAATATACGAATAATGTATTTGTTCATATATAATATGTCATTTCTTATTTTCAATTTTTCATTCGTATATATATTCATTTCCAACAAATTATATATATATTTATATTTATATTAAAAATTCATTGAATATCAATACATATTTGAATATATATTGTTATGCCGTGGATAACAATAATAATAACTTGATTTTTTTCCTTTTTATTTGAAATTATATTTCATTAGTTAGAGACACAATAGAATATAACAAATATATTATAATTTCTTGATAAATTCTGTTTTTTTCTGGATCAATCCTCAGATTGATACTGTTTCTAATGATCGTCCTCAGACGACAGTTAGAGTAGAACTCTTTTTTAGGAGTATACAATCGTCCACTTTATACACTGGGTTGATTTACTATTGTTCTGTCGCAAGTGTCGAATGATCTTTTGTAAATCTTATACTGCTAAAATATACTGAACTTGTTCACTTTCACAGACTGCGTTTCGTATTAATATTAAATTTATAATATATGATTTGAATGTTTCCATCCGGGCATGACAATATATATATATATTTTTTTGATCGAACAGAAAAATATATCTTCATGTATTATTTCATCGAAAAATAATCATTTCGAATATTTTTCGTCGAGAATTCACACGCTCGAGTGTATATCCTTTGGAAGAGATACATTGAGAAATGACGGTGAATTTCTCAAAAATGAAATTTCATATGGATTTTTTACTGAACTTATCAAATGACTGGCGTAACGATTATTCTCTATCACAAATATTTTCATTGACACTTACGGAGTCAAAAATGGAATAGCTAGAATAATTTCGTTCTGATATCCAGTATATTTGTTTGTTTGCAGATTGATGCATGCAACAGATTGTGGATTGTCGATATCGGACGTATAGTCGACCGAAGACGTTGCCCAATGAAGATAATGATTTTTGATTTACATACGGACCGTTTGGTACATAGATATGAAATCCCACACTCGCAAACATTTGGTTCGGCATCTTTAGTGACACCAATCGTCGAGCTTGGAGATACATGTTCGGACGCTTATCTTTATGTGGCAGATGTTTCTGAGTATGGCTTACTCATTTATAGTCTTGAACAAAATGTGTCATGGAGGTTCAATAACACACGTGGGAACGCGTTCGGACCAGATTCAGATGCTACGAATATAACGATCGCTGGTGAATCTTTTGATCTGAATGATGGAGTACTTGGAATGTCTTTATCGCCACCTGGACTATTCGGAAAAAGGTGAGAACTATTTTAAATTGCTAATTCAGTTCCTCTTCATTTCAGTTCGTTATATTTTCATAAAATCCCTACTTAACACAAAGTTGCGATACACTAGATCTCTCTCCCTTAAAAATGCAGAAGCCATATAGTATAGTCATATTTCAGCCTTATTTTTTCCTGATGGAGCAATCCATTACATCGAGTTCAAGAATAATTGAAAATTATCGCCTCGGACACCTTTGATATATATGGTCACACATACTAGTGTTACTATAGACAGGGATTTATGCATTTTTCTAAAACTTCCAATGATTCAACTCTAGCTATAAAAATCAGTACCGATTCGTAAGAAGTATTTTTCTTACACTTCAATACAACCTTTCTAAGCTAAAAACACGAAAAAGAATCAAATTCCTATTTTCATTGTTTTCTACGAAAAGTATTATCCATCAAAATGATATACTACTGTAGTGATATCACTACATACATAGGCATTTACATAGGCATGACTATTTTATGATTTCAGGTATCTGTATTTCAACTCATTAGCGAGTTATCACCAAAAGTTCATCGATACTGATGCTCTGAAAATGAACGAGCATGCAGAACTCACCATTTTCGAGTCAATTTTCAAGCGTCAAAGTCAAGCTGGCGTACAAGCAACGTCAAGTAAAGGTGTCATTTTCTTTCAACTAGTTCAATTAACATCGATTGCATGTTGGAATATTGACAAAGCATTTACAAGAGATAACATAGAAATTCTAACTTTCGATATTGAGGCACTACAATATGTCAGTGGCATCAAAGTTATCATGAATCACGAAGGAATAGAAGAGCTATGGCTGAATACGAATAGATTACAAAAGATAATCAATAAAACGCACAATCCTGTTGAAATCAATTTTAGGATCATAAAAGGTAATGTCGATGAAATTATCAATGGAACGAAATGTGCACCTGTGGAGAGGAAACAACGGTATCCAGATCGAAAATTGTGGCGTCGCTTATGAAGTGTCTAATGTAATGATATTTTATCACTGTGTTCTGACACAGCGAGTAGTTTAGGGGTCAAGGGAATTCATAGTAAACAATGATTCATTACTTTTTTTATTCATATACACCAGAATCATTATCCGCCGGATATGAGTCATGTCGAATGTCCAATAGTTCTAACAACAGACCAGCTGTAATCAAGAGCACCGAATATTCATTCGTTGTGGCTTCGTCAGGTGGATACAAGTATATCTTCATATTTCATCCTAGTTCTGAGGTAATATTCATCTTATGAAATATTTTCACTAGTGACAAATTCGACATCTACCGATATTGGGTCTTCTTTGGCATCGCAATCAGTTTGATACGTGATTATACCATGTAATATCGATCGTTAGCAAATACAGCTGCTCAGATTCGTGGTTCAACACGCAAACATCGTAACCATATAATTTACAGCATATATTTTTGGGAAATAAAAATTTTCAACGGGTTGATACAAATACACAGCCTCATAGATATTATACATCAAATTCTCAAATGATGGTGGTGAAACTACTCGGTATGGTCAAGCTAGAAAGACTCAAATCATCAATTTCACGACTGTGCATATGTATTCATTGTTGATGAACTCAACCATACGTCGAATCTATTAGATATATATAATTGGTATATATAATTATATATAATGACATCATATAATATGATATTAATATTAACCCTTTCACTACGACGCACTCGTGACAAAATATGATCGCTGTAAACGGAGCGCATCACTAGTCAGTACTAGTTGACACTGAGGTACGGGATGATATGAAGTAATTAGAAGTCGTTTCTTGTTCTCTGAATTTTACAATGATATTTATTATATTCAGTGATATCATTTTATTTGCTAAAATATGAAAATTCATAATTATGACTTATTTTTTTGAATGTTATATCACAATGTTCATATGATATTTTTAATACGATATAACAAAATTACTGAAGTATTTGGAGACAAACACATAATTAATGATAAACTTCGGTATGATAAAGTTCGAAGCATGAAACTTGACACAAGCCAACATCACATTGTGAACAATAGTATCTGTACTCACGACTTTTTCCTTGTTTACTGCAGACGACACAGTTTCGTACTTGATTTTTTTTTTTGCCACCTTATTCGAATATACAAATGAAAAATGTTTTTCAGTAAGTCTTTCAGGATTGTTACTATTCCGGGTTACTGCACATTTCATATCTGATTTTTTTTTCCCATGTTTCCGATATCTATCTAATAAGATTTGAATGAAATTTGGCAAACAGTTATTCGGTCGCAGTTAATGATTGGTATTAACAATATGCATTCCACACAACCATGTCTAACAAATGGGAGAAGTATTTTTTGTAACATTCGAAACTTTCGCGAATATATTTAACCGATTTCAAAACCATCTTAATTTTCTTTTCCCCATGTTTTGATAATAGGTCTAAGAAGTGAATACTTTGGAGGTTTACATATTATCATAAGGGCAGAAACTGAGTATTTACCTGTGAATTATTTTAACCCTTTCGCTTCGAGCGCCGGATTTATCCGGCATCCACGCGCACTGTGCACATTTCTTCCGCACGGTGACGACACTTCGGCGGACTGGACTGCCGAAGCAAAAGGCTTAAAATTGAGCTAATAAAATTACTTCAGAATTATGAATTCGTTCAAAATTTACAATCACTACTATCATAGATTGCTAGTATATATCCATCCCTGATGATATTTTAAAGAAAACTGAATTTGTGTTTTCTTGAAACAAAACACAATATTATTTTGTCGATAGTGTTTATTTCATGACAATCAAGTGTTTGAGACATGCAGCGTCGCCAGGTACTCGATTAATAAAAGTATCTCACATATAAAATATGGAATAAAAGTATATATGGTATGAACGTATGTGTGCGCTTTTCGTACCTAAGCGCTCATTTTTCCAGAATGTATATAACGCCCTCCGTACATAAATTTTTATTCCTCGAGTGCGTATATATACGCCCTTCGAAGCGGAAGGGTTCATATGAATGTTATTATCATTATTATTTTTATCATCAATATAACGTAGCATCTGAAGCGTAATCACATGCTGAAAACATCTGGCTTCACAGCGGAGCCTTCAGAGTCATGGAACAAATGACAGATGTCTCCGTAGCGGAACCAACGGAGCGCTAAGGGTTGAATTGATATGACATGTGTGCATGGAATATAACCTGTGTGATAGGTAACCAAATAATTGGAAGAATTGCTCGTAGTTAGGAACTAGGGAATGAGGGCTGCTGATGGAAACCAACCCTGAGACTTCCTATTCTATGGTGTTCTCGCCCTTGGACTTCGGATGTTGGCATGAAGTTTCCCTCTTTCATTTCTCTAGCTTCGAAAGATGTCATTTAGAAACATCATTATACTTCCGAACAGTATAAAGAAAATTTCCTAAAAGCAGATCGTGACGGGTGAGGAGACTGTACAAAGATTCAGAATAAGGTTCAATGACAGCGGGTCTGTACCACCACTGCAACACATTGCTTGAACTTTGTCCTTTCATTTTGAAGAACGACACCAAGAACAGGGTGACATCATTCTCAGATTCACAATTTTATCCTTTGAATAATCGATATGTTATTCATACTTGTAACCAGACATATATTCCATTGTCCAGGGCAACAATTCAACGTGTGATCTTCTCGCATTGTATCTTATAGTAGCCACTCTATTTACATCAGGGTGACTTACGCCATAATGTCGTACAGCTGAACTATTGACTTCAGGATTGATTGTATCATATACACCGTGTCCCAGAATCACTAGTCCAACCGAATCGTGGAGAAAGATATGGTGATGCTGATCACGATGCATAGTCATAACGTACTTACATCTGGATTCGTTTACGAGATATTCATGAATAATGTTTATATGCTATAACCAATCGGGGCGCGAGAAAGTAGATCATACAGAGGTGGGCGTGCTTACATTATTGTACATATATAAAATAAAAAAATAATAATTATATAAATAATTTATATCAATTCATACTATATTTAATTTATATTAATTTTTTTTTTTGATGAAATATTTCGTTAATTAGCTCAATAAAATAGTAAATAAAATAATATCAAGTAAAATAAAAAGAGTAATTATATGAATTATTCATATTAATTTTTATTATCAATAAGAAATGATTAAATTACTATCGTAAATAAGGAAGACGAATAAGGAATATGGATCATACTCATAAATAAGGAATATTATTAAATTTGTATGATAAGAATTTTTTTTTGTTGATTCATATTTATTAATGAAATAGAAAAAAACATACATCATACATGATTTATTACATGTTTGAAAATATGTGAAAATATCTCTTCGATAATTTTTTATATCTTATAAAATAGTTAAGAGCATCGGAAATTATCAATCCTTTCTGACGATCTCCTAAATTTTCCTCCTAGATCTGAAACAAAAAAATATATTTTTACAAATAAACAAACGAAAAAATCAATAAATGAAAAAAATAAAAAAATTTATGTATATGGAAAAATACTTATCTTTTGTAGTCCCCCTTTCTGGATTTGGAGCAGAAAAAAATATTTTCACAAATAAACAAATGAAAAAATAAATAAATGAACAAAATGAAAAAATTTATGTATATGGAAAAAATACTTATCTTCTGCAGTCCCCTTTTCTGCATCTGAAAAAAAAATGAATGAAAATAAAACAAGGTTAACATTATAAACAACATGAACAAAATAAATGAATAAATAAAACAAAAATAAAAAATTCTATTCGTCATTTCATACTTATCTGAAATGATGGATTCTTCTCACTCATGTAGAGCTCCGGACTAATAATCCCGTACTGTTGTCGAGTGCTGAAAAAGAAAAATAAAATGAAAATGATTATAAACGAAAAAATAAATGAGGAATATATGAACATTCATCGAATTTCTGAGGAATACTTACGTCATTACATTAGTTGTTGGAAATGACCCCCATTTTGCTCAATACAAAGTTGAGCACGTTTCAATAAATTTCCGATGGCCTTCGAAAATATTTCAGGAGTTATTTCGCTCCTGGCCTGATCGATCCGTCGACGAAGCTCAGATTCATCATCGATCGGGGTTTTATATACCCGATCTTTCATGAACCCCCAAAGAAAATAATCAAGGGGATTCAAATCAGGTGATCGTGGAGGCCAATTGATCACGCCCCCTCTGCCGATGAAACGATCCTGAAAGTGCCGTTGCAAGCACCGCTGTGCTTTTAATGCGGTATGGGCCGGCGCGCCATCATGCTGAAACCACATCTCCTGATAGGCTTCGTTATGACTATGCATCGTGATCAGCATCACCATATCTTTCTCCACGATTCGGTTGGACTAGTGATTCTGGGACACGGTGTATATATATAATATGTAAATATCAATCGATAAAATTTCACACAAGATTTATTTATCACGTTTGTAATTTAAATTTTTTATTTATTTATTTATTTATTTATTACTGTATGTTCGCATGTAGAACTTAAATTTTATCTTATTCCAAATTTTATTACACATTTATAGCATATTTATTTGTCAATTATATTACTTATTCATTGTTTATATTGTATTTTATTCAATAAATAAATTAATTTTTATATTGTGTTTATTTAAATTAATTTATATAAATATTAATCACAATAAATGCGTGAATGATGAAAAAGAAAGAAAAAAAAAAATTAATATAAAACTGACAACTACACTCGTAATATATATAAAGTGAACAGAACGAAAGGACGCACAGAACTGTATAACAAGCTGCCGACTGTGGCCGACTCACGCCATATAACGATGCGTTGCTCGATCCCTTCTCATCGTTTCTCTCTTCCCCTTCGCCGTTCCTCACCCTCCCCCTCGTTCCATTGAGCCGCGCATTGCCGTCTAGCTTGCCATCTTCACTGCGTTACTAACTGGAGGGTAGTCGGGTCGTTGAATTTTACCGCGAGAGGGGAGAACGGGTCGAGAGAAAGGGAGAAAAAAAAATTTGTGAGATGAAATGAGAAAGAGGGAACGAGGATGAGTGTATGAGAGAAACAGAGAGAGAGACAGTAAGAGAGAAGGAAGAGCAAATCAATTGTCAAAGTGAACCCGGTAAACTGTTTTATCGACTGCTAATAGTATAAAGAAATGAAAGAAAAAAAAAACAAATTTTTTTTATTATAAATATTATACGTGTAAAAATGTGGATTGTATGTATATAATGTATATTGTATACGCGTATGTACTTATTTACTGCATGTTTGAAATTAAATACATGTAAATGTTATATTTTATTATTATTATTATAATTATCATTATATATGTATATATATATATTTTTTTTTGTTTTATATTGTGTAGACGTATTCAGATATAATTTATTTATAATGTAAAAAATATGAGGAATGGATATTTATAAAAACGAAAAAATAAAAATAAAAATTCATTTACAATTTACACTTATATAATATATTGTTTCGTACATCAATTTATTATTATTATTATTATTTATTTTTTAATTATTATTTTTTTTTTCAAATTTTTAATGACATATTCACTTGTCGTTGTTTCCGTTGCGTATAATAATTATCGCAATTAGTGAGACTTTTATATAATAACAATCTAAACAGTCACATACTTACATTTTTATTTTAATTATATAATATATGCATATTATGTATTCAAATAATTATTTTTACATGTGTTTTTTATATAATTTTTTTTTTTTTTTTTTTTTTTTTTTTAAGTTTACATACATATTTGCTTCATTTCGTTTTATTTATTTATTTATTTATTTATTTTTCTTCATTGAAGTCGTACCATGAAACTCCCGTGGGTGTAATTTTGCTCTTGAATATTCATATAGAATGTTAAAAGTCTCAACATATCATCGCACACTTGAGAATTTTGAATAAAAAAAAATTTATTTAAAATATTTTGAAATAAAAAAATATATAGTAATATTGAAAAAAAAAAAAAAAAAAAAAAAAAAAAAGTATTGGAGAAATAAAAAATAAAGAAAATACAACGAGATAATTTGTTTTCCGACAGTAATAAAAAGTTTTTTTTTTTTTTTGTGTGATGGAAAATTCTAAGGAAAAACAAAAAAATTTTTTCAACAATTAATAATATTTTTTGCTCGTTATTTCATATTGAAATATAATTTATTCATGTACGATTTATCATTTACTATCTGTTTTCCCTACTTTTTCTACTTTTTTCTTCTTCTTCTTCTCCATCTTCTGATTTTTTTTTTTTTTTTTTTTTTATATGTACACTAAATACATTCATATATTTATTTATCTAAATATTTATATATATATTTATTTATTTTATATTTATTATTTGTTTTTTTTCTTTTTTTCTTTTGTGAATACCTAATTTCAATACAATCACTCTCGTAATTTAAATCGCAAAATTTATATCCCCATAATTTGAAATTTAATTCTGTTATTTCATATCCCAATGAGCCTTTTCATCTCATTATTATATCAATAAATTTTATTTTTTCATACACATATTTAATCATCAATTATAAATTTTAAAAAAAATTATCAGATTTACCTATCCCCCTCCCCTCCTCCTCTTCTTCCTCCTTCTCATTTAATTCGTGTTTTTTTTTATTGCAATTTTTGAAATATTCAAAAATAAATTATTTAAAAAATTTTTTTATATTCATTATATATCAAGGATATGTTTTAGTATCAATTCAAATACAATAATAATAATAATAATAATGATAATGATAATCAGGAAAAAATTTCTCACATAAAATTTTTATTTTTAATTTTTTTTTGTATTTTATTTAAAAAAAAAAATTATTTATCTTGTAATTCAAATATTTTCGAGTACATACGCCTACATAAGATGATAATATTTTATTGGCATATATATAATTTTGTTCATTTATATGTTATCATTCTCATTGATATGTATCATACTCGACAGAATATTTACGCGTGTAATGCGTCTATCTATATTATAGTGATGGATGATGGATACGAGAAGCTCCTGGGGAAATATCCGTCCGGTACACGTGAAACTTCTGTTATTTGACGATATGATATTATACAAATTTCGGTCGCGCATGTAATGATGTGATAATTTTTTAACGTCACTCAGACGGTATTTCTCGACATTGTCTCATGTCAAACTTTTAATCATTTATTTTTATTTTTTTTTTTTTATTTTTTTTTTTTTATATACTCGAATAATATTTCATATATATTCAATTATGCCACGAATCATTGCACCCTGGGCTTTGATCTATAGATTTATTATTTATTCTCTTTTCTTATTTTTATTTTCTTTCATATTTTTTTTTTTTTTTTTTTTTTCTTTTCTTCTTTTCCCCCTTCTAATCGCATCGAGTTCAATCTCAATTGCCATGACTAGCCGCGTATCTTTTGTATAGAATTGATATGTACGACAATCACCTATTTATTTATAATTATTACCTTATATTCAAATTATTACCGCACAACTCTCATTAATATATATATATATATTTGACGTTTTTGTTTATTCTTTTTTTCCTTAAATTTACTTTCTTTCACCCCATCCAGCGCTGTTATAAAACCACGAAGACGCATTTTCATCTCTTGTTTTACTCCACGTGTTGTCCAAACTACCCGTGCCTGCATCCTTGAATAAATAATTAAAATGTTTTTTTTTTTTTTTTTTTCAATAATTATAAATTATCAATTGTTACATATTTATATTTTATATATACATATACACATATTTTTTTTTTTTTTTTTTGGCAATAATTTTTTACTAACCACTACATTTAATTGATGTGACGCCGGTGAAAGATAATCCATATTTGAATAGTATGATGAATAATTCTGATAGCATTGTTGTTGTGACGCTGTAGTTGTCCACGCAAGTCTTTGATGATCACCAGGGAATGTACCGTTACTTTCTGTAATTGCTGGACTCCAGATACTGCTACTACTACCACCGCTACTGTATATTGTACCGCCCAACTGAAATAATAATGAATAAATATACACATATATATATAGCACGTGTTTGTCAATGATAATGATAACGATGTTGTTATCGTTTAATTTCAAATCTGCTATTTCTATTAAGAATCTTCTCTCTTTTCTCGTACTCTCTCTCTCTCTCTCTCTCTCTCTCTTTTCATTTTCTTTCATTTTTTTTTTATTTTCCATCTATTTATTTTTATTCATCTTTCATTCCACATATTGAATTACAGCGATGAATGTCAATTGCGTCATTTCCGTATACATGAAAGATGATGTGTAGAAGGGGATGAATTTTACCCGGCTGCTAAACATAAATATACGAGTGATATTTGAAACGTGACAATGGGTGTTATATGTCATCCCTGATCATATGAAATTGTGATTGTAATTTAAATTTTTAATTTACACATTGTACAATAATAATATTATAAAAAATTTTTTTTTTTTTTTAACCATTAAATATATTTATTATATATTATTATCACGTTATACGATTTTTTATCGAATTATTATTTATAAATATGAATTTGAATTAAATTATGAGTATAAAAATTACTGACTGAAGATTAAGGAAGAAAAAAAAATTATATATATAGTGTAATGTTACCATGTGTAGATAATATACCGACATTGGAGTATTATATTTTTATGTATTTGACTATTATCATTTTTTTTTCTTTTTTGATTTATCAAACTATTGATAACTTACACTTGGTGGCGTTGTACTCGCGGCGAATAGCAAGCCGGTGGTGCTACCTGCAGGTTTATATTGAGGCGAATCCCTGAGTAATGCAGGTGAACTCGCCGCTGAGCCGCCAGTACCTCCACTTCTATAAAAAAAAAATTAAATTTCTCAATTTATTCATATTTATCGTGTAAATTTATAATTTTTCAAATTGTTATCTTTTATTTACAATCAATTTTATAATATAGCAAAAAAAAAAAAATTATTATTTATAATATATTTTATAATAATTGATGAATTTTTATTTAAACTCACAATGGGGTAGTGGCAGGACCAGCAGCCGCGGGTGTTGCTGCTATCGATGGGCTTTTACCTGCCGGTGGATTGCTAACTGGATTTCCCGATGGTTTTTTTGATTTTGGTGTTTTTTCCTGTTGCTGCTGTTGTTGTTTTTGCTGCTGTCGACATTTGGCACGACGATTTTTAAACCAAACCTACAATTAAAATTAATAATTAAAAAATAAAAAATATTTAAAAAAAAATTTTTTTTTCATTTGTATTATTTTACATTTTCATTTATATTTTTAATTATTGTCAATATTATAATCATATATAATATATAGTGCTGTTATCAGGGATTTATTTTGTATAGGAATATTAATATAAATGTTCAAATATATCCTAATAATGGAACATATGATGCAGTTGGTCAATCAACGCCTCTGGAATATAATGCGTGTTTTGTTCTATCATTAAATATGAAACAAATGAAAATTAAATCCCCGATAACGATTTGCCTCGATTAAATTCACTCAACTCGATATATATTACGCAACATTAATTTAATAAAATAACAAATTAATAGAAATAAATGTATCGAAAATCAATATTTACTTGAGTATGTATACTGAGAAATTGAAACAATTATATTATATCATATAAATAAATTAATATTATTCTAAAATTTATAATATATCAAAAAATTTATAAATAATATAAATAATTTGATATGAATTAATAATATTAATTGTAACATTATACTTAAATATCAAACGTATATTTTCATTTTTTTTTAATATTAAATTAAATATTATATAAATAATAGTGTTAATGTAGAATATATACACATTAGTTGAGAACATAAGTAGAAGGGAGAGCCGCTGTGAAGCCCCGCGCGATCGATGTTGGCCGAAGGTATACATGGCGAGCTTGGGTTTCTCTCTTGAATTTTCTAGGGAATGGCACGACGTATAGTAGATACAATAAAGCAACCCCGTGGAGTTATCTTTGCAATGTTACGTCTCACCAGACAGATTCTCTAGTTTCACTCAAGGTGAAAGTATGCAAATATATATGTATATCATACACTCACTAGATTTTATATATATAAATATTTTATTATTTTTAATCATTTTTTAATTCTTCTTTTCTTATAGATATGAATTTTTTTTCTCTCATTATTTTGATTCCTCATCAATTTCTTTTATCATTCAATTTCACACATTTCGTTTTTTTTTTTTTTTTTTTATCCTTCGTAAACTTTAAAAAAATTCTCACGTTTCTATTTATTTTTAGCTATTTTTTACAATTATTTTTTCATTATCTGATAAAAATTTTATTTATAATTTTTTTTTTGTTTTTTCGTTATTTTGTACACGGAATTTTTAATTAATAAATTTGGATATGAAACATGTGTGGTTGGTCGGTATAATGTAGAATATAGAAGACGAGTAAGGATGTGCGATTGTTAAAGAAAAAAAAAAAAAAAAAAAGAAAGAAAAGAATAATAATAAAAAATAAGAATAATAATAGAAGTCAAACGTTTACGTCGAACGTGCCAGAAGACTATGGATTCGTTCGTTGTTACATCGGACCCTCATTCATTTTCATTCAAGGCCAGGTGTCACCAGCAACCGGGTAATTACAGACATGGTATACAGATACCATTGCCAAAGTATTTTCACCCGTGGGACAACGTGATGAACGTAGGAATATGCACAGACACGTGTAACGCGCGTGGTTCTCCGATTCATTTTGTGTGATTTCTTTTTTTTTTTTTTTTTTTTTTTTTTTCTTTCTCGTCGAGCAACAGCACAGTCGTATATACAATATATTTCATCGATATTATTAGTCGCGTTGAATTTAGTGGAAAAAAAAAATTTTTTTCAATGAAAAATTTTTATATCTCACGAATTATTTTTTGTAAATTTTATCTAGAATTTAATCATTGGAAATATTTCAAGGCTAAACGCACTAGAATGTTTTCTCGGTTTTTTTTTTATTTACCCAAAGTATTTCTAGTATATATATATAAAGGAATATAGAACGAAAAAAAAAAAAAAAAAAAAAAAAAAGTTAATTAAATTACTTGAATTAGTTCATAGAACATGGCGCCGTTAAACTAAATGAAGTACAAGCAAAAAGACTAAAGTCATTGAAAATTAAATCAAATCATAATACAAATAATCAAGTAATATATCCTCCTTGACAAACAATTACCTAGAATTATCTGAAAATTCTATTTTTTTTAAATATTTTAAATAATATTAATTTTTTTTTTTTGTTTTTTCATGAAAATAAACAAACAAACAAATAGTTTTATTACATATAGAGTGTTAAGGCTCATGATCGAATAGTCGTGTATAAATTAAATTGAATTAACTTGTGGTTACTACACAACTAACATCCAATCGATGTTTGTATTTTTTTTTTTTTCTTCTCTCTATTATGTATATTCGCATACCAACACTCGTTTTTCCCTATCACTCACCCTCAAGACCCTAACACAATACTATATATACATTCATACATACATATATACTCTATATACATATATATATATATTTATATGTATATACTGAATAAATAGTGCCTGATGGTGTCTGCACTTCGATGAACACCGAGAGCTCCACTGCTCCCTTATATTCGCAATGTTACTCTTGTTACATGCGTAATCCGAGACAATGAAAATCTTTCGCTACTTTGCGCACCGAATTTGTATCATGAATAACAACTTATTTTCCATTTGAATGCATTTAATCAAATTAATATATAAATTTTCGATAAAAATTCAATATTATATTATACAATAAAATAAATATTTATTACAACAAATCAAAATATATATTTAATTTTGTTTCTTTTTTTTTTGTTTCAAATTATTGTTGATAATCTTGTCTACAGTTTTGATGAATTTCAAGTGTAAAACGCGATATTTTAGAATTATAAAATTGAAAATTATATAATTTTAAATATAATGATGAATTTTATTACCTGAACTCGAGATTCGGGTAAATTAATTTTCACCGCAACTTCTTCACGCATAAATATATCGGGATATCGCGTTTTTGAAAATAAACCCTCCAACACATCCAATTGTGCTCTACTAAATGTCGTTCTCTCCCGTCTTTGCTTTCTCGGATTACCTAAACAAAAATAAAAAAAAAAATTTTTTAAATTAAATGTAAACAATATTAAATAATTTGTATTAAATTAATTATATTTATCATATACCTAAATTTAAAAAAAAAAAAAAAAAAATTTATATTTAAAAATATTAATAAAATAAATAAATGACAATCACTCACAGTAGTACGACTCACCGGCGGCAGTACAACCGGGATAGCCAATGGTACCGTGCAAAGCTTCAATTGGTGGCATTCCCAATGCACCAACGTATGGTGATGATTTGAGAGCACCATAGGGTCCACTTGCCGTTGCACCAAAACCAGCCGGACCAAATAATTCACTCGCTGACGTTGTCGACGCTGCGAGACCACCAAGATCAGTTGCTCCACCACCTCCACCACAACCTGACGTACCACCAAGACTATTTGGCCACATTGCAATCCACCACGGTAAAAATCCCGCCCCCACCTCCTCAATAATATCGTGTACTCGATGATATTGTCTTTTAATTATTATTCCTCACAATTTTCTTCAATTCGTTACCTAAAAACAATACAATTCATTATTATAATTTTTTTTTTTTTTTTATTCCTTTTTACCTCACTCACAAGATAATAAATCATTTTTAATAGAAAAATTAAATACCAATATAGACAAAAAAAACTTTTCCAATATACATATTCAAATGTTTATGTGATTAAATGTGTATTTGTATATGTATATTTCATCATTAAGCCGAGGTCAAAGTATTTGTTGGCAGCTGCATCTACGACCGCTCGCAGATAATCCGAAGGATGCAACTCGACTCTTATATGTAGCACTAACTCTATCACATACAAATATATATATATCTAATATTAACGCGTTTGTTTCGGATTAATTCCAAAAATGCCCGCGTGAATCCGAAACCCAAGACACTTATCTCTCACCAAAGTTTATATATATATACATTTTATTTTATATACCTATTTTTCTTTTTTTTCTTTTTTTTTTTTTTTTTTTTTTTTTTTCAACCACTTTGTAGTTTACCTACTGGCCATTACCTTTTGGGCTTTTACAAACTCAACTTTTTATCCTCTCAAGTTACAAATTCACGCCACAATTTTGCCTCCCATTTCTATCTACATATTATTATTTTATTAATTTTTTTCTTTTTCTTTTTGTCTACAATGACGTAGAAGATACGCGACTCATCTGGCTCCTTATTAAACAGCTGTGTAAAAAAAAAATATATATATATATATATAATACACATTTACATTTGTTCAAAGTTGCGTTATTGTTACTATATTGAAAACACATGTTTAGGATTAAATATATATACACGTATATCTACTGCGATGAAAAAAAAAATAATAATAAAAAATAAAAAAAAATTCTTTTTAATCATTTATTTAAATTAAATGTCTGGCTATTTAATGAAATGTAACATACCAACTGCATAATAACATAAATAAATATATATATTTGCCACTTGATGGTTTTAACAATTGAAAAAATTAATCTCTCAATTTTTCTTTTTCATTTTTTTCCATCTTTTTCTTCATTTCTTTTTTTTTTTTTTTTTTAATTTTATTTTTTATTTTTTTCTTCATATATTAATAACGCATTGTTTTTCACCCTCAATGTACACTTCAATACTGGGCAATATTAAAGAACTTTTGTAGAAAAAGCGCTTGTCGCGCTTCACTTCACGCAAAAGTACATTTTATATATATCAAATTTTGTTTTATATATGTATGTGCATATCACTCAAAATCTCACTTGGATGACTGTATATCCAGACGAAAGAACACTCGATTGGCGAATGAGATGGGGCACTTGGGGGTTTACCACGTCACGACCCTTTTTATTTTTTCACTTGAAAAAAAAAAAAACAAAAAAACAAAAAAAAAAGGAAAATAATACGCAAAAATAAAATGAAAAATCTATTTTACCCCCTCATCCCTTTCATTTTGTTTTATTTGTCGAGAATGTGCAGATAATATAATCGAAATATATTCAAGACTTTGTATATCTATATCTATATATATATGTGTGTGTGTGTGTGTGTGTGTGTGTTTATATGTCTAGTCTAAATTGCAAACACTATGTGTTACCAATAGATGGATATATACCACCATCCCTAATGACTGTTAAATCCCTATTATTGCTCGTACATTTTGGTTCGGGAATTTGAGAGGGTGGTTACAACCCTCGGGGGTGGATATTTTCTATATATATATGTTTAAGGCGTATGCGTGTGTACAGACTCGTATAGAAACATTTGGGGTGAATAGTCCAACTGGATGAATTCGATTTGTCGAGTCGGTGACTTCTTCGATAACATTACGGGATTGATATATAGATACAGATATTTATTTGAATTTTATAAGAGTGTGAGGAATTTTGTTGAGAAAGATTTGAAATACCTTTTATAACTCGATATTTAAGTCAAGTAAAAATTTATTTGCAATTTCATTGTATTTACTCCTTTTATTTTTTTTTTTTTCTTCTTCTTCTTCTTCTTATTATTTATTATTATTTATTGGAGATACTGGAATTTCGAATGATTTTTATAGTATTAATTAGTTGTAATTTAATATAATTAAATAAATAAAATCACAGAGTTAATGAAACTGAAGGTGAAAAATTACAATTTTTGTCTAAAATTTGTTTTTTTTTTGTGTACTATAAAATTTATAAAAAAAATTTCAATTGTTTCTTTTTTATTGTTGTGTTTATTTAGATAAATCGTTGAGATAATATTAATATTTATTAATGATTATTTGGTAACAATAAATTTGTGCAATTTGTATTAATATGAATATCGAATTTATTTGGAGGCTGACCATTAAATTACGTATAGAATTTTGACTATTTCTACTTCGACTATTTCTACTATCGGCATATACTTCTCTAACACTCCTCAATAATTTCCCAATAATAACAACAAATAACGTCATAATGAAAAAAAATACAAGGAAAGATTAGAGAGAAAATATTCGAATTTGTTCATTTACAAAATCCCAATATTTTTCTCATCTTTCAAACAAAATCAAAATAAGTAAATAAATAAATAAATGAATAAAATAAATGAATATATTAATTTCTCCTAACATATTTACAAATATAAATTCACGAAAAAAATATATTTATTTTTATCTCAGAAATATTTGACAATAAATAAAATAGAAGAACAATTGAATAGAATATGTATCCACATATTTATATGCCTCTCTAAGAGGATTGTCATTAACTTTTCCATCACTGTGTAAAGTGTATCTTGATTGTATGTAGACTATATATATATATGTATTACAACTGACCTGAAGTGAATCAAACTATACAGTTTGATTCACATTGGCATTGTTTTCAAAAGTGTTTGCACACAAGAGCATTGTTCGTCAATGGTCCTTGTGTGGCTGCATAACGATCGCCCTGTACATTTGGCCATGTACTATATACAAAAATCAGGTCTTTATATACACCCATTATACATACGTACATCCACACAAACACATACATATACGAGTATAAAGTAAAACGTGAAGAGCACAATGAAATGAACGAAAATGTGAAATATTAAAAAAAAAATCCATCAACAATTATTTTTAATTATTTTATTTATTTATTTATTTATTTATTTATTATTTTTTTTTTTTTTTCATTATTTATTGATTTTGGCAGGTCAATCCACATTTTAAAACTATTTTATTCAAGTCAATTATATTATTATTGAAATTTTTGAACCATTAATTCCCCATCAAAGCCACATGATATTTTCATACATTCGAATTCTCTTTACTCTCGAATAATAAAAAAAATGTACAAAAGTTTATTTGTATATATATATATCTGTAAAATGATCCTTTTGCTATTGAATGCAATTTAACCTGTCCCGTTGTTGTGAACTCATTGAGCGTTAAAATTTAATTCCCGTGGAAATTTCGTAAAGCATCACGCGGTTATTTCTATATCTACCACTCCCTCTTCCTCTTCCTCACTCTTCCTATCCCATCTCTCTGTTTTTCACCCATAGAGTAGTTAGTTTTTCACAATTATATATATATATATATATATATATATACATACTATACATTATTAACTTAAGTATATACACTATATTTTCTTCTTTTTTTTTTTTTTCTCGTCCTTTCTTCTGCTTATTTTTTCCCTCCGTCGGCACTTCCCTTATTCTTTCATTCTTCTACTATTTTTTTATTTATTTTTTTTTTTTCATCCTGTGCGCTTCGTTGATTTGCCCGCAATAACAGTGACCTATAGATTTTACAATTTCTTTTCTTCGCCCATTTTTATTTATTTATTTATTTATTATTATTATTATTTTCTTTACTCCACCAATTGCATTTTTCGTGCTGTATGTAGTCACTCACAAGCCAATTCTCTCGAGGTTTTATTCGTTATTAACAGTACAGAGGGAAAAAAAAAAAAATAATAATGAAAACAAAAAACAAAAAAAAAAGAAGGAAAAATAGATTGTAGTGAGTGAATGGGATTAAGGGAGAGAAAGAGAGAGTGAGAGAAAGGGAAGGCAGGGGGTGAGAGTGGAATATGTACAGTTGCTGTTGAACGTTTTGGGTGGGCACGTCAGGCGTGTTTTTGTCTATCTATATCTCCTCCCTCATCATATATATATATATATATATATATATATATATATATATATATGTACCTTTGGACGCATTCACACGTGATAAGATCATTCGAGCAAGAGTCGACCGCCCCTGTCGTTAGTAAATGACGATGACGATGATGATGACGACGACGACCTTAATTCCATGGGTATTATCGTTGAGGAGAACACTCCTCTACGAATCTTCTTTTTTTATTTTTTATTATTTATCTATTATTATTATGATTTATTTTTTTTTTTACTCTTCCATCAATGGTACAGAATTTATCATTGGTGTATAATTATGTATATGTGATGGATGAACGAGAATGGAGATGGAAATATCAGGACATTTGTGAAAGTTATATCGTGAACATCTTAAATAAACGTAATAATGTCAGAGATAATTATTATCAAATCATTGAATCACTGATGACTTGTGTGATTTATATATAATTCACGGTGGATTTGGCACGTGGCTGTTGTATATGTAAATATGTATAAAAAATATATTTGAATATATAAATAAAATAATAATTTTATTGGGAAAATATTCTGTTATATGATATGAGTTTGTGTGTTTGAGATTTTATGATAATAAACAAATTGTGAATAATATTGATAATTAAATATATTGTATTTTAATAAATAAATAAATAATTGTTTGTGATTTATTCAAGTGTTTTTTTTTTTGTTTCAATATTATTTATATTGGAGAATAAAAAAAATTGACAAGATTGAAAATTCCGCAATTCGATAATAATATCAAGTGGTAAATGTGATATTTTTATGAAATTTTCGCTCAATTATTTTCATTATTAATATTAATCTAATAATTTGCATTGAGTTGTTGTTGTTTTTTTTTTTTTTTCTTTTTCATTATATACCAAATGAATTGGCCAATAGATTGATAATTATCTCGTTTTGTGATGCAATAATAATATATATATTATAAATAAACGCGCGGGCGCGGACCTCGACCTCGTGCCACACGACACGCTAGGACATGCCAAAGAGATTACTGTAAGCAGATTATTTCTCATAGAAATCCCACTGGCCAAAAGAGTATTCCACTCTCATCACTTTATATCAACAATATATATTTCATACATACGTATATAAATATATAAATAAATACAATAATAAAACAAATTTGCAATAAAAAATGTCGTTTTTTTCCAATTCGCACTTAAAATAGATCACGAAAAATTTACCTTTTCACCGTCAGGATAAAATAAAATTGAAATATTTCAATTTTTTAATTTGAACAAAAATCACGCACTCCAATACATATTTAAAAATTCCATTCTATTTACATATATATATTATTTATACGTGTATGTAAATAATGTTATATAGATTTATCTACAATTGTGAATCCGAGCATTTTCACCGCGAATTATTGATTGTTTATATTTAAATTTTTCCTGTGGTTTTGTGGGAATTGCGGTGTTATTTTGTTGAATCAAATTGTATATCTATAGATATATATATAAGCATGGGCGATGAGAAACAAAATGGCCGCGAGATCGAATAAAAAATATAATATTCCATAAATATTAATAGAAAAAGAAGAAGAAGAACCACAACGACAAAACAAAAAAAAATAATAAGCATACAAAATTGAAGGATGAAAAAAAAAAATTTTAATTTTATTTATGACTGTGTAAAATTTGTATATTAAAAAAAAAAAAATTCTGTTTTATTTATTTATTTATTTTTTTTTTTTATCTTTTCTCCTTTTTCTTTGTTAAATTTATTAAAATCATCATTGTGGATTAAAAATATATTTGTTGCCAAAAAAATATTTGTTAATTTAATTTTTTGCAAACTCACCGAATATTTTTTTGTGGCTGTCCGACGTCGTTTCAACACTGTACCATTTCTACTGTATGCATAAATATACACATACACGTTTGTGTATATATATATATACACCCACAAAAATCCACACGATTATTCCCCCGTTTGTAGATGCGCAATATAAAATTAATGTTTACAAAAATGTCACAAGTTATGTGGCGCCAATACTATTATTATTATTTTTTTTTTCTTCTGTTTGTGAAATCCAAAATTAAATATAAAAAATATAATTTATCAAATAAAAAAAATTTTTTAAATCCCACTCACACACGCGTATTCAAAAATTAAATTGTATGTATATATGTATTGTAAATACAAAGGAACACGTTGACAAACACAATATTTAATGATAAATAAATAAAACAAATTTTCGGGAAATATGAGAAAATATTTTATTTTTCACTTTGTCTCATCACCTTTTTCTTCACTGTATGACTTTTTCTTCTCTTCACTCCTGTTGAATCACGATAATTGTTTTATTATTTCGTGTGTTTGTTTTTTTTTTTTTTTTTTTGTCCAAGTTCTCCGATATCAATATCTTCCTTCAGACAAATCCATTCACTTTAATTAGCACCAACGAATTATCAAATACTACGCAAAAAAAAAAAAAAATAATAAAATAAAATGAAATAAAAAAAAATAAAGAAAGAATAAAAATGCATTTATATTTCACTGATTAAATTAAATTAATTTCAAAAATTAAAAAATAATAAAATTAAAAAAAAAAACTGAAAAGAAAAGAAGAAAAAAATCACTTTTAATAAATTCACAATGCACAACGTGTCACATGAAATATCCAAAAAAAGGAGTAAAAATATTTTCTTAAAAATAAAACAATATCAAAGGGTAATAGTAACGACAATGATAATGACGATAGCGTCGATGACAATGACGATGATAACGATGTAGAAAAAGAAAAAGAAGAAGGAGAAATGGAAGAATACGAAAAAGAATAAGAAGAAGAAGAAGAAGAAGAAGAAGAAGAAGAAGTAGAGAAAGAAAAGAAAGACAAATGGATAAAATGTGAAAGGGATATACACGGGAAAACGCGCGTCTATTATATCGAGAAGGCGTAGGAGAGATCGAGCCACAACTTTTCACAGGAACTTTACCGTTGTACGGGGGAGAGATATACAGAGAGCGCGTTCTCTCTCTCTTTAGACGTGTCTTGCAGTTGGGGTGTGCGCGTGCGAGGGGAAACGTTTCGATATATCGCAAGTCACAGTGGAATCAGCAGCAGCACCACCACCAGCACCACCATCACCACCACTACCACTGCTATCCCTACCACTACACAATCATCACGAGCTAACACACATCACTCACTCCGCTATTACAAGTTCCGCAACGATCGTTGGGCGTGTCTTGTTTATATCGCGGGCGTTCCCACACATTGAACATTCAATGGTAACAGTAGTGGGGCACCAATCCACGATGTTAAAATGTCGCGCGAGCGCTTTTCATACATTTAAATTCTGTCTTTCTCTATCGTAAAAATTCAATGGCAACGTCGCGCACGTTTTTCGCTTCGTTTTCATCATACAACAATGACAATATATATTATTATCATTATCATATTATTATTATTATATAAATATACAAATTACATGGCAATGTTTATATATTTTTGTGTTGTATGTTTGTTATTTCTCTATTACTATTATTTATTTATTTATTTATTTATTTATTCATTTTTTTTTTTTAAATAAAAATACAAAATCAACAATTAATTTTGTACAATAAATTTCAATAATACAATTATATTTATATTAATTTCTTGATTTATTTAATATTCATAAATTTTTTATAATTTTCATAATTTCATTTAATTACATTTCACAAATTAAATCAATTAATCACATAAAAATAAAAATTTCATGAATAAATAAACAAAAAAACAAAAATTATATTAAATATATAATAAAATATATAATTGAATATATATATATATAAATATAAAAAAAAATAGCACATAAATTTGTTCTGAATATCGACACTTAATATTTATAAAATAGTTGACGATTGTATATTTTTTTACTCTCATACAGACCATTTCCTTCCCTCTCGAATTACCCTTTTGCGACTACTCATCACATTGGACTATATTGTTTTGTATTTGTTTTTTTGTCTACATATAAATATATATAGATTATGTATCCAGGTGAACAGCCCATCCCGCAGAGTCGCGGTGTGCTGCATACCCACAACATAGCAATTTAACTTGCTCACGTGCGAGCGGTTAATGCTCTTACGGGATTTCGAAAAGATCAGCCCGTATTACTATACTATTAGCGTAGCTAAAACCGGCTTGCTTTCATAAACCTGCACCAAAGTGACGCCACTTTAACCCTGTATATATATATGTTTATATGTCCATTCATAAATTCTCGAGCCAATTTACTGCGACTCATGTCGATGTGTCAATTGACGAATGTTCATATAAAAGCGATACAATATAACCCACTAACCTTTATAATTAATATATACGTGAATACATTGATGTACGAATTGATATTGATATTTATTTGTTTATATTACTATTGTCAATGTGAATAATAAATTTAATTTGATGATTATTTTATTATTTTATTATTCTGTTGGAATTTATGTGATTTCAATATTTTTTATTTTGTTTGATAAATAATTTTTTTTACTATTGAAATTGGTATCCATACTCTCATTTTTTATTAGTATATATTTGTATGTGTGTATGTATGTGTGTGTGTGTATTTGTAGTTGTAAAATGTGCGATAGATGCGCATCGGTACTGAAAGCTCATCCGAAAAGATCAGCTGCAGATGATCCGTTTGGTAAACTGCGTGAACAATAGAGCAACACACGATAAAAATGAAAAGGAAAAAAAAAAAAAAAGAAACAAGAACTAGAGAGATAAAAAGAAAGATGAGAAAATGATAAAAAATAAAAAGAAATGAAAAAAAAAAAGAGAAGAAAAATAGATGAATGGCAAAGTGATAAAAAAAAAAAATTTTTTTACAATAAGAGCATTTTACTCACATATATTAAATTTTTTTTTTATTTTTATAATCGACTTTTGCTTTGTTTACTCCAAAATCCATCCTAAATAAATATCACTATTTACACATTTTTAATTTCTTAATAATAAATCAATAAATAAAATTATTTAAACAATTATAATTTATTACGATTATATTAGGATTTTTTTTCTTTTTTTTTCATAAACTCATGATGACTTTGATGTATTTGCGAATGAAAAAATAAAATTTTTATATATCTCACTACACTTTATATACACAATATACAAATTTATATACATATCCACATACATATATACATATATATATATTCGTATGTACTACATAAAAGAAGGCGCGTCCTACTCAAGAATTCCAAAGTTCTTGACACCAGGAGTCCATTGATAATGATTGATCGCACACACTCGACTTTACATACCCACAGTAAATAGAAAAAAATATATATATATATATATATATATATATATATATCAATAATTTATGTATATAATTTATATAAGATGATGTATCTCACACAAACTGTCGATTGCGGTTGTATTCATTGTGAGTTTTCATCAGAAGCAAAAGAAATAACATCAGATCATCTTCTCTCTATTCACAATAATAATTGTGTCGGTCATCATTCGTCAATATATCCCCAGAGAAAAAAATATATATATTTGTCACAACATAATACAGGTGTTTCAAATCATTGAATACAAAAAAAAAAAAAAAAAAACTATAAATTTTTTTAAATTCAATTTTTTGCAATCGATAAAAAAAAAAAAAGACATCAAACAAATAAATAGACGATACAGAAATTATCAAACTAAATAAATTATTTATAATTATTATAAAAATAAATAAATAAAAATAAAATTGATGAAAAAATAAATTCGAAAAAAAAAGAAAAAAAAAATTGTTTTTTTTTTTTTTTTAAATTTCAATGTATCTTAAATTGTATAAATTTGATTGAATTTAATAAATAATTATAAACTATATAATTGAATTTATAATGATTGTGTAATTTTTATCACAATACAATTATATATATGAATATAATGTAGAATAAAATGTGCGGTCGGATGTTATGGCATCCAGCAGCGGTCCCAATTCAATGTTCTATTGATACTCACTTTTGCAGCGTAATACTCATGGGATCAGAGGCAAAGCACTCGTATACATGTGTTGCGATGGGACTCATCGATTACATATATTCCCGTACACTCAAATACCTCCTTGATGATACTCAATGGTTCGTTCATCGTCATTGGTTTACCACGAAATGTATTCACATATGACGGGCATCTCGCTCTCATGCAGAAAGATAAAGGAGAGTTATACATATAATATCCACTTATACGCATGCACTAACTTGAATCTGTTAAAATAAGGCGTAGGTGCATGATATCTTTTACCAGTTCTCTTTTCAATATAATCTTTGATTGTGTTTTTCTTTTTATACATATATATATATTGTACAATGAAGAGTAGAAAAAAGAAAAAAAAAAAAAAAAAAAAAAAAAAGATGAAAGAAAAGAATGAATGATCTGAGATGAATATCACAGATGTAAAATTTATTCTCAATGGTATATAAATTATTTAAGAGCTACATACATATATTTAGTTATGCAAGATAAAAGTTTTTTTATTTTTTATTTTTGTTTATTTATCAGTAGTAGAGAAGAAGAAAAAAAAAAATCGTGATAATCTGAAATTGAAAATAATTTTTTTCGATTGAATAAAAATTAATTATTGAAATTACATTGATAATTAAATTATTATTATTGATATGTAAAATAAGGATGTAATTATTTGATGATAATGATTTATTTTTTCTTTTTTTTTTTTTTTTGAGATTCGAAAAATAGTTTATGTATATTTATATTATTCAATATGAATTATAAACACACAAATTTTTATAATTCCCACATTTATATTGTCAGACGTGACACACTGTATGTACGTCTTCTTCTCTATGTAAAGGACAATAATCTCAAGAAATTTGTCACACGACTTTCACAAATATGTTTTCAATATTTCTTTAAATGTATATACCGTAATAGTATACCTGCAGTGAGTTATAATAGAAGAAGAAATGTCCCAGTTGATCATTGATTCCTTCACGACAATTCGGATGTTCCGCCGGACGTGAGATTTTCTATTGTCATTACATATATATTTGACTAAGTTTATGAGAGAGAAAAAAAAAAAATATATATATATATCTTGCGTCAAGTGCAGATGTGTTCACGGACCTGTGATATAAAACTGAATTTTCCACAATTTTATCCTATTTTTCTTCTCTTCCCCTCTTTCCTCATCCTTCCCCTCCTCTCTTCCTTTTTTTTCTTATATTTTCCATTTCCGGTTTACAATGAATACATAAAATATATATATATATATATAAATGATTTTTTTTTTATTTTTTTTTTTCATCGAAAAATTTTTGAAACAGTAAAAATCGTATTTTTATTCACTTGTGTTCACAGAATTTCCAATTTTAATAATTCGTTTTTTTTTTTCTTTTTTTTTGTTGTTGTAGTTAAAAAGTATTTTTTTATTCAAGTTAAGGGCGATTTATGAACATATATATGTAAATATGTAAACAAAAAAAAAAATGTTTAAACGATAGTGTGTATGCGGTTTTGCTACCAACACGACAATTCAAAATTCTGCTGGTTTGTACGGGTATTATGTATTAGGATATATTCGCGTTCGATGAACAGGATATGTATATATATATACCAAAATGTTGAATGATGTGTTCTCGCAATGCAGCTGAGGGGGATAAGCCGACTGCAGTTGCATCCTCTCCGTTACACAAAGCCATCCCAGTCTATTCTATTAACGTCATCATACCTCGACCTGCACAATTCCCCCATACAACACCACACACACACACACACACACACAATCTCATATATATGTATTACATTGCACATACACATGGAGTATCTACGATGTATGTAGTTTTTCTAGCTGGAAAAAAAAGAAAAAAAATACATTTTCACTGAGTTTTATACATAAAGTCCATCACTGTCAAAATAAAAATGTTCTCGCGTATGAATTTTTTTTTTTATTTTTATTTTTATTTATTTATCTTTTTTTTTCGTCTTCAATTGTAGTTTAATTCCAAATGAAAAAAAAAATAAATAAATAAAAAAATAAACAAAAAAAAAAATAATAAAATGAAAAAATGTAAAGAACCAAAAATTCACGATTTAATCTTTTTTTTTCATTTCATTCCTCTTCTCTTCTATTTTTTTTTTTTTTTTCCCATTTTATTTATTATTATTATTTTTTTTTTCTTCGAAAATTCTCGATTAAATAAAAAAATTCATGAATTACTTTTTAATACTACGTAGCCATCTTTCTTGAACAATTCTTGAGGAATTATAGCCAAGACCAAGTTAATTTGAGAATGAAAAAAAGATAAAGAGATAGAGATGAAAAAAAAAAAAAAAAAAAAAACTTTAATTAAAAAAAAGAAGATGAGGCAAAAATCGTGAAGGAAAATACGTGATGAAAAACGAGAAAAAGAGAAAATGGATATGATAAAAAAAAAAAAAAAACATTATATTTATTATGTAGCATATATATATATATATATAGATATATATTTGTTGTACCCCCAATGAAATTTCCCATGGGAGTTGACTATTAGCGATCACAAATAGGCTATTACGTGCCCATTAATACAACGCGGTCTCTCGTCAAGCGTACGACATTCGCGCGAGGGAGATTGCAACGTGTTCAGTGTTGGTAAAGACGTCTATTCTATGTACATTGAACCAAGAGATACAAATACAGATATACAACAACCATATGAGTGTACGTAGACAAAAATACACCAGTGCAATAGCTTTTATTCCATTGACTCAAAGTACTGATGGAACACACACGCGGTTACAATACTTTGGTGTAGGGTTTCGGTGTATCCCAAGAGACTGGTAATCCGAGATTCACTTTGTTACTCATGAGGTTCTGCATATCGCACTGTCTAACCCTCATAAAAACACTCATATATATATATATATATACATGTGATGTGTATGTGTATGTGTTTTGTGTGTATTAAAATTACAGAATTTTTTATGAATAATCAATTAATGAAATCAAACAAAAAAAAATTTTCACTTTCTTTGACTCTAAATAGGGAGGAAAAAAAATTAATTAATTTTCAATATATCACGATATATTTTTTATTTCTACTTATTGCAAGGAGAAAAAGTAAAGAAAAAAAAATAATAATAAATAATGTATATTAATTAATTGTAATTTATCAAAAAAAAAAAATATCAAAATATAAAATAATATAAATCAATTATTAGTACATATATTTATATGTAAAATGACGAAAAGTCTTTTTAAAGTACATATCCCTGTCAAACGATCCTCAACTAATTATATTACCTAGTGATTAAAATCACTGAGACCCCTATTGTTTGTATTCCGGATAGACTTTCCAACTTTGAAATTTACTGGTATATTACACACAGAGAGAGAGAGAAAGACTTTTAACATATACATATTATAAATACAGGGGTGTGTCTCATCAACTTCAGTACGTAAATCCATCACATAGAGAATACATATAGATATATTCGTGTGTTTATAAACACATACGAATGCTTGAGGCAAAATAATTGGCCATTGCACGTGCCAGTGCACGACTCAGCATCAAGTATTTTTTTATCCTCTATATACATACTATTATTTTTCCATATACCTGTATATATATATATATATATATATTTGTGTGTGTATGTGTGACATTTATGATTTTTTATTTTTATAGGACGATTTATCCATGAATTTATTTATGGACAATCAAACACAAAATCCTTGTTAATTGTTCTATTAATGAAAATATATTAATTAATTATATAAATATATATTTATTTATTTATTTATTTATTAATAAATAATTAATAATTATATATGAAATTGAAGAAGAATAAAAAAAAAATATTATTATTTTTTAAAATTAATAAATTTTTTCTCAATACTTAATTATTTTTCTCTACAATTCCTACGAGAATTTTAATAAGTATAAAAAAAAAGATATTGTACACCGCTACGCAATTATAATGAATTTTGTGTGCAAGACAATTAATGTTAAAGTATAAATATCAAAAATAGAATGAGTGTGAAGAGGAAGAGTGAAAAGGAGCTCCCACTTATTCTACTCCTGTCCAAATCCTCGCCAATCACCTCAGACTTTTTACACAAAAAAAGAAAAAAAAAAAAAAAAAAAAGTTCAAACATTTACACGAAAAAAAAAATTTAGATATCCCATAAGATATTTCACTAAAAATAAGAAAAAAAAAAAAATCAAAATATATATAGTATAAAATAAAATTTACAACAAAACCAAAAAAAAAACATTTCAAAAATAATTTGTAAAAAATTTTGATGGCAGTGGCGCTTGAGAGACGTTGGCGACCAAACAGGAAAACCCAACGGATGTCATATATATCTAAAGAGAGAGAGATAGATAGAGAATGATAGAGCAAGATATTGTGGAGAGAGGAGAGGGTGGAATGAAAGGAGAACGAGGAGGGTGAACGTAAGCCGCTTACGCCCGCCAAGCGGAGAGCGACTCCTCGCTAATTATTTATAGGACCCTCTCTCGCTACATACTACTACCTTTTCTCTCTTCCACTCTCATCATCTCCTTTCAACTCACATCTCTCTCTCTCTCTCTCTCTCTTCCTATCTCGTCTATACCATGAATTCACCTTCGTATATATAGAATGAGAATAAGCGACTCGTACATACATATAACATATATACTGTACATCTCATCGTTTTCCAACGGCTATGTAATGGCAAAGAGTCTCGGTATATATATATTTAGTATCCATATATATATAAGTATATACGTATGTGAGTACTTTTGAAGATGCTCTTGGTATACTGATGGCGCAGTATTCTCTCATCCACCTCATTACTGCCTTGCAATATACCAAAATAAAAATATAAAAACCATTTTTCCCCACTTCTCACAACTCTATCATTCATTATATTCAATGATTTATACAAAAAAAAAAAAAAAAAAAAAAAAAAAACTTTTAACATATTTTTACAAATCCTATTCGTAAAAATCAAGAAATTGCAATCAATAAAATAATAATGTATTGTAATTGAAGTATTGAAATATAAATGAGTAAAAAAAATTCCGGAGATAATGAATATTCTGTGAATTGTATTATTGCTATTATTAATTTTTTTTTTTTTTTTTTTTTTCATTATAAAACGTAAGTATGTGTATATTTAACGAACTATATAAAGTTTATCGATCGTCCAGGTCGAAAGGGCACGAGAGGGTAAAAGAGGAGAGGGTGGAATAGAAAGTGAGGGAGATGAGAGGAGGGAAAGGCACATACAACATATCATTCATACATACACATATATATATATATAGTATTGAGTAAAAGAGAGCAAGAAAACGCGAGCGGAAACCGACGGTCCATTTTTTAGGATTACGAATGGCCCCGGGAAAATGGTCGATGGAAAGGGAATGCGCACGCGGGACGTAATGTTTGGTTATAACCTATATATATATATATATATATATATATATAATACATACACTCATTCATATATACACACTGGCAATGCACTCTTGTGCCCCTTGACTTCCTGGCGGAGCGTTCTCTGATCTTTCTACTCTTCTTTATATTCTCTTCTACTTTCTCTATCAACTATTTATAAATATTCGTTTTTTTTTTTTTTTTCTTTTTTTTTTTTGTATTTTATTCATTACATACCTGTATAGTTGTTATTAAGAATCAAAATGTTTAATGAAGTATAATTATATTTTATACCTTGCATTATATTTTATTTATCTGATGATTCTTATATAATTTTGCGGCCGAATTCATTCGAGTAAATATCCATGTCTATATAAAATAACTGATAATTCAATTTTTTTCCATTCATTTCAGCAATTCTCTATTTTTTTCTCTTCTTTTTTATTGTTGTTGATGTTTAAAAAGGTAAACTTTCATGTATATATATTTTTTTTTACGTTAGCTCTTGTTAAGTGGCGTTTTGAGGATATTTATATATATTTTCTCCTTTTTCGGACAATATTCTCTTGACTTCCTGACAAACTTAAGTGCAAAAAGCAAAAGAGAATAGTTATATATACGTATTGTGTGCATGTAGAGGTATAAAGAATTGTGGATGAGAGAGCCGAGTTGAAAAAAAAAAAAAAAAAAAAAAAAAGATCAAAGGAAAAATAAGGCTTCTGTGTTCCGTGTATGATGTATAAAATAGAGAGAAAGAAAAGAATAAAAAAAAAAAAAAAGGGAGAGAAAAAGTAAAATAAGGGCGGAGAGGGTGTAAACTTACTCGGTCGATCGGCTTGACTTGCGATTTTTCAATTGAATATTATTATTCCTTTTTTTTTTATATATATATATATTAGTTAAATTTTACTATTTCTTTCTCTTTTTTGTTTTTTTTTTGTTTGATATGTAACGAATGATTTGATTTTAACGCTATATTTAATAGCGGCCTCTTATATATTGCGGTCATTAAGCAAATTCACCCAGAAATACAAGAAAAAAAAAAAATTGATGATAAAACGAAAAAAAATTATAAAAGGAATAGAAAGAAAAAAAAAAAAAAAAAAAAAGTAAGAGAGAATAAAATTGATAATCTAGTTGGTGAATAAATGCACGTTGAGACACAATTGGGGATGTAAATACTTTGATGTTATATCGATAGTCGTATCTTATTATAAAATCAGTTCTTTCTTGTTAAAATTGACGGAAAAATTGAATAAGTCCGAATAAATACTAATGAAATGAGATTTTATTATTATTATTATTATTATTATTATGTTCTTTCTCGTTAAATAATATAGATTTATTGTTTTATTTATTTTCATTGAACACTTTTCTAAATCTATCAATAAAAAAACAAAAAAAAAAAAAAATTAATTGCCACTGAAAATATTTACGAATGAGTTGATATTTAATTGTAAATATGATATTAATACAATTGAAAGTATAAAGATATTGTGTGGCATATCGGGGTGTATATTTTGCAAAGGATATAGGTAAGATTTAAGTCTAGGCTTAACACGGTGACA
Source organism: Dinocampus coccinellae (assembly GCA_963920625.1). Classification (NCBI taxonomy): domain Eukaryota; kingdom Metazoa; phylum Arthropoda; class Insecta; order Hymenoptera; family Braconidae; genus Dinocampus; species Dinocampus coccinellae. Next base: position 1,639,781 of record OY987188.1, on the reverse strand, counting down.
CAGTGAACGAAACGAAGCCCGCGCGTGAGCTCACAGAATATATATATTCTCTCACTCTTACTCATTCTGTGAGTTGTTATAATGGGATCCGGCTAAACGCAAGCCGATTTTAACTCTTTGTCACTGCGGCACACGGCCAAGTTCAAGGTTAGTATTGTTCTTCGTAAATGTATAGGTATAAGGTAAAGGATATTTAAACTCGAGTAGAGAACTCAGGATATTGTCATTTCTATTATATTTTTAATGCCGCGTTTGTTTATATTACTTTGAAGAATTTTGTCTATTGATGTTTCTGAGAATTTTTTTCTTTTTTTTTTTTTCTTTCTTTCTTTCTTTTTCATTCATCTAAAATAAATGTCAAAAATATTTTTGTCAATTTTCCTTTCCACTTTCGGCAACAGGAAATAAAAGAAAAAAAATAATAATAATAACCCCCAGTGTGAGTGGGAGAGCATAAGTGAAGAAAAATAATGAGAAAAAAAAAATGAAAATACGAGATTTCATAAATTAAATTGACAATTAAAATATATATGTATTTTTTTTTTGTTTTTTGTTTTTTTAATTTTTTATTTATTATATATTTACTTCTTATTATTGAAATACAAAAAATTTTCTAATCAAATGATCAGATAAATAAAGTGCGATATATCTAAATAATCACTAGATTTGATTACAATACAATGAACGATATCAATCATCGACATAAGAAGGGAACGAGTTGGGACATTTGATTTTTTTTAATGAAACGACAGAAGGGAGGATTTCATAGCGCGATGAAAAAAAATATATATATATATATATATGAATGAATAGACCGAGATGCAAAATCCGTCCAATTAGTAAAAGAACGATTTGGCTCATGTCAAACTATTTTCCGCTCTTTTTTGTGTTTTTTTTTTGTTTCGTCAATGCTTATAGACATTAATCCACACACATATACCCTCGATAAACTTCCCTGGTGCATTTACATACATAGAACATATATGTACAAATAATTATATAGCCCCTTTACGACTTTATTTATTATATTTATAATCCACTGGAACAAAGCCAATTTAACATTATCTCACTGCAATTTTATTTCCGCATCATTAAAATAAAATTATGATGAATTTTTCAAACGTAATAATTTATCTAGTTTATAGATATATTAACAATGAATATTATTTTAATTGTTTAAGTTTTTTTTTTTTTTTTTGAATCTAAAAAAAAAATTTCCCGAAAAATAAAAACACAAACAAGCAAAAAAAAAAATTTTTTTTTTTTTTTTCAAATAATAGATTAGTTGGTTTTTCCAATTTTTTTTACATTGATAAATATATTCAGAATGATGTGTATTTATAGAAATTTTACGTATTTATTCTTATTATGATTGTAACACTATCTATCAATTTTATATAAGGAATAAAATTTAATTAAACATCATCACAAACAATTATATTCCAATAATATACTTGATTTTATATGATGAGAATTTGGAATTTATCATTTTTAATTACTCACACATTCACATACTCACTCACTCACATACATATCCAATAAATGTACATGATGTTTTTTTTTTAATGTTTATCAAAGTCCATTAAACTAATTGATAGCTCGAGGACACAATAATAAGAAGGTCCATGTACACAAAACTATCAATTTAATTAATAAGCACTACATTGTAATTTGTCTCTCTGAACATTAACTGTACATTTCATTTTACACTCACATACGCACATACACACACACACATACACACACACATATATATACGAACAGACGAATCGAGGAGAAGATTGAGATCGAAAAAGGGAGAAATGTATACATAAGGTAACACACACATGTACATATAAATATATATAGAATAATATTTCATCACTCACCTGCTACTGTTCATTGTGAAATTGCCAGTTTAGCCGACGGTCCATTAAATTACAGAATCAAAGTAAATGGCATAAAAAAAAAAAAAAAAAAACAAAACAAAAAATAATTTTATTATTTCACATCAATTTTTTTTTTTTATTCAAGTCCAGGAAAATTAAAATAAAAAATAAAAACGATTAATAAAAATTAAAATTTTAAAAATAGTAATGATACAACTGTAAGGAAAAAAAAAAAAATGTGATTGTACTCGTACACTCAATTCATATGTAAAAGGTAAATAAAATTTATTGATAATGGCAATTTTATTATTATTATTATTATTATTATTATTATTAGTAGTAGTAGTAGTATTATCATTATAACGATTATTAATAATTATTTCACTATTCAATGTTCAATTATATGAATGCATTGGTTTTTTTTTTTTTTTTTTTTTTTTTTTCATGATAAACAAATTTAATTATCCATATGTATATAGTGTTTTAATTATATTTTCAATCATATATAGCAATGAAATTTATTTATTCACTTCAATTATTTCAGTTGAATTTGTTATTTTTATCTGATAAAAATTTCGCAAATAATAAACATTAATTTTTTTTTATTTTTTTTTTATTTATTAATTCTCTTGAAAGATTTGTATTACACGGAATATACATTTATCCATTAATAATTTTGTCATGTGTATAATTATTTTTTTGTGTCTGTTTTTTTTTTTTTTTTTTTTTTTTTTTTTCAATTTATATTTTTATTAAATACTAACATATTTTTTCATTTATTATCTAATGTAATAATAACTAATTTATGATATCTTAATGCAATTAAGTGTTTACAGTTTTTTTTTATTCTTGTTTTATTCTACTGCATCATAACGAGAGTTGATTTCCTTACAATAATAATCAAGTGTTAAATATGACGATTATAATTTCTTTGTAGATTATAAGGGAAAAAAAAAAATTATAATAATAATAATAATAATAATAATAATAAAACCATGTAGAGAAGAAATAAAAATTTTTGTTATATTGTAATTTAACCAATAGCTCAATTATTGCAGTAGAATGAATACGCGTTTAACAATTTTAATGAATAATTATTTATATAACTCAAACAGATGTGTATATATTTACATTAATTAATATTAATTTGTCATAATTGAGTTTATCAAGATTTATTTTTATTTTTCCCTCGTATTAAACATTCACTCAATTCTTTTTATTAATTTTTATAATCAATTGCGGTTTTTTTTTTTTTTTTCGTTTTTTTTTCTCTCTCTCTCTTTCCTTTTTTACATTATACTGATACATCATACATATATTTACATAATTTGGTTATTTACCGCGTTTTGATATGGATTAATTATCAATGTGGTTTTTATTTTTTTCATTTTTTTTTTTCATTTTTTTTTTTTTTTTTTTCGAAAATAATTAATAATACAATAGACATATGTACATGTGTTAATAATAATTAGAATAAGAAAAATTCTGAATGTATGCAAAACATGAGGATTACAAAATAATAAAGATGAAATAATAATTTTATTTATATTTATGTAATCTCTACTTGGACGTTGTGAATTATTTTTCTCCGTCTGCCTGACGTTTCAATTTTTCACTTCATTTTACGTGTTTATTGACATGATATTATTGTATTTTTGTTTTTTTTTGCCTAAAAAAATTATACCATTTACATACAATTTAAAGAGAGCATTTCCAAGTCACAGTTTAAAAAAAAAGAAAAGAAAAAAAGAAATAGATATAAATTAATTAACATTATTATAAACATTGAAATATGAAATGTTCACTATTCACGCAGTTTATTCTATGTATACACATCTATTTTGTAAATATTTTAGAAATTAATATTATTTGAAATAATCAATTCAACCCCTAACATTCACATTTCACTAGTATAACATATAATGGTATTCATATGAGTTTCTCAGTGTTTACCACAGTGAACGTTAAGGATAAAATTGAATATTACGTTGAAATTGAAATATATATATATATATATTTATATATGTGAAGGAATACATAATATATATTTTTTTTTTCAATCAACGAGCGAACACTTCTATACAATATTTACATATCATTCAAAATTTTTATTTCCTATATCATCATACAAATGAATAGGCAGACGAAAAATATATAAAAAAAAAAAATTTTAACAAAAAAAAAAATATATCATAATATTTTTCATACATCACTATCATCATTGAATTTGTTATAAAATCAAAATCTATCAATAATATTATCGCAAAAATAATTAAAGCGTTAAACCATCGCTGGATATTTTTGTTCTGGTAAAATATAAGTATCAGTTGAATCGCCCGGTGACGATGTGACCATATCATTAACCGTTGTATTTAAATGATGATGATGCCCCGTTAAATGTGACATTGACGATGTCAATGTCATATTATGATGATACTGCGGATGGTGATGATGATGATGATGATAATTACTTTGTGGACTGTGATGCATATGTGATAATTGTGTTTGATAATAATCACCAGAAGCATATGGATTTTGATAACTATTATATGTTTGTCCAGGATAACATTGTGATGCATTAACTGATCCTGGAGATGCTGAACTCCATGGAAAACCATAATCACCATGATGAATTTGATTCATACCTGCTGGATATGACGACGGTGGTAATTGAGTTGAACCTGGTGTCAACGGTGGCGAGGGTGTTGTTAAAGCACTGCTAGCACCACTACCACCAGTTGGCGTGGTACCAAGTCGTGGATATGTCGTTGATGTTGATGTTATTAATGGTGAATTAGGAGCTGGTGCTTCCTTGCCACGTGGCGGTGATGCTGGCGATGTACGTCTATTTGTTGATGCTGCATTCGATGATATTTTACTGGGATTATTATGCGGTTGACTCGATCGTGGAGATACTTTTGGCGTTGATGCTTGTTGTTGTTGTTGTTGTTGTTGTTGTTGTTGCTGCTGCTGTGGTTGCTGATGCTGATGTTGGCCTTGTTGCTGTTGTTGCTGTTGTTGCTGCTGTTGCTGTTGTTGCTGTTGTTGTTGCTGTCTACACTTTGCCCGACGATTCTTAAACCAAACCTACAAATAAACAAAAAAAAATATATATATATATATATATAAATAAACATCAGAATTAATTCATTATTTCAATTTTTTATTTTTCAACTAAAATACGAATATCAATATAAAGTTAAAAAAAAGGATCTATATATATGAACTGTTGTATCTCTCTATGTATATACCTCAAGTTAATCGGTGCAATAGGAAAATAATCGCGGGCGGATGGGCGTAACATTTCATTGAATCTCAACAATAATAACCTACACGGGCGGGATGTGAATGTGAGTTTAGAAAAGGGGAACACAGAGGTTGGATAAACCAAGCGACCAGAAGGGGATGAAGAGAAAAAAAAAAAAAAAAAAAAAAAAAACCGAAATAGAGCGAACGACTCGAGCGAAAAGAGAAATAACAAAAGGACAGTATACATGAATACGCGTATGTAAGAGAGAGGTAAGTATTTCACTGGGTACAGAGTTGACGGACGACAAATCATATACACACACACACACACACGATGGCGTTACTGTAACAACAAACAGACGTGCCCCTTGGGCGTTCTATCGTCTATGTATCCCTCAACACATTTTACTCAGCGTTTTTTTTTTTTTTTTTTTGAGTGTGAGACATGATGGCAATCCGTGCACGTCACACCAACACACACACATATTCGCCTTACATATATGTATATATACATTTATGCACTGTGAACATAATCCCCATACAATGTGGCCAGGGGTGCGATCCTATGAATCTATACTGTGCCTTTAAAACCGGATCCATTCTCTATTATTGTTATTAGCTACTATATAATAAAATATCATTGATGGGTGAATTCGTCATCTATACATATAAAATTTTCGATTTCTTTCACTATTTTTATCGTTATACAATATAAAATCATCATATAATAATGAAAATTATATAGTTTTATACTATTATAAATTTTATAATTAATTAAATAATAATAAATATCACTTATAATACATTGAATAATTAAAATTAAAATTGATGAAATAAAAATTTTTTAATATTTACATTTTTTTTTACATATTTTTATTTTATTTTATTTTATTTATTTATTGAAAAAAAAATTTTTTCTTTCTTTCTTGCTCGTTCAATTTAAATTTTTCATTCTCTACTTTTTAACAGGAACACTGCGTTGTTTTTTATTAAAAAATTTTAATATAAAAAATGGATGAAAACGTGATGTATAACAATCGTGAGAGAAACAATGACAGGAAAAGTGTGAATATGCGCGTACACTATTGAAGAGACACAGCCTATTACCACCGTTTGTTTACACAGTGACGACCCCTCTTTTTTTCCTTCATCCCCTTTCTCTCTCGTGCCTTTTTCATATTAAACAAATTCAATGCCATATTATTAAACTCACACATCACGGTAGCAAAAGCAAACTGAGAAAAGTAACCCATAAACGCCCGCAGTCTGACTCTTCTTCTATATATTATTTTCTCCCTTGCTCCTGTACACATTTTCATTCTCATTCATTTTATTCCATCACACATTTTGTGTGTTTTATACTGAGGTGCAAATTACAGTACCATCTGGTTTATATTTACAAAACTGACAGAGAGACCCCCCCCCCCTGTATCACCCTCACACGCTCTCTCTATCTTTCTCTGATACTGTGTCTATTGGCCCGTGTTCCCTCGTTGTTTTCTACGTTCGATCATTTTTTTTTTTTTTTTTTTTTTTTTTCTATTTCTTCTTCTTCTTCTTTTTTTTCTCTACTTGCATACAACACGCATACCCCATTCGCGCACATTTAACATCACAGCTGCATTGATATTATTATGACGAATTTATTTGTCTATATTTGTATTATCACGTACAAGCGCGAAATAGAAATGTCAATGTCCTATACAAACACACACACACATCATATGTATCTATATATTAATGTGTCATGTATTATTATGTGTGTATAAAAACATCTGATGAAATATATATTTAATCAATAATGAAAAATAAAAAAATGAAAAAAAAAAAAAAAATAATAAATAAAAAAAATGTGAATAATAATAAATAAATTTTAAAATAAAATAAGAAAAAAAAAAAAAAAATGAAAAAAATATTTTTATCAAATTTAATCTTGCGCGTCAATCGATTTTTTTTTTATCCCACCACCACCCCCACCCCACATTGGAATTGAATCACGTGGATACGCGCATTATATTCATACACATACATTTTATTTATTTTTTTTTTTTTTTTAAACTTCAAAAAAGAAAAAAAAAATTCTCTTTCTCCTACATTGACGATGCAGCTGCGGCTTTCTCGCGCATCGATGTCGATTCAATGTCGAGACGAGGTACAGAGTGGCAAAGCAGTACGGGTATTGAAAAAAAAAAAAAAAAATACATATATATATGTGCGTATGTGTGTGTGTATGTGTATTTGGAAGGAGAGGGCTATAATCCACGAACAAATCGAGAGAATACGCCGGTCGTGATGTGCTTCCACCGTTGTCGCCACTCTCTCATCCGTTTCGCCATCCCTTGTACACTTCTACCGCCCTTAACACACCACCAACCCCCTCGATATTATTGGTTGCACATTGACACACAGAAATACATGCAATATATAAACTTATATATATATATATATACATATTGTATATATACGCGCCCTTAACGTCAAAATATATAATATAGAGGTATAACTGGGTGGGATACAAATTCCCTCCCTCTCTCTTTACCACTCACATGTTATATATATATATATATATATATATACACCCCTTTTTAGTTGGTCGCCATTCACATCGGCTTAACTGTACGCGCTGGAAATTCAGGGGCTGTGAATCTCCTTGCTTTTGTCCCTATCGCACGATGGCCGGAGAGAGTCTCAACGTTCTTGCGGGGATTTTAATCCCCTCACCTCTCCCCCACCCGCCCTTTCACTCACTCCCTTTCACTCACTCCCTTTCTCTCTCTCTCTCTCTCGTCCTCTATCATCTCCCCCTCTCCTCCCTTTTACCACCTACTCACCCTCTATTTCTACAAAGGGGAAATGTCGCTTGCCCTTTCTTGTTTCACTCTCTTTCACATTGTCTGTCTTGCTCTTTATATTTATTTATTTATTTATTATTGTTATTATTATTATTATTTTTTATTTCATCTCTCTTATTTATGTGACTATTGATACAATGCGTAAGATTTTTTGTTTAAAATACTAGGGAGGGTATTATAGTGATTAAATGAAAATAAAAAAAAAAAATAAAAAAATAAAAATTGATAGTAAAGAGGAGAATGAGGATAATGAGGATGAACAAAAGAAAAAAAAAGGAAATAAAAAAAATTATTCGTATTAAAAATGAAAATTCTATAATCCAATAATATAAATCTGAAAATAATAAAATCACGATAATTCTATTATTATCTATGATATTTATAATTAAATTCACTTAAATTATCGAATTGTTACAAGTAACATTTGACTCTTGTCCATTATTACATTATCATTTGAATTGAATCACAACTCAACCGCATATCCACATAAAAATACACACGTATACATATACAGAGAGGCATAAATATAAGTGTGTGTGTGTGTGTACAAAGAATGGGGGAGTACAGTTAAGAAGCGTTAGAGACGAGTGTGTGGCAAAGGGGATAAATGTACGGTAGCGCGCACTAGAAAAGAATAAAAAAAAAAAAAAAAAAAAGTCTTGCTCACTCCCTCTATCTTGTGTGCTTTACTCCCCGTTGCGAATAAAGATGTTACAGCAACCGCAATAAAAGTGTCAACGAGGTTGGCTCTTAGCAACATCTATCAACGCCTCATCCAGTACAATATACAATAGAGAACAAGGGGAGAAGGTGGAGGGGGAGTTGTCCAAAGAGAAGAGAAAATATATCGAGAGAGAGAGAGAGAGAGAGAGAGAGAAAGAGAGAAAAATAACGAAAGTTGTGGTCATGTACGAGGGAGACAAAGGAAATACAAGTGTGAAAAAGAGAAAAATTGAGAGTGAATGTGAGTTTGGGAGGGAGTGAGAATGTGACTTGTGTAAATACCTCAAATCTCGACTGTGCTTGCAAGAGCACGAAGCTTTTTTTTTTTTTTTTTTCATTGTGATCTCATACATTTTCCCCCCTTTTTATATCAAAGTTAACAATATATAGTAAATTTAGACGATACGTGATTTAATATTGGTAATATAAAACTAATTTTATATTTTTTTGGTATTTGTTTCTAAATAATAAATAATAATTGTATATGATATTTGAAATTAGAAATTGATCGTTGATTTAGTGGCTGACTATTTAAATACCGTAACTACTGTAACTACACGTTAACTCGAGTATTAATATTATATAATATTTTATAATGTACAATAACAATTGGAGAAAAAAAAAAGAAAAAATTAATAAATACCTGAACTCGTGATTCTGGTAGATTAATCTTCATTGCAACTTCTTCACGCATAAAAATATCTGGATATCGTGTTTTAGTAAAAAGACCCTCTAAAACATCCAATTGCGCTCTGCTAAATGTCGTACGTTCTCTCCGTTGTTTTCGTTGTGTAACACCTAAAATCACAAAAAAAAAAAAAAAAAAAAAACCACAATTAAATAAATGAATATTAATAAAAAAAAAAATTTTTTAAATCATAAAAAGTAAAATTATCTTCAAAATAAAAAAAATAGATAATAAAAATTCATTTATATATCTACGTTTAATCATAATCATAAATTCAAAGAAAAAAAAAATAATAATAATAATAATAAATAGAATGAAGAGAGGTTAAGATAGTGTATGAGTGAGAAGAAATATTCGTTGCGAAAATGCGATAGCGTAATTTTGAGTAGGATCTTGGGTCCCTTTCGACTCCTCCACCTTTTGCCTTACTCCACCCTGATGATGACCCGTTGTCGACGAGACTCACTCTCGCAACTCTGGCTCGTTTCGGGACCCACGTAATCCGCTTATGAGGAAGAAAAAAAAAAAAAAAAAAATAGAGGAGAAAGGGGGAGAGGCAATACGTAGAATAGTGACAGGGAAAATAGAGGGACAAATGGAGAAAATGCGTCAGGCATAGACTCAGTCTATATAAAGTCTATGGATAAAACAGAGAGGTAATGATGAAAAAGAGATAAATAGTATAATATATATAATAAACATTGATAAAATTGTCATATCGATAACAAATTGTCATCGTGAATACAAAATAAATAAATTGAATATGATAATTGTTATTGTTTGTAAAATTAATTTTTAATTTTTAATAATTTTATATATATAAAAATTATGAACAAAGATGAAGAATTTTTTTTTTTTTTTTTTTCTATTTTAAATCTGTGGTATTTTATTGTGATAAATATTTTGTGAAAAAATTGAAAAAAATTAATACGAAATAACTAAAGGCAACAAACGACCGAGATGAAAATAAAAACATTGAAATCCTCCCAAACTATATAAATATATATATTGATAATATAAAAAAAAAATATATATGTATATGTATATGAAAATAAAATGCGAAGCGAAACGAATTGCGAACCGGTAACTTCTACCAACAAAAAAAAAGCGTAACCAACAAAAAACTAACTCATATCTACACAACACGTTTCGTTATATATCTAATACGCACAAATACACACACACACACACACACTCACATATTTATATATATAATACACAACAGCCGCATTCGTCTGGAGCACAATAACAATGTTTACGGGTCGATCGATGCTCCCGGCTTTTGCGGCCATGTTGGTCTATCTCCCTCTTTCCCTCCCGCTTGTCATCTCATTCTTGCTCACTCTTGCACTCTTTTGCCCTCATTCGCTTCTCCTCGCTCATTTATTCCTCTTTAACCATTTTATCCTCCCTCATGTTTCAATTTTTTTTTATTTATTATTTTTTTTTTTTTTCCTCTTTTCATATCTTTCTCATTCTTGCAACACTTGCCATCCTCCTCTTTCATGACAACTCATACCCAGTGAAAAAAAAATTATATATATATATATATATAATATGATGAAGAGACAAGAGTTAACACGAGAGACTCAACCACAGCAGGAGAATCTTCGTACATAGAAAGACAAGAGAAAAAAAAGAAAAATAACAAAAAAACAGGAGTGGGTGTATATAACATTTCACCTTCTTATTTTTTTTCTTTTTCTTATTTTTATTTTTATTTTTTTTTTTTCATTCTGGTTTTCTTGTTTTTATTTTTTTTCAATTATCCATGAGTTCATGTGAACTAAAAATTGTAAAATTATATCAAAGCACCACTAAATACCATTTTCAATTCACTGTATGTTATATAAACACACACACACACACACACACACACACATACACATTTAATTTTATTTCTTATATGTACAAAAATAAAACAGATTGATTTTTACCATCCATAGGATTGCGACTAACGAACTTGTCGAGTGGGTCGTACAGTAGTAAAGATTATTGTAGTAGTTGTAGTAGTAGTAATAATAATAGCAGTAGTAGCAGTATAAAAGAAAAAAAAAAAAAAAAAAAAAAAACAAAGTGGAAAAGATAAAGAGAATGACAGAGGAAAGAATGATACTGCCAAGTTTGACGATGAAGAGAAGCAAAAAAAATATAATAATAATAATAATAAAGAAAGAAAGAATTAAATCCACAGTGAGATTGTTCAAGATATAATATAATGAAGGGTAATACACTTTTATTTTATTCATTTTTTTTTTTTCTTCATTCATTTCTTTTCTTCTTCGTCATCATCTTCTGCTTCTTTCTTCTTTATTATTATTATTATTATTATTGTTTTTTTTTTTCTTTTCTACTACACTACCAATTGTAGGAATGGGATTTTATCCAGGCACAATCCTTTAACTACTATCTAATCATCGGATCTATGATCACTATTATATGTATATATATACACGTCTTTTATAAGAGAATTATTTTTCGATGTCAATTCTCGTTGACTGATTGCCCGCGCGTGGGCCGTCGGCATCTTCAGGGATGTATAATATATTATGTATAGGTAATAATTTTATTTAATCTTTTGTGAAGGCGTGTGGTATAATAAAAAAAAATTGCAACATGAAAAAAAAAAAAAAAAAATATAAAAATAAAAAAAAATTTTTTATTATAAAATTGTGTCATTAATTTGCTACTAAAGGGATTGTTTTGAAATTCTGATATATCTTGTGTATACATACGCATATAAGTGAGTGTATGTGTGTGTGTGTGTGTGTGTGTGTGTTGATATGCGGATGATTGTGGAACGCGACTTCTCACTCTCTAGAGTCTAGATATATAACACGAACCCTAATGGCATGGCAAACACCCGCTGGGTATAGCCCAGTGGAGTATGATTCGATTTATTATCGTCGACGCGTGCTGAGGCTGATGGTACATACTAAGGGGTTGGAATATTTGTCTCTCTTTCTCTGTCAATCTCTCACTTTCCTCGACTCATTGGCCCGCAACGAGATCAGTCGCGACCCTAAATATTCAATTCATTTTTTTTTTCTTTCCATTTATTGAATTTCTCCTTCTACTTTTTTTCTTTTTATTTCTTTATATCTTCTGGCGTATTACTATACACTGGCAAATTTAACAATCCCCAAAAAGCTTTTAGATTATAAAATTTCCGTGTCATTCGATCACACCCATCGTTAAATTTTAGAAACGTAAATTCACAGACTTGTACACACACCCACTTCAGTAGTTAAATCAAATAAATTTTAATGTAATCCCGTTTCTTTTTTTTTTTTATTTTTAAATAATAAATAATAATAATCACAAGTAGAGCAAAACAATATCAAGAATCTCGACAATTTCATTCAAATTGAGATTTGATAATCTACAAAAAGATAACAAATATTTTACTCTCACTTTCTCACATTCCCATAGTCTACTTCAATATTCATAGAATACAAAATGTGATTCTACACTGAGGGTAAAGTTTTACGTCAACATAACAAAAATACATATATATATATATATATATATTACATGGGACCAATGAAAATAATGCAAAACACAAACCGTCGGAGAAAATCGAAAATTAATTAAAAGCTAAAATTCACCAGAGCTGACTGGATTATTCGAGGGGGTCGTGGGACGATAGGCACGTGTCTCGTATACGCCTCTTCACTCACCCCCCCCCCCTTCTCCTACTCCCATCCCACTTTTCTATCCTTCACCGCAGCTCTTCCCATATATATATATATATATATCTTTTATACAATCTCATTCCATCATTGCCCATCTTCCACCCATCAACACTTGAGGGCACTTCAAGGGGAGTGTCGTAAGCCGCGAGGACCTTTTCTAAAGGGCCATCAGTTACGAAAACATTTGGCTAACTATTTGCCTTTTACACCACATAATACACCGCGCTTTTTATACATACATTCAATAATAATAATAATAATAATAATTTATATTAGATGATTTGAAATTGTGTGTTTGTAGAGCGTGATGAATAATAAATTATTGATATATTTAATTTTGAAATTAATATGTTGACTTAATTTTTTTTTTATTGTTTTTTTTTTTTTTTTTTTTCTCAAATTAATGAATATGAAATGGGTGGCCTTCATTTAACGTGTGTAATTTAACGAAGAAAGATGAGATGCGAGTGAGTAACAGAATACAATGAAAATCCGGACGTGGTGCATAATCGGATGAGTTTCGCATTACAACATTAACTTTATTCATACATATATATATATATGTATATTTTTTTTTTTTTCATATGTAATAATAAATAATAAAAAAATAAAAAATATATCAATGTATCAAATTTTCTACAAAAAAATTACGATAAATAAAAATTTATCTAATAAAAATTTTTTTAAATTAATTAATTAATAAAAAAAAATATTTGGATATTTTTATTATTACTGATTGATGGATCTTTGATATTGATATCAATTCAATAATCAATTATATACAATATGTTGAAATAATAATAATAATTATTATTATTATTATTATTACTATATGTGAACTCTAGGTATAAAATAAAAAAATACATGATATTTCACTCAAATTCAAGTGTTTATTCAACAATTATATCGTGATTTGTATTTGGTTATAGACTTGAATAATATTCCCTCAATGAAAACGTAACCGATAATTTACTACACACATTTCTCAAGTTCATCATACAATTCATTCAATATACAAAACAAAAAAAAAAACAAAAAAAAATACTTGTGTGCGTGTCACGCGTCAATATAAATATATATATTTATATACACTTAAACTCCCATGCGATTTTGTGTTAAAAGCCACGCACGTGAACATTCACTCTCATCATTTTTATATATATATATAAATATACATGGATATATTTATTTATTTGTTTTTTCTCCCCCTTTTTTTTTTTTTTCTTCTTCTTCACTCAACGCTCTAGTTCGTATCACGCGGTCACTCGATACATAACAACCCTCGACACGTGTCGTGTCACGCGCCATTCTCAACTTGATATCTAATTGAGTGATTGGTACTTTTCCAAAATGGACAAGTTTATAATGTATACATATGTATATAAGTGTGTGTCTGTGTATTTTCACTTAATTTACAACTGCAATGATAAATTAAATATGCAATTAAAAAAAAATATATATATCTAAATATTTTAGTAGAGTAATTTTTTTTTTAATTCTATATTCAATTGAATTATTAAATATGTCACTGAAAAATTTAAACTCGAGTTTTACTCGTTTTCCTATTTTCTTTGTAAAATATCAAAGATTATTATTGTACTTGAGGATATTTTTTTTTTTTCTCCATTTGTTGAGATTTAAAGTCACTTCAAGTGAATATATATATATATATATATATATATATATTTGTGATTGTGAAAAGAAATCATGAGAAAATGTATATGATTGTAAAAGAACACAGTAGTATTTATATTTTGAAATAGAAGCTGATACAAGTGATGGTTTTCCCACGCAAGCACCAACACGCGCGACATCCCCCGCCTTCATCTCGCCTCAGCCCTTTTTTATTTATTTATTTATTTATTTATTTATTTATTATTATTATCTTTTTTTTTTAGGTTTACCATTGAAATTGATTTTATTTCCATCCTACATTCACACATTTCAACCAATAAATCAAAATAAAAAATAATAAAAAAAAAAAAAAAATTCATTATTTATTTTTTGACTATTCTCTCTTTTCCTCCCCAGAATTACTGAACAACACGAATATTTATATATTTTTAAATGAATACAATTACAAATATCTGATGATATATAACACATAAATATACCACAAATAAATAAATAAATAGATTGATGTATAAATAAAAATAAATTTATATGTAATAAATTTATAACGACAATAAACTCTAGAAGTTTTTGTTGTTGTTTTTTCTTTTCTTCTCAGAACCAACCAACAACCACCACCACCACCGTCATCATCATCATCATCATCGTCGTCGTCAACATCATCGTCGACGATATCGTCGACGTTGTCGCGTTTCCATGGAAACTCTCAATGCGATACGCGCGTTGGTTGGTCCCACACGGGTCTGCCTGCCGCCACCCTGATAAGCGGCTTACTCTCGCACATACTCGCCGTCTCACTCTTTCAACATCGTGCAAACCCATCGTCCAACACTATATAATACATACACACATACTTTTTTTCCCTCTCTTATACATAACTCACTCCTATGTATAAATATATATATATTCTATATCTACACCGCCCTCACGGCCAGTCGACGTTCATTTTTCGTTCTATATCTCACTGTCAAAACGCGAAATGCCCCCACCAAAAATTCTAAATAAATATAAATTTTTATTATTTCTCTATTATATAATTGTAATAATTATTATTGTACAAGTGAAGTAAATTTTATATTTTCAATATTACGTATTTGACAATGATAAATATACAGAAAAAAAAAAAATAAATAAATAAATAAAGAAAAAATCGTAATGTGAAAATGTTTTTTAACGAAATAATATATTTTATAAAAAGAAGCCATTCGAGTTACGTGCACAAACCCCTCGCGTATGGCTTCAATGCATCGATTTAGTGTACAATCAATATATAAAAATACATACGCGTGTATATAGTGCGTTAATGTATGGAGAACAAAGAGAAACACGACGAAAATAGTGAAAATTCATGAGTAAAAATTGTTTGAAAATTTTTTATAAAATATGTAAAAAAAAAAAAAAAATAAGAGAGATTAAATATCAAATTGAATTGTCAATTGATGAATAGAAAACGGATAAGAGGATGAACGAAAAAAAAAATATATATATATCAGATATTTACCCTGTGGAAAACCACCAAGACCATGATCCAATGGATGTGGATGTGGATGACCGTGTGTTGCCAATGCAAATGGAGATGATAAACTTGGATGTGCTCCACCTGGATGTGCATGTGAATGTGGATGATGATGTGTACCAACACTCATTGCTGGATGATGACTGTGTGGATGATATTGGGGACTTCCGGACGGGGCGCATGTTGCGCCAGCGCCCTTCAGATACCCCGCCATATAACTTGCGAGGGCAGCCAGTTCACTAGCCACCGCTACACCCGTATCTTTTTCACACTCGTTAACCACCGCGAAACCACCACCACCACCACCACCACCGCCACCACTCTCGCACCACCAATTTTGTTCCTCCCGCGTCGTCGTTAAATTGTTAAATACCGGCGCCGTTTTTATTTAAGATAACAGCGGCCTCGTTGCCGCCGACGTAACTTCCTTTTCTTCTTTCACCTTCACTTCCTCTTCTCCACCTTATCGTTTGCTCTTTTTTCACTTTCTCCTATACTCTTGCAATTTAAACTCGTTCCTGATTAAATATTGTCGAAAAATTGCTCCACCACTGCAATCAAATGAAAAAAAATAAATAAATAAATAAATAAATAAATAAATAAAAATTAATTAATGATACAACATAATAATAAAAAATATTGAAATTAATATTCAGTAATACCCTGAACTTATGCGATAGGTGGATAATTTTTTTTCTTCATACACGTTTGAATACAAAACGGAAATGAGCCAAGAATGTGTCAGTAGTACATCGAGTTACTGAAGGGATTTCCATCCCCAAAAAAAAAAAAAAAAAAAAAAAAAAAGTGTATTGTAACAAAAGTGTGTATACATAACGAACGAAACGTACGTGAGGTGACGAAAAAGTGTGTGCGACGTAAAAATTTTCTCGATTGTATATTCATATATCCGTGAACGTGTCTGTAACAATATGTATGAATTAGTATTCTTTTTTGAATTCTTTAAAATTTTCTTTCTTTATTTTCTTTTTTTTTTCCCCTCATTTTTCTTATAATACTCTTGCACACCACACGTGGGTTAAAATGCGGGAAAAAATACTATTATGTATATAAGTATGTGTATATGAAGCGGAAGTGTATGTGTGTGGATGAAGAGAATAATGCAAGGGTGGACAACATTGAAATGAGAAGAAAAAATGATGAGGGCTCTACAGCTCTTTTCGTCCTTACTTTAGTTAAATTTTGACCACATCAGTTTACTAGTGTATCTATGTACATGTTGTATATGTATATGTATATATATAGGGGATATGTATACGGTTTGGACCCATGTGGTGAGAGTAGGAGACTTCAAAAATATTTCCGAATAGAACAGGTAGCACGAACACGGACACACACAGAGACACCCGCGTATATAAAATGTCTATCGAGAAATATACACATTTTCTTCAGTGTGAAAAATTTCATTGATTCTTAAACTACATTCGTATGATAATTTAACGATATTTCTCACGCATTACAATAGATACAGGAGTCAAATAACATATAAATATAAGTTAAAAAAAAAAAAAAAAAAAAAAAAGAGGAGAAAACGGAGAGTAAAAATCTTTGATTTGACAATTGTGTCGTCTTGTTGTTAATGTTATATAAATATTTTGATTTTTTTGTTTTTCTTATTTTTACTATCAACTAACCATTCAGATTCTGCAGAGCTTACGAATTGATATTCAGACAATATTTGTGATGAGACACTTGAATTATCAGTGATGAGAACAAGAATTGATGAGTAATTAAATCGAAGAACCAAACAAAAACAAAAAAACTTTTAATTATTCGGAATATTCCCTTTGGCATATTTTCAACTCACAGCACACAAAATTTAACTATACTTTTTATCATTGATAATTATTATACGTATAACATTTATTTATATCTGTATATGTAACTTGCAACACTTTATATTCCGTCTGTTTTCTAATAAAAAATAATAAAATATAAATTCACACAAATTATTATGATTTATCATGATTAAATAATTGAAATTTTATGGATCCGACGGTGAATTGTATTTTTTAATAGTGACTATTGGAAAATAAAGTCAAAACATAACCAAAATTCACAAGCGACGGGCCAAGTCAAACTGTGACAATCCCCACTGCTACACTTCCCTAAATAGTTTTCCAGGCCCTATTGCCCCGGGTCCCTATTGCTCAAAACATGGGGGCGGGGGTTTGGGCTGTGTGTTACAGGTCCAACCGACGCACTCAAAATTCAAGAAGTGGGGAGAATGAGTTTTGAACCTGCACGTCCCCTTTTGCCAAAAAAACAAAACAAAAAAAAAAAAAAAAAAAAGAGAATGAGAGAAATAAAAAGAAAAAAAGTATAAATGGCGATGAAAAAAAATTTTATAAATTTGAGATTGAAATAAAATTTTAATAGTCAACATATGAACAAGGCCCTAAATTTTATTTACATTTTTTTTTTATCTGCTATATCGCAGACGCGAATGTAACAAAATTATCCAAATAATAATAATAAAAAAACTAAAATTACATCAATTGAAAGTGAAATATTGTCAACTATAATTAAAAGTATCGATAGAAGAAAAAAGAAAAAAAATTTCCGATATAGAGAAAAAGAAGAAAAAAAAAAAAAAGGTTGAATTTTATACAGTATTTATTTATTTATCTTATTTATGTAAATTTTTTATCACATATAAACATATATATTTATATAAATGAATAATATTATAAAGAGAGGGGGAAAAAAAAAATAAATAAATAATAATAAAAAATAAGAGTGTGATTTTAAAATTAATGACACGCATGTTAGCTCAGTATTAATTCAAAGTTATGCCGACATTAGTTTGCTACCGTGTTAAACGCGTCTGTGCAAGATCAGAATTCATGGAATTATACATATACATATATATATATATAGATTTATATCTATGTAGTGAAGAAATTCCAAGAATAAATTGATACATAAAAATTCTTAATTATTTTTATAGAAATATTCATCGCTATAAATTAATCATTTGTATATAGTTTGATATATCGAAATATTTCAAATAATTCATATACCTATGAAAAATATCCAAGTGAATATCAAAAAATAAAAATTTTGGAACCGTGAAAATAACAAAAAAAAAAAAAAAAAACAAACAAAAAAATACAAAGGAAATATTCAAATAATATGAATAATATTAATCTTTCAATTTTCATCAATTTTTATTCGACTATTATTGCTGGATTTATTTGTGCCCATGGCTATACAAAAATACCCACTGATATAAATTATATAATTTACATAAATAAAAATACCATACGTTTCATCATACAAAAAAAAAAAAAAAAATAAAAAAAAAAAAATAAGAAAAAAAAAGAAATAAAAATTAAAAAAATAAAAAATAAAAAGAAGAATATTAGTACTCAAATTAATTGTATTTCAAGTGTGTACATAAAAAACATTCAGTGTTATATACTCAAAAACCGAAGTCAGAGAAAATAAAAAAATGGACACATGACACGCGTGCTAAACCGGAAGGAGAACATGCTAAAAAGCTTCCCACCCTTTTCAGCTTATCCGGACAAGCACTCTCACACACGTACATAGAGATCGAGAGAGTGACAGATAAACAGATGCACAGGCAAACGAAAATTCAACTTCCTCACAACGCTAAATGGCTAAATAAACTCACTTACCTATACACATTTATTTTCTCGCGCATTTTTATTTTCTCATTCATCCGGCTTTCGTTTGAAAATAAAGTGAGGAAGAATTGAGGATTCTTTACATAAATATATATATATATATATACATGTATACATATATTAAAGAATTTCATGAGGGTTTCACACGCGTGCGGAACAAACGAGCGAGTGAAGGATTGT
This sequence comes from Dinocampus coccinellae, assembly GCA_963920625.1. Classification (NCBI taxonomy): domain Eukaryota; kingdom Metazoa; phylum Arthropoda; class Insecta; order Hymenoptera; family Braconidae; genus Dinocampus; species Dinocampus coccinellae. The sequence continues at coordinate 1,619,704 of OY987188.1, read as the reverse complement.
GTGGCCCGTGCCACGTGAGTGGGTATGTTTACACGGGGGCATTATGGCGGATAATGTTTGTTATAGGCTTCAAAACGTTGAGTGAGAGTGAGAGTATACATATATATTTGATGTATATACATATACATACATATATATATATATATGTGAATGAGACTAGACCCCCCGTTCCTCACCTCTTGGAACATTAAAAGGCCAGTCCACTCGATCCGCTTATGGCGGATGAGGCTCAAATTGAGTGAACGAGAGATAATATAAAGTCGCGTAAACACTATAGTGATGTAATGAGCTTTTGTGGTTATCGTTTACTTTTAATAATTTGTAAACTACTGTTATTCAATGTTCAATTGTATTTGGATAATAATTTTATTCTATAACAAGAGATTTTTATAAATGAAAAATATACACAATATTATTTGAAATTTTAAGAAATTCTTAATGATAATCGTGCAATAAAATTAATCCCCGAATTATCATCAATATAATCAATACAAAAATAATATTATTAAAATATAATCCGACAATTGGATATTATAAATAATTATTGATGAGGTCCAATTAATTCATAAAGAAATAAAACAAATTTATATCTGTACTAGTATACAAATAATTTAGACTGATAAAACCCTCAACACTATCCACTCGAGGAATTATATATTAGTGAAATGTGATTCTCATTGTATTCTGTGATTCAATGATATCATGATCGCACGCGATCAGTGACAAAATCACTTTAATTTTTATTGTAGCACGTGATAATTGTACGTAAATCACAATGATACAATGAAATTACACATACTCGATTACAAAAAACCAATTTACACAAATTATTCAATCACATAAATGAATATTAATAGTTTGAATATTGTTCAATGTCTGGACAATATAAAATCCAAATTTTACTGATAAAATTATTCACCATTAAACAATTTATCACTTATCGTAATATATTCCCAATGACAAATATCCAAATAATATAATTTAAAATATGTCATCATGTGTCTATTTATAGAATAACAGAACATCGAGTCTATAAATATATATATACCAATAAATTAATTTGGTCGTGTTCATTGTCATTGACGTGATGTCAACTAATGTCATTAGTCGTTACTGTCATTATCTCAATACTTGATCGTTATTATATTTTTACCAATCTGTCATTTCAACTCAGGTATTGGAACTTGGTGGGATTGGGAATTCCCGAAGCTGAACACAATAACAATGTCATTTTGGTCAATGCACTTTTAAGCATTAACTAACAATGGTAAACATTATTGGGTGTCGGTATCAGGTCAGGTTTATTCCTGTCGTTTTATATTTTCTAACTCACATATATATCGGTGTTATATGCAAAAATTCATTTAAATCTTTACCTCGTGATTTAAAATACACTAGAAATTTCTACCTATTTCCAAATATAAATTGGATAAGACACTGTCATCCACTGGCTTTTCAACGTAAATTCATATATATATATATATATATATATATATATAATTATTTGTATATATAAATAGCAAAGAAAGAAAAAAATAATAATAATAATAAAAATGAAAATGAAAGATGAAAAAAAAAAAAAAAAAAAAAAAAAACTGGTTTTTCCCATCGATATTTAATGTCTTTTCAAATAGGATAAGGTGTCTAGAAAGATTGTGACTGATAACACACGTTCAACAAGGATTTTTCGTCTTATCCATAAGATACATACATAAATTGTATTCATTATATTTACCGGCGCCAGCACTGTCTGCCCATTGTCATTTTAAATCCCTCCTTTTATTTTATATTTTTCGAAAAACTTATACGCCATTTGGAAAAACCACAGTCAAGTTGACGTAAATATGTTTGCTAATATAAATCAATAAATTTTTATTATTCATAATTATTCACGGCAACAATTTTCATAGTGTAAATAATGAGATGAAAAGATTGAGAAGAAGAAAAAAAAAAGAGAAAAAAAAAAAAAAAAAAAAAAAGTGAAATTTTCATCCTTATTGCTCTCTATTATTCATTTTAAATGGATATAATAAATAGTAAGACACCGGAAATAAGAGAGAACTATATTAAGATAAGAAAAAAAAATAAAAATTATATATATGCACAAATAGTATCAAAAAGCTCAGAACAAGTGAAAAATAGAGAGAGAACAAGAAGAAGGACCAAGAGAGAAATAGGTTAGGGGGGTAGTAACGAAAAAGAGGCGTAGCGCATGCGTATTTATATCCCTCCCATCTGCTTTGGTGACTCCGCCCTTAGCTATATATATATTTATATATATATAAATATATTCCTACTCTTTCATATCTGTTTCGATCAGTATCACTAGGTCTCTGGCGATTACACAGGCAATGAACAACTTCTCTCTTCTTTCTTATTCTTTCTCCACCTCCACTTTTATCATTGTCTCTTTCTCACTCACTTTCACACATCAAAGTGAATTCTACAATTTATGTGCCATCCACTTTACCAGTTTCAACTGGAATTCAGGAGTGGCCACTATATATTTAAAAGGGTTACACACATACTGCTACTGTAAAATTTTTTATGATTTTTATTTTTTTTTCTTTCGTCGCCACGCGGACTATTATATTCAGATTAATTATACAGAGAAAATTTCGATTTTACCTTGAACATTCGAGTAATATAGAACTATCTGTTTTATTATGTCTATATAATATTGATAATTAGTGTAAACTCCAAATATTATTTTTTGTATTATCATTTATTTTATCTGATACTTTTTATAAATCTCTTTATTTGTATTATAATACGGATTTTTTTTTTCTTTTTTTTTTCAAATCCTTCACTTTGAATTTTAAATTTATTGTGTATCATCATTGAGCATGATTTAATCATCCACAAATAAATAAATAATACAAATCAAAATAAGTATCACACACATTTCAAACTTATCCAAAAAAAATAAATAAATAAATAAATAAATAAATAAAAAAAAAAATTGATAATAATAAATAAATAAATGTATTAACTCATGTATATCTTGATAAATCGCAAGAAATCCAGTATCTCTGCTTTTTATTTTTTTTTTTCTTCTCTTTTTTCTGTTTCTACTCTTCATTTCATTTCTTTTATTCCACTCATAAATATAAATATATGAGTGTATATATTTCATCACTTGTATTTATTAAATATTTTTAATTTTTATAATAAAATTATAACCAATGCAAAATAACACCAACACAATTTATTCACACACACACACAAACAAATACAATTAAATATAATTCTGTGTATTTTATTATTATTATTTTATTTTATTATTTTATTTTTATTTTATTAACACTGTAAAAATAATTGGACTAAGCACAAGTAGTTTGAGTGGAGCGAACTCGCCTTACAACTGTGAAATAACTCATAGTAGACAATTTATCCGAAGGAAGCGCAACAGTCGACGTGTCGGAAATCATTTAGTCCGATACGATATTAATGATTTATATCCCCCCACACGACATATTATTTTTCGTTATGTTTATTTCTAAAATTGCTCTAGCACGTGTTATGACACTTATTTCTTCCAATTACTCATCATACAAAATCACTTGAATTTTAATTTATTTCCAAAATTGATTGTTAAATTGAATTAATTATTGGTGAATAAATTCAAAAAAGTACAAATTATCAATCAAAACGATACACTCATGTACTTCTCCCCCCCCCCCCCCCCCCATATCTCTATATATTCATCCATATTTATTTTATATTTATTTCCCCACAATTTCCATCCTATTCGCACTGACTTATTTTTATTTTCATATACACAAGTGTTTGTGTATTTCAGTTTGATTTATTTCCATTCTTCATCATATATATATATATATATTTTTTTTTTCCCTTTACATTAAAACTTCACGCTGTCACTTCACCTCCCTCCTCATTTTATCCGCATAATACTGATTCTCCACAAAACATTCACTATATATAAAACGTCGGGGTCCATCTTGTCTTCACGCGTTGAGACCACAAAAGCCGCGACCGGCGCATTCGTATATATAATAAATGATACGAATTCATATGCATAAATATCAAATACAGTTGTATATTTATGACGTTCGAGTCGGGACAGAGAATAAAAGCAACGAAAAAAAAAAAAAAAAAAAAAAACAAAACAAAAACAAAAACCAAAAAAAAAACATAAAATAAAATAAAATAAATAGATGAGTGGAACGAAGCGTGAAACGTTGAAAGTGCAAGGTCGTCAGGATAAAGCGACACTTTTACCAAGCGGGATAATATATAAAGAGCGAAAATTAAAGAAAGAATGAAGAAAAGAAGAAGAAGAGGATGATGATGATGATGATGACGATGAAGAGGTGGTGGTAGTGATGGTGATTATTATGATGATTATGATTATGATTATGATGATGATGATGATGATGATGATGATGATGATCTTGGTAGTGGTGGAAGTTGGCAAACGGGTGTGGGTTACGATGAATTTATAGAGAAGAAATTAGGAGGTTTATAGAAGCTGTGCGCGGTAGCAGCGCCGTAGATCATCATTAGAGATCCAACTGGACTGCTACGTTACCGCACATTTCTTTCTCACATATACAGAGATACACATAAATATATTTAATGTTGTGTGTTAACTCCCTCACACTTAAATATATATATTTCTTGTCTCACATACAAATATTAAAATGCCCATTTGCAACGTCTCTCTCCCTTTATTGTTCGGCCAATACTCAAATACATATACACATATAAAGTTTATGAATATATACAAATATAATACGTATATACATAACCACCTCTGTTCCTACACGTATAAGTAATAATGTGCGATATATTTATGCGCGAGTCAAAGACGCCTCGTCCACTTCATTTAATATCCGTCTGAAGGAGAATATGGCGGTAAACTAAACGTCACACGATTGGATATATATATATATATTTATAAAGGATAAAGAAAATTCATACAATATATACATGTGTGATAATTTTTTTTTTTTGTTTATATTTTATATTTTAATATTTTTTCGTGTACTCTAGAGCTTATGCGATATTAAATTTTATTTATTTCAATCAATAATATCTCACATATATTTATTCTCCTTCTGTTATTTATATAAGATTTTTTTATACATATATATTTTTTTAAAAAAAATTATATTATTCAATTATATATATTTATCATGTTAAATAATTCGGACGAAAAAAAAAACAAAAAAAAAACAAACAAACAAATAATAAATAAAAATTCAACATTATTTTTATATTATAATTAAATTGTGAGTAATTAAATGGATTATAATGAAAAAATTTAATATAAAAAAATAATTAATAAACAAAAAAAAAAAATAAATAATAATAATTAAAATGATGTATAATGAATACAAAATAGAGTTATAATATTGTTTAATTGAAACAACAGGGATTGAGGGTAAAACAGGTTGAGACTTGTATACGTATATGGATATATATTGTACGCGTATTTTGTCGGTGAGTAAAGAGCGAGTGGATACGAGAGACGTGGGATATAACACAACTGTACAAAACAAGGGGTGTACCTGCGCGATGCCTTCAGGGTGTGTACCGCGGTCCGACGGTAACAGTTAAAGCTCGTGGTGGTAGCAAACACCATCACTACTAAGCCACAAATCCAGCTTAACCCCCGAGCTTATGAATTAAATTGGTTAAGCCCAGCGTTAAACTGTGGATCTGCGTGAACAGTCACTGACAAGACGATATAGACTGGAATGAGAATAGAGTGAAACAACGAAAAAAAAAAAAGAATATGAAGGAGGACATTGAGAGAAATTCCGTACGTTTGCCACTTTGATGTTAAATTTTTTTTTTTAAATCCATCGATTATAATTATATTATAAATGATAAATATATTTATTGATCCAATGAAGGACAATAATTAATTAATCAATGATATGTTGAGAAAAAAAAAAAAAAAGCAGAAAAAAAATTCATTGAAATACATCGCTACTGGAATTGCGTGTATATAATTATATGAAAGATGTGGGGACATTTGTTGACAATGTAGCAAAAACGCGTTAAATAGAATACAACAAAAGAGAAAAAAAAAAAAAAAAAAAAAAAACCTGGGCATATCTCGTGACCTGAACAAACGCGGCATCTACTCGTCCATCATCGTAGCCTGGGTAAACACATGAATGTGTGCCTGACACATTTCTAAACGGGCGAAACATAATGTATACGTGTATGTGTACGTATATATACATAAAAGAAAACAGCGAGTGAACAAATTTGTAACAAAATGATCTATAACTAAATTACACGCTCCTGTAAGGGTCGACGTAGAGGTTATATCAGAGTATTAAAAAAAAAAAAAAAAAAAAAAAAAAAATGTAAGAGAAATAAGAAAAGGAAAAATAAACGGGACAAACTATATTTTTGCACTCACTCATTTATGTGTCAATAATATATATATATTTTTTTTTTTTTTTTTTTCATTGCAATGTTTGATCTCTGTTTTTCATCGTTCTATGTTTGGTTGTAATATGGGGCGCGGTTTAGGCACCTTGGCAGCTATATAAACACGTCAGTGTTATTCTATTGTTCAGTGTCCAATAGACGTGTCTGTATATATGTGTGTGTATATATGTACTATTGTGCCGATCATTTTACCAAACGTATTACCGCCGCGACGATTCGTTCTATATGAGAATCCCTCATGTATACAGCTCCTCTGATGTTTATATAGAGTGAATAACATGTACGTATATTGAAACGAGACAAATTTTTCTCTTACAGGCAAATTCAATTTTTTTTTATTTTTTTTTTATTTTTTACTTTTTTTTTTTCTTTTCACTCCTCATTGTTATTGATATAATATTCGTATGTGTACACATACACTCGCGTGCTAACAGGAAATAATATTTCAAATATCTGTTGAATAATTTTTTATACTTGTAAATCTAGATTAAATAAATAAATAAATAAATAAATAAATATTTATATGAATATTTTTTTTTTATCTTTAATTCTTCAAACATTTAATATTTTTATTTTTTTTATCTATATTTTACTTGAATAATTTTTTTGCATCATTTTTTTATTTTTTTTTTTCCATTTGAAGATTGAAATTTGACTTCTCTGAATACAATAAAATTATTCCTATTGTAATATATATATATACACACTTTTTTTTTTTTTTTTCTTTTTCTTTCTTTCATTTGTGGAAAATACAAAAGTACGTATTATAATATTTGCCAAGGTGCATAAACGTATAATAATACATTCACTTGTCTTCCGTTTCGACGGGATAATCTCATCCTGCTCAAACTATGGGGAAGCCTATTAGAATGTTAAAGACCTATGTTAATAATTCATTGCACTTTAGATGAATAAATATATTGCAATCCTTTTGTAAAAGGTACACCTTATATATATATATACATTACTAAGAAATATCAGTAAAAACATTTTTCGATACCTGATAGATTGTTATTTATTTCTCAATTTATTTTTCGTATTTTCATCCGACAATAAAATTGAACGATCTCACAGTTTGAAATTTATTGATATTTACAGTACTTATTTTGTACGATAAACCCATGTTTTTTTTTTAATGTTTATATATATATTTAGTAATGAGGATTGAAAGTGACTTTTCGATCTGTAAAAAAAAAAAAAAAAAAAAACAAAAAAAAAAATTAAACTCCCATTATTTCAAAGGATAAATAACAAAAATAGACAATGATTTACGATCAAATCAATATAAGTCATAAAGTCAATACTTTTTGGTACACACAAATGAGAATAATAGTAATATAATTTTCATACAAAAATTAATGATATCCTCGAACCCAGATTATAAAAACATGTACAAATGTTCAATAAATAAAAATTACAAATAAATTAAGTATTAAAATAATCATGATATTATTATGATAATGATCAAATGTTACTATATAAAAAAAAAAATTATATTTTAAAAAAACAATTAATTATTAATCCAATTATTTTATTGACAATATCTGTATACCATAAATTAATACACAAAAAAAAAATAATAATAATAATAATAATAAATAATAATAAACAATAATATCAATAATAATAATAAAAATATCAATAAAATATATAAATAAATGTAAAAAGAAATAGAACATGGCCATTGACATAATGACAGTGACGTGAAAAAATTGAAAAATTGTATGAAATAGTAGCCAAGTGGATACAACAAAATATATATTTCATTTTATCCATTGTATAAAGTATATATATATATATATGTATAATGAAATGACATCTATATGACTATTATTATTGTACCTCTGTCCGTATCCACCTGTCAACCGTGATCCTACTGACACTGCAACAGGTATAAAGGACGAGTAACGATTTTCTAGCTTTTATTCACCAATGCTAGTGTCTACCTCATTTTATCACACAATTCTCGCTCAGTATCTCTGAAATATTGTACACTGCAGTGCATCATAACATTACAATGTACGGAGATAATAATAATAATAATAATAATAATAATAATAATAATAAAATGATGGTGGATGTGCAACAGCGAGATAATCGAGTCAAAATGATTTTCATTACATTACACCAAGTTCTTTTATATTTTACAGATGGAATAAAAATGAAGCGAGAGAAAGAGAGAGAGAGGGAGAGAGGGAGGGAAGGAGGGAGAAAGTAAGTGACGGAAATGCCCGCAAGCTGTCACGTCTCATAAATTTGACGAGGCGTTGGTGCTTTCTCTCTCTCTCTGTTTCCTCTTAAATTTTAACCATTTGACACCATCAAATCGCTTGAACTTTTATATATACGAGACTGATTCAATCTTAAAAGATATGTAGATGAGAGGACGACACACAGAAAAAAAAAAAAGAGAGAAAGAGAGAATAAAGAGAAAAAAAAAAAAAAAAAAAACGTGATATAGTGAATGAGTGAGATTATTTATTTGGAAATTTGAGAGTTTGGAAAAAAATTACTTTTTATTATAATCTGATACACATTTTAATCCAATATATATATATTTTTTTCTTTTTATTTTATTTAAAAATAAATATATAAACAAAAAAAAAAAAAAAAAAAACACCCAATAAACTCTTTATTGTTGATATATCTTCGATTGGTATAAAAATTACATAAATAAAATTACGATTGTACGATAATATTCATAAAATTAAATTGTACTCAAGGCAAACCACACAATCAATGTGTCATACTCTGTTACAATCATTGAAAATAAGATTCACGTATATAAAAGAGTTTCACGGGTGGTCACCGCTTCACATGTACACATACATAATTTATTGTGGCATTGAAAAAAAAAAAATATATATATATATATACACAAATACACAAATCCACACACACACACACACACACACACAAATATATATAAATTTTCATATTAATATATTGGGAGTTTTTCTTCTTCTTTCATTTATTTTTTTTTTTTTTTTTGCGGGGTTCATTTGCCAAAAAGAGATTAGCCCTTTTTTCCCAATGGAATTAAAACGCCCCCCTCTCTCTCGGTTCACCCTCATTGCCATTTACCCTATTCATATTCTACACACGCGTATAGATATTATGACATGCATCAGTACCATAAATATATATATTTCCTAACTCTATAGTATAGCTGACGAAGGATACAAGACTGATGAGAGTACGTTTTAATATAAGTACATATAAAAGTGTAGTTATATATATATATATATACATATAAGGGCTGTCTTGTCCTTAGGGGCTTCAATAACCCTGGGGAATTCCAAGCGTGTCGCTCCCCAAACTCAGTTAATCACCGGCAAACGACTCGTTTATTGCTATGAATGTGCACAGTGGTACACCGGGTGGGTGAGTGCCAGTCAAAAGAGTAGAGAAGAGACCGAGAAAAAAAAAAGAAAGAAGAGAAAGAAAAAGAAAGAATGATAATAATAAACCCTCTTGCGTGCTAATAGAATCGACAGATTTTTATCTAGGCCATTCCCCTGTGGTGATGTAAAAATTCGATGATAGTATTTCATTTAATTTTCTGATATAAATAAATTGACAAATTATTTATTATCTTTTATTTATTTTTTTTTTTTTATATACAAGTATAAATAAAATTATGATACGTACGATTTAATATATATAATATGTAATAAATTTATTGGATAAAATATATTTATATAAATTGATATAAAAATTTTTATTTGTAATTTTTCAATGTATAAAATTAAAATAATAATAATAGTAACAGTAATAATAAATGATTATAAATAAATAGATGAAAAAAAAAAAAAAAAAAAAAGTTGAATGAAAATTTTGATTTGTAACAAGTGCAATCTAATGAGAAATTAAATCCCTAAATGCACATCTGTGTATAAATATTGGAATCAAAAGAAATGAAAAAAAAAAAAAATATGTAGAAGAAGAAGAAGACGAAAAAAGCAGATAGAAATAAATTTCTAGTTGCCCTACACGTCCGGTTCTCACGACGAGGCAAAAGGTGTTGTCGTCGGACAATGACTTTAAAAAAGGGAGAAAGACGCATATAAATATATATATATATATATATATATATGGGTTATATAGGCTTCCAACCGCACAATTTATTAGACGAGAAGGTGCAGCAACATTGAGACGAGGGATGAATGGGTACTGAATGACCGCGTATGGATAAATTGTGTCCCAAATAAATAATAACGTGTATATATATATATATATATATAAATATATGCGCGAGATGAACCAAAAAATTCAACCGAATTAATTTATATTTCCTGTTGGGCCCTGCACTACCATCTCAATAACATCCATAATGGAACATTGAAAATACAAAAATAAATAAATCCATAAATGAATATAAAAAATATATATGTATATAAAAAGGGAGAAATATTTTTAAATCACGATGTACCATTCAATATTACCATTTTGTATATTCCTACGTGTATACATTTTTTTTACACCTGAATAAAAAAAAAAAAAAAAAAAAAAAAAAAAACTTATACACTGTCAAAATATATAGGAGAATATGAGATGAATCATCAAACTATATCTTTTTTGTTTGATATATATATATATATATATATATATATTTTTTAATATATAAATAAAATTAATTTTACTTTTACATCAACAGTAAACAATAAATATATAAATTAAAAATTTATTATATAATTTATATCAATATACAACAGATGGACAGAATTTAAATGCAAATCATTTGTGCCTCATCGACATTTAAAGAGAGAAATAAGAGTAGGATAAAATAAATAAAAAATAATAATAACAATAAATAATAAATAAAAGTTAAAATAAGTTTGTTAAAGTGAGAGAAAGAGAGGGGGGGAGGTACAAAACATAAGAGTGGGAGTGAAACAATACATAATAATAATAATAATAATAATAATAATAATAATAATAATAATAAAAGGGCAAGGCAGAAAGAGAAAAATCTCGTAGCGATTACGAGTGAGCGCCTCCATTCAATCCACTTCTTTTCATATACACCGCTCTTATTCGACCACTTTTTATATACATATATAACTAAACATATAAACCACCATTTTGCATCTATATACCTTCGGTAGGATACACGTATACATGTGTATTTGGATGTGCACGTGTGTGTGAGTGTAAGAGTTCTTGACGTGAAATTTCACTGCCAGATCGTGCCGCCCATGTAAATCCATCCGTCTACATCTCTCACGCACGGCCAAACATCAAGTGAAAGAGTCTACTACTCTATATATATATATTTAAGTATGAGTATTATGTACGAGTGTGCGCAATTCTCGATTAACTGTGGAATTGACGAATAAAGTGGGGCTTGGAGATATTTAGAGTGAAGTGAGGGAGAATGAGAGAATGAGAATTGAATGAGTATAGTAAAGTTGTGTTTACGTGTCGATGTGAGATTAAAATATATAATTCAGTGATTTCTTTTCTTTCTTTTTTTTTTTTTTTTTTTCTGCTTTATATAATTAAATATATAGACGATGAGAAAAAATAAAAAATTTTCACAATCATTAAAAAAAAAAATTTTTATCAATTGTTTATTCATTTTATTTTATTAAATTTTTTTTTTTTTTTGCAATTGTATTTTATTGTATTTAAAAAAAAAAAAAACAAAAATAATTAATTTATCAATTAATTTAATTATAACAATTTTATATCAATGTATATAACATATATTTTCGTTGCTATGCAGATTTACAATGAAATAATTAACGCAAACTCACCGCAAAATACTTGAGAGACACGAGCAAAAATTTTTATATTATAAAAACCGGTTTTCAACCCATCACACTCACGTGGTACACATCGCGTTCTACTATACGCAGTAGCTACTGTATATATTTTATTTTCTTTTTTGTGTGATTAATTTTTCAATGATTTTTCCTACCTATACAAATACTCGCATCACCATCAACACAACTGATACAATATAAATATTAACAATCTACTAAATTGTAAATCACCACATCCTCTATCCAATCTCACAATTTTATTATTTATATATATATATTTTTTTTTTCCTCTCATTTTTTACCTTTCGAGATTCTCAACCAATTGATATTCATCATTTATCATTCATTACTACTTTCATTTCTTCCCTCTCTATTTCCTAATTTTTATTTTATTATTATTATTATTTTTTTTTTTTTCTCCACTCGCAATTATAAATTATCCATTTCATTTCATTCCAATTTTTATGGTACACAAACTCTCACACGAGTCCCATCGACATTGCAAAATAGTACGAAAATTAAAAAAAATATATCTATATAATAATAATAATAATAAATGAATAAATAAATAAAAATATAATAGTTATATTATTAATAATAATAATGAAATATTGTAAAATTCAGTGATTGAACGCGACATCGAAAAATAGAACTGAAAGAGATTACAAACATTTTTGCGGCTCCTTAGTGGGAAACGATGTAAATACTCCATCTCTTTCTCTATATAGATGCCAATATACTTGAGAAGCTGTTCTATTGGTCGGTGGTACGACACACAGAGAGACATACATACATACATAATGCAGAGTATAGAATATACAGCGAGAGATTCGAATCTCGAGTATCGGGCGCGGCGGTAGACCCTTGACGGTCGACGCCTGCGGTGCGAGGAGACTACTTAGACCCTTCAAAAATCACTCCTCCGTATATTCTTACTGTATATATATGTATGTATGTATGTATGTATGTATGTACTCTAATGTTTGGTTGCCCCTACTGTCACTCGTCGTGTCTTACCGCGTTCGAATTGCTTCTCTTTCTCATTTTACTTCTTTCCCTCTTTATTTAGTCGTTTTTAGTCTTCTTTCCCTTCCTCTTGTTACCCCATACAGTGTATATATATATATATATATATACCTTTTTTGTACTTTACTCCTCTCACTTTTATATATATATATTTAACGCTTCAGTGAATGTTTTCACGCGATGCACTTTTACCCATCCCATATTTGAAATAGTTTCAACCGCGAACTTTTTGGCCTCAGCAACACATTTTTCTGCCGACAATCTGTATGTGTTTACTTTTTTTCTTTTTTTTTTCTTTTAATAATCTCTATAGAAAAAAAAAGGGAGAAAAAAAGAAGAAGAAAAAAAAAAAACGATGGAAATATGAATGGAGTGAATTTTAAAAAGAAGAAAATAGAATTTTTCTATTTACATAATTATTCAAATGACAATTGAATGAGTTATTGGATAAAATGAGAAAAAAAAAAAAAAAAAAAAAAAAAAAACTTTACAATGTTCATGACGTTTAGAAATATTCTAGTGTTGCAATAAATTGAATGAAATGATTTTGATTTTTTTTTTTTTTTTTTTTTTTTTTTTTTCGTATGAACACGTTTCATTGTGGTTTTAAAAGTAAAAAAAATTTGTGGTGTTTCACGCCCGGATTGGCATGAGATAATTGTGCGATGATGAGAATGGGCCTTTGGGGAGAGAAGATTTACACGGTTTATCAAGTTCAAAATATAAATATAATTTTTTTAGTGATATATATATATGATTTTTCCAAGTACAATCTGCATAAAATTATATATATGTATACTACAGTGGAGTAATGCACATGGAAAATGCTTTTAGTATTTACCCAAGTGAATTCACGGGCTGATGGGCCGTGGTCGCTTTGCATTAACCAACGAGCGTCTAAATGACGTTTAAAAAATACAAAAATAATTTTTACATTTTCTGCTAAATCTTTAACAATTAATTTTTTTTTTTTTTTTTTTTTTTTTAATAAATATTCATTGTATTGGAAGATATAAAAGAAAAAAAAAAAAAAAAAAATTTAAGTAATAAATAAAAATTGTGAAAACTTTCGGTATAGAGAATTTCTCATGGTCATTAGGCAATTTGCAACGTGACAAAAAATCTACTCATTCACTCTGATTCAACAAAAACACAGTATATATACGTGTACACACATAAACACACACACACTCTTACACTCACATCGCAAACGTGAATAAATGCCGGTGGCACAATCGTTAATTAAGGGAGTGAGGACTCCTGAACTCCGGGGGTCGAAAAACTGCGCTCATAAATTTAATTTCATGACACATCTGAGCAAAAAAACGCGCGAATGATATTCATATACATATACACATATATACATATATAAATATATCTTTATCTAGACATATATATATACAGAAATACATTAAAAAAAAATCCTATTAAAAAAATAAAAATAAATAAAATTTATTAAATCCTATAACTAAATTAATTTAATTGCCGTCAATTGTATTATTATTATTTTTTATTATTATCACAATTATCAGCATTTTTTTTTTCTATTTCTTTTATTAATATTCAAATTTTATCTATATATATATATATATATTTTTTTTTGATTTTGAATAAAAAGTTGATGTAAATCGAACGCAAAGAGACAATTTCTCTATGTAATATTATGAACATACGAATCAATATCATTTCAATATTTATTATTTAATTTTTCAATGTACGTGAACATATGAAAAAAAAAAAAAAAAAAAAAAAAAAAAAAAAAAAAAATCTACGTACAAGTTCCTTGTTATCTGAATGAATTGAAGAAAATGCCCAAGGCGCAAGTATATCACGTGTATAAATGCAATAATAAATTTTTATTAGTTTTATATTTAATATATATATAGTGATATCGATGGTGATGTTGGAAGAGACACAGAAAAATATGACATATAGTCCAACTCTTGCGCAGTCAGTACAATCCACAATTCCACATTCACACTCGTACACACACACAAACACACACACACACAAACACACACACACACACATATATATATATATATATAATACAGATACAGAGTGGATGGCTCGAGGAGGTCGCCACGGTTGTCGCTATATATTTCTATCTCTGTCACACGCTATTTCTCTTTAGGGTCCGGTTAAAGTTCTCTCTGTGGCTGCCGCTCGACACAAGCACAGTAGCGGCAAATACCCATAAATATAAAATATGTCCCCGTTCTTTCACCCTTTCACACTAACACCCCACCAACATCGTTCCATATACTCTTCCTATACTACTACTACTACTACTACTACTACTACTACTACTACTACATACACATGTATATACATCTATACGTTTCTTTTTCTTGTTCAATCATGGATTTATACGGCACACACAAATATACACTCACACAAATTTGAAGAAAAAAAAATAATAATAATAATAAATAAATAAATAATAAAAAATAAAAAAATAAATTTAAAAAAAAAATTTTTTTTATTTTTTTTTTTATTCACGTATATATCGAGTTGAGATGAGAATAAATAAATATATGTATATAGATAACCC
Organism: Dinocampus coccinellae; assembly: GCA_963920625.1. NCBI lineage: Eukaryota > Metazoa > Arthropoda > Insecta > Hymenoptera > Braconidae > Dinocampus > Dinocampus coccinellae. The sequence continues at coordinate 1,603,924 of OY987188.1, read as the reverse complement.
GAATTATAAGATTTTAAATGTGTCTTGGTTTTGAATCTCAACACCTTTGTGTATTTGTATGTATGTGTGTGTATGTGTATGTGTACGACATTCCTCACTGCCTTTCCTTCGTTTCTTCTGACTCTTTTGTCCCCGTCCTGCCTCCCTCCCCCTCCCATCGGTCACTCCCTCTTCATTTTGTATCGTTTTATCCACCCCATTGAGTCTTCTCTCGTCATTTTACATACGTATTCTATAATTTTATTTATTTCTATTATTTTTTTATTTTTTTATTATTTTTTTATTATTTTTTTATTCTATTTTCCACATCTTTAACTTTTTTTTTTTTTTTTTTATATATATAAACTTTTACTAATTGGCAATTATAAAAATAAAAATTATAAAGAAAATATAAAGTATTTATTTCATTATTTTTTAAGGATTATGTTGTTAATTATTTTCCGGTGGCTCGTTAATGTATCGTAAAGTTAATTATCAACCTGATATTCAGTTATTATATTCAATCTCCCCTCCCTTCTTCCATCTCTTCCCACCCCACATCCAAGATAATTACGCCCTACTACTGATAAATACTCAAGAGTTGGATTTATTATTGTCATTCGTATAATAAGAATTGGGTGTTGTACTTATTGGCATTTACAATTGACACACAGTCGTGATAACACGTCTCACAATTATCATCTATCCAATACAATTAATATTCTCAACAATATATAAATTATTTCAATAATTATTAATACTAAAATAAATTATTATACAGATAAAAAATATATGTGTATATAAATAATTTTTTTTTTTTTTTTTCATCTCATTTTTTTTTTTTTTTTCAAATTTCATTATAACATTTCTAAAACTATTTAAGATGAGGTGTCACTATCGTGTTAGAACATCGCGGTAATATAATTTGAATGCGTGATGGGATAACGTGTCGCTCATAACAAGAATCTATAGTTAAAATTATTTAATAGTATGTATACATACATACATACATACATATATATGTATGTATATATATAAAAGATTGAGATAGAGATGGAGAAAGAGAGAAAAGATTATATATATATATATATAGGTAGTGGCATAGTGTGATGACCGCGAGTTAAATATGTCTGTGGGCCATATAAAAAGACAAAACTATAAAATGAAACATTAACAACATCAATAACACTATATACTCACTTACACATATATATATATATATATACATATGTATTTAAATCGTATATACATACATATAAAAAAATATACTTCACAATTAGATATAAAAAATTCAGCGTAATTTTTTGATTTGATAAAATGTGGAATTTTTTTTTTTTTTTTTTCCTCAATTTTCACCAATGATACATTTAATTAATTACATCATTTATTATTTCAGGTTTGATATACGTGGAGAAAATAAGAGAACAAATTAACAGAAAAAAAAAAAAAAAAAAAAAAATGAAAGAAAAACAAAAAATTGTACTGTTATTTTTATCTTAATTGAGACAGAGTGGAATAATGTAAATAAAAAAATATAAAAAATTCAAAAATATACAGTGAATTGTACAGTGTAAAGTGAAGTATAAGATGTGCATTTGAAAAATAGTATATGTATATGTATATGTACATGTATATGTATATGTATAATGAAGGCACGCGCTTCCATAGTATACACACAGTTAAAATCGCGATGGGCACGAGCGATAATGTCTAACAGATAGGTTATGTACGATATATATCTTTTCAAATGAATAATCCGTGCATGAATCGAGTGAGCATTTAAAAATAAAGAGAAAGAGAAATAGCACAAGACACGTATATACAGTTGACTCAATACAACACAACGACACAACGACACAACGACACAACGGCGATGAACGAAAGTATATACAATATATCTACATACAGATGAACAACGTAGGAAACCCGTTCTCATTATTATATTCACATTTATATATACATTCAAGCGACGTTGGCAACGGCAGACGCGCTATATCAGTATTTATATATATAAATGAAATGTGAAAGAGAGTAACAGTGAGAGTGTGAGAGAACAGCAAACTAAAATGAAATAAATGAAAAAAAAAAAATATATATATATATATTGAGAAGAAATGGAGAGAATATATATATATAAATGGTTACACATAAAAGAGAAGGATAAAAAAGAAAAAAAAAAAAAAAACGTGTGGTATAGATATCACCGGTATAAAAATCTCTATAAAAAGTTAAAAAGTGCCGCCGCACCATCAGAAGGAATATGAGCAAAGGTAAGGTAGTAGAAAACATGACAATAATGGATAAAATATTCCGAGACCCTACGGTAGGAGATGTATATATATATATATCTTTTTTTTTTTCTCTATTTTATTTCATTTAATATTTTTTATTTATTGTTTTTTTTTTTTTTTTTTTAATTTATTATAATATTTCCCTGTTTTTTGTTTGCGTCAACTGCGTAGTCACACTTGCATTTCTTAATGTAAAAAAAAAAAAAAAAAAAAAAAAAACGATATATATAGTATTTATAAATAAAAAATGAAAAAATAATTTTATATTTATATTAAAATGATTTTTAATTCTCCAATTGACTTGGATGTCTGTTGAAGCGACACGTTCAAATACACAAAGTTTCAACAAATTTCGACAGGATATATATATACCTGGATTCGCTATTTCATCGTGATATTCCACCCGAAATCCCGCCTACTTCATCGCTGCCACAGCATTTGCGCGCTTATACACACGTATCAAACAGACAAACACAAATCAGAAAAATAAAAATAAAAAAAATTTAACCGCCACGATGAGAGTGAGTATGCGGATGTTAGAGAAGATAATTCCAATATTCATAATATATAACACACATATATTATTCACCAAACACTCATATATGTGTCACTTTATTATTTATTTATTTGTTTCGACGGTAGAGAGAAAAAAAAAAAAAAAAAAACAAAAAAAGGGGGAGAGAAAAATATTCACATCCACATCGTTTGATCACATGCCGGCTCCCGAAGAATGTGTGTCTTTCTCAATTATTGTCCAGGTGCGTGTCTACGCGCGCGCGAGATTCCAACAAAAAAAAAAAAAAAAAAAAAAAAAAGAATTGGAAAGAAAATAAATAAATAAAAGAAAATAAAGATCCTGATGAATATTTTCCTTAAAAGAATTATACAAGTAAATATATTCATACACACACAAACAATACAGCAATACAGATTTTTATATATGTGTATATATATATATATATATATATCTACAGCGTGTTCAACTTGTCTAGTATTATTTCACTGCGCTGGCACCTTTTCGCCAACATCGCAGCTACCACTGGACCCCCGGCGAGTTTCTCGAAAACTGCTAATTGGGTAGGTAAAACCGCAAATGCCTCTATATATATATACATAATATCCCTCACAAACTATAAACGACACGGATTCTTTTGCTTCTTCAGTTCAAAAATCTTTTATGTATTATATATGTACATATATTGTTACAGATGCATTTGTTATACATGTATAATGTTTGGCGGCATCATAATGTATTTGTATATATATATATTGGTTTGCTGTGTTAGTGGTGGACTTTCTTAAGTCGGTCGTTCGGTCGATGGTTAAAACGGAAAAATATCCTTTTTGAAGACGGATGTTTTCCAACATGACAAAGAAAACTGATTATTACCCAAAGCAGGGGGGTCTTTACTTAACTGTTGTTGTAGTGACGAGTGCATGACGATGAGGGTCAAACTTTTTTTTTTTTTTCCTCTCTTCCTCTCTCGCCATATACATATATATAAAAGTATTTTTCTGTGACAGTCGTCGTACGACCAAACTATGAAAATGAAAGGAGAGATAAAAAAAAAAAAAAAAAAAGGATCTCGAGAGTTATTTTTCTTCTGTTTATTATATTTATTCTATTTTCTTTTTACTCTTTGAATATATTTCCTATGCGATTTACATGTGCTTTCAGATATATTTGAGTGTTATACTATTGACGACTTGTCAACTGTTCATCAAAGTATTGAAAATAAAAAGAGAAGGAAAAAAAAATTATAAAAAAAAAAAAATAATAATAATAATAATAATATTATAATTATCTATTTAAATAATATTTATCATTTTATTTATTTATTTATTTTTTTTTTTTTTTTGAAAATTGTGGTTATTGAAAAAAAGAAAAATTTTTATAAATATTATATACAAATTATTTCAACTGTATTTTTCAATATATTTTTCAATAATAACAATTGTATATATAAAAATAATATATTTGATATATTATATTTGTAACGTCATCAATATTATTCACGTATAAAATATTAATAAGCATCAGCAAATTATATATACATAATGTGTATGTTTGCACGCAAAACATATACAGAAACTTGCGCGCACTAGATCGTAAATCATCGATAGCACAAAACGGGCCAGGTCCTAATTTATAGGAGTATTGTGTACAAATACATTGCCGCTACGCATTCTCCACACCACAATCACACAAACAAAACTTATTTTTTATTTCTATGAAGAATGACATTACAAATTCGTATACTATGATTTATTTCAATAAACTCATGTGTATACAATCCAAATTTTATCATTTGTTCAATATTATTTTACCACAAGAATTTAAAAAAAAAATTAAAAAAAAACAAAAAAACGACGCAATAATAATGAGAAGAAAAAAAAAAAAAATACAGTATGAACAATTTTTTTATTAATTTAAAACTATTAAATCTATATAAACTGATATATATATATATTTATTTATATATTTGATCAATTTAAATTGTAAACCCAATAACGCCCCGTTGGCGGTCAGGTATTTACTCCGGTCTTGACCCCGTCGCCTGCATATATAACATTCACGCGTTCTCTCAGAGTGACGTCTTCATGTCTGGCACTGCGGGGCATTCCTCGATCTCAATAATATACATATACATATACAAATACACACGCACGCGCATACACACATGTATAATATATCTCTGTGTCCATATACATACGTGTATACCCACGTCTATTTTTTTTTTTTTTTTTTTTTTCTATATATATAAACCCCTCCCGTACCCTTCAACACTACCCCTCTCATCTTTTTCATTTCATTTACAACTGTCTATCCAGTGTCCTCCGTCGACGGCCAAAACAAAAAAAAAAAAACAAAAAAAATCGAAAAAAAAACCTTTACACTCTACTATTCAATTTTTTTAGCCATTCGCATTTTTTTTTTTTGTTTCTTTTTTTATTTATTTATTCATTTTAGTTTTTCATATATAATATCCATATAAAAATACAATGAAATAGTATTTTCATTTTAAATAATAATTGTGACTTGTACTATATATATATATATATATATATATTTTTTTTTTGTTTAGTTGTTGAAATATTTGATGATGAATTTTTTTTATTGGATGACACGTATGAGTTTTTTCAAGTATATTGTGTGTTAATGTGTGGGTGTTTGGAAAATCCTTTTTATGTATGAGGCAATAAGTAGAAAAAAAATATATATATATATATATGGATAATAATAATAATAATAATAATAATAATAAAATACTGTAGGGCGATTAGCAGCAATGACGTAGCATCCATATAGGAGAAAGCAATGCGCGTGCAACGGGACAGATCCCGCGATAAAAAGATCATAAAATGAATAAGGGAGAATAGAACGCAAGATCGAGGGGGCAGAATGAAAAATCTATATGTCTATTCTATATATATACATATATATATATAGATGTGTTTGTAGGTATGAATACAAACTCTCAACATCCGCCTCTTTCTCATCATCAAGAGAGATTGCTATATGTGATATGTGTTAATTTAACGATTATTAAAATATAATAATGAATGGTATATATTGGCAAATGTTAATATTATGAAAAATTTATTTATCAATTTTTATTTTTTTTTATTTTTCGTTGCTATTTCAATTGCAAAGAATTTTCTTAAACGATTACGTTTTACGAGTATTCTAAACGTAAATTATTCATGTATTATTATTTTTTATATCGTGTCTTGTTTGTCAATTGATAACCTATAAACCGTATGGTTTAAAAGTTTATAGCACACAAAAAAAAAAAAAAAAAAACAAAAACAAAAAATAAAACAAATAATGTGTATATGTAGGTATGAATGTAAATTCATGATTTATATAAATTCTAAATTATGCAGAATTTTAATGAAAATAATCTTGACTTTGAGTTTTAGTTTTGATGTTGTGTGAAATTATAATAATTCACTGATGGGTTTATAGTATTTTCAATTTTCTTCAGTTTAATGCCTTGAAAATTTTTGTATGTTTACATTTTTTTTTTTTTTTGTTTATGTGTATATTATTTATGAATAGATGTAGTGATAAATTGTATAGACAATTTAATCGGATACTCTAGATAATGATAATGTAATTTTAATTTAGAGAATAAGAATTATGGAATAAATTTGTGAATTATCAAAAAGTATTCATTGCAAAAATTATATTGTTCAATGATACATTCAATATTAATATTTAAAATAAATTAATAATATATGTATGAGTAATGACTAACCTCACTTTCGTGAAAATTATCCTCGCCAATCAATTTCACTCTTGTGTTATCTAATAACGACAGCAAAAAATTTTTCCAACTTCTTCAAACATGTTTTTGTCCTTTTACACAATTATATTTCAACAATTCCATCAAATACAACGTTCATATAAAGAAAAATAAAGAATAAAAACAAAAGGATATCATACTATATTTCAACGTTACGGTTGTCGCTAATTTTTCTAACCTCCCACAGATTAAATGTATCTCATATTCTCGGATTTTTCGTTTAAAATTCTCGATTAAATTATCGCTTTATAATCACTCACGAAAATTATACACACACATTTACAAATGTCTATATACAATTTCTAATAATGTTCATCAGTCAATTATATATACACGTATACATTTATATTAATATATATATAAACACATTCACATATATAATTCCTTTGTTTTTCGGATCGTTTATCTCACGTCAAAATAAAGACGCGGGTAATGTGAAAAGAAAAATCCCATATATTAAATATGAAATACATACCCATTTACTTTCAATTACTAAGTATACAGTATTTTCTTATCTCTTTGTGTTCATCTCTCAATACATGTCTAATGTATTTATATATTTATATAAATATATGTATATAAATATTATTGATATCGTACCGGAACTTTATTTTATCTTCTGCATTCAAACCAATTTATATAATTTTTCCTCTCACCGTCGCATTTGTATTTGTACCGAACAAATAACAATTACAATTAACACGATTTATTATTCATATATTTAAATATATACGTATATATACTCATTTGTCCGTTTTTGCACGTTGAATTGCACTGAATGGCAATAAAACACAAATTGAAAATTACAAAATGTGTAATAACGTATACTCCGACGGCGTTATATATCATATGGTATATATATATATACCTATTTATATATAGATATATATGTATATACTATGTATATATATATATATATATATATATATTTCTTGTGTTGTGTGAGCAAGCCCGAAACCCCGTGAAACTCGCCGTGTCGCGATCGCGAACGAATCTCGGCTGGTGGCTTTCTCTCTCACGTCAATTTGAGTTTCCTGGTACCGCCGTTATGCGCGCTACCACCGCGCGCAAACGAAAATGGTGGAAGTGGGGTGGGAAGAGAGGGAGAAAAGATTATATATTCCGCGTGCACGATCCGTGTGTGTGTTCCTCTCCCCACTATTATCGCTGTTGAGAAGAAAAAAATTTAACCAACCGGATGATAGTGCCGCGCGCGCGCGATATACACAATGGTGGGGAGAAACATTGAATACGTTATACGAGAGTGGAGAGGGGAAAAAACACGCGCACACATCTCACACATACACACAAATACACGCGGGATATTACGAACATCTGGACCATCGTCAGTGAGCAAACGCGACAAATGTGATAGAGTGAGAAAACGTGAGGGAGAATGTTAAAAAAAAAATAAGGATAGAATTATGAAGTAGTGAGAGTGCGAATAAGATAGGAATATGCGTCGCGAGAGAAATGAAAAAAAAAAAATAAATAAATAAAAATAATAATTTTTGAAGAATAAATGTATTGGAGTGGGGATAAAATGCGTTAAAGTCGCGCTGAGTATCCGCATATGCCGTGGCGCAGCCTCCTCGTATGGACCAAAATGGCCACCAAGCCGGAAGCTGATTGGATAACCGGAAATGGGTGGGAGGCGTGGTCGACGCCCTCCAACTCCAACTCACTTCATGTATATATACATATACACACGGTTTATTCGCAAATTACCCGTGGCACGGTGGATACAATCAAAGGGGATGGCATTCGCAAGAGTAAGTTTTGCCAAACGGCCCTATTGAAGTGGTGGGGGAGGGGGGGGGGGTGTATATATATATATATATGTATGAATGTGTCGATTTATATATGTAAAAATGTTAACAAAAAATATATAATAATAATAATAATAATAAGAGAAAAAAAAAATCAGACGACAAGGAGATTGAGTGCGTTGTGAAGCCGCGAGAGGGAACTATTATATGAATAGGGGCGCTTTTTTATTGGCTCCTTTTTTCTCTCTCGCTCTTCTTTCATCGCTTATGTACATTCATATATATATAGATAGAGATTGGTACTAATGTATATACCATTTCGTAAGGGACATTGCAATCCTGGACACGTTACATTGAAGTATAGAATACATGTCGACATATGTGACGAATATATATACAGGGAGAATATTGAGAATTTTCTCGGATTTTGTTGTATATAAATCACATATATATATGTAAAATTGTTTTGAAATATTTTTTATTATCTAATTATATGATATTAATTAATATTTCTGATATTCCTATGTATATTATAAATACATTAGTATTGTAGTAATTTAAGTGATATATTGTCGTGAAAAAAAAAAAAAAAAAAAAAACAAAAAAAATGTCAACTAATATTAAAAAAATTTCACGCAGATTTTATTATTTTATTTTTATTTTTACACTGTACATGTTTATAAATATGTCACATTTGACATTGTTATTTTTTTATATTTATAAACTTTATGTAGATATAACGTGTAGTTTACAATGAATATAAATAAACTCAACAGTCGTCATGATACAAAACTATATATGGATATATACATAAATATATACTTATATAGGAGGGTTGACCAACCAGTTCAATATGTGTTGCTTTTGTTATATTACAACTTGCCTCCTTCAACATCCGCCATTCTGTGGATACCCATCACAGACTCGTGTGTTTTCATATGTTTCTGTGAACTGTCACCAACTACGGAGAAATAACCAAAACGACATTATATAGGTATATATGAATAGTCTGTGAGTAGTTTTGCTTCACGCTCTTGTAATCTCTTTTCTCTTTCTACATTGAAACGACACATATACTGCTGTATACAGTGGATGAGACAGAGAAAGAGTAAAACTCTTGTTTGTTTGTATTAGTTGTAGTTATACATATATAACTATGGGTGGGCAATCATGGATTTTGCTATTTTCTCCTCATTCTTTACGTGTCATCTCTTGTATCATATATTTACATATTTATTTCTCATTTTAAGAATAAATTGTCATCATAAATCATATATATATATATATAATTATTTATATATGCAGAGATATTTTTACAAAAAAAATAAATAAAAAAATAAAAAATTTAAGAAGAAGGAAATAAAAGAAAAATTAACATTTGTAGAGTGTACAATCGAATTATAAAATTATTGATATTATATTTTATATTTATTTATTTATTTATTTATTATTTTACATTAATACGTAATTAAAATTATAAAATTAATTTATTTATAATCTCAATATAATATGTGTATATTATTATCGACAGGTTTTTTGATTTGTCACAATTATTTATCACAATTTTATAAATTCAATCCGTTCAATTTATTGCAAATGAAACATCTGGTGAAAAATATGCTCGCGTGTCCATCATTATCGTTGTCATTATCTTCATCACAATATGTAGAATGCAAAGGCCAAAGTGAGAGGGGAGAAAAAAAAAAAAAAGAAAAAAAAAATTGTCGTCGTGCGCCAGATCCGTTTGTCATCACAATGTGGGTGCCTTTTACCCCCGGATCCATACGAGAGACAACGTTAGCAGTTATAATCCGACGGTCGAATGTTTGACAGAATAATTTTCACGTTAGCGGGGTGCATTATACGCTTTTATGCGCCCATGGGGCTTGTCGGCATTGTCGCCAATAAGCCGTATCCCACACCGTGCCATTGTCAAATTTGTAGGTACGACCTGGGTCCATGACGAGCTAGAGTTTGACACTAGAGTTACTGAGGAATGAAAAAAAAAAAAAAAAAAAAAAAAAAAGCAAGAGAGGAAAAAATAATGAAAGGGGATGACATCAGGGTTCTCAAGCAAACACACAACAATTTCATTCTCTTCTTGTCTTTTCTCTTTTTTTTTTTCATGTTTTCTTCAAATTTATGCAGACATTCTTGTTGTTATTGTTGTTGTTGTTGTTATTATTATTATTATTATTATTATTGTACAATTGATTATTGTCGTTACATTTTTTTTTTCTTCTTCTTCATATTCTTTTTTGATAAACGTACAAATATATATTTCATTAAATTCCCAAATATAATTATTTATTATTACCACTCATTTTTAATTCTTCATATTAATTCGTGTACTTCATTTTTTACAATTTTTTCTTTTAATACAATAGCTTTTTGTTGCCTTGTCAATCAATTATGAAAACAATTACTGGCTAATCAATTATATATGAAAAGATTTGATTGTACAAAATTCAATCACATTATATATATATAAATACATAGAATATTTTTTTATTGGTATTTATATGTATATTTCAGTTGTCGACATTACTGACTTGCCTCTAGCGACAGCTATTATATTCCATTGGATGTTCTTATAAAAGAAAAAAAATCCAGCATCATATACCGATCTCGTTTTCTTGAACACCATAATATATATAAGAATGAATGAAACGCCCCTGGTTATAGAGAAGGGATCAGTGGTACACAGTTATATATATAAGTATATAATAGACACGTTTCCAAACATAGAAAAATTGCGATCTACATGAGATCCATACAATAGATCATTGTGTATACACATACTGACAGTTCTCTTCTTCAACATTGCATTCATCAAAATTCTGTGAATGATAAAATAAAAACAAATATAATAATAATAATAAATTAAATAAATTAAATAAATATATATATTTATATACAAACAAAAAATATTAAAATGCCAAAGAGAATGTGCATTTTATCTTAGATCTTTCCGTTTTTTTTTTATTTTTTCTTTTTCATATTTTTTTTTTATTTTTTTTCTTGAAACACCCGGTGATTGGTATCGCGTGACGTCAACCGCGAGACAACTTGGCTGTGTATGTGAGGATCATGGAGTGAAAAAAATAAAAAAAATAAAAAAAAAAAAAAACGAGAGAGTGAGAGATCCTTGGGTCCGTCACTCGACACCAAATCAGACAGAATCTGTCAAAAATGTGTCACACGTCGACTATACAATACATATAGGTACAGAGGGAAAGAGCCACTGGCCCAAGTTTTTCTTTTTTCTTTATTATTATTATTATTATTATATATATTTATATGTATATATATATATATTTTTTTTCCCTTTTTCTGTCATCTTCGTGGCTTGCACATATATATAAAAGATGTATACAAAGTGGAGTTGCTCGTAACACACTGTGAGTAATATACATATATGAGGTGGGCTCTGTTGCTATGTTATATTTGACACCCTTCGGCCCAATAAAATAAAATAGCCCGTGTGGAATGTGGTCGACATGGGGAATTTGTTTGTATGTATATGTGTATTTCTGAGTGGCATATCCTCACCCGACTCTTTCACGCCTTCTCGCGATTGGACACTTGCGATGATCCTGTCACTTTTCACGTGTATTTAATGGAAGGAAAAAAATAAAATAAAATAAAAATATAAGAAAAAAAATATTATATATATATATATGTGTGTGTGTATATACCTATGAATATGCATTCAAATAAGTCATTGAAAATAGGATAAAATAAATAATAATTGCATTAAGATATAGGATAAAAAATTTGCTATGAATAAAAAAAGGAAAAAAAAAAAAAGAAGAATAGATGAATAATATTGAATAAATAAAATTTTAATTGATGCAAGTAGTGTTGATTTTAGGAATGGCAATGAGATGCCAAAATTAGATAGATAATCTAGTCAATTTGACACCTTCATCGTATTCTAATGGACCTCTGGTGTTCTTCGTCTGATGGCTATTTACCAGCTGTCTATTATTTTTTTTATTTTTTTATTTTTTATTTTTAAAGAGTCGTGGACGTCAACATGTCAAGCCATATATAGTTGGTTAATTTACTTCCGGCTTTGCAGCCTGACAAATTGGACGTCATCAGGAAAAATATGATGATAAATATATAATAAAATAAAAAAGTATATAATAATAAATCGTGGATTATTATGTAGAATTCTATTGTTAAAATTAATCTATCATAAATTATTATTTATATTTTGGGACATATATATATATATATATTTTTTTTCTTTTTATTATTTATATGACAAAATTTAGACGATCTGTCTTCCTCCCTCTTTATATAATAGATTATGAAACCTCAAACGGAAATATAAACAAAACAAATACTGACTTACGTCTTGTCACGATGAAGAAACGGATCACGATAAGAAAGAGTTAGTACTTGAAGGAATACACGTTATGAACGCATAATCCGCTACAATCCGGTTCCCATTTTCCACGTTTTACTATTTGAACCTTTCACATATATTTAATATTTATTTTTTTATTCCGTTTATATTCTACATCAGATAGATCAAATATTTCCTTCGTATATTCCCTTTTAGGACTATGTTTTTTTTTTTTTCTTTCGTTGTCATTGGAGAAAAAAATCAATTAATTCTAACAATTTTTTGGTTTATTAATAATCATTGTGGATTATTATATATATTCTGTACAAAATTTTCAATTGTTATTAAATTCTATTATCACTCTCATTATCTTCATCATTAATTTGCATACTATATAATAAATATTCGGTAAGCTGCTGCATTTTTTTGTCTCTCTCGATATCAGTGCAATCACCAAATAATTTATCAAGAAAATTATTTTGCTCAGATGTCATGAATTCCGTTGGTTTCAAACTTTTTACGAGTAAACTTGGAAGACATACGTCGTAATACAAACAAATCTAGAGAAGATATAAACAATCAGGTATTTTAAAATTGTGCGTGAAATGAGAAAAATTTTAATCAAAAAATTATTGTTACCTTATTGGTAAACGTGGCGTAAACAAGACTCGGTGTTGACATTCCTGAGGTTAAACTGTAATTTCCTGTACAAAACGTTCGTACTGGCTCTTCAAATTGGAATCGAACACTACGTCGCTGCTGATCGAGAATATAAGTTTGTCCATCCCATGCACATACCACAATTTCATCAGACCCATCACCAGTCACGTCCAATCGAGAAAGTGCAAATATTTGATGATCCACTTGCATAGCCCTAATGAAAATTATTTCTATCTTTATTGTGAGTGATTGAAATAATAAAATTATTTCTATAATACTCTTTCACTTAATATATTTTAGAATATTTAAATTCATCTTTTTATGCACTGAAAAATAATAAATTAGCTCACTTGCTGTATGATTTATAGGTCTGTATTTTCCACGTACCATAATATTATTTCATCCTTGACTAGCATTATTGTTCCATCAAGAGTAGCAAGTGCATAAGGTTTACTTTGCATAGAATTTTTAATTGTTGTATCAGCTTCCTGTGATTTTATTTCTGTTTGTGTGACAAATTTTTTCTCCTTGAATTCTGCCTCAGGTTTTCTTACAAAATCTTCGTACGTAGGTAAAATAGATTTTTTTTTGTTACTGTTACTCACAGAGTCTCCTAATATAACGTTACCACCGATAAAATTTCCATCTACTTGATCAATCTCCGATGAATTTAGTTGATTATGAAGTTTTCCTGATTTTTGAGTCATTGGAATAAAATCATGTTTGCTCGCTTTATCACTTTCATCTAAATTTTTTTTACGTATATCAAATTCTACAGAACTTGATTCAACATTTTTCTTATCATCACTAAAATTTAATTTCACTTTATTGTCTTTAGAAACATATTTCGGTGGAGATTCATGAGTAATTGGGTATTCTACCGTTGTACTAGACTCCAAATTTCCAATTATTTCCGTTGAAATATTTGGATTGCGCATTCGTGATATACCAAGAGTTTGATAATCAACGCAGTTAGCTGCTACTTCACTTTTTTTATCTGAATCACCATCAGAATCACAATCATCTGGATTACACTTGATTCGCATGAAAGTTCCACCCGGTTGAGCTACTAGTAAAGTAGCAGTTCCATCGCTCATATGCTGTGTTAATGTACAAAAATATATATATATATAAGATCATCAATTTTACTTCAATAGTAAATTAATCTATACATAATGATAAAATTTATAATTTACCTGCAATGTTACAGTGCCAATTTGATTAGCGCATTCCCATTTATTTAAACCAACAAGTTTACCAGTACCAAGATCAGTGTTGCTTGACCATCTGTATGATCGTACAACACGATCTGTCAATCCGAGAACCATTTCATTTGCACCATCACAATCAACATCAGCGATAAGAATGACTTTTGTATTAGGTGGTATTCTTTGCAAATGTACGCACTCCATTTTACCTGACAAATGATCTGCTGTGTCATTTGATCGGGTAAATTGATCAAAATCATTTGCCCCTAAATCAATAATTCTAGTATATATATATATGTATTATAAGAATTTAATATAGAATTATTTGTAATTGAAAAAAAAAAAAAAAATTATCGAAAGATTGATTTCATTCGACAAATTACTCACCTGTCTTTTGATTTTCTGTACTATCTCTTATATTTGTTGTGGCACTTGTTGTTGGATTATTTGTACCAGGATTTACTGAACGTGGACTGTAAAAAATTCGAACCCAACCATCACCACAAATAACAACAAGAGCATTTCGTTCATAATTAAAAATATCACCAATAGCAACACACGTAATGAAACCCAAACCACTTGTTTTATACCATATTTCTGTCCCCTAAACAAATTAAATAAACAATTAATTTATTATTCACATTATTACTTTTGAATAATTATATATTTTAATATATAATTATTTACTTTAAAAATATACAATTCTCCTTCAGAAGTACCAACAATTAATTCATTGTCACCGTCATTATCGACATCACCTATAGCTATTCCATGTCTGAATATATCACCGGGTACGTCCCACTGTACTCTTTTCACAAAATTAACCGCCCTCATTATAATTATATTTATATTTTATGAATCCTATTTTATCCTTTATTTTTTCTGCCTATTTAGACACGTCTTTTTTATTTTTTGATATTCTCAATGGCACTCGATTTTCTGGTAGCAGAGGTTCAAAACATTGCCATCTGCTTGGTGGCCATATTATACAAGATGCTCTAGCTGTTATCAAACCAAGAGATACTGGCCCAAAAGTATTGGAATCAACTGAATGTCCTGTGTGATCACCTTCGACCCAACAATGACTAGCTGGAACCTGAAATAGTGACGGAAAAATATGAAATAAGTAATGAAAAAAAACTTAATTTAAAATTTAGAGAAAATAAAAATTAATTATTTTATATAATTACCCTTATAATTGGTAATTTATATCCAATTGTAATTAGTTCATCACCTTCTAATGCTATAACACGTTTAATTAATATTTGACTTGGATTTTTTGGTGATACAAGCGAAATAATATCACCGTGATTTAAACTATAATTACGTACTGACCAACGATTTAAAAATACATAATCAGTTTTTGTTGAATCTGGATTTAATGCAGGTTGCATTGAAATTCCTTCCACACGTGCAACATACCCTACTCTATCAATAAATGTTACTCCAATAGGAATTCCAATAAGAATGCTACGAATAATAGGTGATAGACCCATGTATGCAGTAGCTTTTTTTAATTTCATTTATATATTTCAAAAGTGCCGCCAAAATCATGTGAAGTATCCGGAAAATAAAAAAAAAAAAAAAAAAAAAAAAATTAATTAGTTAATAGACATGTTAAGAACAATATGTGCGATTATTTCATGATATTTTTTTTATTTATACATTATCCATTGGGCTCTCATAATTACTAGAAATTTACAAATAATTAATGATTAATAATGTACACACTTATTCAGTGACATTATTCAGAATAGACTAAAGAGGTTATGATCGTAATTTTTGAATTTAATTTATATTGAAAAATAGCGTAACACTATAACTATGATACAGTTTAAAATTGAATTTAGATAAAAAAAAAATTCTATGATTTAAAAAATAATTAGTTAATTACTTACAAATTTGTAATTAAATTTAAACTGAGTGGAATATTGTTTTTTAACTGCATACATAACAATGTAAAAAAATATTTTCACAGGAGATGGAGACTAGTGTGATGAAATAAAATATGGCGTCAATGTGAGAAAATAAAATTTGTATAAATTATCCCGCTTCAATTTAGATTGGTTGTGTACATTCGAATTAAGCCAATGAGAATCAAGTACAGATGAGAGATCAATTTATTTAGGTAGTTTGAATATAATTCGGACCATAATTTCATCAATTATGTGATGAAAAATATATGGATACAGAACAAATGATAATTTATTGATGAGTAAAAATTAAGATTTTGTTGTAATGCATTTGTAAAATGACAAAAATGATTCTTATATAATATAAAATTATATATTTACAAGTTATTAACATTATTTCACACTTTCATAATTCATTATAATTACAATATAAAAATCGTAAGTAATAATTATAAATAAATTATTCACACGTCCTTTTTCTATATGCTGACCACAATTGTTTTTTATACTGTAAAATAGCTGTTAATTTGTCAACTGCTTCTGTTATACCACGACCAACAACTGCTAAATCTGCTCCAGCATTGACAACTGATTCAGGTGTATTGTATTGTTGACCAAGATCATCAGATGCTTTTGCTAACTTTACACCTGGTGTTAATTGAATTAATGCAGGATCCGAAAATAAGTTCGATTGACATACATGACCAACTAATAAATCCGTGCTTTCTGATAATTTCAAAGATTCCTTGACATAATTTCCAGTTGTCAATGATCCCTCGGATGACATTTCAGTAATTACAAAAATTCCACGATCTTCTGAAATATTTTTTAAAGCATTTTTGAGACCACTGAATATTCCTGGTCCAGCAACTGGGTGTACAGTGATTAAATCAGCCCACTCTGCAATTTTATAAACACCATTTGAAAATTGATGAGATACAGTATTTCCAATATCTGCAAATTTCCTATCTTCCATTATAAAAAATCTATGCTCTGATGATATCTGTTTCAATTGTTTAATGAAATCTTGATTGAAATCGTCAATTATGTCGACGTGTATTTTTAAAACTGCTATATAAGGTCCAGCAAGTTGTGCTAGCTCTAGAATCAAATCAGTTTTTGTTAAATCAGCAGCTAAACAAAGCATGGTCTCTTTCATATCCATAATTTGAAGAAGTTTAGCGGCAATTGAATTTTTAGTTAATTTTGATCGTGATGTAAAGTCCATTTTCAATCTGTCATTTTTCGAATCTGTATCAACAAAATAAATTAATTATAATTTAATTATTATTATGATTTTTGTTGAATAAAAATATTTACCTTCATCTAAATTTTTGACAGGTGCTGCACATTTTGCTAGATAATCTTCCACATTTTTTACAACATCTGCAGTAATTTTTTTAGCTTCCAGGAGATATTTCATCAATTGGGTAAGTGTATACAAACTCTTCATTTTTATTCCGCTACTTTCAATATTTTTTCGACCTCCCTGCTCTCGATCCATAATCACGAGTGCTTCAGTAATTTTTAATCCTTCTTGTTTCAAATCCTTAACTACTTCTAAAATGCTACTGCCACTTGTAACTACATCCTCAATAATAATACAATTATCTCCAGCTTTAAATTTGCCTTCAATTAATTTTTTTGTACCATATGATTTAGCTTCTTTTCTTCTTATTACCATAGGAATGTTAGACTCTACTGAAATAAGACTTGCTATTGGAAGTGCAGTGTATGGAACACCACAAATTTGGTCGATCTTTTTTGAATCATCGTGTAATGTCCACAAAATCGATGATAGTCGACTCTGTAAAATAAAAATAAAAATAAAAATTCTAAATTCAATTTTTTATTGATAATAAGTTTATAGATATATATATAAATTATTTGAATTTTCATACAAATATTTGTGGATGAGATATAATAGTCCTCAAGTCAATATAAACTGGGGTTTCAAGACCAACTTTTGTTACAAATGTACCAAATTTTACTGCATCTATTTCAAAAAGTTGCACCGCCAGTTCTTTAAGTTTTTCTTCCATAATTTCAATAATTTTTTCTTCTTAATTGTTTCACTGTATTGGAACTTGTGCTATAAACACGTGATTTTGTTCTTTACTTCTCGAATTCGAGAATGAATTTAACTTGACCGCAATGATTGAGATAATTACTATGGCCACGAGGTAGGCATAAACGAACAGTAATGCAATAAGTATTTAAGAGACTATGTAAGGATAGAAAAATTTTTTTTTCAATATAATTAACCCTAGATGGCGAATGTATTTTCACCCTCTATGTCTGGAATTCAAAATAATTCTGCATGAATGATCGATATTGTCGCAAACTGCATCAAAATGATAATTAAATACAAAATTCAATTTTAAAGTAACTTAATTTTATTAATATAAAAAGACAGGGAAAATTAATAAATATATTTCTTTCTTTCAATTTGCAAAACTATTTATTCATTAATTCAACCACATATTTTTTTATATTTTGTTCAAGTGATAATTATAATTAGTTATCGTAATAATCACGTTAATATATTTGCAAAAAAAAAAAAGACAATATTCAATATTTGTTCAATATAATATACTGTTAAAGATTTATAAATAATTGAAATAAGTGAATATAAATTCTAAAACCCAAAATTATCTTTTGTCATTGTTCATTTTAAATACAATAATGACAATAATAAACAAGTTTTATTTTATTTATTTTTAAAAAATATAATTATATGTGTCAAAATCATTCAAGAATGCTAGCAGTCATTTTTAATCAGTAACATAAATTATACCCATCAATTTGTTTTCTGTTATTTTTATGTATACACTTATTTTCATGTCTAGATAATTTTTATAAAATAATTTCTGTAACTGTAAATAATTTCATTGTCATTCTACTCTGTCAATATTGTGATAAGTGATGATGTTCAATCGATTACAATGAAACATATATATATATATAATTGTATTCGATTGTATTTATGAATTATTTCCAAATTCTCTATTATCACACTACATCAAAAAAAAAAAAAAAAAAAAAAAAAATTAAACGATTTTGGTTTTAGAATTCACAGCAATTGCACCATTGACGTATGTCACAATCATTATTATTTCTCTCTCCCTCCAGTCATATATAGTATATAATTTCCCAACTAGTTTAAATATTATTGAATCGATTTCAAATTATTAATTATTAAATATAACGAAAAAATACCAGTGACTGGGCTTTGTTATAAAACAAAAATATTTATATTTATATATATGTATAATATTATCTAGAAAATGCAAACATCTGTTCTCTAAACCACATAATATGCAATTATTAACTCTTTTTTTTTTTTTTAAATCAATACACTAATAAGCAAAAGAAAATATATAGATAATATTTAAATGATGATTTCGTGTGCAATCTTGTTTTATTTGTTTATATTTAATATATAACATTTTTCATTGTAATTTCTGTTTTTTTTTTTTTTTTTTCTCAATTATTTTCTGTATGTTTTATAAACTCTTTAACAAATGATGCAACAATTAAATAATGCTTTTCAATAGAATAAACATTGATAATGATATAAAATTGAATTAATAATATTAATAGAAACTGTCCTACACCAACTTATTTATCATACAATCAATTTCGATCATTGATAAGTCAAGTCATCACTGTAAAAACAATCAAAATACACATATTATTTTTTTCACATCAATCAATATTACAATATTCAATTATAATAATGATTAAATTTATTATAAAATGTATTATGAATCATTATTAATGTATTAATTTATATATTTTCATCAACAGTCAATAAATTGGTTTCTGATAAACTTTTATAATCCAAAATAATTATTATACCTATGTATTCATAAATGAAACTACTCATTCACTTTTTTCTTTTCCCATTTGTAAATTTGTATTGAATGAATCATTCCATTGATATATTATCTTAATAATATTAATAAAATTGCATTTTTTTAAAATATCTTTCGTTTTTTAGATTTATAATGTAGAATTAATTTATGACATATGACAGTTCACAGGAAATTTTTGATTTATACTTTATCATGAAAATTAATTATGTTATAAATTGGTAAATATTAAAAAAATATGGCCTAGACATATACATATGTAATTTATATATATGTTATTTTGGTACATACTCTGAGCATTTCATTTTATAAAAAATTCAACTGTCCTATTTTTTTTTTTTTTGCCTTGAGCACACATTTTCATTTATTTATTTATTTATTTTTTTCTTATAATTTCTGGTGAACCATTTTTAAATATTATGTATTATCATATTTACATGTAATGAATGTATATAAATATATATACATAAATGTAACGCGGTCGGTATATTCTATTAATTGATGATTGAATAACATTGAGTCTTTTTTTTTGTTTTTAAGTGGCATTAAAAAGTATCATTTTAACTTTCAACTTCCATATAATCGCTAATTAATGAAAATATAGGTATAATTTTTGTTTTTTTGTTTTTTCAACGCAGACACGTGAAATGTGATTGATTAATATTTTTGAGATTACCGCGATTATATATATATATAAATGTAATCAAATTCCTGATGCCTGATGCAATCGTCAAAGAAAAAAAAAGTTGATCAGTATAAATGTAATTTGTTCAGAAAAAAATATATATATATATATATAATTGTTAAACACATCAATATACTACATAATACTTTCTATATTTCATAATTTTCTTTGATAATAACAACGAATGAAAAAATTTTTTTTTTGTTTAAATAAATTATACGCCCAAACCGCTTTACTCTTAAAATATCAACAATTCGAATTTGTATTTATACGATGTAACATTCCCACTTTTATTTTTTATTCATTTTTACTCTACCCGCATCTTTTTATTTTAATCTTTCGCAGTAGGACAGAGAGTGCAATGTATATCGTGTGTAAAATTTAAATTTCAGTGTTTATTTATAAATTCGATATTAAATATAAGCATTTTTTAAATACTTAAAAATTAAATCACGTAAAAATATATTTGCACTTGTCGTTGATTTTTTTTTTTATTTCTTCCAAATTTCTCGATTTTTTTTTTTAAACATAAAGTTGTGAGTTGTTATTCACGTGAATCAACACAATTTGCAAAGCTCATTCTCCACATTTTTATATAAATAATTGATTAAATTTTTTTCCTATGAAAGCGCAAAAAATAGATATCAACACTTATGTCTGTATGTAATTTTCCTTTACTTATATAATTAATATTCCACTTGAAAATATGCTACGATTTATTATAATATATTTTGCGTCAGACAGCTACACCCTGTGTATATATATGTATGTATATAATATTTATGTATGAATATGTGTATATATGTGTGTAGGTTTGTGTGATTATAAATTTTTACTAGAATATTCATCCTGTTTTTTCAATAATCAATTTCAACTTTGGAGGGTAACACGTTTGTTTCCATTAATCCACTTTTAAATTGTTCTCAATATAATAAGATAATGCAATATTATTTTGCAATATACATGTATGTATATATATGTATATATATTTTTATAAAAAAAAAAAGAAAAACAAAAAAAATCGTATTCCATAATCGCAGTTCGTAATGTGGTCGTTTTATAAAAATTGCTTATATTCCAAATTCTGCTCGCAATATTTTATAAATTCAAATTGATAGTGAAAAATATTACAAATTCAATAAAATAATAAAATTATTGATTTATCGAATGTTATGGTATATGATAAATTATTAAAAAAATAGAAATAATAATAATAATAATAGTAATAATAATAATAATAACAATGTCAATGTTTTTATTAGAAACAATTAATATTTTTTTTTTTTTAAATTTTTCATGTCATTTGACATGATAAATTTATACTTTGAGAGCAGCTTTTGGGGACCAATGATGAAATCGTGTGGGTCCAGTGGAGTATGAGTGAGTTGGATGTAACCATTTGTTACCCCTATGACCCATGAATGGTGGTGGGGAAGGGCCATTGAGGAAATGAGGTGGCATAACATTATACCATGGTTGGCTTATTGGATGAGGACCGTAGCCCATACTAATTGAATGATTAAACCATGAACGATTTCGCGATAAATGGGGACGTGGACTATTCATATTGCGACGCCTACCTGTACCATTATTAGTTGACTGTTGATGATTTTGATTAGAAGAACTCAGTGGCTTTGGTTTTGATTGCTGTTCAACAGTTATAATTGTAGGGTTCTTCTGAAAATAGAGAAAAAAAAAATAAAAGATGAAAAATAAAAAAAAACGAATAAAATTATCAATGATAATTATGTTGAACATTTAAAAAAAATCATTGAGTATTGAAATTCATTTATAGAAAA
Source organism: Dinocampus coccinellae (assembly GCA_963920625.1). NCBI lineage: Eukaryota > Metazoa > Arthropoda > Insecta > Hymenoptera > Braconidae > Dinocampus > Dinocampus coccinellae. The sequence goes on along the minus strand of OY987188.1, from coordinate 1,581,078 downwards.
GGACTATACAAATTTATGAATAAACCGTTATTATAAAGTTTATTACTATTTGAAAACAAAGTAGAGGAGAATATACATACCTGAGTTTTCGTAGATCCCTCAACAGATTTATTCTCCTTCTCTGATGAGTCTTTTTTCTCATGAAATATAGTTTCACTTTCATTTCGAAATGATGCCAATGTACAACATGAACCTATATTTTCACCAAAACGACAGCAAACCTCGTGTGGATCAACCCACAATGTTAATTCAATGGGCAATGATAAATCTTCGTATTTAACACCAGCCGCATTAGCAGCACTCGCTAATGTTTCATCACGTCTACTGCGTTCATTGACTCGTATACAACGATATCCTTGTCCTTTAAATGGCTTGTCTGGGAACCAATGATTTTTAAAACGTTCGGTAAGCAATTCAGTTAGCTGTTGTCTGAAACAATCCAATTGATCAGGACTAAATTTTTCGTTTTTTCCGATCAGCTGTACTAAGAATAGAACAGCAGCTGTAATTTCGTCGCGCATTTTTTTCGTAACACTCTTGAAAATTATCGTGCACAATGTCGTTATATACGTTGTAATTGAATAGTGAATATAGAAAATTGATTGTAATTTCACAATTCACTGTTGATATGGCGATCATAGAGCTCCACTGTCCTTTCTCTAGTTTCTAAATGCTACAAATAATTGACTATTGTTTATATTTGGTCAACTTGGTCGTGATAAGGGTGTCGAAGTGCGTTGTTGATATATTGGTAATCACTATGTAGGCAGCAAAATTTTTCCGTTGATGTTTTTAATCTATAATAACACACACAGAGGACATAATGTTATTGATATAATTTATTATGAATATGAATATGTATATATATATATATATATATATAAGCACATAAATACAAAATATATTAATTCGTTTAAATTCGATTAAAATGATTATAAAATTTTCAACTAGCGATTCGATAAGAAATTAACTCTAAAAACAATTATGTTGTATTTTCATAATATGAACAACAATATGTTATTTTTAATGAAATGAGGTTATAAATTATAACGGCAAAGGTTAGAATATATACATGTACGTATCTGCATACACACACACACATATATATATATATATATTTATGCATGTATGGATAAATTTTTGGAGCACATATGATATTGAAATATTACCCAATTGAATTTATTATCATCATTTTTATCAAATGCTACACATAATTAATTATAAATATTAAGCGTAATTTTTCTGAATAATGGATGCAAAATTTTTGCCAGCTCATTCTTATTATACCAATATATATTGAATATATAAAACTTCTTTCTCAAATATCGCGACGTAAAATATAATATTTAAATTATTTACTATAACAATTGCACTATCACTTTTTAGAAGGAAAAAAAAAAAAAAAATTAATCAATTGTCGTTTATTATTAACAAATATTTATATTATTAATATTTAAATAACTAATAAAATAATGACCTTACGGTATAGGTGATGAGCAGTGCGTTTTTATGATGGAACTATAATGCTTCTCTATATCTCTCAGTGAATGGATGGTATAGTACGATCCAACACGTGTTACGTCGATTTCATCGAATGGGCTCAAATTGTACTGATATTACACTATGGAATATAGATTTTCTGTTCTGCCTCCCACCACCGTATCATTCTCATTCCATTGGAAATTTAATATGACGCCATTGTGGATAGATACTAATTTAAATTTTTTATATAGATACCACAGCTTTTGCGTGACATCACTGATTTCATTCCCTTTTATTTTTATAAAAATATCAATTGATTATTGGATTATTTCACTATGTATGTATATATAATTTATCTGGTATGAATTAATAATTATAATAATGGAAAAAGTTCATATTTTACGCATATAATTTCATGTTGTTATTCGAATTGACATGCGTAGAAAATGATGCAGTGAAACATCAAACGATCACCAGATGTCAGGTACTTCATGCTATCAAAATATCAAATATAAACATTTCATTTTTGAATGTTATAACGTACATAAAGTATTGAATTAAATTATTTTATTTAATGAGAAAATTCAGATAGGTACAATTGGAAAAATTAGTATTATTTATACGTAGAATTTTTATTATGACATTGATGTTGAATTCGATGTTTGAATTATCTTTTTATTTTCACATAAATATTATAAATACACCTAACCTTAATTATTTAATGTGTAACCGTCAAAAAATTATAATTTAAATTATAGTGAATTTATATTAATTATATCCATATACACGTTACATGTTACATGTGTATCGAATTAAAATAATTTATTTGACGAAATGATTTTAATATTTATATTATTATTAAATATTTTCAAATGGATACACACTTTTCAAGGCGACGTGATATTAAAAGATTTAGGAGAAAAAGAATATTTTCTTTTGAAAGGTTTATTAATTTTATTTATTATGTCACACATGTATACAATTGTACAATATATAAAATAATAATCTGATGTATTTATGATAATTTCAATTGTTTTTTATTATAGCGAAATCGAATTTACCTGTCCATGGTGCCTGCTGGCATAATGCATTAAAAACCCTAAAAAATAGTTGTGATAAATTAAACGATCATGAACATTCATTGCTTGCATTACGTTTGGCGAATTGTTTTCTAGAAGATTCAGGTCATATGACATATGATTGCTATCTCAGCGAATTAGATGATTCCAGGAGGTAATGACATGAGCACTAAAATAAAAATAAATTAATTTATAAATAAATTTTATTTTTTGTAGGAAATGCATCAATGAAATGTCTGATCGTGCTTTTGGAGTATACAATGAATTTTATACTCACACAACACATATATGTTTTTATTTAAATCACGAATTACGGCAAGCGGAAACTGAAAAAACTATTAGACAGTAAATAAATAGATTATAATGATCGTATTCGTGATTGAGTTTAAATCAAAAAATTAATAATATATTTTAATAATGATAATAATAGTTTGTATGAAGCGTCTTCGAGAATGACGGAACAATTGATGGAGGCATCCGAGATACAAGGTTCAATGTTAGAAAGTCAAAAAGAGGGTCTGAGACTCCAAAATGAATTATTAACTCATGGTGAAGTTCTTGAAAATGTTCTGAAATCATCAACAGATTCTGTCAATTCAATGGTTTCCAATTTCAAGTATATTAAAATTATAATTTTTATTTATTTTACATTGAGTCAATCATTTATTTTTTTATATTTTAACTATTATTTAGAGAAGTATCGAATGATCAGCAGGCATTGCTTTATGAAATATTTTCATACATGCGAGCATTTCAAGATTGGATTATTGGGGAGGTTTCTTGGTTTCAATCTATTGTATATTACACAGTTGCATGCACACTCTGTGCATTATTTAGCTCCTCTAAACGAACAGCTGATGCCAGAATTATTCTTTTTATAATTCTCAGTTTAAATGTTATTGTGGAGAGGATGTTGGTGCAATATAATATGAATACTATTACACCAGAAGATAAAGTGAGACTTTGAAATTTATTATTTTAATTTTTTCCATGCATTATTTATGAGAGAAAAAAACAAATTATTTATATTTTTTATCATTAGATTCACTTGGTTTATTGTACGTGGTATATACGTAAATGTGTATTAGCATTATGCTTGGGTATTTTGTTATACTCATATTATGTTTATAAAGATGAACATGTAGAAAATCACAAAATTTTAAAGAGAATTGAAAAAAAATTACATTCATTGCAGGAACCACCGCCAACTTTTAGTAAGTGTCAATTATTTTTCAAATAATTTTATGGAGGAATAATTTTTTTCTTTAAATTAAATTTCTAGGATATCGTACGAGACTTGCTGTGAAAAGGTTAAATAATACTAAAATGATGGACGAAAAAGACTCAACAAAATGTCTAGATTTGTCTTAGACTGATTAAATTCTTATGTATATATTTTTGTCTAAATAACTAATTGTTTCATGATGTCAATTAGTTTTAATATTGTAAATTTTTTTTTTACGAATCTTTATTAATCAATTATTATTACATATTCAGATATGCAATCTACAATAACTTCGAATAAAATTAATTAATTGAATTGGCTGTGATAACTAATTAACTTGTGGATATTTAGCTAATAATTTATTTAGCTGTTTATATTTCAAATTCTTAGCACCAGGGACTAAATTTCCTTTCATTATTTCTGATTTAGTGGCATTCTTGTTTCGTAGAAATGTTTTGTAGCAATTTTGAAATTTTGTTACTTCTTCGGTACACATTTTATTTTCAAAATTATTTCTTTCCAAACAGGCTAGCACCAATTGAATTTCTTGAAAACATCCTTGTTCTAAAAAAAAAAAAAGAACAAAAACAAAATGACGTGTTTTATTTTAAAATGCGGTAGCTAGTGATAATGCACAATTATTAATTTTTAAACCTTTATTTATATTGTTCTTGGGAGTGACATGATTTCGCAGTACCAATGGTAAATCCATTCTAAATGGTACTTTTGCTTCATTTTGCGGAGATCTTGCATGTTTCATTAAGAAAATACCGGCCTTCATGATCTAAAATGTTAATTAAAATCATCACAATATATCCATTAAGGTTATAAATAGTAAAAATATATATACTTAATTAAAATTGTTAGTTTTGTAAAAAAATTAATCATAATAATGAATACCTGTGTTAATTCAGATAATTAATCAAAATAATATATTGCTGTATCTATTTATTTATATTTATAGTCCAATTGTTTTCAATAAATAATATACTTGAAATATATCCATGTATATTTATCAAATTGTATGGCTGAATTTTCATGTGCGACATAGATTATGAACGTCACCATCATGTATCGCAAATAATGCGCGGTTATTTTTGAATAATGTAAAAGAGTGACAAATGTCTCATTCCCATACAGACAGATAATACTGGTATGTGTACAATATAGTGTAGGTAAACATTATTTTGGTTACATATCAATATGGCATGATGTATTTAAGACTTCAGTACAATCCATGTGAATCACACACAACATATGTGGAATCTACTAATAAAACACGTGTAATTTTGTATAAGAATAGAAGAAAAAGAATCTGAGATTCTACGTGCGATCGTTTAATCATTCTCAGTCTTATCATAAAATTGTTAATCTGGAAGATTGAAAGTTTATTTTTTTTATTTTCATAAAAAAAATTAATTACATTGTGATACCAGTTGTCTATGACAGATACAATGGCGACCCAAGAAAGAAGTAAGTTTTTTCTTGTTTTTTTTTTTTTTTTTTTCTTCTATTTATATATTCATATTATTTCTCAACAATGAATATTAAATTCTTCACTACAGGTTTATTATATAATTAAAAAAATAATAAAATTACCAATAGTAATTCAATATATATAAGTAATTAATTTGGGCATAGCCATATCAAAAGATATTGAAAAATAATAATCACATTGGGTTAATTGGTAGAGAGTGTCAGAAGAATTATACTCATAATTATGTCATATTTCAAATCACGCCACATACTGCGAATATACACTTGAGTGATAATGTCAATTATACAGTATCGAACGACCCTCACGTGGTTCGCAGATAGTGCACGTGAATCGAGAAAAAAAGAAAACCAGGTCATGCATATATATACACATTTACTTGCATCCATGAACGTGAACTTTCTCACAAAAGGCCATTAACAATCATAAATATTCAATTAATCAGATTTTTCATGAACTTGAAAAATATACTCCTTTATCATTTCTAATTTTTTCAAATACAATGCAATTCAAGTATTAAAAAAAAAAAAAAAAAAATATCAGATATCGAAAAATTTATATATTTTATTCTAAAAATAGTATCTGAAATAATTTTCATTACTCACATCTAAAAAATGATTAATTTGTATTTTTGATATTGTGTAAAACTCGAAGTCGAAATTATTTTATTCATTTACTGTATAAAATTTCGATTTTTTTTTTTTATTTCCAAAAATTCATTTCTGTACATATAAAATGTTGAATCTCTAGAATTCACGTATGACTCAAGATTTAATTGAATTCACCAATAAAATAGGTAATTGTTTTTTTTTTTTTTTTTTTTTTTTAATATTATTGCAACATTCAAGTTTATCTCTCACTTGAATTTTTTTGTATTACACACCGGCAAATCTTGTGTAAATAGGTATGGCAATGAGAGCCACCTTTTCTTATTGGTCAATTTATGAAAGTCTATTTTATCCTTGAGTTGTCCATCTTATAAATGGTCGGAATTCATATTGCAAAAATTTTAATTCATTGTCACGGTCATTGCGCATGCAATTCAAATTATAAAAAAAAAAAAAAGAAATCACTTACATTTTTTATTATCAGAAATTTATAACAAATTTGATTTATTGTTGTTGATAATCCAATAAAAATTAAAATGATAAAGACAAAAATACGGAAGATACATAAAAATTTATAAAAAAGTGTGTAATTTTTTTTTTGTTTTTTTTTTTTTTTTTTTTTTGGTATATATCAAGCAATAGCGAATGCCGAAAAAAATTAATTGCGGTACAAATTAATATTTGAATTCAACAAAACACACATTTTTTTTGTTTAGAAATTTTACTATTTTATTCATATTTTTGAAATATATATAAACACAATTATCGTGAACGTTAATTATTTATATTATATCCTGAAGCAATACAAATTATTGCAAATAAAAAAAAAAGACAAAAAAGACAAAAAAAAATTTTTTGTTATATTCTGTTGAAACATCAGTGCATAATTTATATTTCTCTGGTAATAATAATGCGTTCAGGGACGAAAAAACACAATTTGTCCTTTACCTATTCATAAATTCACCGCAGGCAATATTATTGTAAAATAAATACAATTATATATGTATTTGTGATATAGAGACAGTAATATACGCCGAACTTTGTAAATCCATATTATATAAATATAAATTGTGTGTGTGTCTGTGTGTGTGTGTGTGTAAAAGATTTTGATTCGAACTCACCGAGAATAATCACAGTTTAGTTGCACGAGTCCGTGTACACTAGTCAGTTTTGTTCTTCATGCCGACGCATCAAGTACACAATTTGAATCGAGAATATCAATTGAACGATTTGCATTGAAAATCAATTTTTCATATATTTTCATAATATTAATTAATGATATAAAATTTATCATGATGAATGGAAATGCAATTGCAAGTGAGTTGGATAAATACAAAAAAATCGAAAAAAAAAAACTTTTATATTTTATTATTTCGAGAAAAAAATTATTGCAGTACATTTTATTTTTAATTGTTTACAATTATATTCGATGATTCATGATTTATAGACATTATTAGACTTAGATTTTATTAATATTATGAATAATTGTTACCAGGAGCATCGACAGAGGAGAGCCTTATGATTATAAGGAACTCACTTAAAACGGATGAAATGGATCATTTAGAGGGGACACATTTTTATGGACAAATTCCCCATATTTTCATTACACTTGGGGCATCGGTGAGTAATTTGAAATTTATTAAATTCATATGATCAATCATTATTATTTCTCATCGACATTTTATCTAATTGAATATTTATTGATTTATTTTCTAGGGTGATTTAGCGAAGAAAAAAATTTATCCAACTTTGTGGTGGCTTTTTCGAGATAATTTATTACCAAGAACAACCACATTCTTTGGATATGCCAGGACTAAATTAACACTTCAAGAATTACGTGAGCGATGCCATCGATATATGAAAGTAAAATCTGGTGAAGAAAAAAAATATGAGGAATTTTGGAAACTCAATCATTATTTTTCGGGCTCGTATGATTCAGATGAAAGTTTTATAAAGTTCAATAATGAAATAGAAAAAATTGAAAATGGTAAACAAGCAAATAGGATATTTTATTTGGCTCTGCCACCATCAGTCTTTGAACCAGTCACTGCGCATATAAGAAAAATCTGTATGGGTAAAAGGTACGTACATTTAAAAATTAAATATATGACGAAATAATTTCTCAATGAAATATTTTATAAATTTTCTTTTCTTTATTTATTTATTTATATAGAGGTTGGACACGGATAATTATTGAAAAACCTTTTGGCCGCGATGCACGTACATCGCAAGAGTTGTCAAATCATCTTGCGTCACTATTTGACGAAGAGCAAATATATCGAATTGATCATTATCTAGGTAAAGAAATGGTGCAAAATTTAATGACATTACGATTTGGAAATCGAATATTTAGTCCAACGTGGAATCGTGATAATATTTCTTCAATCCAAATAACATTTAAGGAACCATTTGGTACAGATAAACGTGGTGGATATTTTGATAAGTTTGGTATAATACGTGATGTGATGCAAAATCATTTGCTTCAAATTCTCTCCCTAGTTGCCATGGAGAAACCAGCATCATGTTGTCCAAATGACATTAGGTAATAATAAAAGTATTGGGTCTTGGAAATAATATTTAAATCAATGTTATATATAAAAATAAATTTTATCTACTATATTTTTAATATTAGGAATGAAAAAGTGAAAGTTTTAAAATGTATTAAACCAGTACAGTTGGAAGACGTTGTATTGGGCCAATATGTTGGCAATCCCGATTCAAATGATCCTGAAGAGAGAAATGGATATTTGGATGATCCAACTGTACCACCAAATTCAACAACGCCAACATTTGCTCTTGCTGTATTAAAAATAAATAATGAAAGATGGGACGGAGTTCCATTTATCCTCAAATGTGGAAAGGGTAAATTTAAATAATTCTAAAACTACGATTATTCATGATTTATTAATGATAATTATTATGCGTTTAGCGTTGAATGAACGAAAGGCGGAAGTTAGAATACAATACCGTGATGTTCCGGGTGATATATTTGATGGAAAGGCAAAAAGGAATGAATTAGTTATAAGAGTTCAACCAGGTGAGGCTTTATACATAAAGATGATGACGAAAACACCAGGAATTACGTTTGATATGGAAGAAACAGAGCTCGATCTTACTTATGGTCGAAGATATAAGGTAGATATTTGAAAAATAAGTTGAAAATTGCTTAAATAGAACATAAATTTTATTTATTATAATTTTTTTTTTTTGATCAAACAAAAAATTACTAATATTTATTAATATTTCTTCAGGATTTGAAATTCCCTGATGCCTATGAACGTTTGATATTAGATGTATTTTGTGGATCACAAATGCATTTTGTACGTAGTGATGAATTATCAGAGGCATGGCGTATTTTCACGCCACTCCTCCACCGCATTGAGGATGAAAAAATACCACCTATCCCTTACAAGTACAAAACTCGTGGACCCAAAGAGGCTGACGAAATAGCCAAAAAAAATTGTTTTGTCTATTATGGATCATACAAATGGTCACAACATCCATGAAAAAAAAATTTTTTTTCAATTCATTCCATGAAATTCAACTCAAAAAAATAGATAATGTATTCAATTTTACATTGAATATTTATACATCACTAGCATAGGAATATCCTATCAAGATATTTTTTTGTTATTGTTATGTATATAAATGAACGCAAATGAAGTGATCAATATATTTACATAAAAAAAAAAAAAAAAAAAAACAATCACGAATTATTTTTAATCGGACAAATTAATTTATTTTTGATTAAAAAAAAAATTAATCGAAATTGATAACACGTGAATAAAATATAATGAAAGTAAATAGTGATCAACAACTGTTGTACAAAAAAACTTTTTTTTTTATACTGTAATTCTAAAATGATTCGACAAAGAATCCCCCTCATTTTTTCTTCCTCATAATATATATATATATATGTGTTTATTAGTCATACTCTGGATTGTATATTCAAGAAACTTTATAAATTACAAATACAAAGTGATACAAATGGTCGTCATGATATCACATGCACACAATGGATTCATGTTTTTTTTTCTTTTTTTCTAAGTTATTGCGACACCAGGATACATAGATTATATTACATGACTATTCTATTATTGTATTTGAAACGTACCACGTGATTAGATTGAAACTATTAACCAATGACAAGTATTCGAGTTCGATTCTCAAATCGAATGTGATATTCATTCGATTTTTTAATGACGTTTTTGTGTCAGTGTGGGGTAAAAACTGTTAAGAATGACATGTCAAAAAATTACTTGTATCACAATTCAATACGTAAATAATTAAATAATTAATTTTTTAAATGTCGATAAAATAAATGGGATATAATAATTTAAATAATTTATGATAATACTAATATCAAGTGTTGTGATTCTCAATCAACGTATTTGAATCCTGTGCCTTTGTTTCAATTTTGCACAATGCAAGGCGCGCTCATCGCAAATTTGAGCGGTAAAAAATTTACACTACTAATGTCACTTTCAATAATTGCTCAAATTATTTGTTTTTTAATCGGTGGATTTGTTACGGAAAAACCGATTATGAAACAAAATATTCTTGCTATTGCATGTGAAGATGATAATGTTAAAGGTAGTCCACTTGATGAACCTAAAAAATGGTATTACACCAAGAAAAAAGGAAATTGTGAAGTTGTAGATATGTTTATATATGATAATGAAACCCAGGATAAAGTCCATCAGGTTGTTTATACACTTCAATTTTCACTGATGAAAAATATTAATATAAATGATTATTCTAGATGGCAACAAAATGTTATTGGAATATTACATATTGATATAAAATATCACAATCATATAAAAATTGAATCAAAATCTCCAATAGTATTGGATATGAGATTGGCATATAGAGATATAGGTGATCCTGATAATGCATGGAAACTTTATGAAGAATCAAAATTCAAAACTATTTTAGAATGTTCAACATGTAATGAAACGAAGTATTCTAACTGTGAGTGTATGCCAATTTCATTATTTAAATTGGATTCATATCATCACGATTATTATCTGCTCAATATACGTTTTCCTCTCGTAAACTCAGAAAATAATATTAATCAAGTATTATATAGCATGAGTGATCTGTGGTTAACTGTAATTAACCAAGATGGAAATTTTATGAAACTTTTAATTAGTCTTAAAATTATTTTTTTCCCAATTGTCATAAGTTTTCTCACTTGGTACTGGAGACGTGTACGTAAACTCATAAGATCACCCACTCTTCTTCAATATATGATATTAATATTGGCATCAGCATTGTCATTTTTAAATATGCCATTGAAGTATTTAATACTATATTGGGAAATACCGCTTGTGCCATTTCTAACTGACTTGGGATTAGGATTGTTTTATATGACACTATTTTCCTTTTTATTAATATTTATTGGTGAACATTCAACAAGCGCTGATTGCAATCAACGAAATAATTTGAAATATTATTGGCGTCACTTAAGTGGTGTAGTCATTGGTACTTTTTTTCTATTTATTTCTAATGTCCGTAAGTATTCAATTAATTCAATGATTATTAGTCTTTTGAAATATTAATGTTAATTTAATTTTACTGATTTTCTTTTTAAACAGTTGCTGCAATATTCGCGGGACTTTATTTAATATTTTTGATACACATGGTATGGAAAATATCGAGAAAAGTGAGCAATCAAAAAGTAGTATTACCTGGTATTAGTTTGATGGGACGATTACATCATAATGCTGTTATAAATCGTTTCAAATTTCTAATGGTAACTACTGTATTGTGCGCATCATTGACAATTATTGAATTTCTATATGGTCGGGTACTGTATTCAATTCATTTTATTTTCATTTTTTTTTTTTTTGCCCATTTGGACAATGACACTAAGAATTAAATTCGATTTTATTTATTCTTTCTAATAGACGTTAAGGAGCCAATGGGCATGGGATGAAGATTATGGATTCGAAACAATTTCAACATTTTTCATCAGTATCTATGGAATGTGGAATATTTATATCATCGCGCTTCTATGTCTCTATGCACCATCACGCAAAATAATGATTAGCTGAACAATTGGAATATGAAAATATTTAAAAATATTTTGTCTTATCAATTATTTATTTGATAAATAACTATTCACTATTTGCCATATACGTTAGACTAACGATTGAACGAAAATATCGAGTTTATAAAAAATTAGAATAGTATAATTCGTCTAACTAAAAGTTTGTTGATCTTTATAACGCTAATTTTTTTCATATTATAATGACAATATTGATAATAATAATAATAATGATAATAACAATATATTTGAATGTATAATAGTTGAATATAAGTGTATAGTTTATATTTATACGATTGTTCAATTTTCAAAAATTATAATCATGTCATTACAATGACTATGTACATAAACAAAAAAAAACTGAAGAAAAATCGAGTATTATATTGTAATCAAGTCATGACATTCAAACAATTATTATAGAATTCTGAAAATAATAGAATAACAGAGATGGCAGCAAAAGATAGATATACACATCGATAATAAGAAAAGGTAAGGTACATAAACATTTCCAGGTATCTTAATAGCTAAACTATACAATTCTCTTCTTCATTCTATTTTTCAGTGTCCAATTGTTTGTATGTAAGTCATATTCATATATATTCATGGTAAATAATAAGGTGTAACTATAATTAAATTATCATTGAATAAGAATACTAGAAAATTTGATATTTATTGATTCATTGATTTATTATTATTATTATTATTATTTTTGATTGATACGAGTGATAATTATTTTGAAAATTCAGGGTCTGTGAGTACTGATATTGGATGAAGTGAATGTATATTTTTTATTTTCTTCAAGATGCAAGAAGCATTTATTGCAAATTGTAAAAAGAAAAATATGTCAATATTTATTGTGCTATTAATCATGGCACAAATTATTTGTTTTTTGATTGGTAGACTTATTGTCCCGAATACAACTATAAGTCGAAATATTCTTGCTAAAGCTTGTAAAAAGAATCGTGGAAATAACAGTGAGTCTGTTGAATCTGAAAAATGGTATTATACCATAGGAAAAAAAAAATGCGAAATAGTAAACATGTTTATATATGGTGAGAGCATTGAGGATAAAGTCTATCAGGTCATTTACGCTACGAAAATTCCATCACAGAAAAATAAAGATATATTGGATTATTCAAAGTGGCACCAAAATCTAATTGGAATTTTGCATATTGACATACTGTTTCAAAGTGATTTGGAAATTTCACCAAGATCTCCAATCCTTTTTGACGCTAGATTAGCGTATAGAAATAAAGGTGATCCTATTGATGATTGGAAACCTTACGCAGCTTTGAGAGTTTCAAAAACATTAGAATGTTCTATTTGTGAGGAAACAAGACATTATAACTACGATTGTATGCCAATTCCATTATTTCAATTGGGTCCTTTATATCATGATTATTATCTTCTTAATATTCATTTTCCACATATTGAGACAGAAGAAAATATCAATAAAGTATTGGGTTATATGAGTGATTTATGGTTGACAGTAATCAATCGAAGTGGTTCAAATTTTATAAAAATTTGGATTAATCTTCAATCAATTTTTTTCTCAATCGTTGTTGGTTTTCTCATATGGTATTGGCGACAAATTTACACATTATCAAGACCACCAACTAATCTCGAGTACATGGTACTAACATTTGGCTGTACAATGTCATTTTTGAATATACCATTAGAATATCTTATGATTTATTCCGATATGTCCACGATGTTTTTAGTAATTGATGTCAAGCAACATATTTTTTTCGCTGTAATTTTATGGTTCTGGTTAATTTTTGTTAGTGAACATTTAATGATACAGAATAACAATAGTCTAATAAATTATTGGTGCCATGTGGGCGCTGTATCAGCCATATATTTATCATTATTCATGTATAATATATATGGGCGTATTATTCAATTGTACAATCCATTTTTTTTCACTTCAATTGCAAATATTGGCACTGAATATAATTTTTCATTTATAACACTTACTGGAATATTAGCTGGAGTATATTTATTACTTTTGGGATACATAATTTATAAAATATTTGATGATGTTAATTTAAAGAAAGCAGTATTGCCAAGTATTAGCATAGCACGACGATCACACAGCGAAAATCTGATATATCGTTTTAAAATTCTAATGATAGTTACTTTATTATGTGCATTATTAACAATCATTGGATTAATTTTCAGCCAGGTATATTTTATTTACATTTTCATTTACTTATTTATATTTGTACTATGTGTTTTATTTATTTTTTTATTTTGTAAATTGAATAGATGATTGAAAGGCGATGGAAATGGAGTGAAGATTATGAATTGGATAAGTCATCGATGTTTTTCATTGACATTTACGGAATGTGGAATATTTATACTATTGCATTGCTATGTCTTTATGCCCCTTTGCAACCAAAAACAATCAGTTTAAAATTGTATTAATAAGAAAATGTTTCCAAATGTAATTTTTGATATTATCCTATTAATAATTATAAATAAATGTCATTCTATAGTTTATCGTTTTATTGATTATAGATAAATAAATTTTACAGGGCCACAAATTTTCTATACATTCCGAATAATGCAAAGTAATAAAATTCGAGCGATATACTTTCAATTACATAGCTGAATTATAAAAGTTTGAAAATAATTGTTAACAATCAATTTAACAGAGTTACAAATAATACAATTTCTTCTTACAAGTTATATAAATATTAAAAAAAAAAAACAAAAAAGCGATCGTTCCTGGTCATTTTTTTTCATATTTGTCTTCTTCATTCATCAATGCCTTTCACGAGCATAGAATCTATCACGGATATAAATAGCCGACTGAAAAAAATTAATTATCGAGTCGTAATGATAATGATGATGATAATGATGATAATGATGATGATGATGATGGTGGTGGTGGTGGTGAAATAATAATATGAGGCATCTCTATTATTTTGTCATAAATTATTCGATGATCATTTATAAGATGAATTAAAAATTGTTCCGCCACAATCGATATAGTACACATCCTGGAGTATGAAATTCAGAGCGAATGACACCAACCGTTATGAATATTAAATGAATTATTAATATTCGATTTATTATTAATATTCTAGAAAATTTATATCTCAATATTTGTTGATTCTAATAATTTATCCCAATCTATACTGGTTTGAAAAACTTCCTGTTGCAACCACAATTCATAGTGTTGTTTAAATTCATCTGTCAATTCAATATTTGTACCGAGCACAGGTGGTATTGATGTGTCAAGTGGTTCTAATAGTTCATCATTTTTATTTGTACATAAATAACGTCGGTTATTAAATCGATCAACGCAAAATCTTAGGGTACACTCATCATTTTGGAAATCCCATGGTTTTGCCTCTAAATCTTAAACAAATTCGAACATTAGTTTTTTTTTTTTTTTTTTTTTTTTTTTTGAAGCAAATATTAAAAACTACACTTGTATAAATTTCTCAATTGATTAATTACCATTTCCATAAGCCCAATCGTCATTGAGACGATGTCGAACTTTTGAATAAATAACACTAATTGTTTTCATATTTGTTTTGCGCCATTGTCTGCCTAGATATTTTGTTTGCATTTTTAAGAGCTTTAATACATAAAGTTGCATCATTGCTTGTCGTACTTTCAATGTACGTTTTAATATTGGAGCAGACTTGAAAACTACTAACATCTGTTTGAAACAAAAAAATAACATTAAAAGGATACAATTTTTTTTCACATAGTTCTTTCTCATTTATAAATAGATATTATTATACTTTTTTTTTTTTTTTTTTTCTCTAACTCACCATTATTCTACTGTGTTTCCACTTTGTTAATTTATTCAATATACGTAATAGATTGATACACGAAAAAACATTTCGCCACGAATATGTTTGACTGTCGCCAATTTCTAAACTTTCTATCGTTAATTCGGGTTGATCTCCTATCACACATATTGGAAAATCTAAAATCGGAATGCTGAAAAATAATTTTTACTATTTTTATAAACTACTTTTACTACAATACAACAATGAAAATATAGAAAAAAATATAATAATATCAATATGGACTTACACATTTTTTGCCTCGATATAAGTTAAAATACTCTGATTAAGAAATTTTAATACTAATGGTATGCAATTGGCGAATACCAAATGTTGTGACATAAATTCAAATTGATAAATATGATTAATTTTAAAGTGTTTGAGAAGTAGAAGTAAAATAGCTGATACAGTTTTTACAATTATTTCTTTATGACGATTCACATCAATTCCCAATTTCATTGATTGCAAAACGGTCATTCTAGAATAGAAAAAAAAAAATGGATCAATAATGAAAATCAGATTTTACATTTAGAAATAATGAAAATTTCTTTTTTACGGCATTTCTTCCGGTAATACATCTGCCATAATGTTGATACTGTCAGTTTTTGCTTTACTCGTAGGAGCAGCAGCAAGAAGTATTTTCAATAATGCAATCATATACTGTGGTAAATTTGGTAAAATAGCTTGATATAAAATTTCCGTGGGTGTCTGCCGCAGTGGTGGTTCAGCAGTTGTTAATGGGTTTCTCGTAATTTCCTCCTCTTTCTGCATTTGTACCTCAGCTAATGAAGTATATATGTGCTTTTTCAATGTATTAACACCTTCATGTATTGATTGTGGTAAACCAATCAAACTTTCACAGTCTTTTTCTAGCGTATAACCAACAAACTTTATTCTTGATGCATCTAAAAATGCAACAACATCCTTTTGACGAACTTTTGGTATCCAAGGCAATCCTCGATTTTTCGTTGCTTGTGGTGTACTCGGTCTCGGTGTTTTTAGATAATGTAAAGCGTCAACATAAAATGTAACTTCCTCAACATCACCTTCATTATCACCAGAATTACCACTTCCTTCAACCCCATCTAATTCAGATCCACGCACTGGTTCATCAAGTGAAATTTGTTTTGCTAAACGGCGAAATTTACGCCGAATCGGAAGATCATTCTGCTGTGTTTCAATTAAATCAGCGGCGTTAGATGGTGGCGAGCTTGCTCGCATTGATCTTGCCACTTCAATTGTATCTTCCTGAGATGTATCAAGTCCAGCTTCTTCGCGATATTGTATTTTAAGTCTTCGTAATTCTTCGATCCCACCTAATGATACCAAAATTAACTTCCACAAAAGCAAAAGTACTTTTTTCATCGGAAAATGTGGCGCTGATCCACTACAAAAACATGTAACCATCCCAAGTAATTTTACAATTAAATAATCATCACCGTAAGGATGAGAAATTTCATCTTTAAAACTTTGAATATTGTTTTTGTATATGCTTTTCTCAAAATTTTTCGCTTCTTCTCTCATTACTTCAGTGATAATATATAATACAGATAGAACAATACGTAGATCAACAGAGTCTGCTAAACTTACAGCCAATTTTCTCATCGCTGAACTTGCAGCTGTATTATTTTCCACTTCAATATTTAATAATTCAACAAATGCTGAAAATACACCAGTTTCATAAAGTAGCATAGAATTTGTTCTCGTCCAATCTTGTTGTTCTTTGTCCGATTGTACTTCTCCCCAACATCCTTGTGCCAAATACAAAATACATCTGGCAGCTGTCATTCTCATATTTTTATTTGATACTTCCAATTGATCTAGTAATTTTAATATAATTGATTTTTGTTGTGATTGTGTAAATTTTTGCCACCACGGTCGTAATTTATAACTTTCCATTTGCTCGTCAAATGCCTAGAAATTTATATTTTATCATTATTAAATGTTGAAACTTTGCATCCATACAAAATAAATTTTATTAAATTTAATTCTTAATACTTTAAGATTAAGTTGCAATTCATATTGTTCAGTGTAACTGTATAGCTCAGCAATTTCATTGGCATGTGTGTCAGCATCATCATAAACAAAATCCAAATCATCCTGAAAATTAAGATAAAAATAATAAACGACAATTATAATTAGACTACAATTCTCGCAAAATGATATGAATCGTATAAGGAGTATATTAACAATCAATTGTAACAATCCAAAGACAACACAATATTGAAATAATTCAATATAAAGATAAAATAAAACATTGTTTACTAAAACAATTTATTGACTTACGTCAAAGTCTTGCTTTTGCTGATAAACATTACATCGTGTTTTAGGTACACGCTTCCCATTTCCATTTGCATCCATTGTCTTCAATATCTTGGATAATTTATCGTCAAGACTGTCGGATACCAGAGGTCGCTCGAAAGCTTGTCGCTCGTCAGCCATATTGACATCTGAAAATGTAACCAACAATTTATATACACACAGTATATATTTTATTCTCCATTGAATTAAAAATTATCAATTGCATTTATCTGAATTACACATGTAATTATAATAAATTATAATATAACCTTTTTATATATTTATAATATCTTTATTATTTATACCATCACTGTATTTACGCATATAAACCTATAACAATCCAGCATATATATTCAATATGCAATATATACATATGTATATACAGATTTTTAGCCACAGCATTTTGGTGGCGCTAGCATCAACATTGTGTGTATTCGAGATTTGAAGTGGTGAAGAAATAAAAAGGAAAATAAAGAGGTGAATAGAGAGATGACGCATCCCTCATCCCTCTGTGTCAAGTGATGCTAAGCAAATGGAGTGAGACATCGTGCTCAAGAGCGGATGTTATTGGCAACTTGGGGGGTCTGTAAGAGTCTTTGGGAAGCTGTAGAAGCCACTCATTAGCCAATTGCAAATAGTAGTGGCAGTACATATTATGTATAATAATTCTTCAGTCAGCAATAAAACAAGTAGAGCCACATTCGACACAGTGAAATAGTGTATTATTCAAAATTTAAGTGACGAATAAACAATAAAATAAATTTTTTTTTTTTATAATAATTAGTTAATACAATTTAATTTTTAATTATTGTATTTTTTGAAATTAACTATTGTTTTGTTATCACAATGCAGGGTACAATTATTGAAAATTTAAGTGGAAAAAAGTTATCGGTGCTAGTAGTACTTTTAATTATTGCACAAATTATTTGTATTTTAATTGGTGGATTAATAGCACCGAGTCCAGCCGGCAATCAAAATATTCTTGCATTCGCGTGTAAAGATGATCGTGTAAATGGTAGTTCACCAGGAACGGAAAAATGGTATTGGTATTCAAAAAAAAAATCCCACTGTAAAACTATTGATATGTCTATGAATGATAATGAAAATCCATATCAAGCTTATCAAGTTGTTTATGCATTTAAAATGCCTTTACCAAAAGATGGAAAAGAATTGGATTACTCGAGATGGCAACAAAATCTTATGGGAATTTTACATATTCATATAGTTTATCACAATGAATTACAAATTGCGCCGATGACACCAATTGTATTGGATGCAAGATTGGCATATAGAAATAAAGGTGATCCTGAGGATGCTTGGAAACCTTATGCTGTATCGACAGTTGAAAGAATTTTAGATTGTTCAATTAGTGATAAAAGAGAAGGATATACTTATGATTGTGGAGCAATTCCTTTATTTGAATTGGGCTCATTGCATCATGATTATTATTTACTTAATATTCGTTTACCCCTTGACACTGAAAAAAATATTAATCAAAGATTAGGCCACATAACTGATTTATCATTAATTGCAATTAATCAAAATGGTGGTTTTACAAAAGTTTGGGTTAGTCTCAAAACAATTTTCTTTTCCATCGTTCTCAGTTTTCTTGTGTGGTACTGGAGACGTGTACATATACTATCAAGATCCCCAGCTCTCTTGGAATATATGGTTTTAGCATTAGGATTAGCATTGACATTTTTGAATATGCCACTAGAATATTTAACACTCTCATTTGATATGCCAGTAATGTTACTATTAAGTGACATTAGACAAGGAATTTTTTATGCTGTACTTTTGTCATTTTGGCTAGTATTCGCTGGTGAACATTTAATGATACAAGATGGTGATCAACGAAACAGTTTAAAATGTTATTGGCGTCATTTAAGTGCTGTATTTGTTGGATGTTTGTCATTATTTGTATTTGATATGTGCGAACGTGGTGTACAATTAAGAAATCCATTTTTTTCCATTTGGGTTACAAATATTGGCACTAAATTGGCATTATCATTTATTATACTTGCTGGTATATCAGCTGCACTTTATTTACTATTTTTAACATACATGATCTGGAAAGTATTTATCAATATCAGCATTAAAAAGGCAGTATTACCAAGCATGAGCTCAGTACGACGATTACATTATGAAGGTGTAATTTATCGTTTCAAATTTCTTATGATTGCCACCTTATTGTGTGCGTCATTGACAGTTATTGGATTTATACTTGGTCAGGTATTGTCTTCTACTTATAATTTTTTTTATTTCTTCTTCTCATCTTGAACTGTATTTAATTTTTTTTTTTTATTTTCTTTTTTTTTCAAATTAAATAGATGGCAGAAGGACAATGGAAGTGGGATGAAAATTATGAAATGGAAACAACTTCGGCATTTTTTACTGGCGTTTATGGAATGTGGAATATTTATATTATTGCTTTGCTATGTCTTTATGCACCATCACATAAAAAGTGGCCGGCTGAACCATCAGGTGAAAAAGAAAATTATTACAAATTCATTCAGTTTATATAAGGTAATATTAATAATTTTAATTATTAAGGTTGTTTCAATAATTATCGTTTTTTATTTTCAGATCAAAATTTAAGTGAAGAAATTGAATTTGCTAGATTACCAATAACTGAGCCAAATGAAATGCTTTCACTGACAGCATTTGTACGTAAAAATGCTGCAGAATAATTGGCGATGATGAAAAAAAAAAAAAAAAAAAAAGGCACTATAAATTACTAATTCTTTTTTAATTCCACTCTTATACTTTATAAAAAGTATATTATGAAAATTATTCATAAAATCGTAGTTTAATTGTAATGCACAAAATTATAATAATTCATTCATGTTTATATTCAAAAGAAAAGAAACATTTGGTCATAAATTTTAGATTGATCAATTGATATTGATTAATGTTATCATGGAAATTTTTCAGTAGTAGTACATATGGTATTATAAATAATTTACTGACGCACAAAAAACACAAGGATTACTTAAAAATCTATTCAATCGGGGAAATATATTCACGATCTTGGAACAAATAGTATTATTATAGTGGTATTTAATTATGAATTTATAATGAAAGTACTTAATAATGTGCGTAGATTAATGTAAGCGAAAAAAAAAACTAGATCTTCCTTAATAGAATACATTATGGCACGAAAATAACTTCAATTACGTGAAAATAACATAGAATAAATATTATTAATGATGGCAGCTTTTATGTAATTCCAGTACATATCAATATTGGGCATTTAGCATTTTTAAACGCAGTGGTCAATGTGAATACACACTCGTGAATTCTAAGTATTAATGGTAATAGTATTTTTATTATTTTTTTTTTTTTAATTAATTTATTATATTTTTTGATTATAGATGATGATTCTGAATTAATATAGAGAGCTTCCAAGCATAAAAAAAATTTATTAATTTTTATACAGAAACGATTGAGGTGTCATAAACGTGAAAAAAAAAATGATAATCCATTATAATAATATTTCACATGACTGTTTTAATGTAATAGTTTTCATAGTTATGCCATTGTACGATTTATTAATAGTATTTCGTATATTTATAATACAATTCTTAACTTTTGTAATGAATTTTTTAAATACAATGAATATTAAAAATTTAAATTAATATACTTTTTTTTTATTGTCATTGTTGTCTTGTACATTATTAGTTTTCCTGGAATAGATTACGTGAATTCAAATACAAATACTATTATTTTAGTCACTAGAGGCAGCACCACTGTACAGTATACAAATTCATGGAAGTATATACGAGTTCTGTCACATTTTATCTATATATATCTTATTCATTCCATCGTTTAGGTAAATTATAATTTTTTTATCATTTGATAATATTTTCCATTAAAATGATACGATGATTATAAAAAAAATTTAAAAAAATATATTTTCATCTTATTTAACAACAATAATTCACTGTTTAATACCTTTTTTTTTTTGTGTATTTAGATAATATAATCTAGATAAGGGCAATTTAAATACCCAAGATCACGAAAATTATCTACCATCTGACTTGGAAATGAACGCATATATTGTGCATTGTACACACTATTGCTTTTCTCAAAGATAGAGTTGTTTCAGTTGCACGAGGTGATGCTTTAAAAAAGTCTTTCAATATTTGCGCTTTTGCACAGTACAAATCTGAATATAAATGTGTACATTGTGATAATTGGACATTTTTTGTGCGAGTAGATCAACTCTCAGATATCAAGGTTACTAAATTAAATATAAAAATTATTACGCACAAAGTATATTTATATTTGTCGAAAATGTCATTATGGAAGGTTTTATTTTAAATTTTCACCTGGTCGTTTTTCTTTTAATTTAAAATATTAATACTTATTTTATATAATTACAAGATTTTTTTTTCTTTTCTTTTTTTTTTTTTTTTTTTTTTTTTTTCCAACGCAGATGTCGGGTGAAGAATATGATAGTGACATGGAATACTCAGATTCCGATTGTGGTGATACTGGATACGAAGACTATTACAATTGTCAACCGTGGGGTAGTGAAAATGACAACGATATTGATTCTGATCACAATAAAAAAGATCCAGAATATGCAATACATGATTGTCTTAGAGTTGAAGAAGTGGAGAGATTATTAAATGAAAATGTTGAAATATTAAGCAGTAGTCTTCATATAACACCATCATTGGCAAAAGTTTTGTTACATACGCACAACTGGGCACTCCAAGATGTTATGACAAAATATCGTAATAATTCATCGAATTTTTTAATAACTTCAAAGATTAAACCGTCACATCCACCAGATCCAGCAGCGGCGATGAAAGCACTGAAAGGTGGACAGTGTACAGTTTGCATAACTGTTTATACACCTGATAAATTTGCAACACTTACATGTGGTCATGCATTCTGTAAAGATTGTTGGTGTATGCATTTTGAAGTGCAAATTATGCAAGGAATTTCCACTGGTAAACTTACACATATATTTATTTGCATGAAAAAATATCATTATATATTTTTTTATTTATTACATTTTTTTTTTGTTTTTTTTTTATCTTTTGCATTTAGGCATTGGATGTATGGCACAAGAATGTGAAGTCCTAGTGCCTGAAGATTTTGTTTTATCATTATTAACCAAGTCTAATATGAGAGATAGGTATCAAAATTTTGCATTTCGTGATTATGTGAAAACTCATCCACAGTTGAGATTTTGTCCAGGACCAAATTGCCAAATAGTTATGCGATCAAAAGAACATCGTGCAAAGCGTGTTTTATGCCTTGCATGTAAAACTATCTTTTGGTGAGTTCTATGAATTTCGCAATAAAACCAGATATATTATGCAATATAAGTAGCAATAAAATCAATTATTTATTTATGAAATTTTTTCTTCTTTCCTCATTTGCCTTTAGTTTCCGATGTGGAATGGATTATCATGCACCAACTGATTGTCACACAATTAAAAAGTGGCTAACAAAATGTGCCGATGATTCAGAAACAGCCAATTACATTAGTGCCCATACCAAAGATGTCAGTAATTTTTTATGTATTTTAAATGATAGAATTTTTAAATTATGAAAAAAAAAAAAATTATTTAAACAAAAAAATATTATTCTTCTACATTAGTGTCCAAAATGTCACATCTGCATAGAAAAAAATGGTGGATGTAATCACATGCAATGTTACAATTGTAAACACGAATTTTGTTGGATGTGCCTTGGAGATTGGAAAGCACATGGAAGTGAATATTATGAATGCTCGCGTTATAAAGACAATCCAAATATTGCCCACGAGAGTGTTCATGCACAGGCAAGAGAAGCACTTAAAAAGTATCTTCATTATTATGAAAGGGTAAATATTATTCTTTGAGTTTGTAATATCTTAAAATATCCCTTACCATAAATATTAAAATATATATTTTCTTTTTTTACACTTTAAATAAATTTTTATGGTATGTGGTGTTCATATTAAATCACACAATTCTATTTTCAGTGGGAAAATCACAGTAAATCATTGAAATTAGAAGAGCAAACATTAGAAAATATAAAATCACGTATAAATAAAAAAGTAATGAATGCGAGTGGAACTTGGATCGATTGGCAACATTTATATGCAGCAGCATCACTTCTAGCACGTTGTCGATATACATTACAGTATACATATCCGTATGCATATTATATGGATCCAGGTCCACGTAAAGAATTGGCAAGTCATTATGAATAAAAATTTATTATTTGGAAAATAATTTTTACAGTTGAAAAAATATATATAGATATACATATATTTTTTTTTTTTGTTTAATTTGTTTCATTATAAAATTAGTTTGAGTATCAACAAGCTCAACTTGAGGCTGAAATTGAAAATTTATCATGGAAAATTGAACGTGCTGAAACAACAGATCGTGGTGATTTAGAAAATCAAATGGATATTGCGGAAAAACGACGTGTTACATTGCTCAAAGATTTCTTAGGGGTAATTAAATTAATTATAAAGACGATTCATTTAATTTTTATTTGTATGCAATTGAGAATTTTTATTGAAAAAAATATATTTTATATTTTCAGGATGACAAGTATACTTTTCAAGATATTCAAGTTTGATAATAATAATAATTTCAAAAATGATGGTATATTTAGCCAGTGAGATTCATTTAGCGAAGTATTATATGGTAAGTCATGTATGATGGAGAAAAAAAAAAAAAAATAACGACTACAAATGCCTAAATATATTTGACTTAATTAATTTATTACTTAACGTGATCAATTATTATATATCGTAATGATCAGTACTTTCTTCAGGAAATCAATCTTTCAATCAATAACGATAAGAAAGAGAAAAAAATTAGAAATTATTATTTTTCGTGTGGAAATTGTATGTTATTTAATTTTAGAATCAAGGCATGAATGAATAATTTGTTACGAAATTCAGGATTTTTGAAATAAGCAGAAACACTTTGTAAGTCCTCAACACTTGGAAGTATTGTTAAAAAAAAATCAAGTCCTGATTACGTAGCATCATATAATAGACTAGCATAAATAAACTGTTTAGATTTGATAAGTCATTGTTATTCTGACTATAAAATAGTAATGATTATATAAATATACACATAAAACTAAATACATGAAGATTAAGTGATAATTTTTTTTTAACATTATTCATAAATTAAAATTTTTTAGAATCAATAATGTTCGAACTCGCATGACGTATATTTCCATTATATATATATATATATATATATATATATATATATAAATGTATGTGTGTGTTTGTGTGTGTGTATATTTTATTCGTGAACGAATTGTAATAATCATACAATCAATCAAGGTGATAGAAAACAATTGTCATTGTATATTTATAATACGGAGCATTCAATGTGTTGTTGATATAAAAATAAATTTCTTTTTTACTTCGTTTACGAAGTTACAAATTCTTTGAAAACGAAGAAATTAATGATTTTATCATCAAGTGTACTAGTATTACTTACATCAAACAATTATAATTGTGTTGTGATTATATAATTATAATTATTAAAAATTATTGTTCATACATAGCTCCAGAATTACAGTATTCAAATATTTATTCATAATAAAATAATGTTGACATTTTTTTTTTTTTTTTTTTCAATTCATATAATTTCAATCTAAATATTAATAAATTTTTTATTATATTTTAATTTGTTACTTTCAAATAATTTTGTCTTATTAGAAATTTCGACACTCATACATCCAATAATTTTTTTGTACATCTCATTTACGTGATCGAATTCTGAATATAAATAACATTAATAAATCATGAAATATTGAATTCGATTTTGAATCGCTCACTCATTTACTCGATTTTCAAAATTCTGTAGTTGAACGACGTGAATCGATGTCGATAACGATTCGTTACTTGCTAGGGGGCTAAGAAATTGCCGGTAGAATCTCTATATATATGGTTTTACCGACACATTTATAAAAAACTGATGATTTTATCGACTTGCTCTTATAAATGTCCGCCCTCTTCTACAATACGAAGCTAGCCGTAGAGCGTTGCTCACATGTATGTGGTTTACGATTGTGTGAGTTATCCCCTCCATTTTTGCTGCTCAGTCTCAAATCTATTCACACTGTTCATGGATTGGTCAACGCACACAGTTGCACTGTCAGTGCCAATAAGTTTTGTCTGCTGCATTACAGTAAATACAATAAATAAAAATATATCCGGCACTTGAAATTCATCAAAACTAATGACAATTAATATAATTGAATTATTCCATTGACAGTTATTGATCTATGCTAATTATAATATTGATATATAGTAACTTGAATAGAATAATATTCGAATTATTGTTGTACAATGGCGATGGGTAAAGGCTTTCGAATTTACGAAAAATTAAAACCACCAAGTCCACATTCTCTTATTTTGGAGCATCGAAATCGCAAGGAGACTGTACTTTTTGAATCACAAGCAGTCGCTGTTTTATGTAAGTTTTAATTTAATTTATTATTACGTTAAGTTTATTTTATTTCATAATTATTAAATTGTACACAATACATTGATGTACGATTATTGTTCTTTTTTTTTTTTTTTTTTTTCATTAATTATTATCTTTAAATAATTGTGGGAGGCTTTAAAGAAGATAAAAATATTATCTGTAACGTATATATTTGTAATCTTGACAGTATGAAAAGTACTGATGAATTATTAATAATTTTTTTTCGTTCTATATTGGTATTTTAACAGCTGCACATGAGACAGATTCGTTGAAACTTCAATATACAAAGTTATTGGATGCTTATGGATGTTTGGGTGTATTACAATTGAACGCTGGTGAAAATACACTTTTGTATTTAGTTCTTGTTACCGGTTGTTTTTCTGTTGGAAAAATCGGTGATTCAGAAATATTTCGTATTACCCAAACACATTTTGTTCCATTACATTATACTCAAGGGAATGAAGATCGTGTATCAGAAGTAAGAAAAGTATTAAATTCAGGAACATTTTATTTTTCTTGGTCTGCTGGTCAGCACGAAGCACTTGATATAACTTTAAGTGTTCAAAGACGATATAAATCAATATGTACAGATAATAGATTTTTTTGGTGAGTAATGTCATTATTGATTATCTATTAACTACATTTCAATGTGTGCTTTAATATTTTTTCTATAAATCTTATGTGGTAATTAATTGCAGGAATCGAATGTTACACATACATCTGTTAAGATATGGTGTTAATACAAATCAATGGTTATTAAAAGCAATGTGTGGTAGTGTAGAAATACGAACAGTTTATGTTGGTCATCGACAAGCAAGAGCAGTTGTTGTTTCAAGGTTAAGCTGCGAACGTGCCGGTACCAGGTTAATATTTGCAAATATATTTTTTTCATTGTCATTTAAAACTAAAGTAGTTTATCTTACAGTTTACATAATATTTAATAATACGTTATACATTTTAGATTTAATGTTCGTGGAACAAATGACGATGGTCACGTCGCAAATTTCGTTGAAACTGAACAAATAATTTATTTAGACAATGAAGTAACATCTTTTGTTCAAACGCGTGGGTCTGTGCCACTTTTTTGGGAACAACCTGGTATACAAGTTGGATCACATAAAGTGAAAATATCACGAGGTTTTGAGACCGCTGCACCGGCATTCGATCGTCATCTATCTATGATAAAACAACGTTATGGACAACAAGTAATTGTTAATTTGTTGGGATCAAGTTTGATTGGTAGTAAAGAAGGTGAGGCAATGCTGAGTCAAATGTTCCAAAGTCATCATAATATTTCGAATCACAAAGACGTTCCACATATTATTTTTGATTATCATCAAGAGTGTCGCGGTGGAAATACGAAAAATTTATCAAAATTAAAGGCAAAAGTTGAGAAATATTTGGATTCATTTTCACTTTTCTATGCGATTGGTACATCAGTTCAACAAGAACAAAGTGGTACTATACGTACAAATTGTCTTGATTGTTTGGATCGTACAAATTGTGTACAAACATTTTTTGCTTTAGAAATATTATCAAAACAATTGAGTCTACTAAAATTATTTGAAAAACAACAAATGGTATCGCGTTTTGAGGAAGTATTTCGTCAAATGTGGATTAATAACGGTAATGAAGTGAGTAAAATTTACGCTGGTACTGGTGCCATTCAAGGCAGTTCTAAATTTATGGACGGTGCGCGTTCAGCTGCTCGTACAATACAAAACAATTTATTGGATTCGAGTAAACAGGAAGCTATTGATATTTTATTATTAGGCTCAACCCTTAACACGGAATTGGCTGATAGGGCGCGTTTATTATTACCAGCAAATATGTTTCATGCACCACCAAGTGTATTACGTGAAATGTGTAAACGTTATAATGAATATGTCAATCCAATGAATTTACGAATTGGCATTGGAACATACAACGTCAATGGAGGAAAACATTTTCGCAGTGTTGTTTATAAAGATGTATCATTAGCTGATTGGCTATTGGATGCGCCGCGCAATTCAACGTCATTAGTTACACCGGAATATGACGGTGTGCCTGTAGATATTTTTGCAATTGGATTTGAAGAGATCGTCGACTTGAATGCAAGTAATATTATGGCAGCTAGTAGTGATAATGCACGTGCATGGGCGGAAGAATTACAAAAATTATTATCACGTGATACTGAATACGTACTCGTTACATATCAACAATTAGTTGGTGTGTGTTTATATTTATTTATAAGACCACAGCATGCACCACATTTGCGGGATGTTGCTGTTGATTGTGTAAAAACTGGATTGGGTGGAACTACTGGTAATAAAGGCGCTGCTGCAATACGATGTGTATTATATTCAACATCATTTTGTTTTGTTTGTGCACATTTTGCTGCTGGTCAATCACAAGTAAGTGAGAGAAATGCTGATTATGCAGAAATCACACGTAAAATCGCTTTTCCTATGGGACGTACACTCAATACTCATGATTATGTATTTTGGAGTGGTGATTTTAATTATCGTGTTGATATGGACAAAGATGATATGAAAGAGATGATTAAACGCAATGAAATTGATGAAATACTGAAATATGATCAGTTGCGAGTACAACAAAATCAAGGAAATGTATTTAAAAATTTTTTGGAAGGCCCAATAACATTTCCACCAACATATAAATATGATTTATTCTCAGATGATTATGATACAAGTGAAAAGTGTCGTCAACCAGCATGGACTGATAGAATTTTATGGAAACGACGAAAACAAATTCCGGATATTGATTCACCTATGGATTGGAATCCTGGCCGATTAGTGTATTACGGTCGTGCTGAATTGAAACAAAGTGATCATAGACCTGTAATATGTATTGTTGATGTCGATGTTTATGTTGTCGATCCAGAGAAACGTGAAGTAGTATTTCGTGAAGTAATCGAAGATCTTGGACCACCTGATGGTACTATAATTGTCAAAGCGACCGAAGAAAATGACGATATTGACAGTGTATTCGATGACAATTTTATGTTGGCGTTATTACAAGACTTATCGCATATTGGTGAAGTTATACTCGTAAGATTCGTTGGTGAAACAATTTGGGTAACATTTAGAGACGGGCAGTGTGCATTATCGGCCGCGCGTAAAGGCATGACACAAGTTTGTGGACAAACATTAAAATTATCATTAAAATCACCGAATTGGGTTCAACTTATTCGAAAAGAGATTGAAATATGTAGTAATACAACTGTGCCACAGTATGATGAAAATTCACCAACATATTCTGGTCAACAGAGATTGGAGCATTTGGAGATCACCGAGGATTCCGGACACTCAGGTAGATCAAGTCCAAGTGATGGTGGACGACCACCAAGACCTGCACCACCGGCACGTCCCTCTCAACCACCGAGAAGTCCGGTGCGTGAACACCGACCAGTACCACGCGCTGGTGTTATAAGCGTCATGCCTAATCAATTTGCGCCACCACCACCACCACCCCAATTATCATCATCATCATCATCATCGTCATCATCATCGTCGTCAGTGTCATCTACTTCGCGTACAAATGCAGAGATAAAAGAGACTGAGAGATTGTCACCAGAGTCAGCAATTTATGAAGAGATTCGAGACGAACCGCCAAATTATCCAGTACCAAACAGACCGCCACCCCCATTGCCACGGTTGAATGAAGGGGCAAATCACCAAAGTGAGTCACGACCACCAAATTCTGTACCACCACCTCTTCCACAAAGACAAGTTAATTTACCACCGCCACAACATCCACCGCCGAATTTACCTCCTCCTAATTTACCACCACCAGTACCAGCGAGAACGGGCGGTGGTCCACCAATACCAACGAGAAATCTTGAATAAAATTAACAAGTTGAAACTATTTTTTCTCCCATTAGTCATAATAGATTAATACACATAATTAATGTAATGTTGTCAAAAACCACGAACTGCTTGATGCATCGTCATACCTCAACGAAATTAGGCCAATAAGTTTATAATAGATTAAATTTTACTCCATATTAGATTTTCGTATAGACTGTTAACATTATATATATTTATGTTTTTATCATTTACATTCCGATACTTGTTAGATTTTATTTTTTGTCATTTTGAATTGAATTATTAATAATTGATTGTTGAATATCAATTATGGTAATTTATCAATTCAATAATATTTTTGAATTATGATGAATATCATGGGCAGTTAATTTTCTTCCAACAATTAAAATTTTGTATAATGAAGAATCGTTTACTAGTAAAAAATATAAGCTTAAAATTAGCTTAAAATGAGAAATGAAATTAATTAATTAACGCGTAGTGTTGCATCCACATTATTGTATTTAAAACGTAAAAAAAATTTTAGTTGAAAGTTAATTTTAATAATGATTACGGATAACAGGTAATTTATCCCGTGTAGTAGTAAAATTAACCTGTTAAATCTTTAAAAAAGAAAAACTAGTTAAAATACAAAAAAAAAAAAACGATTTTAAATGCCTAATTTTCAGTATTCGTATACAAAGTAATTCCTGCGTATACACATTGACATATATTTTATGTATGAGATTTAGAGTGTTGTCGACCAATTGTTATAATTTTTCTTCGCAATTGGATAAATACAGATCAAGTATTTCATGTAATAATAAAATAATAAAAATAATAATCGCAAAAATAAATATGTAAAAATATTATACTGGATGGATTGAAATCATGAAAAATATGAGAATATAAATACAAAAGAAAATTCGAGTAAATGAACGGATATTATATATAATTAATTTATTTTGTTGTATTATTTTTTTAAAATGTAAATACATATATATGCAACACTGAAATTATTAAATATTAACAAACAGATAATGAAACGTGTGACTGGATATAATTTAAAATTAAAAAAAAAATGAAAATTGGATATATGTCATGCTTACACATCAGATCAAAATTGATGAAATGTTTCAATTTGACCAACAAAGGAACAAACTTCAAAGATATAAAAGACGGTAAACGGAACTTTCATTAATACAAATACTTTTTGTTCTAATATTTATTTATTATTATTAATATTATTATATTTTATTGTTGCGTTTAAGTGAAAAAATATTTGTAAAAATGCCATATACGTATTAGACTATTAAATTTGTTTTTGTGAGTATCTTATCCTATCGTCATCATGTATAAAAAAATTTGGAAATATAAATTATGTTGTACAAAACACAGTAAAAAAATTTTCTATTATTAATTATTAATAATATATATATATATATATATATGAGAGTATTTTAAATGATGAAGTATAAAAAAAAAAAAAAAAAAAAACCGTCGCGATAATGTTCAGAAGAATAATTGAGTTATAAAAATATTTAATCACGTCGATGAAGTGTCTTTTGGAATCATAGAAAAATATTTTCGTCTCAACTTATATTATAGATATACATATCTACATATATATACCTGTATACATGTATTGGAAATTGTAACTGGTTGAAAAAATCACGATATGAATTCATCACTTGCATTAGAAGTCTAAAATCAAATACTATAAATACTATCGACTACGTAAAAAAAGAAAAAGAAAAAAGAGAGAGGGAGAGAGAAAATCATCATAGAAGAATATGTATATCAAAGAATCTCAGAAATAAATTTGGTCCTAAATAATCATTACTTGAATTGATTAATAATAAAACAGACTTGACTCAATTTCTTCGGTATCAAAATATATACGTAGGCTCCTTACACTGCCATATTTAACTTTTTCATTATTTTATTTTTTAACCATCGAAATCTAGTTATATGAAGGCAAGCAACTTATATTTTTATTTTATTATATATTTTTTTTGTTATTGTGTCGTACTGCAAGAATTAATAACTTTGAATAATCATTAAAAAGAATCCGCGAATGGAAAATTTTTAAATTGTGGTCCCAATATTTCGTTTTTTTTTTTCTTTTGCACACAAATTCGATTTATCAATATTCAACTAAGCAGCCCACAGTTACTCAAGTTATTTTTAATAATAACATCAGTCACTGCATCAAACACAAATTGTATATTTGATGTATCAGTGGCACACGTAAAATGTGTATATATCTGTTTTTGATCTTTACGTTTGTTCAAATTTTCAAATTTCATTTGAATATAAGACGCACATTCATCATATGTATTTCCACCTTTGTATTCTGGGAAACATATTGACAACGGGCTTCGCGCAATTTTCTCCTCAAACAAATCTTTTTTGTTCAAAAATAATATAATTGATGTATCAACGAACCATTTACTATTGCAAATTGAGTCGAACAACTTCATTGATTCAATCATTCTATTCATTTCTTCATCTTCGGCTAGTACAAGATCGTAACCGCTCAATGCAACGCAAAATATAATTGCCGTCACTCCCTCGAAGCAATGAATCCATTTTTTTCTTTCTGATCGTTGGCCACCAACATCGAACATTCTGTAAAACAAATTAAAAAATATATACATAGAAAAAAATATAATCGATATTCATATGTATAAATAATTTATAAAATAATATACATACTTGAAATGCAGTCCCTTAAATGAAAAATATGTTTCAACAATTCCCGTTGTTTTGACTCGTGTCCTGAGAACATCTTGCTGTGTTGGAATATAATTTGGTTGTGATATGCGATCCAAGGCATTTAAATAATAAGCAGCAGAATCATTTAATTGATATTCACGACTACGAGTAAAACAAAGTTGTACTCCAGCATCTTGCCATAATCTCTTCATTAATAATACCAATTCCCCAGTCAACTCTCCCTCCTCTGCCGCGGATGCTAGGGTAAAAAATTGCCGTGCGATTTCCTGCAATATTATCATTAATATTATTTTTATTATTTTTATTGAATACACCTTGACCGTAATTCATAAGAATTTCGGATATATTATTTATTCGACTCACTGCTTTATTTGGATCAGCAAAATCAATTCTCAACTGTCCCATAGCACGAATTATTGCCATTAAACTTTGTATTGTATTACTATAAACCACTGGTTTGTATTGTTCACATTCTTCTCTACTATATCCAGTCTCATGAATAATTTTCATTTGTTTCACTATTGTTGATTTTCCTGATTCGCCAGCACCTTAAAGAAATAATAATAGTTCATTAGCTCATAATTTTTTACTTTTTATATTCTTAATATGCTACTATTATATAAACATATATATATATTTTAAGTAAAGATAATATGGGTCAATTTCTTCGTTCAATCTCTTGTATAGTTATCTTCACTTCTTTGCTTGTTAACTTCCTTTCTGCGTATCATAAAAAAAAAAAAAAATCATCGTATGTGTGTGTGTATGTTTACGTATGGGGAGAGGGATTAATTAAACTGTTAATAATATTATAATGAACTTTTTTTCAATGATATTCAAACAAGTGATTTAATATTTTGTATTTTACTGTATCAATGCATTTTGAATTTTAATATATATCTTTTATTTCTATTTACTCTTTTATGTGTCATGTAATTCATATTAATTTTGGTCTATTTTTTCGTTATAATTCTCAGTGAGAAATTTTATTGTGTGAATCACGACGACTCTAGTAAATGATTCAGTGATGGAACATAAGAGATCTTAAACAAACGATATGCATATAGAACATGTTAGTGTAGTAGTATACGCAATTATTTGGAAGTGGGGAGTAAATAATTACACTGGTAGCATCTTTACTGCGAAAAAAAAAAAAAAAAAAAAAAAAAACTATTCGTCGTTAAATCAACGAATAATTATGCCATTGTTTTTTTGTTTTTATTGAATCACTATGGAACGTAATAGAGATTATTTCAAATGAAATAAAATAATATAATGATAAATAAAAAAAATTTATACCCAATAGCAGAAGCTTGACCTCACTGGCAGCTCGTTCGCCATCCGCACGTAAATCCTTGTCAATTTTTTTGGATCTTTCAGCGGCGGCTTTGTCACCTGTGGTGCTTACGGCGCACCCCATCCTTTTATTTATTAATAATCCACTCTAAAATATTAAGTAGCACTTTATAATAATGCAGTTGAATCTAAGATAATTTTGTGACACTTGTTGAAAGAGAAAACGTGTGTATAGGAACCCCGCCCGCTCTGTCGTTTTTCTCAACGCCGCCACATGCACACAAAGCTAACGACAAAAACTGAGATCACCATGAATACATGTACATACATACATATGTACTTATATATATATACTATTTTATCTCCAATAATATGTCTTGTATTGTTTGAAACACAATTTGCAATGTGTCGAGTATATATGTTTTATACAGTGTCACACCAGGTGACGGTTATATTTTTTTCGAAGTTACAAACTCGACGCGCCCACAATTACTCGTGTATGGTTTACGTTGACTTGCGCCGATGCGATCATTTACCCCCCATCACACTATACCACTGCTATTTGTTGCCTCACTCTCTCTTTCTCTTATGCTCTTGACGAATTCTGAGCGGTGAATTTCGGTCACCGATCTTATATATACGTAAAAGTTGAGTCGCACTTGAAGTGGATTGGAGTTTTGTATAAACGATAATGCAATGTGATTGGTTGATTTACCCACTAGCGTCATCTAATCATGAAAAAAAATGAAGTGACGCATGCGCTGTAAATGTCGCGCGAATTTCTGAATAACCTGTTTCTTTTTTCTGAACGACTTTACTGAATTAATTAAATTTATTTTTTTTTTTTTTCATGATGGAAAACACAAATTTTCGCTTCAGCTACTACAAAGACATAACTTAAAATTCATTATGGTAAAAAATCAGTAATTTCAGATGAATCTTGATTTATTATAAGTTATAAACAATATTTTTATAATTACATTGCTACAAAAATTCAAACGAAATATTTTTAGTAATTAAAATTAGTACTTTAATTTATGAAAAGCTCCTGTGAAAATTGAAAAATTACTGCAAGAAAAATATAAAAAAGTTGAAGAAACAAGATTTATGTTAATCGCAACAGTGATGTAATGTATGCAGCTGATCGCTTCAATATTCAAAACTAAATTATTCAAGTTAAATATCAATAACTATGTCACGTTGTTAGTAAATACTTGATCATTGGCTGCAATGAATTTCAAGATTACAATTAAAGCAGTAGAATAAATTAACCTTCAACTTCTTCAGCTCCCATTTCTTCATCTTCAAATGCTTCTTCGTCATCAGCAGTTGCCTCCTAGAAATAGAGTACAAATATTTGTTTCAGTAATTGTTCCGATTTTCATTTTTTTTTTTTTGTTTTGTATATTCAATTTCTGAAATTATATTACCTGATATTGTTGATACTCTGATACTAGATCATTCATATTGCTCTCAGCTTCAGTGAATTCCATTTCATCCATACCTTCACCGGTATACCAATGAAGGAAAGCTTTTCTTCTGAACATAGCTGTAAACTGTTCACTGATTCGTTTGAAGATTTCTTGAATCGCTGTTGAATTACCAATGAATGTTGCTGACATCTTCAAACCTTTTGGTGCAATGTCACAAACAGCAACTTTGACATTATTTGGTATCCATTCAACGAAATAGCTGGAATTTTTATTCTGTACATTCAGCATTTGTTCATCAACTTCTTTCATTGACATTCGACCGCGGAAGAAGGCACCCACTGTCAAGTAACGTCCATGCCTTGGGTCGCATGCTGTCATCATATTTTTAGCGTCGAACATCTATTTCAAACATTTCAAAATGTATTTTAATATTGTTCCCATTTACAATTGTATATGGATGAAATCATTTTACTGAAAATGGTCATGTGGCAATACTTACTTGTTGTGTAAGCTCTGCAACTGTGAGAGCTCGGAATCCTTGACTTCCGCGAGAAGTGAGAGGAGCGAAACCAGGCATGAAGAAATGAAGACGGGGAAAAGGTACCATGTTCACTGCTAATTTGCGAAGATCAGAGTTCAACTGTCCCGGAAATCTTAGACATGTTGTTACACCGGACATTGTGAGCTAAAGAAGTTCGAATTAATTATTGGAAAATAATTACCTTAATTTAATTATAATGAATTTGAATCTTACCGAAACGAGATGATTAAGATCACCATATGTTGGAGACGTAAGTTTCAACGTTCTGAAGCAAATGTCGTAAAGTGCTTCATTGTCTATACAAAATGTTTCATCAGTATTTTCAACAAGTTGATGTACTGATAACGTGGCATTGTAAGGCTCAACAACCGTATCAGACACCTAAAAATAAAAAACCAATTTGTCAATACAATCTCGGAAAAATTATATGTATCTATATATATATATACACTGTTTCAGAATTGATAGTCCAAAATACATAAGAAATACATCGGAATCGGACTAGTAATTCTGGATCACGGTGAATATTGTTATTATTTTTTTTTCACATACTTTGGGTGATGGGAAAACACTGAAAGAGGCCATAATGCGATCTGGATACTCTTCACGGACTTTGGAGATAAGTAATGTACCCATACCGGAACCAGTACCACCACCAAGTGAGTGAGTGAGCTGGAATCCTTGAAGACAATCGCAACCCTCGGCTTCTTTACGAACTACATCGAGAACTGAATCCACAAGTTCAGCACCCTCAGTATAATGTCCTTTTGCCCAGTTATTACCTGTATAAGAAAATTAACAATCGTTAATTATATTCATGTGAATATAAAATTTAACCAATTACTAATAATTATATGATACATTAAAATTATTCTCTTACCGGCGCCACTTTGTCCAAAGACAAAATTGTCTGGACGGAATATTTGCCCGAAAGGTCCACTACGAATCGAGTCCATCGTTCCGGGTTCCAAATCAACGAGAATTGCTCGAGGAACATATTTATTGTCTGTAATAAATATTGATAATATTGAAGGATAAATTTCCGGATAAATTATTATGTTGATTCAATATCTACTCACGACCCGCTTCATTGTAGTAAACATCTATACGCTCCAATTGAAGATCATTCGTTCCACAATACATTCCATTCGCATCGATGCCATGCTCGTCGGATATTATTTCCCAAAACTGTCGAAAACATAAAAAATGTGTTTATTACAATTAAATAAATATGAATATACGATTATTGATGATCTTATTGTTATCCAGCGTCATTTTACATTAGATCCACGAAAATATTTTGAAATTATTTTTATTTATTTGTGGTGGTAATATAAATGGCAATAATTAATCATTTGTTTAGACAAAATAATAGTGGACGATAGAAAAAAAAACTCGTTAATATTTTTCAAATAAACATACATCAATTATCTTTCATTTTTACCAAATTCAATCGATATTCACATAGGGTTTGTCACATTTTTTTTTTTTTTTTTTTTTTTTCGTTCTAAATTTTTCTACACAAAGCGTGGAAATTTGGACGCCATAGCGGCAAAAATTGATTCCAAATATTTCATCATAAAGTAACAAAAAAATTACTGGATTTTCGATATTCATATACTTATTTGGAAACTTTCGAAACTAGATGAATAATATTAATGAACTGGTAAGCGAAGCAAACTGGTTTTTATTCGTTTCCATATTTAGTCCATGATCGTCCGGTCCGTTACAGAAGTAGGCAATTTATTCTCATGGAATATTTTTCACTTACCTTGGAACCAATTTGATTGCCGCATTGACCTGCCTGAATATGTACGATTTCCCTCATATTTATTTTATGAATTTAACGATTAGTTATCAAAAATGAGTTTATAAATATTATTTTTTTGATTAATTGCAACGAATTGAAGGACTCAACTTGGACTGTGTGCTTCTATACGACACGCTATTACGTACTGTGCGTTCGAACAATCAATTACCATTTACTGCGTGAGAGAAATGAGTAGTGGAAACAGGATTGTCCCTCTTTGAGCGTCATTTCCGTACTTGCGCAGTGAATAAAAAAAAAATATATATTATGCTCTCTTTGTGAATGATATTGATTATAAAAAATATATTCCTCATAAATTTTAGTAAATTGAATATATTATTAATAGGACATTTATATTATTGATAATTTTAAACAATCCTTAATTTATTTTTTCTAGTGAATATTTTATTATAATTTTTGCCGCCACATGCGCACAACCAGATTCAAATTTTAACGGTCATTTTTATTGATATACACAATATGTATACATATTTTCGCAAAAATTAATTTTTTTCGCTCAAAGCTCTTGAACTTGAATGAAAATTAATTGAAGTTGAGATATCCTAGATGAATATTTTATGATGCGTTTATTCTATTGATTATATAAGAATATAAATAGTGATTTGATATAGTTAGAGAATGTATATTTATGCACATGTATAACGTATGCTTACCGGAAATGTGAATAACCCAAGAACTTGTCAGTTTTCGCGCGCTTTTTGTATGTTGTGTGATTCATGTATAACCAAAAAGTCATAACAAGGATTGGTACACATTGAAATATGTTTTCTGTATCGAACTAAATTAGAATTATTCTCGACAATAAATTGGAAGAATTATTTTGCAAATTTTTGCAATGGATGAAAATGATTTTCCTGATGCTGATGAAGAATATGATTTAATTCCAACAAAAATTTATGGAACTTTGGACAATGTTTCAACCGGTTAGCTATACATCAATGAGTAATTTTTTTGCATACAATAAAACAAATAATATTTGTATGTATGATTGTTTTGTAGTATCGAAAAATAATGAAGAAATTGAAGAGATATCATCAGTACCATCATTAGGTTCAGTTAATAATACTCAAGTGTTAAATGGTAATTCTTTGAATGATGATGAATTCCCGAATCCAAATGAGGAATTAGAATTTATTGAAGCAGATGTCAATCAAATTTCAAATACTACTTGCAGTTCAAATGAAGCAGAAAAAAATAAGAAACGAACGTTTGATGAACTTTTTGGTGATATTAAAGATCTTTTGGATGAAGATATACCAGGTAACACCAGTGAATTGAATTTTATAATTCATTATTCGTATTGAAAATCATTTTTAATTAACTTAATAAATTTATATTTAGTTCAATTTAATGAAAATAGGAATGGAAAACGACCACGTTGGGATGAACCGCACAAAATTATTGAAACAATTCGATTGGAAAGGAAAAAAATACTTGAAAAATATGAAATTGAAACTAGTAATAATAATCCTATTCCACTCAGGTAACTTACAACAAACAAATATTCTTTTCTTTTAACATTGATATTCTAATTTTTCGTATTACTTTTTGTTATTTAGACCAAAAATGGGCACAGTATCCTTGCGAGTGCCAACTTGGAACTTTGTCGCCATAACTCGCATTACAGATTGTCAAAGGCTCTATGTAAAAGTACGTCCTGAGAGTAAAGTTAATACAAGAAAATTCATACCGACTTCGGGATTACTCTCTGTCAGATATAATCAATTGAAAGAAGAAGCTGAAAAAATAGTAATATGATAATCATATTTAATTTAATATGATATTATTAATTTAATTTTTTTTTATTTTATAAAAAAAATTTTGTCAAAAGATTTTAGAAAATACCAAACGTGCAAGTCTTCCAATTGCAACATCTAATACCGAAGGAGTAAATTCAAGTGATGAATTGTGGGTTGATAAATATCGTCCAAAAACATACATGGACCTCCTTTCAGATGAAACAGTTAATAGAGATTTTTTGCGTTGGATGAAATTATGGGATAAAGTTGTGTTTCATCGTGAATTAAAACCACGTAAAAAGGATCTCTCAATGAAACCATCATTTGATAAAAGGAAATTCGGCACCAAAAAAGCCAATTTCTCACCATTTAATGCCAAAAATTTTACTCCAAAAGTTCTTGATTTTGATACAGTGGACAAACGCGGTTTTCCAACGTACAGAATTGCATTGATCTGTGGCCCACCGGGTCTAGGGAAAACAACACTTGCACACATAGTTGCCAAGCACGCAGGTTACAATGTTGTTGATATTAATGCAAGTGATGATCGAGGCTCTGATTCTTTTCGGTAATTATT
Source organism: Dinocampus coccinellae (assembly GCA_963920625.1). Lineage (NCBI taxonomy): Eukaryota > Metazoa > Arthropoda > Insecta > Hymenoptera > Braconidae > Dinocampus > Dinocampus coccinellae. The sequence continues at coordinate 1,540,606 of OY987188.1, read as the reverse complement.
TGTCAATAGTTATTGAAGAATAAAAAGGAACAATTACTCATTATCTATTGAATCATTTTATCAAGTCAGACAGGCATTATTGGCGTCTACGCAAATGAAATCAATGCTTGGCAGTGATCCACGACCCAATTGTCTTGTTCTCGATGAAATTGATGGTGCACCAGCCTCATCCATTGATTTACTACTTAAATTTGTACAAGGAAAATTACATCAGAGAGGAAAAAAATCTAAAGATGCGCCTGACAAAAGTAGTGAATATTGTAAAAGACCTATTGTATGTATTTGTAATGAAGCGTATACCCCATCATTAAGGTACGTATTCATTCTTGTTCACGTAAAAATATAAAAACAATGTTTGTTTCATATTTTTAAATGGAAATATATGAATTTGATTTTTATTCAGGCCATTACGAGTCATGGCGTATATGGTAAATGTTTCGAAAGTAAATCCAACGAATTTAGCCGATCGATTAATGATTATTGCACGAAAAGAAAATATTCGAGTGTCGCAGAATACACTTTTACAATTAGCTGAGCGATCAGGATGTGATATTCGACTTTGTCTTGGGACTTTGCAATTCATGGGAAAAAATTTTGGAAGCATGAATGAAAATCTTGGGATAAAAGACACACGTAAAGGATTATTTGATTCGTGGCGACAAATATTGCAAGTTCCAATGAAACGAAATGGACCTTTGCCAATTCAGGAACGAGTTCAACTTATTCTAAATTCAGCATATACAGGTTAGTGTATTGAAATTTATTCAACACATTTGTATATTATTGATATTGTAAATTTCCAGATAGTTCAGAGCGTTTATCAGTTGGTATATTCGAAAATTATCTACAAAATTGTCATGATAAGATGGATCAAATATCGAAATCTCTCGAATGGTTTCAATTTTATGATGAAGTAGTAACAACTGTTATGACAAAAAATGATTGGCGAGTTATGCCTTACACAAATTTTGCATTTGTCTCATGGCATTTAGGATTTGCAGGACCGAAAAATCCTAAATTGTCTTTTCCACAGGCACCTATTGATGTAAGAATCACACAATTTATTTGTCAACATGGAATTCGGTGATTTTACCGAATAAATAATTTGAATAATCTTATATTTAGGCTCAACAAAAGTTAAATAAAAATATGGCAATAGTAAAATCTGCACAGAAATCAAGTGGGCGAGATGCACAAATTATTATTCTTGATCTGGCACCTTGCGTGTTCGAAATATTGAATCCTCGACTGCGTGCAGTTCCTATCAACTTATATTCATCAAAGGAAAAAATTGAACTGAAACAGTTGATCAGTGTAATGCTGGATCTTGGATTATCATTCATACAGGATAAAAATGAAGATGGAAGTGTCGATTATTACATTGATCCGTAAAATTTATTTCAGTTCACATTAATCATTAAATCCGATGATAAATATTACAATTAAATATATTTTTTTTTCTCATAGGAATTTATTTGAAATCGGAATTTTCCCAGATTGCAAAGTACGTCGGGGTTTATTTTACACAACAAAACAAATAGTTTCACAAGAGCTTGAAATCGAAAGACTTAAACGTGCAGCAATGGTTACCGGAATTGGTGTGGAAAATTCGAAAAATGATGAAAATAATAAAAATATCAAACAAGTTCAGTTATCAGACTTAGCTGAGAAAAATATTCATTTGAATTCCGTCAATAAGCTTATTCCGTCCAAAGTCCACGACAAAGTATGTATAATAGGATTTTTATTTTCCATGGATAATTTATAAATTTTTTTATTTTTTATTTTCCCAAACAGAAAATACGGGATTTTTTTCAAAACTTCAAGGTAGTTCCGAAACAACAAGAACCACTTACAAAAATTGAATGCACTGAGGAAAAAAGAAAGCAAACACTCAATGAACATGGGGTGTGGTTTAAATATAATGAAGGTTACAGTAATGCAATCCGTCGTAAAGTAAAAATAAATGATTTATTGTAACTGTAAATAATAATAACGAATTGCATAATTTATTGTTTATTAATTTTAATAATTGAGAGGAAACCACTGAAGATTTCGAACAGAAAAAGCATTCTATATTTCTACACTCTTGTATCACGCCAATAATAAAAAAATGTTTTGATCGTTTGCCACAAAAAATAATTCAAAAAATAAATATTAATATAATTTTCAAACAATTATCCTCCAATCTCTTCTTCAACAATGTCCTCATCTTCAAATGCTTCTTCGTCATCAGCAGTTGCCTCCTAGAAATAGAGTACAAATATTTGTTTCAGTAATTTTTCCGATTTTCATTTTTTTTTTTTTTTTTATATTCAATTTCTGAAATTATATTACCTGATATTGTTGATACTCTGATACTAGATCATTCATATTGCTCTCAGCTTCAGTGAATTCCATTTCATCCATACCTTCACCAGTATACCAATGAAGAAAAGCTTTTCTTCTAAACATAGCTGTAAACTGTTCACTGATTCGTTTGAAGATTTCTTGAATCGCTGTTGAATTACCAATGAAAGTTGCTGACATCTTCAAACCTTTTGGTGCAATGTCACAAACGGCAACTTTGACATTGTTCGGTATCCACTCAACGAAATAGCTAGAATTTTTATTTTGGATATTTAACATTTGTTCATCAACTTCTTTCATGGACATTTGCCCTCGGAAAATGGCTGCTACAGTCAAGTAACGTCCATGTCGTGGATCACATGCTGCCATCATATTTTTGGAATCAAACATCTATTTGAAATAAATTTAACATGTAATTGAATTTTTTTTCTCCCGTTATTAAATACATAAAAATTGATATTTATTTTTAATCAATATATACTTGTTGTGTGAGTTCTGGGACTGAGAGAGCGCGATATCCTTGACTTCCACGTGCTGTGAGAGGTGCAAAGCCTGGCATGAAGAAATGAAGACGGGGAAAAGGTACCATGTTCACTGCTAATTTTCGAAGATCAGCGTTTAACTGTCCTGGAAATCGTAGACATGTCGTGACACCTGACATCGTCACCTACATAATTAAATTTTTAATTTATCATTTTCGAAAAATAAGTAAAGTTTTGCTCTAATAAGTTTCAAGTCTTACAGAAACAAGATGATTGAGATCGCCGTATGTTGGAGATGTAAGTTTCAACGTTCTGAAGCAAATGTCGTAAAGTGCTTCATTATCTATACAAAATGTTTCATCAGTATTTTCAACAAGTTGATGAACTGATAAAGTAGCATTGTAAGGCTCAACAACTGTGTCAGACACCTAAAATTAAATACAAATCGGTCAATAAAATTCTGTTAGAATAAGGAAACCTTTTTTTTTTCAATTTTCACATACTTTGGGTGATGGGACTACACTGAAGGAGTTCATGATACGATCTGGATACTCTTCGCGGACTTTGGAGATAAGTAATGTACCCATACCGGAACCAGTACCACCACCAAGTGAGTGAGTGAGCTGGAATCCTTGAAGACAATCGCAACCCTCGGCTTCTTTACGAACTACATCGAGAACTGAATCCACAAGTTCAGCACCCTCAGTATAATGTCCTTTTGCCCAGTTATTGCCTGTATAAGAAAATTAACAATCGTTAATTATATTCATGTGAATATAAAATTTAATTAATTACCAATAATTATATGATACATTAAAATTATTCTCTTACCGGCGCCACTTTGTCCAAAGACAAAATTGTCTGGACGGAATATGTGTCCAATGGGTCCACTACGAATGGAATCCATTGTACCTGGTTCCAAATCCACAAGAATAGCGCGAGGAACATATTTTTGATCTAAAAATAATAATTTTCGATTATATCAATAAATAATAATTTTCAGTATTATTAGTATAGATGAAAATGTTTCATTCTTATTTACTGCTAGCTTCATTATAATAAACTTCAATGCGCTCCAGTTGAAGATCATTTGTTCCAACATATTTTCCAGTTGGATCAATGCCATGCTCATCAGATATTATTTCCCAAAACTGTCAACACAATATTAGGAATAAATAATCATACATTATTATTCCAATTCAAAATTATTCGATTATCATAAAATGAAAAGAAAAAAAAAAGTAAATTTCAAAATAATTAATGTTTATTGATTTACAAAATTATCATTATATCACTAACTTCAGGGGAAAAAAATTTTTTTTTCTAATATTAACTGACGAACCACAAAGATATTAAGATTATTTGTGTGTCTAAAAATAACCGTATACACGTGCCAATACCATCATTTCGTTTTCTTAACCCATTAGATCTCCCAAGTCCAGATCTGAATATATCTCCCAGACATTGCAGTTATTTGAAGCGCAGTCAGATCGTTTTGGATATTTGTCCTCATACATTTATATATATACTAGTATATACATCACACATACACATTGTGAATATTGGTCACCATTGCAAAAATAAATTATTTTATCACGAATACAAAAGTATTGATAGTGATGTAAAAAAAAAATTTATTATTTAAATATAAACGAGATAACGTTTAATAGTTTGTGTAATGAAGCAAAAAATTTTAATTAATAATTTTTTTTTTTCATTTGTGAATCGTTATAAAATTTATTTTAATCATTTTGAAAGTATGAACAAACTAATTATATTTTATTTCATATAAATAAATTACCTTTGAACCAATTTGATTACCGCATTGTCCAGCTTGTAAATGTACGATTTCCCTCATTATGATGTATTTATTTTAATGATAATAAATAGAAGATTTAATTATATTTATCTCTCGCGACAAATGGAAGTTGCACTGAAAATTTAACGTTGTCTCCGGTATCTGAAATTGTGAACCAGTAGCAGTAGTCAAAAGAGTGGCTCGGAGTTTTTGCACGTTTTTATTGCGGAATACGTTAAGTTAAAATGGACCAATAAACGTATATTTAAACGTTACGTCATTTCCGCAGATGCGCATGCGCATTGAAATAAATTTAAGCGCGTAATGATGTATCTTATATGACATTTAAATTAAAAAATAAATACTTCGGACATGAAAATATAAATTGTCAATGTTATCATTAAAAATATTTATTTATCACTGTTGTGGAAAATATAATAGCTAGTTTATCGTATTTGAGGAAATTATTATATGTGAAATATTGGATGAAATTTAATAGGGCGATTGTGGAATATTATTTTGATTATTCCATCCGGGTATTGTGGGTAACCAACCACGTCCTGTCACTAAAATAGATAAAATATATTATCAAGACAAATTTTAGAATAATATGTATAGACAGTAGATGAAAAAAAAATTTTTCTTCACCTCCTGCTGCTTGATTCAACTGTGCTGTTTCCGATGGACTTAGTTTGAGAATGGTGTTGAGTACAGGGATTAATCGAGTTCTTTCATCACCATTTTTTAATGTTATAAACTGAAATATGTAATTAAATTATATTTTTAATTTGCACACTAAAAAAAATTTATTCATAAATAATTTTCATTCAGATTATTCATTTTATATCGAAATATTTAAATTACCTTCATTATAACATTTTTTAAGTACTCGAAATTATTTGCATGATGTTCTCTCTCAACACTGCGTTGCTGCCTTCGAATATCCTCTTTCAACAATTGATTCATTTGATTTAATTTGGCAACGTCTCGCTCAGTATCAGCTAATAAAATTGTTAAATGTTTGACCCGACGTTCGCAAGCTTCCAATTCATAACGATCAACTTTCGTTGGTAATGTTGTGACTGGTGCACTTATCTTTGAAAAATCATCTGATGAATTTAACAATTCATCAAGAGGCATTAATGAGTGTGATCTTTGTTTCTCCACATTGGAATTTCCAATTGAATAAGATTCAACACTTTCTGAGCCCTATTTTTATATTAATCATGAAAAAATTTATTTATTAATTTTTTTATTTAAAGTATATTAGCATGTGATTGAATAACATTTTTAATTACCTCGCCTTGTTCCCTTTCGGATAAATACACATCATTACGCATTTGACCATCATGTTCTGAAGATTTTATTTCCATTAATTTTTCCACCTGACTTTTTGTATAGTTTGATGAATTAAAAATCATTTTTTGCAATTTAATTTGTAAATTTTCAATTTCTTGTTGGTGTTTTTCTCTTATTGAAGTAATTTCAATCTAAGAATGAGAAAAATTATAGAATCATTAATATATGCAGTGATATTTAAATTGTACGTCTATATTACATACAGCATGATTTTTTTGGAAGTTTTCCTGTGTTACTTGAAGTTCATTACGTAATTGTTCAATAGTTGTTAATTGTGCCCGACATTGTTCTCGTAAATTTGAATAATCCTGAGTAAGTAATGTCAATTTGTTCCCAAGATCTCTTGTACTATTTCGAGAAAAATCACGTTCTTCTTTTGTTAATGTTAATTCATCGTTGAGTGTTTTGATTTCATCACTGAAAGTAAGAATATAAATTTATGAATGTAATACTAATTTAATTATTTCATATTGCGCATTACGAATCAATTGGAATTACTTGCTACGATCAAATTTTTCTCGCAGTTGATTAAATTGTAAACGTAAGTGATTCAAATCTGCTTCAACTTCATCAATGCTTCTACCATGAAGCCCTGATTCTTTACTTTGACTTTGTTTTGTTCTCAATACACTTTGTGCTCTTAATTTGTACCCTTCATACTGAGTTTTTAATGCTTTCATGTCTTCTGACATATTGCGATTCAATTCATTTAGTCTTGATATCTCCAGATGTAATAATTCTATCTGAAAAAATATCAAGAATTAAAAAAAAAATTTCTTAATTATTTATTGAAATATTTAAAAACAGATTGACAAATTTTCATAATAATTTACTTGATGAGCATAATTTTTACTCTGCAATTCCATATCATTGGCAATTTTTTTCTTTTCAGCTATGTGCGATGCTGATTCATTTGACAATTTATCAGCATTCGATTTAATAATTTCCATAGCATTCATTAATGTTTCTTTTTCATTAGTAATTTGGGCAATTTCTGCTTTCAAATCACATAATTCCGCTCTCAAGCCATCATTTTTTTCATTGAGTGTAGTCAATTGATTATTTTTTGCTGAACACTTATCTTTCATTTCTGATAATTGTATTTTCAAATCAGCTATTACTTGACGCTGTTCGTCCACTGTTACCTCAAGATTGGAACATTTCGATGTTTTCTCATTCAACTTTGATTTCAAGTCATCAATACTTTTCTGTAATCGAAAAAATACAATTATGTAAAAAGTTGAATTTTATTTGTGAATAACAGATGATAAATATTTTATAAAAACTCACTTCATAATTATCAACTTCCAAACAGAGAACATTATTACTTGAACATTCCTGTTTTGCTGTTTCTAATTGAACTAGCGTAATTTTATGCGATTGAATTTCTTCCTCCAATTTAATTTTCATTTGTTCATAATCTTTTTCACGTTGTTCACGAATTAATGTTTCAGCTTTTTTTGCTTCTTCCAATGTTTTCAATACACCATGATTTTTTTTCAACGCAGTTTTCAATTCTGTTATTTCCTTCGTGCGATTTTCTAACTCAGAGGTTAATTGAGTTATACGCTCTTTCAAATCATAATTCGATTGCTTCACAGTTGTATTATCTATTACTACAGTTTCTAAATTTTTTATTAATTTTTTATTCTCATTTTTTTGCTGTTCGAAATTATCTTGAAGCTTATCATACTCCAATTGGATAGTCTATTAAATACAATAAATAAAATTATAAATTGAATCGCAATATTGCACTCAATAATATACATCACTTTTATATTTCATACCTGCAATTTTTTAATATTCTCAGATATTTGCAATATTTTTTTCTGAATTTCATCCTTTTCAGCAATCGCTTTGTTTTTCTCCGATTCTGATGTTGTGAGTTTATCAGTTAAATCACTCACTTTGTTTTTAAGTTTTAATGCAAATCCTCTCATCTAAAATGAACCAAAATAATAAATAAATAAATTACATTTATAAATATAAAAAAAAGTACTAACTATTTAGAAAACCATTAATAAATTTATATCTTACTTTATTGTAACGTTCTTTAAAATCTTCTTTTTCATTGGATTTCGATTGTGTATCTTCATTAATTGTCGTTGAATTCGACATCTATAAACATTTTTTTCAAGCCCAAATTAATCATTTTTATCACCTATGAACAAATCTACGCAATAATAATTATAAATAAATAATATTTACCGTGGTAGTATCGTACTCATCTTTATCAGTTGAATTCATTTTTTGTTTTTCACAGTAGTAATTTAAAAATTAATTTAAATAATCACTCATTTATTAATGTATCATCAATGACATTTTATTATTTTAAAAATAATATTATTTATTTTTTATACTGTGATCTTGACGTGTGGCTCTTTTTTTATTTTTTTGTATCGTCATTAAAATAAACAATCAGCTGATGCTGACGTTAAAGTGATGGGTAGGCATATAAATAGAATGTACATATATACATCTGTTTTGTTGCACAGTGAGGGAGAATAAAACTATCCAATCACATGCAATATTTCAAATTTTGAAATAAATTATGAATATTAAAAAAAAAAATTTTCACTGATTCGAGATAAATAATATTAACAGTTGAATTGTAATTTTAAATATTGAAAAATTCATTTGATTCATTATTCATGTATTTATGTATTTATTTTATTATTTTTTTTTTTTATTACTGATGAATATACACATATATAGTATAGTACGTACTTGGTTTTGAGACAATTGACCCTGATACATACACTATATGCGAAATGATTATTATTTTGATCTATAAAATATTCACAGTTCTTGGTCATTTTATACCTCTATTATATTGTTTCAACAGTATTCCTGGAATAATAATTATTGGATGCCTTGTCGATAAATTTTTTTTCTTCAAGCAGATTTTATTATATTTTATTATATTTGCTATTCATTTATAGTATATTCAAAATAATTTGCAATAACTAAAAATATTCTGTTACGATGATATTACTCATAAAAAATACAAGATATTCAAATGGTGGAAAGGTTAGCTATTAATATTTAATGTCATAAACGATTTTTTTCATTTTAATTATAAATTTTTTTAAATAAATAAAATTTTCGCGCAAGCGCTAAAAACGTTTGTGACAATGTCGCGCATCCACCGGTAATATTTTTTGGAATTATAAATTATTTTTTATGTTATCGCTTTAGGTCAACCGTCACATTAGAAGATTTATTTTCAACACAGCGCCAAAGTATAATGATGATTATGAATTTATTCAACAAAGTAAATTACCAACAATGTATTTTCAATCATCACTGCCAAGATTACCAATTCCAAAATTGGAGGAAAGTTGTAATAGATATTTGAAAGCACAACAACCAATATTAACACCATCAGAATGGAAACAAACATCATTAAATGTGGCTGAATTTTTAGCAAAAGAGGGACCACAATTGCAAAAACAATTAATTAGGCATGATTTAGAAAATAAACATACAAGTTACATAAGTGAACTGTGGTTTGACATGTACTTGCGTGATAGAAAGCCATTACCAATCAATTACAATCCACTATTGGTTTTTATTCAAGAAACCGATGTCAGATACAACAAACCATTAGTAAAAGGTACAAATCTTCTTATATCATCAGCAAGATTTATGAAATCATTAAGGGCTGGAATTCTCGAACCTGAAATATTTCATCTTAATCCACAAAAATCGGATACACATTTTTTCAAGACTTTTACTCGGCTTTTGCCAACCAGTATTGCTACATATGGCGCGTATTTATTCAAAGTAATGATTATAAATATAAAAAAATATGTATTTTTGTAATGTAAGTAAGAATATAATTAATATTTTTCAGGCTTTCCCACTCGATATGTCCCAATATGTCAATTTATTTGGCACTACGCGTGTTCCACATATAAAAAAAGATAAACTTTTTCATGATGATACAAGTCGTCATGTTGTGATCATGCGTAAAGGACATTTTTATTCTATGGATCTTTTGAATATGAGTGGAAAAATTAGATCACCAGTAGAAATTGCTACAGATTTGAATGCAATTATGAATGATCCAAGATCACCAAATCCATCGCCAGTTGGAATGTTGACGGCAGCAAATCGTGATGAATGGGCCAAAGCTCGTGAACATTTATTAAATATTGGCAATGATCATGTATTTAGAAAAATTGACAGCGCTGCTTTTGTTTTTATTATCGATGAAGATTGTATTGAGACAGATTATCATAAAATAATACGATTATTTATGCATGGTGATGGTAAAAATCGTTGGTTTGATAAATCATTTTCATTGATAATGTCGGGTGATGGCGTTGCAGGATTGAATTTTGAACATTCATGGGGTGATGGTGTGGCCATACTTCGATATTTTAAGGTAATAATAGAATAACAAAATTGTGTTGAGAAAAATAGTTTATTGTTTTTTATTAATTTTTGAAAAATACTCATGGTTTTAGAATTTAAAGTACGATATAACGAATAATCCACGGTTTCATCCAGATGATGAGGTGCCTAATCATTCATCATCAATCGAAAAATTGGATTTTGTAGTTGACGATGTGACAAAAGAAATAATCAATCGAGTTTTTAATGAATACAAAGAATGGACATTGAACCGTTTGTCAATTGATTATTTAATCTGCGAAGATTTTGGCAAAGAACAGTGTAAAAAATTAGGAATTAGTCCTGATGCAATTATGCAACTAGCATTTCAACTAGCAGTGTACAAACGTGAAAAACAAGCTGTAGCAACTTATGAATCTTGTAGTACTTCAGCATTTAAACATGGACGAACTGAGACTATCAGATCTTGTACAAATGAAACAAAAGCATTGTGTTCGGCTATTGTTGAACAGGGTTCGTCAAGGATTCACGATGAACAATTTAAAAAATTAATGATAGAATGCAGTAAAGTACATAATACTCTTACAAAAGAGGCGGCAATGGGTAGTTACATTTTTTTTTTTCCCAAATGTTTAAATTAAAGTCAACAAAAAGTGACACATCGTATTTTTATTTTTAGGACAAGGATTTGATCGACATTTATTTGCATTAAAAAATTTATGGGAAAAAACATCGAAGAATAATGAAATGCCAGCGATATTTAGTGATTCAGCATATGCAAAAATTAATCATAATATTTTGTCAACTTCGACATTGTCGAGTCCCGAAGTGATGGCTGGTGGATTTGGTCCGGTTGTTGATGATGGCTATGGAATAGGGTAAGTAAATCATCACTAATCGATAGCTGTTTATTTCCGTTTGAACTAATTTTTATTCATAGATATATGATCCAAGACCACAGACTAGGCTCAGTGGTATCGAGCTACCATCCACATCGTGACGCAACGGAATATGTCGAATATATGAAGTCTTCATTTAATGATTTTCATAGAATTTTACAAGGTAAATAAGTATTTGCTAAATAATACCAGTGCTTCCAGTTATTATACATATTATATATATATATATATATTGTTTTTGTTTTTTTTTTTAAACATTATTCCAATTGATCATTTATATAATGATTAATAGTTTAAGTCATTTATGAATTTTAATTTATAATTTTTATTGATCTATATTTTAAATAATAAATTGTGCAATAACGATTCACGACAAAGATTCAATTTCAATTTTCTAAAATATTATATGATAAAATGAAGAAAGTATTTAATTTTTAAATGATCAAGATTAATAATCTATAATTAAAAATATGTTTTATAAGCGCGTGTATGAATATATACATAACATTATCTTCGGTTTTGATGAACTTATATACGAGAAAAAAAAAAAAAACAAGAGTCTTTTCCAAGTGATTGTTAATTTTTTAAATATAAGTTTATACAACATTACGGACTGGAATATATTTATATATATATATATATATCTTGAACTTCGATGATCATCATTATCATCATCAACATCATCATCATCATTATTATCATCGTGATACACAATATACAATGAACAGGACTTGGCGTGAAATGATGATAGTGTTTCTAAAATGAATACGCGTCATTTTCGCACAATATATGACAGCGTTGTGCGAGCGTAAAAGTTTATTGTTGGAAGTTTCATTATTTTTCTCCAATTTCTCAACGTTCTTATATATTTGTTCATTCATTTACACTTTGGAAGTCTGAAATTGAAAACAATAATAAAAATAACAATTAGATTCGTGAAGTTTGACTACTTTGTTGATAAAACAAATGATGAGACTTTTAACTTTACCATGTAAATGCCAACAATCAATCCAAAGAGACCAATGGCAGAACCGAAAATTTCGACAATAAGAATTTTAACAAATAATGAGGAATTTGCTGCATCAGCTAATGCAGCACCAGAACCTACGATTCCTACAGCTATTCCACAAAACAAATTGACAAAACCAACCGATAAACCAGAACCAAATATCAAATATCCCGCTAGCCAATTGGTTTCTAAATATTTGCTAGCAAGATTACCAGAGAGAACGATAGCAGTTATCAAACCATAAATAGCAACTGCTTCACAAAAAATAATTGAAATTAAATTTTTAGTTTTAATACGTGGTGCTTTTACACCACCGCCAATAATTGATACTCCAGTTGTGTGGATACCGCTGAAAAATATTCAACAATAATGTTATTTATTATATGAATAAATTCTATATAAATTTTGAGAGATACTTACAGCGCGGCACCGACAACTGAAAGAGCCACAGACAATGCAGTACCCACAACAGCCCACATGTACGGTGATCCATACTCCAAAAACCTAATAATTTTAATTGACATTTAAAGTTCATTCTTGAAGATTTTATATGTAATATCATGATGAAAATATACTTACCAAGCAATACTGACTTTCTCTCCTTTACCAGTTAACACATGATACAAAACTGCAATCAAATATGCATTTAGTGTCAAATTAATGATTTGTAATAAGTCGAGCTTTCAAACATATATTACCAAAATGGAAATAATTGATTTGAAACTAACCTAATATTGTGATAGTAGCAGTGGCCGTGCCTGCAAATGTATATCCTAAAATATACCGCATTGTTAAGATTTTTTTTTTTATTTCTCTTGTTGCAGATGTGTCCCTGCTTAGTTCTAAGAAAAAAAAAACAGAGATATACACTTGTACACTCTCACAGTAAATATATTTCATAACAAATATATTTATTAAATCATTCAATAATAATTATAATTGAATTAATTATATGAGAAAATTTTTAAAAGCTCTTACCAAATTTATCAGTTATAGAGAAGGTTCCACTGGCCTTTCTCTATATAAATTGACGGATATTTAACGAATATCTAAAAAAAAATCACGAAAACTTTTGATGTTCACACCCGTAATACTGTCATGTGATAAAATGCAAAAGCACAAGATGATAGACATATGATTTTATTGATAATATGGCAGCGCTCTCTTGAAGTTTACTATCAATATATATACGTATTTTTTATTTGTTATACTAATATACAGGTGGTGCTTCAAGTGATGTCCATGGTCATTTTTTATAATCTCTTACTTCTCATATTATTTTTAATGTAATGAATATTTTTTTTTCCATCATAGATTTAATACGGTTATAATATTTAGTATTTATTTGATGGATGTATCTTCTTATTTTTAGTTGATATTATTTAGAGATTGTAAAAATTCGAATATGTGGCTGCAAATAGTTAACTAATCATAGTCTCCCAATAAATATACTTTCAACCAATCACATTTCATACTTATTCCTAACACAATCGTAATATGGCGGGAAAATAGTATTTGATGGGTAAATATGTAATGTAATTCTGCTTTGTTTATAACGAAGAATAATTCATGAATATTCTACTTTGGTTCTAATAATAAAGTTTTTGTTTATGAAACTGGAAATTTTACAAATAAGTAGGAAGAAGCCATGATAGAAAATATGTCGATGAATATTGTGCCTAGGTACTTATAATAACTTTTTTATTGATTTGTTTCAATCAAGTTTCCGAAAAATTTTATAAGATTTCTTTGGAATGTTTAGTAGTTGAAGGTTTTTGTTTTTTATCTCAATCACAAAATGTTTATCTTATTGTATCAGTTTATAATGACTCATGATTTTATATATATATATATTGGTAGATTCATATTAATTAAGAAATCGTTTTTCGAGGTATCATTTGAAATATCAGAGTTTGATAATTAATCACAAGAGAGCGTCAAATCGAATCAGTGAATGCAATTGTTATACATTTTTGTTAACAATGGAGCGGCAAAGATAAGATAAGATAAACCGAACTTATATTGTTGTAAATAATATTGCTATTTTTATAAAAAGTAATATTTAAAAATATGGCATCTCAATGTTTGACATGCCCGCAATTATTGTCAGAAGATTCATTGCGTGAAATATTAAAAGATGTATGTATAGTTGAGGTTATGGGTGAAGTATATTTAATAATTCGAAAAATCAAGTGTTTTCTTATGTTTATTTTATTTTTTATTTTTATTTTAGAGATGTATCGAATTACCGGATTTGGAATCTATGGATAAAATTAAATTAATAGAAATTTTTAATCGTGTTGCTTTGCCGATGCCGCAACGAATATATAATAAACAGAAGTTATTAGGGGTAAAAATGCAAAATTTGAGATTATCCCGAAATGTTACAATTGCAAATTATAGTGAACATACAAATTTGAGGTATATAAAAAAAGAGAATATTATTGTAAACTGATAGATTATTTCAAACGTTTGAATTTTCTTGTTTCTATAGTACTGGGATTACTACAGTATCACAAATTAATTCGAAATCTACCAAGAGGAAAATTAATACGGATCACAGTGATCAAATGAAAGCGCCAATAAATGATGATACATTAGGAAAAAAAATTCGACTTTCCAACACAGTCCAATCAGACATTTCTGCGGATGAGAAAGCTAATTTAAAAGAAAAAAGTGAAGTATGTATTTCAATGGAAATTTTTTTAAATACAGGAATATTGAAAGTTTTATTCAAAGTTTATTATTGAAAAATTTATTAATTTATTTCTAGGCTCCTCTGAAGACAGATTCGAAAAAGCGACAAAAAATTACATGGCCTTAATTTGAAGCAAATAATCAGTTGCAATTGTCTCCCTTATTATTTTTTCCTATTTACTATTTAAAATTATTTCTTAATCGTTTTTAGATTGTTTTTTCTGAAATTTCGATTGTAAAAATAAGAAAATAATTTTTCAGAAAAATCGAAATAATCATACTAACGTATTTAATAAATGACTTATAAGAATACTTTTGTTATACTCGAAGACAATTATTGAAGAACGATAAATATTTATGTATTAATATCTATCTGTACCAACTATTTTTTATTATTAAATATAATAACCATAACAGTAATTACAAAACACGGTTACACTGAAATATTTATTTTTTTTTTGTTCTTCTGATACTGTTTAAGGAAGTTAATTTTTATTTCAAACTGGCAAGCCAGTGCTAATTTTTAAAATAAGCACTAAAATCTAAGTCATTATGATAAATACAATTTTTATTTTTCCGAACGTGACAATTTTTCTCTTTCACATACCTATCAATTATTGAAACTCATACTTTATTAAACAACGTATGCATACATATACAATAAAATATAAAGTATAACTATAAATTGTTTTATACATTTTCTTGGCATTCTCAAATACTTTAATGGCACAAAATAAAAAATTGGAAGCATGAATTAATAATATATAATTGTAATTATACAATCAGCTTGATTTTATGAACAAAAATAATAGAATAATTTTTTTATTTGTTCATGTTTTTTTTTTTTGTTCACTAGACCGTTATTTCTTATCCAACTATTCTAAATATGATATTTGAGAATTTATTTTCTCTTTTATGATTAACGATTCACGAACGAGTGAATGAATTTGATCCATAGTATTAATTTGATACTTAATGACGTAGTATTTTTATCACAAATCTTGATGTTACTTTGATAAAAATTGTGATGTATTTTTATTTTCGTATTTTTCTTGTTTAATATATTGACTCTAGAGGATACGATATGATCCAATGTATATATTTATTTAATTATGTATATTAGACAGGTGTTTCATGATCAGTCTCTTCAATCCTTCCCAATCGCCAAGCATTTGGATCGCCTGCGGCTATTGATAAAATTATAAATAAATATTACAATTGTTAATTTATAATTTTTTTTTTATCATTTCATTCATGAATTAATATATTCAGTATAAATAAATTTATATAGTTCAAAATGTATTAGAATTACAGTCAGTAGAATGATGGAATCTATGAGAAAATTGAGATAAAAAATAACGTTTTTTTTTTTTGTTTTTATAAAAAAATAAAATGAATAATCAAATTCAGAGGAGAGATGCTTTACAAGACAAACATCCGATAAAAAAAAATGTGTAATAATTTTTTGTTACGGCAATGAAGAAGATGAAGACGATGACAATGACGATGCTGATGATGATGATGATGATGATGATGATGAAGATGCTGGTAGTGATGATGGTAGTAACATAATTAAAGAAAAATGAATTTGGATTTGGATTATTTTAGGAGAGTGGTTTTTAAAATATTCATTCCAAAACACATATATTATCCTTTTCATTATTTAGTATTGAAAATTAAAAAAAAAATCGTCTTGGTAGTGCTTATATTTAATAATGACGGATATATAAAAAAAAAATAACATTTTCTTAAAGAAGTCTTTAGCGATTCAAAAACGTGTTGAATATTTCAATTAAATATTGATCAATTGACATGATAAAAAATATAGATGGGAAGTCTGTTTCTAAAATATTTATTCATTATTAGGTATATGTTATAGATTATTCTGTCGGTTTGAATGAAATTTATGAAATAGATGACATTATCCAATATATTATGACAAAAATGAGTTATAATTTAATCGCATTAACTTACCACAATAATAGTATCTAATCCTAGGCAAACCTAAGCAAATAAAAGAAGAGAATATCATTACAAATAGAAGTTTTATTGAAAATAATTCAATCTTATTTGTTTAATCGTTGGTTAATTTCGGAGAAACCTTAAAGTAGTGTCAGTAAAAATTTAGTTTAATAATCACATGAAAATAGCTCACGATTAAAAATTAAATATATGCTGTTCAAGCATTTTACTTAGATTCAATCTTAATACTCGGTATATTTTTTTTTTTTGCGCTTTCGTGCTACATAAATTTTTTGATTGAAGTGACGGTAAAATTTATGTGCAGATCGTCACATTGTTACATTTATATTGCTAAATATAAATTCGATGAATAATTAGATAATAAATAGTGAGTCGAGGAGAGTATGATGTATAGGAAAGGTTTTATATAGTAAAAAATTATTACGTGTTGTATTAAATATTATGAAATGATAATATACAAAGAGAAACAAAAAATAAATAAATTTGAAAATAAAAAGAAATAATAAGTACAATAAGAGGAATGGAATAACTCACCTGGATAATATGACCGGGAAGAAAATAACGGATGGAGTAACCCTGTGGCATTGGCGTATGTACTTTACACACAGCAGATGTACGGATTGATGGTACCGAATATAAATTCGACATACTGGATAAGGGAAATATTATTATGGAACATTGGGATTCGAGCGTGAGGATTCTGATTCTGAAGAATTAGGATCAATCCTTTCAGGATATAGAGGCAGTACGTAAGGCGCGTGAAGGTGGTTTAGGTGATGCAGTGCGTTGTTCAACACATCAGGGCTCGTATACAGCAGCGGCACTCTCTCCTCTACCCAAACCAAAATCAAAAAAAATACCAACGAAATTATAAATATGACAATGAATGATTTTCGAATTAATACAATGTGATGAATGAATATCTTACTATAAATGCAGGATGAATAAAAAAAATAATAGAAAAAAAAAATTAAATAATCAAAAAAAAAAAAAAAAGATAGAAGAAAAAATATATAATTGCTCTATAAAAATTAAAATTGATGATGTATACAAATATAAAAAAATAAATAATAATAATAATTAATAAATTTCATCTAACGTGGTTTTAAAATGAAGCGATAATTGCGTGTGTGAAGCTTTTGTTTAAGACATTGAACAATTTCATGTGATTTTTTTTTTTATATGCGGCATATGCAGGGGATTTCTTTTCATCATTGTTTATTATTACTATTGTTATAAGTATTTGGTGGGAATACGTGCGAACAAGATATATAATTTAAACAACTGTAATAAAAAATTGAAAAACAAAATTTATATGCCATTACAAAAAAAAAAATTACTGGGAATATTAAATTTTATTACTATTATTAGGATAAATTTCATGAAATTAACCAGAAAAAAAAAAATAAAAATTTTATTATAATATAATTTTTGAATTTAATTACCTTGTAGTTGACGACTTATCAATGCTGTTATACCGTGACTATCTCCCGTTTTTTTTACAACAAACAGTTTTGTTTCAGAATCATTTTCGATATTTCCCACCCCACCAAGTCCAACAACTTGACCATTTTGATGTTGATGACCACTAGCAGCCATTGTTTCGCTCACCTAAAAATATAATGATATAAAATATCAATTTTTTTTTTTTCAACTTTTCTTTTTATCATATATAATAACCTGCATCAATTTTTTCACGACATCTCGGCCTAATATGTGATCAAAAACAGCTTGTAAAAATTGATCAGTCATAATACTCAATTTTAATTTATCTCTGTGCCAAAGCAATACTCTTGATTCTTCCATTGCTGTGATAGATACCTATAAAAAATTTAAAAACAAAAAAAAAAAATACTTTAGTATAATATGAAAATTAATTTAATTTTTAATAATTATTTAATACATTTCTTACTTGAAAATATTCATCTGTTGATACCCCAAACCATTCAGGAGAATCGAGAAATTGATGTGGGAAGACAATATGCAGTGCCCGACCATTTTGTGATACTACTAATCTGCAATTATCAAATATAAATTACAGAAAATGATATTTATATTATTTTTATTTCAAATAATTAAATAAACTCACTTTCCAGATAGTACTAGTGATAATGAATCAACTTTAGTTACTTTCTCCTGCGCATAAACTTCTTGGTACTTTAATTGCCTTATGGTTTTCATACAATTTAATACTTTTTTGAATTGATGTCGTGAAACTCTGAGTGGTTGAAATACAGCTGCATACACCTGTGAATAATCCAATGAATTACAAATTTATAATCCACTATCAATAAAATTTATATATGTATATAAACTATCAATTTGAACTTTACCTCTTCAATTTCTTTTGAAAATTTAACGCGACGTAATCGATACAGCAGAGTGCACACGTGGACAAAATTAATGGCAACAAAAAGTCCATTCCACAATGCGGCATCCAACCAACACGCTATTATCCATCCCCATAAAGCAAGAAATGCACATCCAACCATCAATGTGCATCTTAAATATAATACACCATGAATGCCGCTTGGAGCTAAATGCGACAACAAAAAAAAGGCATTTGCCAATTGAAAGTATATATGATTAATATATATTCCATGATAAGGTTGGCATGTTAGAGCTCCGTTTAAAAATGTTGGAGGCACTCTTGGTTGAAACGGATATGCAGACTCATGATTTACAATCGACAAGCCTGTATCTGTAAATTCATTCAAGTTTTATGTATATTTTAATGAAAAATATAATCAAAAACAACAAAATTTCACCTTGACTGTTATCTGAAGTCATATTTCTACATTTGTGATCAGTATTATCCGATGTCGACAAAATGTTTTGCGATGCCTCGGCATTTTGAGAAATATTTGGTAAGGTGACATCAGTTGAATTGGCATTCACATTTATGTGACACCAACATAAAATAACAAATGATGATATTGATAAACCACAGCCTTTTCGGCATCCTATTGGATTAAAATGCATCCACATCCCCGCATCAGGAACACAATTAATCACCACACCAGTTATGTTTATTTGTCACCACGTATTTTTTTTTTTTTTTTTTTTTGTTATTCAAAATTTTTTATTATTATTAAATGCTAGTGAAAGTATTCACAATAAATCATATACGTTGAAAATATTCACATTTCACACGATTGTTATCCAGCAATATCATAGTAATGACATAATGCGTGACTTTTATCAGTGTTACACACGCAATTCATATCACTGCATTATGTATTTTTCTGAAATATTAATTCATCACATTAGAATTAAGGTAATATATACATGAATATATATATATATATATATATGTATGCATGTACATATGTATCTTGACAATTTGATGAATTAATTGTTCTATATGAAAATTAATTTGGAGTTGATCAATACGAAAATAATAATATATCGTAAGTATTAATGAAATATGCTTATTTAAATATTAAATAGATAAAATAATAGATTTGAATCAATAAAATTACACGTTAACTTGTCAGAACAGAGACTAAGGGGAAGATATGCAATGCTTACGGGGAATGATCGTCAACGAAAAAGATGGAAATCGATCACCTAGATGTCCTGTTTTACTAACAGGTCGATACAATTTTTAGTTGCATGTTATACCTCTAGGTTTTTTGATGGCGCTGATTTTCTACAGGCTTTGCGTATTTCCTCCTTAGTCTCTAATTCGATCGCGCAAGAAATGTTGGTAGTACTGTTTTTCATAGTGTAGTAATATAAATTGTGTGCATTTAATTTTATATTGGATTACACACTGCATATCACATTGAATTATATCAATCATCAAGTCAGCATAATAATATTGTTAATTGAGTTCTATCCAAAAATTATGGCATTGATTGGACAGAAAATAATTAACATCAAACATTGCTCTAGTAAAATAATAGCATTTCATTAGAGGTTAATTTTCGAAGTCATTTCATTATAATCAACTTTTTTTTACAGGTATAAATATTATTGTGAATGAGTTTCATACATCAATACGACAGTTCGATCGAAGATGGAGACTAGAGTGAGAACTAAAAATTCATCGTACATTGTAAAATTATAATTTTATAAATTATTTTCATTTAATATAATTTTTAGAAACCGGCTCCCAGAAAATCCTAATGCTTTTGGACCACTCACAAATTGGCCAGACTACTCATTTACCAATGGGAAACCAGTTCCTTATGGTGTGCGGCAATATAATCGAATTGAAAAACAAAGGCAGATTCTCGTATGTTTTATTTAAATAATTGATAAAGATAATTTTTGTATTGCCACCTTTAACAACCAGTTAAATGTATGAAATTTTTAGACAACAGTGAAGGAATATGTGCGAGAAATTGATAATGCAGTTGCAGAGCACGCAAAAAAAGTTCAAAAAAAGGAAAACGAGAGAAAAAGTATAATAGAAGGAAAATTCAAACAAAAAGGTCAACATCTTTTGACCGAATCAGACAAATGAATATTAGAAGAAGTATTATATATAATCACGTTATCGTAACTGAAGAAATATAAGTTATATGATTAATTTCGTTGTTTTTTATTTTCAATCACTGATAACATGGATTTTTGTGGGTATGTCTACACCTACGCGCGAATTAAATATAAAAATAGAAAGCCAAAAATTCAAAGTTGGAAAAATAAAATTTTTTGCATAATGAAGTAGAAATAATTCTCTGATTGTACCAGTAAGTTTTATCAAACATCCTGAGAATTTCGTCTCCCACTGTGCATTATTTATTTACAATTTTCATGTACAATTGGCAACCTTGTCGTATATACTCATATGTATATATATATATATATATATAATATTGTATGATGAAGATAAATATGACGAGCTCTCACTCGGTAAAATTGAATATTAGTAAATTTTTCATGCGGCAGATGACGAAGCTCGTAAATCCTAAATAATGCAGAATCTCGTATAGGATGTACATAAAATAAATATATGTCTAAACATATGACATACATAGGTTAGTGAATGTGAATATATATTTTTCTTTCAACATTGTTAATCTATAATGAATATACATATATGTACATATCATTTACAACGCATATTACTTCACGCTTGTAGAATCTTTTTTTTTTACTCTCCAATAAAGTTCAAATCAACTCGATCCAATAATTCTAATTAAATTTCAGAGTAATATTGCAGCAGAATATATATATATATATATATATATATATATACATATATAGCTATATCAATACGTTAATTTACGTAAACATAAAAGCAACTCACAGATAATTTGGATGCGGAGGTGAACAAAATTCGTAGATCAAGGCTAATGTGAAAATGACATCAGTAGATTCGGGTGTTGAAACTGAAAATGATTCGAATGACAGTGCACAAACAGAGAATCAATCTAATAATCAAGGTTTCATGAAGGCTGCAACCATGAACACTTCGATGGAAACCCAACTACAGACGATAGATAAGCAAGAGTGTGATGTAGCTAAAGTTGATTTTCGAATGTCACCAACATCAACGATTATTTGTCGTCCAGAAAATTCATTTTCATTTAAATCACAAAATAATCTTGCATCTGATTCATCTGTTCTTGTCTTCAATTTAGAATCTGGCGCAACAAAAGTTAGTGTATAGTCATCATTATTTATTTATTATTCTTTAAAAATAAAGGTACAGTGTAAATAAATATTTTATTTCAGACTTTACAGTTTAAAACGCCACAACAAATTATGATGCGTCCAAGAGTTTTGAAACGTAATTAAAATTTTTTTTTTTATTGAGTTTCAAGAGTACTGTATGTATTTATATGTTTATTATTTTATATTTTTGTTTTAGTACTTAGTATAAGTTGTCCTGATAATTTTTTTCATAATGACATCCCTAAAGAAGAATCTAAACCTGTTAGTATACGCATGACATCGGTTCAAAGATCAAAGAGAAAAGAATTAAGAAGTATGCCATTTGGTAGTGATACCTGGTGTGGTCGTAAAATGCGTCTGGCTGCAGGTACTAATAACATTGAATGGATGCAAAGATTGCTTGAAAAGGGTATTTCACCGAATAATCACGATGCACAGGGTCGTTCACCTCTGCATATAGCGTCATGCAGGTAAAATTTATTTGCCAAATGTATTAATTCACATTTTCATTTGTATATTACAAGGGTCTTAATACATCTGTGACTGGACCGTAGATGTATTTAGACCCTAAAGATTTTTTACCACAAATTAATCACCATTAATTTTTTTTTACAGAGGCTACACCGAAATGGTAAAGTTATTGCTTGACTATGGTGCAAATCCTAATCAAATTGATTGTATAGGTAATACACCATTGCATTTAGCTGCAGTAACAAGTAAAGGTGCAGTCGTAAAATTATTACTTAATGCCGGAACAAATGTCAATTCGTCTGATCGACACGGATACAATCCACTTCAGCTTGCTCAAACGAAATTGAGAATGTTGCGAAATTGCAATGGATCAGACATGAATCAAGTCAAAGATGAAGTTCATAAAATAGTTGGTATGCTTCTGACATATTTACAAAAACAAAATGATACGTGTGAACAAATTGAAACATTAACTTCATTTTGCTCAAGAATATCACTATCAAATACAACCGATCAGGTTCAGGATGATGTCAAAGATTTGCTCGATAGTATTGATGCACTTAGTTTGACAAATTAAAAATTCACATGAAATTGTTCGTCTTTTTTTTTTTTTTTTTTTTTTTTTTTATTATTATTTTAGTTTTCAAAATCCATTCACTGAAACGAGTCAATAAAAATACAAATCAATAAAAATACAAATTTCTGCAATAGCAGGAAAGATAAAATTTTTTTTATCACTTCCACATGATGTTATAACGATCATTTCATATCGAATAATTTATGTATGATATTGAAACATGATATGAAACCAGTTTTATCCTTGAACAAAAACAATCATTCGTATGTTTTTTTTTTTATCTGTTGTCTTCAATTGAATTTAATATGATTAGAAAAAATAATTATATAAATATCAGCGGCATATATATTTTACAGCTCTTGTCTCAAGTCTGATCATTGATATTTCATATTTCTATTTACAAAATATTATTTGTGCAGCATTAACTGCTAAAAACTTTGATAAACATATATAATGAATAACAATAGTATAATAATGATGATAATGATGATAATAATTTTTCTACCTAATGGAAAGTTATGGAAAAAAAACTAATTGCATTTATTTGTTGATTGTTATCTCTATTATGCACATGCAATTTATCTTTGCATATTTTTGTTTATCAAATGTAAATAACCCGTTATATTATGATTTTGTATTCTTCATATGCAGAAAGTGTGTACTTGCTGATTATATTCGTACTTGATAAGACTCAACAAAAAATTGTCAAGAAAAATACATATATTCTTTGGGTAACTTCTTGATAAAATGTTAGATCGTATCGTGATGTCTCGAAGGAATTATCATCGTCAATATAAATGGAAATTAATAATGAAAAAATCAATCATATGATAAAATTCAACTTTATTTATATAATACCTCTCGTGATAATTAAAGGACGGCATGAGCGCAATATTATCAGAGACAAATTCCAAATTTAACGTTGATGTTAAGAAGAAAATAATCAATATATATATACATATTCATTGATCATTTCTAAAGAATGGTAGCGTTAAATTTATATCGAATCCAAATACTATAAAATATATGTATAACACAAATTGTTCTAGAGAAAAGTTATTGACAAAAATATTCTAAACCTAAGCTAGTACCAATGCCATGACCGTTCAGGCATTAAAGTGCTCCTAAGGTTTATTTTTCTTTCCTGATTTATTCATCATCTTATTCTACATATATGTATATGTGACATTATAAATTTATTAGATGAATATCAGCTCTATATCAAATTGTTCATTAATAAACAATATTTACAAATGCAAATTTTTATCTGCTTTAATTTAGCACATAATCACAGATAAATATTGATGAAATTGTTTCAATGTATGGAAGCATTTCTTATCATTTAATTTTTAATTTTCATCTTTTTGAACATTCTAGACTGAAATTTAACATTGAAACATTTGTCAATCATTTGAATTGGCGCTCAATAATTATAGCCGAAGTCCGATACGTACATGAACAATTGTCAATGTTTCAACCCTCTCTCTCTTTATTCCTCCATTCCTCATAATAATAATAATGTTATGAATAAAATTATCAATACCACACATAAGTATTTTTTATTTTGAGGATTGGAGTCTCTCGATTCATTAACATAGAGAAACTATAGGTATATAGTCTCAAGGTTCTGGTCAAGGACTCATTACACTTCCCAAAGATGGAAAAATCTCAGCTTGTAAAGGACCATAATCCACTTTTTCACCATCAACAGTCATGTTACCAATTACACCTCCTTCAGGTTCGATTCGAAATGCCTTTACGGGAATCATGTCTACTCCATTGCAATTTAAATGCGTTCCCGTATTTAGACCAAGTAGAAACTGCAATGTAATTAGTTTAATAATTATTCTTTTCATTTATTTATCACACGAGTATACATAATAATTTTTTGTTTTGTTTTATTTTCATTGAAAAATAAATAAAAATGATAACCTGAAGCATATTTGATCGTGTGATACCAGCTTTAATAATTAGTAGCCATATCACACCGTCGGCGAGTTTTGCTTGAGGAGCGATGAACGCGTCTTCACTGATATGTGATTGATAAGCCGCGTGCACAGCAACAAATTCACCTGAATAATTAATTTTTTTTATTATTAATTATATTATTAATAATATATTGATTGAAATTATTTTTTTTTTTGTTTTTTTTTTTGTTTTTTTACCTTTAATTTGCGTCCAACCACTTGGAAGTTTTGCAGTGAGCGCGGGTAGTGTCGCCGAAGGGCCGTACACTATTCTATTGCCGCTTCTGTCATCATTATCATCATCATCATCATCATCACCACCTCAAACATAAATTTAATCCATATTAAATTAAGTGTTTATAAATAAAAATTAAATAAATAGAAATGAAAAAATTGATATAATTACCTTGTGGTGTATTGATATTTTCAGCCATACTGTGGTATGTTGAATTCGTTCCTGTACTGAAGTACGTGGATTTTTTTGATGTAGCTGAATAAAAACTGTCGAGTCGCGAACGTGTTTGAACATCGGTTTCCAATGATATATTTTCACCAATTACTTCACTTTCGTCCGAATAAATATTTCCTAAATCATTTGCTATTGAATCTAATACATCATGATAACTCTTTGATTCTCTCACAGTACAATATCTAAAAAATAATTTATTAATAATTTTTTAATGTCAATAGTGATATAAAAAATATGATAATAATAAATAAAAAAATAAAAATTATTAAATTACAAAGTATTTTACCGATCAATATTGTCACCATAACTTTTAGAATGTGCAATAATTTCTTCATTATTGCTGTTTTTTTCACACACATTACCATTCGTTTTACATTCAGCTGAGGGGATTTTATCGCAAGGTAAGTACGAGATAGTTCCCCTATAAATACGAAGGCCAATGAGTTTGGCAAGACTCCAAATAGTAAAACGCTGTCCGCCAATGGCCCTGAGCCTTTCGCTCTCGATGTCAATGTCCGCAATGAAACCCCAACCTACTGAAAGAAATGAGTATAAAATCTGGTTACGTGTCTCCACACGAACAAGATCAATTGGAGTGCATTTTCCTTTCACCACTGACAACGCACTAATCAACATTGGATTTGAATCATACGGTTCTCTAAAAGTGAAAGAAAGAAAGAAAAAAAAATTATTTAACAATCAAAGTAATATCTATAATTGAATGCATCATCCATTTGAATGAAACAAAAAAAATTTCATACTCTTTTGCATACGCAATAGATTTAGCTAATCCATTGCCTGATCCACAGGGAATAACACCCAACGGAAGATTGTTCAATACTTGTGCCCAATCTGGTCTCTCAAAAATCCCATTTAGCACTTCGAAAACAATACCATCACCACCAATAGAAAGTATTCCACTCCATTGATAAATATCTTTTGATCGAATAAAATCTCTGGCATAATTCGAGTACTTTGTTATGTGAACGTCACACGGTTTTTCAGCTTCAATTAATATTGGATGGATCCGTCTTTGGAATATTTCACGACCTCTTCCTGGTCCGGATTTTGGATTTAATAGCACCAATAATTTTCTCTGTCCATCTGGAAATGCTAAAAAATAAAAAATAACATAAAATTTAATATGATTAAATGGATATAAATAGATTTTTTTTTTTCTTTATTTTTTATCAAATTGGATTTTAGGACAAGACTTGATAATACAAAGATTCGAGGGAGTTTCTTTGTAAACGAAGCAAACAATGTTAAATTCAATAAATACAAATATGATTTAATGGTTTTATTTAAATATAATATAACGTTTTGTTCATTAATATGCAAATTAATAAAATCCGATTATTGAACATGACGCTTATTGATGATACAAGGCATAACTTATTATTTCTAATAGGTGTAGATTGATGTTTCATTGGAAACGCTATATCGTGGGTCACGTTTTATAAATTGTGACTTCTTGAATCATCATGGTCATGATTTCATGTAGACTGAATAATAGTCATAATCAACGTGAGGTCGATAAACTTCAAATTAACAATATAAATGTCATGACATATTCATTAAAAATAATAATAAAAAATTGATGTGAAGAATCAAATGAAATATATCAAAGTTCTATGAAAGAAATAAACATTCATTATTTCCATAACAATATTTTTTATGTCACCATATATAAATTAGAACTTATTCATCATAACATACGATACAGACAATAAATTCATTGTTATCAATAATGATAAAGAAATATTTTGACTTATAGCTCTATCTAGGTGAATATTATTTCCATCTATACATATCGTATTACATGTATTAGTAATAAAAACAGATACGTCATAATTAATAAATAAATTAAATAAAAAAAACTTTCAAAATGTGTAACAAAATTTATATATAAATAATATTATTCATTTTATTTCTTCCTTCATGTACGTCACTATATAAAAATAATATAATGGGAGAGTTGGTATTTCCGGGTGTCCTGTAATCGGAAAATTTACCTAATAATTATATTTATGATTCAACGTGTTATGGATGGAAAGTGGCCGAGGCCATAGAGCGTTCACTGGATACGAGAAAAACACCCATGCAATATATATAATATTGCGGAAGAACATACTAGTAAAATACGTCATGTTTTGCCATGTTTTACAGTATGTTTGCTCGTATTTTTTTTTTTTTTTTTTTTTATATTATCTATGTATTAAAATATTAGAATTGAATGTAAATAAATAGAGATAAACATATGAAAAAAGATTTAAATAATTATTAATATTCAATAATTATAAAAAATTTAAGTGACAAAAATATAAAAGAGATAAATCAATTGCTGTATTGAACTGTAAAAAGTTTTTTTTTTTTTTTTTTTTTTTTCCAGTGAACGTCTACACACATTGGAAATTTGCCAATATTTATCAACTTTTTATTTTTCTACATTCTCAATGAAAATAAAAAAAAAAAAAAAAAAAAAAAAAAAAACACACAAATGAACAAATTCAACATATTCATTGAGAATAAAGAAAAAAATATTAGATAAAATTTTTCCAACAAATTATGAAATTAAAACAATTGAACAATTAGATATTCATTGAATTGAATCAATCAATAAAATATCGGACAATTTTCCTCAATATATTATTATTATTATTATTATTATCATTACTTTTTCTTTTTTTATTTTATTTTTTTTTGTTTCTAATACATACAATTTTCTTTTCACGTATCTTGATGATATAATAAGCATTTTGTATTGTTTCAAGGACATTCTTTATGGACAATGAGACTTTAACCTGTTCAATTGAATTCGGTAAGAGTGTGTTGAGTCAGGTCGCCGTCGCCGTCTGTTTTTTTTTCTTTTTACACATATACACACGTGAGTAATATACGAATGTATTTATATGTATTTATGAACATATAGATAAGTCAAATAATTGCTGTATTATATATTATATCGTATAATGTTCATCACACGACAAATTTCAATGTCCACGTCCACAATTTGACATTGACAGAAAAACACAAACAAGTTTTATATATAGTTTTAAACAATTAAATAATAATAATAATAATAATAATAATAATGAATATTACATAATTTATTGAATGAAAATAATTGACGATTATTCATTTTACAAAATTATTAAATTTGTTAATATTTATAAAAGTTAAATTGTATCACGGGATTTTTATTTTTTTATTTTTTTTTTTGTTTGTTTGTTTTATGTCAAATTTGTTTCGAGTCATCACGTTTGTTATTTATTAAAATGCTTGTTTTAACACTCCAGTGACCTGGACAACGATTCATGATGAGTTTTAGAGGCTGCTGAAGAGGATAAAATATTTTGTTAAATGTATATATATATATACATCCTCTATCTTCATACCCCTCTTGAGATGCAATTCATTAATTTATTGCTAGTGTTCACAAACCTCGCGTGTGCACACGAGAATTGCGATGATACTACACTGTTGTATATATAAACCCAATCCAATGAATAGAACGAGTGATACCTCGTGAAATATCCATGTATATACGTTGTATATAGGTGAACGTCAGAATGTGAAACTCACGGGTTTTGGTGCAACCATATGGAATGATCGATAAAATAATAGCCACACAATATTATATTTATATCAATAAATATCGTGAAATTCTAAATATTATTCAACAATTTTTATCATATGAATATAGAGATATATATATATTTTTTTTTCCTATGAATATAATTAACATAAATAAAATTTAAGATGAAATTATAATTTTGTTTTTTTTTTTTTTTTTTTTTTTCGTTTAGGGCGAATAAGGTACATATTCCAGTTTATGTGCGTGTCATGTTTTTAAACATTTTTTTAAAATTTTTTTAAATGTTTTTCCACTTATTTCCTTTTTATTTATGTGTCCACCGATTATATTGAGCTGATGCTTGATAATTCTCCTTTTAATTTATTATCTTTCAATAGTATATCAATCCATTACCATTTGTACACCCGATACTTTGAGAAAACAATATAAACAGACGCTGAGTGTTATATGTACGCATTACCCATGTATATGTTCATTGTATATATGTGTACACACATAATGTACATAATGTACACGTGTACTATTCTTATATAATACCAATCGACAATTTATTTTGTTCATTATATGCATTAGTCGTTAGAAACATTTGCCTATACAAAATTACATCCGGTATATCTCTATAATATTTATATTAATATTATATATTATTTGGAAAAAAAATTTTTATATTTTTTTATTTTTACATTTGCTTCACTGTCTTCATATAATAATTGATAAAATATGATTACGTATGTGCACTGATAAGTTTTTATTACTATTTTTATTTTTATTTTTTTATTTTTATTTTATTTTTGTGATCGCATCACACGATTATTGATATGTTAGTTATTATTATTCATTTATTTATTTATTTATTTATTTATTTATTTATTTATTTATTTATTTATTTATTTATTTATTTATTTATTTATTTATTTATTTATTATATTTTTCTTTTGTTTTTGTAAGTCATTCACATTTTCTGATGACTTGTTCTTGCCCACAATACGAATAATGAATATCAACTTATTTTTAATTAATCACTCTTATATTCATCTTCCCATGACACTGCAGTCACATCAACTTATTTATATCATTGATAATTGACATAAAGATTTATATTATAATTGATAAAATAGAAAAAAAAAAAAAAAAAAAAACAACAAAAATAACAGTAAATAATCATGCGTTATTATTATTTATTTTCATCGTATTATCATATTATTATACTTATGTCATTTATTATTTTGTAATTTTTTTATTTTTCATCTAAAAAATTATAAATGTAAAAAAATAAAATAATAATAGTAATAATAATAATTATTATTATTAAATGATAAGGAAAAAAAAAAATAAATAAATAAATATATTATTGTGGGATTTAATTATAATGATAAATATTAAAAATGATAATTTCAACTTACCACTCAATAATGTATTTAAATTTCCATGACTTGGACTCATAAAATTTTTTGGTATTGGTATTTTTGTGATAAGACATTTAATAGCGAGTCTCCATCGGCTCGCTTCACGTAAATTGTCATCGTAATTATCAAAGCTACGAAAACGTAATGTAATAGTTGTTCGTTCACGTCTTCTAGCACCTTTAACACGTGCTTTTTTCAATGTATACGCATAAATATGTAAATACGCGGACGAATCCATTTCATCCCAATTATGATACGCCTCATTGAATTCTGTTGAATGCGCTTGTGATTTTGATATGCCACCACGACAAACACAACTACCAGAATTTTTTCGTTTTGATCGCACACATCGACATCCAATTATATCATTTAAAATAATTGTCTCGGTCTTTGTTGCGCCATTACTCTCTTTTTCAAGACTCAAACCTTTATCAGTGAGTTTTACTTTGTAAAATGTATTTTTTTTCGATGTAATATAAAATGTTTCCTCGAGTAGGGTATTTACTCGTAATTGTGAATCTTCCTCCATCATCACTCTATATCTTCGTTTTTATATCTATATAATATTTATAAGTTCTATCAATTATATTGATATTATTAATATTATCATTATTATTATTATTAATAATAATAATAATAATAATGATGATGTGGATGATTATTTTTTATATTTACAAAACGTGTAAATTTACGTTCTGGCTTTTGCGCGGGAACGAAAATCAACGTACATTTCTAGTATCATTTCGTGCAATAAAAAATAGTAATTATGCCCATTATCCAATATAAAAACAAAAGAAAAGGGTGGCTTTTGTTATAAAATTCTATTGTTTTATTATATTTTATTTTTGGAAGAATATAGAAAATTATATTGCTACTGTATTTGATTTTTTTTTTTGTTGTTTATAAATTTTTCTTTATTTTTATTTTTAATTTATTTCTCAACGTTTTTTTTTTTTTTGGCCAATTTATGTTTATTCACAATTATTTTTGTAATTTTGTTGCATTGCAGATGTACAGGGTGTCGTGTATATAATCAACAAAGTGTCATGAGGGATAGTAAGAAGTTTGCGTATCACTCTGTTTTGACTGTCACATAAAAATTCGTATTAGATCAATCTAACGGCTATTCTATTTATAGAATAATTCAACGACATTTATTGTTGCACAAAAATTATAATTATTATTCTTATTGAATAATAATAATGAGATATAATTTATATCACATTGAAATTAAATCACCAACTAAATACAACTGAGAATCCAAACTAAAATACCCATCCTCACACAATGACTTCTCCCGAGCTACTGAAATGTACTGGAACGTACTAAAAAGGACCTACACGTTTACATTTGCGGCATGAGCTGTATTGTGTATTAGCTGATCTCATTTTCCATTTCATTCTAACTCTCTCAGTCTCTACATTCGTGTGATCTCTCTTGGCCCGTCTGCCAAGACCACACAACGTTGATTACAGTCAATGTAACAAATAACTAAGTGTCCTACTCTGGCGGGAAAATTGCGATCCACGTAAAAGTTTATTCGTTCAATCGGTGTTATACTACACAGTGTACACTGTATTATCAACTAATATATAAGTCTTTTTTTAATTTGTGGATTTTTTTATTATTCTTATATTATGGAATAAATTTAAAAAAATTTATTTGATATAATTTGTAATAGATCAAACTTCATGATAATTTTTAGAAGATGAGAAAGGCGAATAGAAGTATGAAATAATAAACGTGCGAGTATATTCAATTGTGAAGAGTAAAACAAGCTGATGACTATGGTGTTTTGCATTCAAAATCCCGCCATAATGTAGAGAATGAGAATGTTGCGCCTAGTGTGAATAAATTTGAACCGTAAGAATCGCGCCATTGGCGGACAAGGAGATGTACACATCCGTAACTTAGTTGCGCCCTCTCTTTCATTTCCGGCTTCTTTGGATACGGCACACTCGACCTAGTGTTAGGTTCTTTTCCGATTTGTCAAAATGGTAAGAAGGATGGCATGAGACAATCATTTGTTGTAATCCGCATACATCGCGGTGATCCCCGAGCAGTCAATTAATTATTAATGACAGTGTTAAATGTTATATGTTGGTGTAATTTTACAATAATAATATTTGTTCGCAGGGTATCGACATCAATCATAAACACGATCGTAAAGTGCGGCGAACAGAGCCCAGGTCACAAGATGTCTACTTACGACTTCTCGTTAAGGTATACTCACTTACTGTATTGTTTTAAATTAATATATTAACTGTAGTTTCTATTTTTTTAATATCTTTCATGTAAATATCAAATATACGTCTCAGTATCTTATTATGAATTTTGAGATTCACGTTGAAATGTTTGGTTAGGATTCCAAACAAACCTAACAACATTAGTATATGTTTGGTTCATTATTATAATAAGCCACGTGAGTTCATTCCACAATGCGAACTGCACTCTGTGTCAGATTGTCAATTATACTCTGGTCCAATTTGAATGTTCGCTACATAAAATTTCAGCTTTCCTATTCAGACTCTTGAATGTTGTCACAAGAGATCTTTTATATTAGTTGATACATTAACCATATTTATTGTTTATAAAAATTGACTATAGTTTTTAAGAGGATAATGATTTAATTGTATTTATTTTTCTTTTATACAGCTCTATCGGTTTTTGGCTAGGCGCACCAATGCCAAATTTAATAAAATTATTCTCAAGCGTTTGTTCATGAGTAAAATTAACAGACCACCAATTTCGTTGGCTCGTGTTACAAGATTCATGAAAAAACCTAATCGTGAAAATGGCATTGCTGTTATTGTAGGCACTGTCACTGATGATGCTAGGATTTTTGAAGTTCCAAAAATGACGGTAAATAAAGTGGAATTATTTTTCTCTCAAGTATAAAAATAAATAACTATTAAATTTTATAATATATAATTGAATTTTTCTAATTTTTATCATAAGGTCTGTGCTCTTCGGGTAACAGAAAAGGCTCGTGGTCGCATCTTGAAAGCCGGTGGTGAAATAATCACATTTGATCAACTTGCTCTCAGAGCACCCACCGGAACTAAAACCATTCTCATGCAGGGACGTCGTAATGCTCGTGAAGCATGTAAACACTTCGGTCCAGCTCCAGGTGTACCTCATTCGCATACGAAGCCTCTTGTGCGATCGAAGGGAAGGAAATTTGAACGGGCGCGTGGTCGTAGGCGTAGCTGTGGTTACAAGAAGTAAAGAGTATTCTTTATTTCTTTGTCTACGCCAATATTTTACGCTGTTAATTTCTCTCGTACAATTTGTAATGACTTTTGGAGTATATTTCAAGTTATTCGTATAAATGTGAGTTTACCACACGAAAATTACAAAAAATTAATGGTAAATAAATTTTGGCACTGACAATTAAAGAATTTTAATTATTTTTTATTTAAATCACAACATAATATATTACTTTATTTTCCTTCTTGGAGCTTTAAATAATAAACAAAATAAATAAAAAATCTGCACATATTAAAGATGAATACGTGTAAATATTCACATACACGAACATTGTCATACCTGTTCGTTTGTTTCACCTGGCTGTTCTCCGCTGTTTTCTTCTGAAACTTCGGGCTTCTCGTCGTCATCAGATTGATCATCTGTAGGCTGATGATCGTGAAAATACAACTGTGATTCTTCAATCGCGATTTCTGGATTTTCACTCACATGATATGGACCAATTCCAGCAAATGTTAAAAATGCTTCTGATCCTATTTTTTTCACAACACAGATAAATGCTTCAAATCTAGGAAAAAAAAAAATTTTTTTAATATAATTTAATAATAATAATAATAATAGTGATTACCCCGTTTTATCTTCAACTTTATCGTCGAATTCTGTGATTGTAGTTGCAATCAATTTTGCGTCTGGGGGTTTATCACGCTCAAAAATACCAAAATGCAATACTTCTGATTCTTGCATTTCTAATACTACTTTTAACTCATTTTTTCTTGTACTATCATATTTGAAAACCATAATTGGTACTGCTTCAATTTTGTCCTCGTACTGCAATGAATATTATATATTATTTTGATTTTAAATAATAATTCAAAAAACAATATTGCATTTGACAAACTGGGAATGTTGTTTCCAGATATTTTTTAAAAATTTTCTTGAACATCATAATTTTATTCATAGAATTGGGTGTCGCCCACACTACGGGATACACATTATTTTCTTTACCAAATGGAATGGACGCTGGCTTGTGACGTTCTGCAAAACTTCAACAGATTTAAATAATAACTATAATTAATCATTTATTTATGATTGAAAAAAAAAAATATTAAGAAACATACCAACCCTCAGGCAGTTCATCAATCAATTTTGGAAGAACCGGCTCGCCAAATAGTAAATTTAAAAGATATTTCTCTACATCCATTTCAGGTCGATTTTCACTCACTTTGAGACGTATAAACATGCATTTTCCATCCATTAAAAGTTGCTTCACATCATGACTTATTTCCCAATCCGACTTCAATTTTAACAATAATTTCATGAAATTAATTATGAAATAATTATTTTTCTATTGAATTTTTTGTATCACCGCAGATTTATTACCTCAACAAGTATTGCAGATATTAATTCTTCATTCAAATGTTTTCTCAATTCTTGTTGAATAACATAATTATTTGGAAGTACATTTTCAATTAAGTCAACATAAGGTGGACTCAATTTTTTATCACGTCTATGACCCTCATCATCTTTGAAAACCCATGGATACAGTATAAGACAAGTTTCATCACGTAATGATGTCATCAAATGATTTATTTCTGCTTCATAACGTGCTTTGGTTTCTGCTTCCTTCAACGCTTTTTTCGCTGCTTCTTTTGCCAAACGTTCTTCCTCGAGTATTTGAAGACGATTTTTTTCTTGTGGACTTTGTTCATATACAGGAATACTAAATCTAAAATAATAATTATTGAATGGTAGCAATAATCAGATATATTATTGATTAGTAATCAATTTACTCGTGTTCTTCATCATTTTGAACTTTTTGTAATTCGTCTGTGAGCATTTTTTGAAGCTCTGGACAGTATGCACCAAACATTAAATTCACCATTTTTCCATTCTACATAAATAAAATACATTAAATAAATTATTTCAATTATTATTATTATTCACACAAATATATTATTGTGAACTTTTTACATGTATGAACATCCAAGTTGGTTCACTTTTTCCACGAAATCGTGCCAGGTCAGTAATGTTATCACACTTGGCCTATGTAATAAAAATAAATTAGTTAAATAAATCGGTATTCAATCTGCATATGTGAAATAATTGAATTATAAGGATAAAAGTGATTTATTACCGTTGCGTAACTCAATAAATCACCACCAATTTCCATCTTAATCTTCTTCAATATGCTCACCATACCACTACAAGGTCCACTCCAGTCGGAATAAATATCAACGACTATATAAAAAAAATTAGAATAAATAGAATTTTTTTCTCATATATGTGTTTATATATTATTTAACTTATAAACATACCAACGAGGCCTTTTCTCTCTAGGATTTTTGACCATTCATCATCAGTTGAGACTTCAGTTTGAAGAGCTGCTGGCGCATTTTTTTTCGCCATCCTCCTAGACTTATTTAGACCACCCTGTAAAAAAATATGG
The DNA here is from genome assembly GCA_963920625.1 of Dinocampus coccinellae. Classification (NCBI taxonomy): domain Eukaryota; kingdom Metazoa; phylum Arthropoda; class Insecta; order Hymenoptera; family Braconidae; genus Dinocampus; species Dinocampus coccinellae. The sequence continues at coordinate 1,503,905 of OY987188.1, read as the reverse complement.
ATATATTTAAAAAAATTACAAATTATACTGGAAAAATCATGTGAATATTTTTACCCGTTTTTTGCCCAACATTTTTTGGATTTATAACAAATTACTGAATGAATAATTTCGTGAGGAAAAAATCAAAAAAAAAAATTTAATTAGCAAGTGCACTGTCTGAAACACAAGAACAAACTGCTCATAGCAGTTCCCGCGTTTTATTGTGCTTATGCTTGAAGCTTTTAGCGTGTTCTCGGGGTCGTGGTGACATCGAGCAAGGCACGCGACGTCATATAGATGAATATTAGTCTGTCTTAAATCTCTGTCTCTTTCTATATGAAAAACTAATATAATATATACATAAGTCAAGGTAATTATAGTAAACTAGGGTGGAGTTTGATGGGTGGGTTGCTACATCCCCTTACAATTGTGGCTCATAATCGAACGTTCATAAGAGATATTTATTATTTCAATCATAAACTAAATATATCCTGGTCTATTATCTGCCATCTAAACTCGATGAATTCCAATCGTAGCTTATAGTTACAGCTATTATTATTTTTTATACTTTTATTATTCGTCTTATAGTATTTTACATGTATATATATATTTTTGATATTATTCTTTAATTATTATTATTATTATTATTTTTTTTTTTTTTTTCTTCATTAAATTATGAATATAAAGACAAGGACAATGACAATTTCTTCAAAAACTTTATGTAAACTAATTAAATAATTCTTTTTTTTTTATGCTGCAATATTTTACTCATTAAATTTTTTTTTTTTTTTACTCCTATTATGTTTCTATTCTTAGAATTATTATCTTGTCTTTTTTGACTCTGCGTGCTTATTTGATATACGATTGCAGATATTGCACCTCACGAGAATTGTCGCTCATATATTTCTTGGTACACGATGAAACCCGATAATTTTGTACATGCAATATGAAATTTAGATAATGAAAGTGCTTTTGTGTATGCAATTTTGTCGACTAATTTCATACACGAAATAACTCGCACTGTTTATATATACATATGATTTTGCTGTGTATTTGTTAATAATACCTGGTCTATATAATAATATATTATAGATGTATATGTACAAATTTATGTTGACTGCACACCAATTCTATCCTAGATAGATACAAAAGAATCATGAGATATAATACATAATTTTTATTACAGCAAGAAATTGTGCATGAAGATATTTGCATTATCATCACATGAATATTCCATATTAAATATTGATCATATATTGTATCACATAAATAAAATTAATTATTAAGTACAAATCTGAATACATTGATCTGACCTGTTAGATTGATGAAAATATCTGTGAATATTTAGTAAATGTAATTTATGATAACATCCGGTGGTAATTTTTCTTCTTCCTCAGTATAAAGATATTTCCTTGGTCAACTGTTTGCATGTAAATGCAATAGCCATTCACTTAGGTCAGGTCAAAACACTCTTACGTTGCCCAGGATACACCTCATTCCTCAAGACAGTTCATGTAAATGGGAGATTTATCAATACATTAAAATATACATATTCACATATACAGTTTAGATGAGAATAAAATTGTGGCATTCATTTATACCGGATGCAGATGGTATTTCGATTGCAAATTTCATTATAAATGCATTTATTTATGTTTTATTAATAAAAGTAAAAAAATTTTACTCAAGATGTTTTCAAAAAATTTCATCGAATCTGGACTATTTTTTTTTATAGATTTAATTTTTCATATTTCTCCGATGTTATGAGATGTGTGTATTAATTTTTATTATCATATAACTGAAAATAGAAAATGTTTTTTTAGTAAATTTGAAAAATAAAATATATGCTTATATGTTCATGTATGTATACATAATTGTTTATATATTTTCCAGAATATATGTAGGAATATGCTGAATTACATGTAACTTATCATATTAATAACCTTGCCTGGTTTTTAGTTTGCTATCTAGACTATTTTATGATAAATTGCGACATGAAAAACTTTCTTTCCGTTATTTTTGATAATTGAGAATAATATTCTTTTACATTTTTGCATACGATTTTTAAATTGTTTTCCCGCCATGTAGAAAGAAATCTAATATATTGCCACCTGGTATCACACAGTGTCGATTTTTGGAGAAATGACCCCTATAATCTAGTACATTTCGTAATAATCTAGTACTTTTTTAATTGACATCTAAACCATATCGAAATTTGAATCTGGCAACACTGGTGTAAAAATCTCAGTAAGCACTGCAAGCTATAAAGTAATCATTACAGTACAATCTATATATTTATTCTTTTATTTTTTACAAATAATACAATTGAAATTTGTATGCAACAATTGTTCGAAAGTATCGGCAAATTTATATGCATCTAATATACATATGTGCTGTAACATTTTTATGTATTAACATATGAATATAAGAATTTATTATCAATCACTAAATACTATGAAAACGTCAATGTCATATCACCAATAAAGTTCACTGCTCTTATGAGAATGTTTTATTCGGCAGAATATCAGCTGTAGAATGACAGGTAGAATTAAAAATGGCTGAGAATGGATTCGAATCAGATGTTGGATCTCAGGAGTGTCTTGCTGCTGAAGCAATCAGTCTTGACATTGAAGAGGTATTTGTACAATTATTTAATTTGATTTTTTTTTAAATTTGTAATTTTATCAAGGTTATTATTATTATTATTATTATTATTATTTCATTTTTATTTTATAGTAATATCACGTATATTATCATAATTGTCACTCAATATTTTATTTCAGCTCGATGACACTGAATATGCAATACCAGCTGTGGACAAATTACCCTCCCTAGAGAGTATTTTAACTGAGCCGGATTGTGGCTCACTGTCTGGTGCTGAATTAGATATTGGTACAATCTCAACTGGAACTGTGGATGGCAGTGAGACAACAAGTGTGGGAAGTCTTCTTTCTTTGAATTCCTTAAATCGACCAGTGACTCGTAATCCTGAGCTTCCACTTTCCGGTGTGATATTGAAGCACGCTATTATGAGAGGCATAACATCCCAAATAAAATCAGCCAGTGAGAAAGTAAATGCAGGATTAGCCAGTGCCGTTGCAGCAGGAGGTGATATAGAGGTGATAGGAACTAGTCATGGTTTATTATTGGCTTTTGATTCTAAGCAAACTTTGAGATGGTGTAATCAAGAAGCAAGACACCAGGGCTCTGTGTCAGCTTTAGGATTCAATCATGATGGCACAAGACTTCTTGCAGGATTTGCCAAAGGACATATACTAATGATTGACAGTATAAATGGAAAAGTTTTGAGGATATTGACTGAAGTACATCCACCTGGTACAGCTGTGCTTCACGTTAAATTTACTGATTTACCGACTTTGGCATTATGCAGTGATAGCGGTGGTTCAGTTTTCGAATTAAGTTTCACACGTGTGATGGGTGTTCGAGGTTGTGAAAGTAAATGTTTATTTAGTGGATCACGTGGTGAAGTGTGCACTATGGAGCCCCTTCTCCTTAATCATTTACCGAGACATCCCTTAAAAAATTATATTTTAGTCGCTCTCGCAACATTATCAAAAGTAATAGTTGTATGTATACGTCCACGGATGCGAGTTGTGCTCACGCATCCACTTAATGGACCGGCTACAGCACCACCACAAGTATCATGGCAATTAGTTGTCATTCAAGCGCCTGATGCATCAAGAGTAATTGATCCGGTGTTGGCACTTGCTCGTGACACTACTATACATTTTTATCAAGTATGCTCTGAAGCTGGATCACGTGTTAGATTGGCACCGCTACGGAGAATGATACTTCCCTATACAATTAGTAATATGAGATGGTTGAATACGAGATCATTAGCCGTGTTAGATAACCAAGAGCGTCTTCATCTACTTGATGTAAGAACACAAGAAGATTTGGAGATGATTGATATGAGTCCAGTGGGTATCTCTTATGCGTCAAGTCATTTCAAGGGTTTGTCTACTGGTGGCAATGTTTCAAAAGCAATGGCATTGGCTGGTGAACGTGCTTGTTACAATTCAGTTATTGCATATGGTAATCAACTATTATTATTGGGCACTCGACGTCTTCATGTTGTATTTATTAGAACGTGGTCAGAGCGTTTACGATATTTAACACTTCAAAAACGTTTTCCTGAAGCGCTTGCACTTGGTTTATCGTTTTATCAAGATAAAGGTAAAGCAGTTGTAGGACTCAGTGGACTAAAAAAAATTCGTAAACGTTTAACATTTATCAAAACAAGTGAAGTTTTAATGCAATACATGCAAGAGCTCGTTAAATCACCAACAGACGATTGCACTGAGAGTGACATCATATCAACGTGCGTTGACTATGCAGTTCAATTGGAAAATACTCATTTATTGTTTGGACCACTTTGGGATCTTGTCTCAGAGACACCAGGATTGAAGGCATGCTATTTACGTGCATTGGAAGAGTCATTATTGGATGGAAGTCTTCCACCACGATTACCACCACTGATAGCACAACAAATTATTGATTTATATGATAAAGAAGAAAGATGGGAGTCATTACAAACAATAGCGGTATTGTTGGATGTTGATTGTTTAGATATGCATCAAATCACAACGATATGTCGGACCCGCTGTCTTTGGGAGGCCTTGATACATTTGCAAACGGCAGCATTGAATGATTTTACTGCTCCAATCCATCAATTAGTACCAGTTCTTCAAAATTATCTAAATAATCTTGAAACAGAGAACAGTGAAAATAAAAAATCTCTACCAAGCAATTATATAAAATTGGGTAATGCTCTCTTAGTTTATTCCAGCTGTTGTCTAGCTGGTAGAGGCTTTCCACGTGGTGATTTACCTGATGGACAACCGCAACGTGCTAAAGCTGAAGTATTGCGTGCATTGCTCTCACAACATTCCAGTCTCGCTACAGACAGTGAACGACAGTATCCATATCTGCGTACTTTACTGCGTTTTGATGCTCGTGGTTTTCTCGATGTAATTGCAATGGCATTTCAAGAGCCTGAATTCCAAACTGAAATAGGATTACGCCAACGTCAACGACTCATCGATATACTTCTCAGTATTGCTATGCCATCCACACCATTGAGTCCAGAAAGTCCAGACTGTATTGAAAATATTCAAAAAATTGCGGTTTTGGTGTTTGTTGCTAATGAAGTGTCTGATGGTACTGCAAATCTTGAACCAAGTGTTTTAAATCAACTTGTTCAACTCTTGTGTGTGGATAATGCGGCTATTACGACCCGAGATCAACGATTGGAGTGTGAAAATGCAGTGTTACAATTATTAAATTCAAAAAGATTGAGTGGTATGTCGGACAATACTCTTTTAAATTTGGCACAGCGAGCTAATTTTCTTAGGATAGCTGAAGTGCTTTACACAGCGCGTGACGATTGGATATCAGTATGTAAATGTATTGTATCGGATCCTTATCGACAACATGATGTTTGGCCGTGGCTTGAGCGACTACCAACAATATCTTTAACCTCAACTATTCTTGTTCATATTGCGGATTTAATTAATATCGACGTTGATAGAATATCAACAATAATAGCGCAACAGATTCCTAATAAACTCAACGATATTCTTGAAAGACTGAATGATAATCCTAATTTCGAATACGCTATGCTTTCATCTCTCTATCACATAAATCAATTTAAGGAAAGTGAAGAGTCAAAATTAGAACTTACCACACAACATTTAGAAAGACTTTTAATTCTCATGTGCAATTATGAACCCAAAAGTGTGGTAAATCATATGAATGGTGCTCATGGATGTAGATTAGACGAAGCATTGAAAATAGTTCAGAATGCAAAACATCGTGAGGCTGAGGCTGTGATGCTAGAAAAAATGGGCAATTATGAGGGGGCTTTTGATTTATTACTAAAAAAATTACATCACGAATTGAGTCTATATTATGAAGATAATATTACTGATGGTGATGTTGTACGTGCTACTATTCAAATATCGGGATTGTGTCGTCGATCAGCTGGAACTCTTGATTGGATGCCATTAGTTGAAACTGTCCTGCAACCTCAAACGGATAATAATAATCAACGAGTAGAGATATTACGTGGAAAATTGTTGAGAATTGTTCTTGAAGCGCTTAGTGGTACCACTGCTTTGTCCGTTGTTTTGGAACGTATTCTCAAACATCCATTAGCTACATCAGGTACCATAGGAGATATTCGACAATTACTCACTGGTGTACTCACTCATTCGAGGTATGAACAAATTCTTGTAGAAACAACATCAAAACTCGTAAGTTTGGAGCTGCATGAGGCATTGAAAAAAAGCCTTAGGTAATTAATGAAAAAAAAAAAAAAAAAAAAAAAATCTATTTAAATTTATGTACTCGAAAAAAAAAAGACGATTTAATAAAATAATTTTTATAATTTTATAGAGACGGTGCAAAGGGATGTGCAAGTGGTTCTTTAGTGTGTCCAGTTTGTCGGAAAATTCTCATGCAATGCAAAGATTATACTATTTTTTTTGGTTGCGGTCACGGCTTTCATTCACAGTGTCTTGGTGAAACTAAACTTTGTTACAAGTGTCTAAATGATAAAGGTTGGGCACCAGTTGCAACTGATTATAAATTACCAAATCCCAGGCCACCAGAGAAACCATCAGTTTTATCATCTCCATTTATGCGTCAACGTGATTTAACTTTGAAACTTGGGGCACCAACTGTGCTGCCGGATGTTGAGGGTATTTTTTAAAAGCCTATGCTAGTCCCTTATTGTCCTTAATCATCAATGTTAAATGTGGTATTGAAACCACTGAATATCTCGAAGATAAACTCAAGTCATTACACATATTTGTATATTGATAATTGTAAATTGCAAAAATTTCACATCATGTAACATATTTATAAATTAATTAAATACATCATTTATCTCTGAACATAAAAATGAAGAATTCGTGATTTTTGATTGATACATGTTATACATACTTGATATAATAATTGTTAACTTTTACAACGACAGAAATGGAAATGATTATTGTGTTGAGGATTTTTTTTTTAAATTAATGAAACAATGGCAAATGCTGTAGGCTCTTTAAATGTGTACGTTTATTATTTTTAGTAATAAAAACCGGTTTTATTGGTGTATTTTGTTTTAGAATAATATCGGGATTTACTGGCTTCCATCCTAAAAGTTCACCACTAAGAAGACTTGATAAAATACTGAAAACTTGAGAATCATTATTTTTCAATGGTAATAAATTTTTTCGACATACAAATTTTTCAACAATCATATCCAATTCTTCAATATGTTGATGAATTTTTGACATCATTAAATATTGCTGAACTTTTTCATCACATCCATCCAATGTATTCAATAACTTTGACAATTCACTGCAATACATATATCCCTTGAGAATATAATCTTTATCATATATAAATTCACCAAGTTTTAGAGAAATTTTAACAGCTGTAACTTCTTTTTTTATTTCATTTAAAAGTGACGTGAGAGCCACACCATAAACAGTACGACTGGCGACAAAAAATGTTGCATAATCATCGTGAATCTAAAAAAAAAAAAAACAAAAAATAATCACTTGACAATTATCAATTATTGAGAATATTTAAAAAATAATAATTCATACTCGTTTATTTGTATGCTCCCAGGAGCGTTGAATTTTTTCGACGAATTCTACAATTTTATTTTTTCGTTCGCTGTCCAATTGTTCAGATAAACTGATAAGCGATTGAAGTTTAACTGTCAAAGTATTAGCTGTTTCTCTGTAGCATTGAAGATTTGATTCCAATTCAGTGTCAATGAGTATGCAGTGACGCGCTTCAGCACGCAATATTGCTAACTTTATTTTTATAATATTAAATATTAAATTTTATAAATCAACAAATAGAATATTAGTACTCACATTTTTTACCAGACTCTCAATTAAACTTGTTTGATCGGCAATGATAATTACGTCTTCAGGATTATATTCAATTTGTTCGGTCATGATTGAGTATAGATAAACATATGTGAATAAACAATTGACAATGAATTGATTCAATATATGAGAACTAAATAGGAAAAGAAACAAAAAGCATTCGATCTTTTTACGATCATAATATCCATTGTTTTGTTTTCTTTTATTTCTTTTTTTTTTTCTTTTTTTTCTTCACAAGCGTCATTTGGTTTTTTTTTTCTTCTTTTCACCAAACAATAATTGCATATATAAATGTCATTTTATTTAAGGTATCCGAGCACACGTAACCAAATCTAGTGCGTGGCCATAAAAGTGATAATTGTTAATTTAATTATTAATTGTTTATAATTATGGCATTATAACTGTTGCTTCTCTTTTTATTTTATTTGGCTAATTACTAATTCGTAGAGTAGTAAAACGAGGTATTATTTCAATTTATTATTATTATTATTATTTTTTTAATTATTTCAATTCATTCAAATATACGTCTTATTGAGGTGATTTGTACGAGGAAGTATACATGTGTATTGTGTAAGGAGAATAGGAAAAATATTACAAATAGGGCTCGGATTCAGAGTCTTACCGAGTTTCATGCAATCACCTCCTAATATTGTTTAAAAAAAAAAATTTATTTATTTATTTTTTTTTTTTAGATAATACATTATTACTATGTTTTCTTTCAACTTCGAATGAAAGAATTTGCCGCATAATTTTCTGCATTTTTTTAGTAATTCACAATTACCACAAATTAATTTTTTTTTTTATATATATATTTATAAATCGCAGGATATGCGTATGAATTTTAATTCATTATTTTTATTGTTTATTTAATGAAAAAAAAAAAAAAAAAAAACCTTAATGTGTGCTCCATTCGTATAAGCGCATGATTAAAGTGAAATTTCGTTTTATTGTAACAATAACGAGATTAAAAATATATGCAGTACATATCACAAGGCCATATAATAATAGGTCCTATGGTAAGTAATGAATTTGTTACTCAATGCTAAATAGTCACTAATGAATGAAGTTCCACTTTAAGAAATCATTGACAAATTAATTTTAGTGTAATTTCTTTATATATATTTTTTTTCATCTCGATTCATGATTATAACTTGTATTTAAAAATAACTAACGTGGAGTGTTTGTGAATTTATTCTATTCAATCACGTATGTCTTGAGTTCAGTTTTTTTATAAAAAAATTTTTTGGAGCGGGAGACAAGGATTTTTATTTGTTTCTATCATATTTTTTGAATAAAATTAAATGGCCTAGTAATTATAATTGTTGAGGACGGATTGTTCAAAAAATAAGAAAATAAAAAAAATCACAAACCAAAATTTTTTTTTTTTTTGGTTACGTTATGAATGAGATATCTCATTGTACTGATGATACAATTGAAGACAAAAAAACAAAAAAAAAAAAAAAAAATCACCGAATGAGTGAAATTCATGATTAGTAAGAAGAAAATTATATCTTACATTTACTTGTCATGAATTAATAAATTCTCGTATAGAATTTTCTCCCGCTCCTGTTCTACTACTCATAACATATTCATCATCATGATTATTGACTCTTTTTTTTTTTTCCACTGTTCATTTATTATTGCGCACTAGAAACATGTCTACTGCTTACAAAATAAAAAAAAATGCAATAAATGCCTTTTTTGCTTCTCTTCGTCGCTGAAGGTATTGCTGATAGCCTCATGGCCATTATTTTTAACCATTGATTAATTCAAATTTTTTAATGTCAGATTATTTTCTATCCTTTCTATCTATGTTGCCTATAGTCTTGCGAATGTTTGCTATATTTATGATGCGCTGATTTACGGTTCTTCCTACTATATCGATGATCATACTTGGAAGTGTTGTGAGGTCGGCGATAACATGAATTTCCACTGCCGCCACCACCACCATTGGATTGACTCCGATGTTTTCCAGAATAGCTTTGAAAATAATTGAATCCGGGATTTGATCGAGTATCATACTCTCTATTACTTTTTACCTTCTTCGATCTACCGCGATCCATTTCTTCATCGTCTGGATTAAAGTGTCGTTTACGTGCCTCACGCCTCTCATTGTCCACTTCACGATCCAGATGAGTCCTGTCGCCGTTCCAATTAGTCACTGTTTGAAAAAACAAACAAAAAAAAAAATAAAAAAAAATAAAAAAATAGAAAAATAATATTTGTTATGGGATAAAAATTAACAGGTGGGCGGGTAATGAGATTTATGTCTAGTGTCACTACGAAATAAAAAAATTTTAAATACATGTATTTTCTAATTTTTTGTTTTGAATTTGCCCTTTGAGGAAATGTAATATTTAGCAACTTTATATTTGACGATTAAATATTCAAGGAAAATTTTAATTAGTACGAAATAAATATGAATAAAAAATTATGGGATCCAAACTGGTTTCTTCGGAACAAAAGCTGTGAATTTTTCACGTTTTTCGATTGACCTGATAGTGATTTTTAATTCGCGTTGAGCTAACTTGCGACAAGCTTCACATCGGCGTAACGAAGTGTTAATAACTTTGCCGACATTGGATTTACGCTCTGTCGGGTTAGTTTGTCTTGAAAAGGAGTTAGATTTTAAGGAAAATATAGCAGAAGCAGTAGTAGTAATAGTAGTAGCAGTAGATGCCAGAATTTTTGTTGAGATAGTTGACTTGGATAATTTTTTATCGTTGTACTGACCCGAGGTTCCATAGCCTCGATGTGACATCTTGCGTAAATTGGAGACGGTTTCGGAACGATTAGTTCCGTTGAAGTTTCGTGGTGCCGCTGCACTGGGTGTTGAATTAATGCTTGCGATGTGGTTGGATTTCTTATTTTCATTTCTAATAAATCAAATGAAACAAATGGTTCAATATAAATCAAATTATAATTATGTCAATCAAAATTAAAATGAAAATAAAAAGATTCACATACTTATTGTCTGTGATGACCCAATTACTTGGTGTAGCTGATGAAGTAGACGAAGGCACATCTTCTGATACCTCCCTTCTCCAACCCTTCACTATCCTATCAGCTTTAGTGGGAATTTTATCGTCAGGAATAATGCCAGTCTTAACTCTGACAGGATTATAACATTTATCTTTGCCATTTATTTCAGGTTTAAGATTGCTATTATTTTCAGACTTTCCGTTTTGATATTTTAATGTACTATTAGTACTGTGATTCGATGATCCATTCTGTGGAGAACTAATACTCAACGACATTTTTTGATTTATACAAATAGATTTTGAAGATTTAGTTTCTGACTTTGAAATAACAAGGACTTTTGATGTGTCTTTGGTTTCCTTGGGTAAAGTTTTTAATATACCATTTGTAGTATTATTTGTGGATGACTTGATATTGGAAGTATTTAGATTATTATGATTTTTCGAATTTGATGTAGGAGCATTTTCCTCTTCGTCGCTAGATCGATCATATGGTACCAAACAATTACCACCGAATGCTTTGACGTTCTTATTATGTATCACTATGTTTGGTTGACTCTTCTCCAACATTTTTTGTGGCAATTCAGGACCAATAAAAGTATTAGTTTTTTGTTGAGCAATCTGAGATCCATTTGATAATAAAACCTGTGGATCTATTGATGAATTTTCAATATCACGGTTTCTCGCTGCTGAACCGTTTGATACCCTATTAGTAGCAAGAAGTCCCGATGTCGAGGGTTTCGGATTCATCGGTTTGATTAAGCCATTTGAAAGGGATTTAATGTTAGATAATCCATTGAGCTTGGGTACATGAGAATTTGGCAGTTGGTTTTGAGATTGAGGTTCCATCTCAAATATCATTATATACGCATTAGTACTTAGAACGTTTGATATTGTTATCGAGCGCACACAAGCATCGTCGAATGAGTAATACTGACCAGTTGAAACTTGCGCTATAGCCGTGTAATGTCCGCAATTTACCGAAGAACCCACATGTGTCACCATCGACGTAAGTTTGTAATTTATTTTTCTTATAGGTTCACCAGGCTCCCGCCATAAATATGGACCCATATCTACTGTTGGTTTGAAATCTATATGTTTTGAAATTTTACCTCCAAGAACACTAAATCGTTTTAATTGGACGCACAATACTTTTGGTGGCCGTTCAAGACTAAATTGCTTTGTTGCCGGTACACGACTTTTACACGCTTCACACTTGTAATCATTATTGTCCAATTTCTCACGACTAAAGTAACCTATTAATGCCTCATCTAATGTGCTAGCTTTACGAATATCTACGAGAAGATCTTGAAAGTGTTGAAATGTCGTTGACACATGACGACACTGAAGACACTTCACCTCAGTGCGTATATAACCACCAAAAATTTGATTTACAGGAGTGGTTTCTTTTGAATAACAATCCAATTTCCCAGCTTTATGGCGATTCAAATAAGCACGTTCCATTCCTTCTAATAAGTACCGTAAAAATTCATGGGCATCTTCCTGTTGTCCCGCTACCATTGTTCTGCATATTACTAAAGAAAACATTAATAATTAATATTTATAATCAAAATTGTAATGATTGAAAATAAATGATATAAATACAAGTCTTACTTTTCAATTTGTTAATAATATAAAAAGGTTTAATGGCATTGCCAGATTTTTCATGACTAAACTGAAGAGTCTTTGCCATTGCACACGTAAGGCACTCTCTCTCCCCTTAAAATAAAAATAATTAATTAGAATAAATATAGAAAGCAAATTGTGAAAAGAACTTTAAAAAACTGATAATCGTACCATTTTGTTCACATTTTGTATTGTGATGGGAGTCAGATAACAACCAATTGATAAGAGCTGGTACATGGAAGAGAGCTTGTAACGTGCTATTGAGGTAGCATGTGTTTCCAACATTAAACATGCCAGCACCTACTGGGAAAGTTCCATTCCATCCCAGTTGAACTTTTTCAGAATCATATAAAACGACTTTTGGCTCCGGCAACGAAGGACCTCGCATTTTAGAAATTGCAGTATTTTTTCTACAAATACTACCGATATTTTCTCTAACCTTTCCGTTCTCGGACTGGTCGAAATTGGAAAGGCTCAAGTAAATGTATTTAGTTTTAAGCTGTTCCAATACAGCTGACTGTAAGCTATCAGTTTCTTCATATTGAATTTCTGTTTGCAAAATTCTGGATGCTGAACTAGCTAATGAAATGGAAACGTCCTCAGTTGATTTAGTTTGACCAACACTCAATGAATATCTGAGTGCTGCCGTTACGGAATCACATACGGTGACAGCAGGCATCACTCTTCTTCACTTCAGTTTTCTTCTCCAAAATACAATTACACAATCTGAAAATAAAATCACACATTTAATATTATGCTGAAATTTTAGAGACCATAATAAAGAGATTCATTGAAATGACTATTAATCGTCATAGATTATGAAGACTTTTTTTTTTGTTTTTGACGTGAGTGCGCTATACGCTAATGATATAGCTTGGTGGAATGTACGGAATGAACGTACACGCGGTAAAAGAACCAATACCAATTCAAGTCACATTGTTTACCTTGAATCACCCGCGACGTGTCTGCTATTTGTGAATTTCCATGACAAATATCACTATACAATCAATACTTATCTGAATTTTGTGAGTATAAATTTAAAAGAGAACAAGTACACACCTAATATTGATTAATATTAAATAGTTCAAGTTTTATCGAACGAAATAAGCGACAGCCGGATTGCGGTTGGGCGCGTGTCGGTTTCACTACACTCTCTTCTCTACCTTCTCGAAACTTGAGCGGGAATTTTTCTCTTCAATTAATTACACTTACCTTCAATAATATTAGCATTCACAAAGATTCAACACCTTTTTTTTTTGTCACAATCACAATTGTCATTCAGATATTGATACCACAATAATTGACATTTTTACAATCATGATACACGAATTGTAAGCGAAAACGAGGCACTACACCATGATTGTGGCCATTTTCGTTATCCGGCTTTGCAACCGGAAGTAGTCAAATCAACTTCTTTTCAATCAATATACCTATATCGATAATTTCCTTTGTTTGAATAATAAATATGGTTTCTTTAATTATTTCTGTGAATTTATTGCTTGCACAATATCATTAGTGTATACAGTATTGTTTCAGAATAATATTAATTATTATAAAATTATAATGAGTTCAATATTGCAGATTGTATTATTGAAAAAATTTAATGAAATAAAAAAGTTCATTTAATTTTTCAATAAATTTAAGAAGAGATTTATTGTTTATATTGAGAAAAAATTAATTTTTTATTTAAATATAAATAATATAAAATATAATTATATATAAATAAATCAATAAACACTACTCATTCAACTGGTCCCATGGTGTAATGGTTAGCACTCTGGACTTTGAATCCAGCGATCCGAGTTCAAATCTCGGTGGGACCTTCTCTTTTTTTTTTCTCCATTTCAATATATCTTATAAAAATTTAACATTTATTTACATTTATTCGAATGTTTACATTCGATTTTTTATATTCTATTTATTTATTTATTTATTTACTATTCATCTATAATTATATTTTTATATATATATATTATTTTTACAGTCGTTTTGATATTTTTTTCTCTCATCATTTTGGAGTTACTTACAGTTGCACCAATACATTTGAGTTTAACAGGAATTTTCACGGTAGATGTCACGATAATTTAATTCTATTGTGTCGTAAATTTCCGAATTTATTCTGAGACAAAGTTTCCGTGTGTAATTACAAATAATTATAATTTTTTTTACCCTTTACTTGTACAATCCATGACGATATTCAATTAATACAAAAAATTTACATCTGATAACCGACAACTAGGAAAAATAGAGTATTGAAAAAATTGATATGTCTACATTGGATATAATAAATATTTAAAATGGATTCTGAAGACAGTTCTGTTGTTGTGGTTAAGGCCAAGCCCGTGAGAAAAGTTTTTAAAGCACCAGTACGTGTTAATAAAATTCCTCAAGAATTACTCAACGATCCTTTATTAAATGCTGCTATTGCAGTTTTACCTGATAATTATAATTTTGAAATTCACAAAACTATATGGAGAATACGTGAATTAAAAGCAAAGAGAGTGGCACTCCAGATGCCTGAAGGTCTGTTACTTTATGCAACAACAATATCCGATATTATTGAGGATTTTGCTGATGCTGAAACAGTAATAATGGGTGATGTTACATATGGTAAATTTTTTTTTTTTTCTCAGTACATTCACATGTGAAGTCACATTTATTATATTAGTTTAATTAAAAACATTGAAATAAATTTTAATTTCTTTCAGGCGCATGCTGTGTGGATGATTATACAGCTCGCGCATTAAATATTGATCTCTTAATTCATTATGGACACTCATGCTTAATTCCCATTGATCAGACGGAAGGGATTAAAGTTTTATATGTATTTGTTGATATTAAAATTGACACGGCACATTGTATTGATTGTCTTCAAGCAACATTGCCGGTAACAACGAAAATAGCACTTGTTAGTACAATTCAATTTGCTGGTACTTTGCAAGCAATCGCAAAAGAAATGAGAATTGTGGGTTATGAAATAACTATTCCTCAAAGCAAACCTCTAAGTCCTGGTGAAGTAAGTAATGTCTTTGAAGTGATAAAATATTCTATATATTTAAATTAACAGTTTATTGAAATAGAAATTTTTTTTTTTTTCGAATTGTTTTGTAGATATTGGGATGTACTGCGCCACAGATTAGATGTGCCGATGCTATTGTATACGTTGGTGATGGTCGTTTTCATTTGGAAGCTGCCATGATTGCAAATCCTACATTGCGAGCATATCGATATGATCCATATGAGAAAAAACTCACTGAAGAATTTTATGATCATGATCAAATGCGTATTACAAGACAAAATGCAATTGAGAAAGCAAAAGATGCCAAAACAATTGGACTTGTTTTGGGAACACTTGGGCGACAGGGTAATCCATCGATTTTAAATGTTCTCGAGGAGAGAATAAAAATTGCTGGAAAGAAAAGTGTTAATATTTTACTGTCAGAAATTTTCCCGGATAAAATTGGAATGTTTGAAAATATTGATGCTTTTATTCAAATTGCATGTCCACGATTGAGTATTGATTGGGGTACTGCATTTGAAAAACCATTTTTAACTCCATATGAGGGTGCTGTAGCATTAAATTATGCACAATACAATAAAGAGACATCATACCCAATGGATTTTTATGCATCAGCGAGTCTTGGGCCTTGGACTCCAAATCATAAATCAACCGATCTTGAGAAGGAAAGTGGTGCTTGTTGTGGAAAGTGTAAGAATAAGTAAAATGGAAAAATGTAACGAAGTGAAGAATAGTATAATTGGATTATAGAGAAATCACGTCACGAAGAATTAGGGTAATGAATAATAAATTTGAATTTTTATTAAGCATTGTTATTCATTTCTTACCACTACTGAATGATATTTATTTTCTTTTCCTCACTCTATTTCATGCATTCAAAGTCAATCAGTATTTTATATAAAAATCATTTCATACACACTACATTATAAAAAAAAAGTGAAGAGGAAATGTGAAAAAAAAAAAAAAAAAAAAAAGTGCAGTGGGGAGCAAAATACCAATAGTGGAAAAAACAGACGAGTAGACCAATCCCAAGCTTTTTTGTCTTCATCCCTCCCGTTATAATGAAACATATTTAGCTACCATGACTGGTGGTAGTACGATAATGGCTAGATTGAAGGGTCCGCGTGGGCGAATTACGTCATACGCCCACCTGTAGCGAACTCACACCCAATGAACTCTGTACTGTTGATTCTAACGGGTGTTCATATAAAAACGATTAAACTTCAGACGATGTTTAACTTTATCATGATGAATTTTTCATAATTCTTTTTGATCTTTATCCGACTTTGATTGAAAAATGACCTCAAATATTAATGAATATTGAAAGGGGAGTGAAAGAAGATGAGAGATTTTTCCCTTATAATATTTTATCCGTTCTGTAATATTATGCGAAAATGAGGTAGAGTCAAAGAGAGAAAGAGGGTGGAAGGAAAGTGGTGAGAAATAGAGAAAGGGCATAGAGAGGGTGGAAAGCGGCGCCGACCGCACCCCGACGTCGCGACGTCAGTCGTCGTTCTAACGTGGCTCAACAAGTATTCACTTCAATGGTGCTGTGAAAAGAAGTAGTTTGAATATCACGACAAAAATTCACGAGTGATTTCAATTTTGCATTTATTTTATTCTGTATTTTAAATATTTGAATGATCGATTTTTCTGTGATATACTGGATATCAATTTTAAATTATTGAGTCTCAATAGCACGGGAATTTTTTTCTCACTCTAGTTAATAATTAATTGGTGAACAAATTTTATTAATTTTTTTCTTTATTCTATATTTCATTCGATAATTAATGAAAATTGAAATCAATTGATCGATACTATTTATTGTGAATTTATTGTATCATTTATAATTATTATATTAATTATGATTTGTTAATATTAAATTTTACAGTTTTGAAAAAAAAAAAAAAAAAAAAAACGAGATGCGATCAGAAGTGACTAATGAGGAAAGTTTAAATGGCGAATGGACAACGAAAGAAGCACATTCTAGCACAAGTGTACGCAGAACATCGAGAAAAATTGAAAGAGATAATTCAAAATTTTCTATGTCATCGCGCGCCTCAACACCTAGGGAGCGAACTCTCAGGAGACTTGAGAGTAATGAAAGAGAGAGGATGAGGATGCACAGCCTCAATAACGCATTTCAGGTTGAAAATTGATCTCTATCATTTCATTTGGGAATTTCAATTGCTCTCGGATGATAATATAAATTCAATATTAAATATAATTTGTTTCTCGATTGCAGAGTTTGAGAGAAGTCATTCCTCATGTAACTAAGGAGCGTCGTTTGTCAAAAATTGAGACATTGACATTGGCTAAAAATTATATTGTCGCACTCACAGACGTTATTTGTGCAATGAGGAGCGAAGAGCAATCGGTAACGGCTGATCAAACACCAAGAATTGACGGAGCGACATCTGATCGCATAAATGATTGTCTTCGTATGGATTCACCTTCATCATTGCGATCTTGCAGTCCGGAATTACGAAGATTTCGTAATGATACTAATGTTAATTCATTATGGGAAGATAATTAAGCAAAATTGGTTGGCCTTTGAATTAAAATGAAAAAATGATAATGAAACAAAAAATATTATAATATATATAAATATGAAGAGAGAATATATTTCATGTAAAAATATAATAGGAATTAAATTATTGCATAATTATGGCTCATTGAAACAATATCAACGAACACATTTAAAAACGTAAAATAATAATCGATAATATGACGTAAAATGTTATAAACAACTAGTTAAATCTCCAAAATCAGCAAACAGTCGATACTATATTTTACATATTGCTCGTATCATAAGTGAAATTAATTATATACGCTGTCTTCATCATAAAACAAAAATTAGGTGCCAAATAAAATATATATACATACATGTAAACAGTACAAATATATTAACACATACACGCGTACAGACACTCGTGCCAGTATTATAAAAACAAAAAAACAAACAACAAATATGGTCATCTAGCTCTAAGTAAACTGAGAATATTTTTGAAATCTTAAAAATTAATAGCCTATTTATAGAATTATATATGTGAATTTGATTTATGATTTTTGTTATGCATTAGTAGAAATGGCCAAATGTCAGGGTAATGCTTTACAAATATAAGAATTTCAAGAAAACACATATATACGTTTGTTTGAAAATTTTCAATGCTAGTACTTTAAGTAAAGATGCATTTTGAATTATATTTCTTGATAATTTCTGTTACTCCAAGTACATGAGGCATTCATCAAGAATTATATATATATATATATATATATATAAAAAGAAACAAATTAATATGTATCTATACATACTGAAATATATATATTTTGCTTCATTGCAAAAAAATTGATTTAAACTCAAATATAACTATGCAACATAAACAAAAAATTGATTTGTAGTTCATTAGTTCATTATTTTTTTTTTTACTATAAATTTAGTTTTATCAGCTCTTTCCGAATGATATTGGCCAAGTGTGCAATGATTCCAAGTCTACAACAGCAGCTGTATGAGTTTGTGAAAACTTTGGTATGCTAATTAATCTCACGGTCTGTCCTTCATCACCTAGAATTTTTTTTTTTTTTTTAGATTAAATATGAGACGTATCTGGATAAAGTAAAAAAAAAAAGTTTATTATCAACTCACCAACGATAAACTTTGTCGCATATTTCTCCATATTTCCAACAAAATAAATGTCTGGGCACTCTTGCATAACAAATGGATCACAGTTAAAATATGGATAAGCAGCAAGAGTATCTGGCGCAGTAGGGGCAAAATGTCGCCATATTAATGTTTTTTCAAGCCATTCTAATGGGGAATACTCCATAAGTCCAGCGACTTTCATAATATCTTCTATTGGCTGTCCACTCGATCCAGCTACAATTTTATTATGAATTCTTCCAATCCATGGATTGGTTGTTGCATGAAAGCTTTTATATCTGATTCAAATAATTAATGTATAATAAGTTGGGTAAATTTTATAGTGAAAATTTTTACTCTGGCAAACAATGAATCACCTAGAAGCTTTTGGAAATATACAAGGATGAAAAGGCTGCTGAGGAATTGAATGATTTGATGGATCATATTGTGCAGGCATCACAATTATACAGCATATTTCAGCGATTCGACTCAATAAATTATCAAATCTTTTTGTAGCCAACGTTGCTTCCATCGCAGCAACTGAACTTTTATTTTTTTCTTTCAAAAAACCCTGATGTGTATGAGTTTCGATAATACCATTGATACAATTTCCTACATAATAAAAATATTTCAATAATAAATTATATATTTTTTTCTCTTTAAATTGATATGCTCACCGACAATTATTACTTGAGAGATAGTCGTTTCTATTTCTTGTGCATTAATATCCCCTGCAATCCCACTTATAAATTCCACGAGGAGCTCGTGAAAAATTGAATTCATATCATTTCCAAGATCTAATCCTGACAGTATTAAAAGTAGTTTTTTTTCACCCGTAAATGATAAATTTGATGATACAATTTTTGGACACATTCCTGGCCAACAATAGCCGTTTACCTGCGATAAAAAATAATTTTCTAAATATACCAAGATTAGGTATTTGTTGGACATTTTATATTAAACGATGTCGCCTGATTAAATCCTCACCAAAAATGTTCCATCATCCAATCGTTGGCCCAAAACTGCACATACTAAACCTGTCACAATTTTTCTTGGATCCATATGATTACCCACAAGTTTTATTCTGAACATATCATCTTCAAGAAATAGTTGATCTTTGTCAGATGAATAATTTGATCTAGTGGGTTGAACAACTAATTGTAACTCATCACTGAGCTCTTTTAAAATGGACGGTTTCAATTCTTGATGTTTATAAACAGTTCCTATAATAATTACTAATTCTTCTTCAGTTTCAACTTGAGATAGATTTGAGATTTGTATTATTTTTTGTTGAACTACAAATGAAATATTAATTAAAATCTATATTGAATATAATTTAATTATTCATTAATATTATAATTTTGAATACCCCATTTTTGCTTTGCTTTTTCTATTAAAATATTTCTCAAGGCTTTTAATCGGGCATGATAAATATTTGAGTACTGTTTATCAAATGTTCTGTGTTTAATTTTAAAACTTTCGAAATCCTCAATATCAACACATTTCCTTCGAAATTTAATTGCTGTATCTTCCATGTCAAAAATTATTATATTTAATTTATTGACACATATACAAATATCATTGGTATTAACTGCTTATTGACATGTTTTTTTTTGTTTTTTTTTTTTTTTTTCGTTTTGTTATCTTTTTGGTTACATACACCTGTCAAAATAATGTCATTTGGCGATTGACTGTTTTTTTTTGGGCCCAGATATATTATGCAATATGTTTTATTTCATACTCAGTCGATAAGAAAAATCGCATTTTGAGCTATCAATTTGAATGATCTATTTTTTTTTTTTTACATACCAAGAATAACAATTTGAATAAAATTATTGGATTAATTATTACTTTTGTAATTTTTATTAGGTATTTTATATTATTCTATATGGATCATATTATTATATTGAATTTGATGAAGAAAAATTAGAAAATAAATATTTTCAGTATTTTTTTGCGATCTTAAAAAAAAGTATCTCGAGTTAAATATTATTTTTTTTATTGCCATTGTAATATTAAATAATTTTACTGATCAAAATGCATTAGGAAAACAGTTGGAAAGAAATAATAGACACTGCTTGCGATTATTACATTTTCCATGGTGAGAAAAAAATTTTTGATTTCAATCATGTCTCCCTCTTGCGGTATACTTGGACATCTATAAATCCAGATTGTTTTTTTTTTGTTTAAATATCTAATGCTTCCAGATATAAATTTCACATTTTTCTGTTTAAAAATAGGGACAATTTTATGTATACAAAGTAGATTTTTATTGAAATTTCAATAATATTCGTGATGATTTGATGTTTTTCTGAAATACATGGTTAAATTTGAAAAACAATGAATGAAAACGATGATCAAATATCGAGTCCGCATTTGACGTAAGTTATGAAACAATACCTATTAACCTCAATAGCTTATTGAGATAATACACTGGGTATTTTATATGAACAATAATATTGACAATTATTTTCTTTGTCATATGTGATTCCGTTAATATTATTCTACTGTCCAAATTTAGGGCAAAAGAACTTTTATCTTCCAAAGGGATATGTTCTCGATTAATTGATGAGTATAATCAAGTATCAAAAGTTTTACCGAAAACCGGCGTGAAATTATTTGAGCCAGATGGATCTTGGTTACAGAATAAACAAATAGATACAAGTTTGCTTACGAGGAAGGATTTAATCAAGATAGAACGAGTTAATAGATTATCAACTTTGGCAATCGTTGAATGGCTACCGCATGAAAAAAAAGCAAAAGTAATCAAAAAATCAGGCATTGAATGGAATAATTATGGCTATGAAATTCGTGGAAATCTATACTTGATTCCCGAGGAAGCTTTATTGTTATTAGAACTTGTATGAATTTTTATTTTATTTCATATCTATTCACATGTATATTCAATGAATATTAATTATACTGAATTATTTTTTTTTACAGAATTATATTGAATTACTGTACAATGGTCTACCACTCTCTATACAACAAGCTTATGATTTATTGCTTAATTCATCTGATGCTGATTGTACATTAAGCGAATATAGAGTATTTAGTCAACTAGCCCGATTAGGATATCGTTTGAAACGATTTCAATATGAAAAATTCGCAAATGAAAAGACAGAGGAGACAGTAAAACTCAAGAAAAAAATTGTCATCGAAGCAGAGAATGGTCGATGGATGGGCAAAGGTTGTGATCCGGTTCCAGACACGGCTCATAGTAGTTCAGAAAATAACGAGACAAAAAAATTGGAAGAAAATAAAAAAACAATTGAAAATATAAATGACGAAAAATATAAAGAAAAAAGAATTAAAGATAAACCACGAGTAGAAATAATTTCTGAAGAAACAGTTTTGGATCCAGTAAAATTAGTTGTAAATTCAACTAGTGATGTGAGTAATGAATCAGGTAATAAAATGATTCAATGGAGCGGCATACGCATTCAACAAAATATGAACCAATTACCAAAACAAACAGATCCAAAAGTTTCATCACTGTCGTTAATAGAATCTTCAAAAATTCCAACTACATCGCAGTCTTCTATTCAATCTGATCCTGATACATGTACAAATGAAAAACGTAAAACGGAAAATGTTTTTGTATCATCGTCTAAAAAATCCAAACAAGAGATAATTGAATTATCTGATGATGAAATTGAGGAAATTCCACGAGCGATGACGAGAATGGAAATGTTGAATTGTATCCCCAATATTGCCTCCAATAATTCTATCAGACAAATAGTATCAAAAGGATATATTCCATACAATATAAAACCTCATAAAAATGTGTATGAATATGACCGTGCTCGAATTTCACGTATTGAACAATGTAATAGAAACGCTCATACAACTTCAGTAATTTCTACTAGTAATCATGGCAATATTAATGATCAATTACCGTTGAGAAATTCACTAGTTTCCTATCAAAATTCTTCGAATCACCGAATTTCACCATTCGCTCAGAATAATTTATTTCGATACAATACCCAACGAGAACGCAATTTGCCGTACGGCTTTAAAAGTTTTCATTATTCATCTTATTCGTCTTATAATGCCTACAGACATCGAGGATTAATTTCAAGAAGCAATAATGGTCACATGATGAATTCAATTCGAAATCATTATCTATCGTGTTTTTGGTCTTCAATTCAAATAAATATCGGTCAAAATATTGCAAAGGCAAGAATCGCATTGCGAAATTTATTAATGCAAGGTAACATGGATATCAATGAAACGATGTACACTGCTGATCAATATCATCGCAGATCCGATTTTAGACGACAGAATTCTTATAGAAATTCATCGCCACACCATTCACACAGAATACCTTTAAATGTAGGTATAAATAATTTGAAGCAATCAGAAATAAGTTCAATGATACCAAACAAGAATACACAGTATTCAACATCATTCATGAAAATACCTGCAGACACGTGGTCAGACTTAAAAAATAAATGGAAGGAATTAAAAATAATAACTATTGAAGATGTAGAGGATAAAATGGATTGTAGTGAAGTAGAAATTGTGCAGCGTAATGTACAACCATTAGTCAATGCGAAAAATGTAAGAAGCATTTCAGAAATTTACCATAAATTAAAAATAATCAAATCTGCACAGCCAAAGACAGTTAGAAGAAAAAAAGGAGAATATAAAATTTCCTATAAAGTTTATTCAAATTCACAGCGATATAGAAAGTCAGATCCTGGAATTCCAATGTTTCATTTAGTGATTGCCAGGTAGTTTATTGAAACTCAGTAATATTTTGTTTAATCCATATATTCATTCAAAATTTAATGATCATCAATTTTATTTTTTAGACGAACAAATAATTTTTTACAACCAGTGGAACTGAATAGATTACAGCAAGACGGGGGTTACGTTACCATCATTTTCGCGTATGTTTCTGACACATCAGTGTCATTTATGCAGGCTGGTCTAGTATCTCTACCAAATCTTACTGATAAATAAAGCTTAAAAATTTTGATATTAACCGTTTTATATATATTTAATATTGTCTGGTATTATTTACCTACATAAAATTATATCTTTTCATATTATATATTATTATAGAATATCGAAAGCTTTTTTTTTTTTTTTTTTGTCTACGACGTGTTGTGAGGTAGGGGAGAATCTAGTTTAACATGTAACATACATCATATGATGGCAGTAGTGTCGTTCGCCATGTTGGAATCATGTGTTGTTAAATAGTGTCATTTCTGATACGTATAATTAATTCTATGGTAGCAATGAATTTCAATAGTATTAATTAATTAATGTGTGCTACGTGTTTTCACGTATTATGTTCAAATATTACACATGGCTAAATATCATGATAAAAATATTTGTAATAAATGAGATGTTGGCGTGTAAAAAATACTCATTGACCATGTAATTAATTTATAATAAAAAAAAATAAACTAAAGAAAACATCATGTTTCATCCGATCGGTTGGCCACGGGTATTAAATCCAACAGACCCAGAAGAAATTAATGCCATTATATGTAATAGGGATAAGATTCTATTTGCTATATTGACTCGTGATTCATTGGCAATATGGTATTGCAAGGTATATATATTTTTCAATATTATTTAATCCAACTTTCTTTTATAAGAATTCATTTTATATTTGTTTTATTTATTTTGCAGCCTTGTGTACCAATTGTATTTAGTAGACGTAGTAAAGATTCTGTTGAGAGATATGGAGAAAATGTTTTAGTCCAATGGAAGCCAGACTCCAGTATGCTAACAATTGCAGTAAGATGAAATGATTACTATTTTAAATTTAATTGAAGAAGAAAAATAACATAAATATCCTAATTTGATTTACAATTACAGACTTCAGATAGTTATTTACTATTTTATCGGCTAACCGACACTGGTAATGATGGACGAGGTCTCTATGAGCAAAAAGATTCACCAGTTACAAGTCTTCGACGTGACAGCGCTGAATTATTCATTAAAGAAGTTATTCCATCATTAGTTTTGACGTTTGTTATACCAGTGTGGATTGACGGTGGAATAAGTTCTCTTGTGTGTATTAAAGATGAACTTATGGTTGCTACTAAAACCAGTCACATTGTCCGACAACGTTGGGAGGGAACGCCAAATCGCGATTATTCCCTGGATCTTCAGAGAATTCCTTTCAGCGTTGACCAACAGATATCAACAGTTGCTGTGCCAATTACAGAAAAAAACATTTATGTTACGGAAATCGAATATTCACCATTAGTTGGTGGTTTTGCTGTAGTGCTAAATAATGGAAAAGCAGCATTTTTAACTGCACAATCATTAAAATTTGATCCGAATCAAGTACAAGGAATATGGGCAAGATATTTAGATGATGCAACGTGTGCAGCAGTTAATCATAAATATAGATTAATAGCATTTGGCCGAGAAAATTCTGAAGGTGTTGTTTATTATGTTGACGAGACAACAGGTAGTTTAGAAGTATCTCATACATTGAGTTTATCATCGAAAGATTATCCGGGCAAACCGGGTCGTGTGAAGTGTCTCAAATGGACGCCTGATAGTTGTGCAATTGCACTAGCATGGGAAAGCGGTGGTTTTGCTATTTGGAGCACGTTTGGAGCACTTTTACTTTGTACTTTCAAGTGGGATTATGGTTTACGAGTCGATATCACACGTGTTAATCCTCTACATATTCATACTATGGTGAGTAGGTGTATGAGAAAAAATATATATTAATATCACTTGATAAATTCATTAGATAGCAATATATATATATATATTTTTTTCTTTTTTTTTTTTTTTTTTAAATAAAATAAATTTATATTTTTTAGGAATGGTCAGCTGAAGGTTATCAGTTATGGATGTTACGCGAATCACCGTCTTCATCAGTAATAGATGAAGAAAATGGAAATGTCATTTCTTCCACTACTCGCTCATTAATTCAATTAGATTTTGTAAAAAGTCCATTGACTGTTAATCCATGCATGGTAATTTATATCTGAATTTATTTCGTTGTCAATAGAAAAAATTGAATCTCACTTGTACTTTTTTTTTTTTTTTTTTTTTTTTTGATAAATCAAGGGTCATCATGGCCATTTGTATCTTCAAGGTGAAGATCGTTTATATGTAAATCTTGGAGGTATTTCAGCAGACACATCAGGATTTCATTTGAGTAATGAAATACATAGTGATATGAGTTCACAAAATCTTGCTGGATCAAAGCAGTGGTTGGTAGTTCCAATACCTAGTGTTTATAGTGGTTCAAATTGGCCTATACGAGTGAGTCAAAAGTTCATTTAAATATTTTTTAAAAAAAATAATAGATAAATTAAACTGTTAAAATTTTTTCAACAAATATAAATACAGTAATGCAATATATTTGATGATTCTTTTAACCGCATATATAGTATACTGCAATAGATAATGAAGGACAAAGCATTGCTGTGGCTGGAAGAACAGGCTTGGCACACTATTCTTTGTCATCGCGAAAATGGAAGCTCTTTGGTAATGAAACACAAGAACGTGATTTTATTGTAACTGGTGGATTACTATGGTATCGTGGATTTATGATTGCAAGCAGTTATTCACTTATTGAGGATAAAGATGAGATTAGAATTTATCCTCGAGATACAAGATTGGATAATAATTATGTACGTAGTGTGAGAATGCCATCACAGGTGCTATTATTGAATACAATGAAAGACAAACTTCTGACATTTTGTGCAAACGCACAAGTGAGCATTTTCGATATGACCGTCGATGGTCTTGAAGGTGAGCTAAATTCATTTGACCAAAACAAATATAAATAAAAAATCGAGTTATTATTTAGGTTCTGGTAGTTTGGTGCTTACAAGAACGCAAATCGTTGATATTGGTGGTCTTTGTGTGCATCCTGCTTGTGTTGTGAGTGTTACATTGACAACAATTAGAGCTGAAATAGCGGGAAGTCATCCACATCCAGAGAGTTTACTTTTAAACGTGTCCGGTAGACTTTTGATGGTTCAACGTGAGCATTGCACTGATAATTCTGATGTTGTAAGTCCTATAATTTTATTTCAATCTACTTTTGGGTTTTCAGTTAATTTGATTATTTAGAATAACTTTGATTATTTGATTTTTGTAGTTATTCACATGCAGTGCACCTAATGTTCTTGCTTCGTGTGTTGAGAATGTTTGGGTACCGACGCGCATTCGAAAAGATAAGCCCCACTTGACTGAAGCACTCTGGCTATTTTGTGGTGCTCACGGTATGCGAGTATGGCTACCATTATTTCCACGCAATCATCAAGAAAGTGCACATACTTTCATGAGTAAAAGAATAATGTTACCGTTTCATTTGAAAATATATCCATTAGCAATTTTATTTGAAGATGCAATAATACTTGGGGCAGACAATGATACGGTTCTCTATACAACAGATACAAATTCACCATTTTCATTACCATTTAATTTACTTGAATTAACGAGTCAAGTATACCTTCATCAAATATTACGACAACTCATTCATCGTAATCTTGGATATCATGCATGGGAAATTGCTAGATCATGTGCGGCATTACCATACTTTTCACATTCTCTCGAACTTCTTCTTCACGAGGTATTGGAAGAGGAAGCGACAAGCAAAGAACCAATTCCTGATGCTCAATTACCATCAGTTATTGAATTTATTCGTGAATTTCCGGGTGTTTGGGCTCGAGCAGTTGTACAATGTGCAAGAAAAACTGAAATCGCATTATGGCCTTATCTTTTTTCCGTTGCTGGATCACCAAAAAAACTTCTACAAGATTGTTTACAACGTCAACAATTAGATACAGCTGCAAGTTATTTGATTATATTACAGAATTTAGAGCCATCAGCAGTGAGTCGACAGCACGCTACGCTCCTACTTGATGCGGCATTGGAACAGGGTAGATGGGAGCTATCACGAGATTTGGTTCGCTTTCTTCGTGCAATAGATCCAAATGATGTCGAATCGCCTAGAACATCATGGGGTGGTACAACAAAATTGGCTGGACCACCACCAACTCCATCAGTATCACCACACGAGGAAGATCTTTCTTTAGTATTAGGTACAACACAAGTGTCACGTAGTCGAAGTTATAGTACAACAGCAACACCTAAAGTTCAATTTGATAATACTGGTAAAGATCCACCTTCGTCAATGCTTGAAAAAACGCGAAATGCCGTGATGAGGCGAAAAAAATCTGCGCCAAGTGTCAAGATTGAAAAGAATGATAGTAAAGAAGCATCGGCAGAGGAATTTTTTATCGATGTCATTTTACAGCGACATGCCCGACGTTTGTTATCAGCACGTAGACTTGCTGATCTTGGACGTTTTGCTGCACGTTTAGATTTTCATTTGGTAACGTGGCTTGCACGCGAACGTGAACGTGCTGCGAAAATTGATGACTATGTTGTTGCGCTCAAAGCAGTGCACGAGGATTTTCGTTTCCCATATCCCATAGTATCATTGTCTAATCTGCAAAAATTCCGAAAGACAAGTCAAATGTCTATACGCTCGAGATCAATAAGTCTTGATAGTCCAGAAAATGAGATATCTACTTCAATTATTTACACTCCAAATATAACCACAGATTTGCCGTCCGATAGCGGTTACACAAGTTTGCCAAGTACTCGACCACTTTATACAAGCCTTGTGTCACCAGTGGCAAGTTTAGAGACACTATTTCCAATTGCCGAGGCAAAGTTGACACCACGAATGTTACAAGATTCCACAAGTGTGATGAGTGATACAAGCACTATTTGGCGTGATGATGTGGATTCAATTGCTGAAACTGTTTGTTGGGTTTCGAATGAACCAATGGAACCAACGGAAGTTCCTTCAGCATCATTATCATGCGGTTTGAATAATCGTGCCGAAGTGCAATTACGATATCTTCTCCAATTATTCCTAGAGGCTGGATTGATTGGATGGGCAGCAGTTCTCACAACTTTATTACGTGATGTATCAGCAATGGCACGAACTGTACGTGCAGCTCACGCGCCCATGCAGACTTTAGATTCAATTGTAAATTTCAGGGACGGATTACTAACTTTGACCAAATGGTCGCAATCAGAGTGCCTTGGTTATCGTCCATTTTTATCGAGTATCCAAAATCAAACTTTATTGTTGAATAGGTTAATTGCTACAAAACAACAGCAACAGCAACAAAATCATAACCACCAAGAGGAGCAAGAAATTCCCAATAGTCCTTCGCCAAGTCCTGCACCCTCGTTTCTAAACAATCAACGTGGAAATATTTCTCGCTCGCGGCGATCATCAGCCAGTCACGCTTCTACAAGTACTACAATAGATCAAGAGGGGGCAAATGATTCTTATACTGATGTTGAAGATACGAGTTTGAGTGGAATTTATGGTAATGCAATTACCACTGAAAAAGACAAACAGCAAAACGGTTGTTCAATCTCATAATGGCTGTGAGTAGAGGCATTATTCTTCCATGAAGAAAAAAATAATAATAATAAAGTAATCGCGCAATTTTTTCCATCGAGCTTGCAATCAGTACAGTGTTCAAAATTTCGAGAATTGATTTTTGAATTTAAGTATAGTTAATAACAGGCAATATAAAATGAGAAGAGACAGAGAGCGAGATTCTATAAGTGTCCGTGACTCTATATAATAGCAATAATAGACCGCCCATGATACTCATTAACACAATGTCAAAGTGCAAACTAAGAACCAACCTTTAGAATTATGACTTTTTGTATAGATCAGGGACACTGTTGATTGATGTATTTGTAATAACGATTTTTTATTACCGGACAAATAGATTTTATTTTGTACTTTTTGTCAAATGCGAAAAAACAAATGACCATTTTAACCGAAACAGGGTTGCAAAAATATACAGGGAGTAATTGTCGAATGTTATGTATAGATAATAAATAATTGTAAATTTAGAAGTGGCTTGATATTGTTAATATTAGTCGCTAAAAAATTAATTCGATATTAAATCGGAACACGATTGTAAGTAATTCAAGTTGCTGTACATTTTCCATTATCCATATCTCACATTGCTCACCATACACTAGTTTTACCAAATAACAATGATAATGACGAATCAAAAATTAAAAACAAAATATTGTAAACCTCATGATTGTACCTTTAATAATTAGAATTTTTTACAAACCACTCGAACGAATACGTGTAAAGTTTGTTTAATATGTTTAATATAAGATAAAAAGAATATTATAACAATTGAGTTATTCAATTGTAAAATATATTTAATGATATTTTCACAGAATTTCACAGAAATATTATTTTTCCTCATATTCCTACATGAAAAAAAAATTATTGGCATCACTTATATATAAATTAATAAGAAAAATTATTGTAATGTAACAATTTACTTATTCATGAAAAACTGCAATAGTAAAAAACCAATATTATACTGTATTATCTCTGAAAATTTGTCGATCAACGGCAGTAAATCAGGGACGTAGAAAGTTATACATGAAGAAAAAAAAAAGAAAAAAAAACAAACAAAACAAAAAAGGAATTCATAATCAATTTCTTCAGAGAAATCGTAATTATATCGATTGAAGAGGAAGAAAATATTTAAATCTAAGTATTTTTTATCGGACACAAATGAAACTGGCTCGTGTGTGTCGATAGTATTCAGACAAGTTTGGTATTACCATGTGGAAGTTGACTGGGATTGAGCGATAAACGACAATCGTGCGGAATTCGATGACGCATATCCAAAGATAACTATACGAATAGCTGAATTGATGTTGCATTCAATAATGATAATGTTAATGTGGATAATTTGGATTATATGGTGCTTGTTTGGTATACGGTTCTGCAGTATAAAGCGGTGGTTGACTTTGGAATGGCGTTGTTGATACTGAAATAATAAACCAATAAAAAATATGAATATCAAATAACATTTGTATATATAATTTGAGTCGATTAAAACGTGATAATAATTCATTAATGTATTACCGGGTTGATTGATTGTATGTGGTGGATAAATATTGACAACTTGAGGTTGTGGTGGAATAGTTCCTCGTGTTTGATGACCTACACCCGTCGTATGAACTGCTGAAATCAAGGATGATTCATTTATTTTACCAAGATAATAAATGATGATCGATAAAAAATAATTGGAATGTGGACATGTGCATTGGGCAAATTTCATGCAAATCTCATTTTATTTTATTATATGATTTATTTCATTATGAATATTTTCATGGACAATAATATACTTTATAATTTATCGTATATTCATATAGTTGATACAATATAGAGAAAAAAAAAAATAATAATAATAATAAAAATTGGACATTAAATTTTGAAAAATTCCAAATCCTATCACTACGTGAAAAATAATACTTCATATAAAATAGTGCATAAAATTTGTTAGTTATCATAGTAATGCGTATGAGTACGTTAGTAGGCACATGATTATTTTCTCAAAAATAAAAATAATTTATTGAATGTTTGTATATAATATATGGAATGTTTAAAATTACACAATTTGTGCTCGATTAAATTTAACATACAAGGACTTTACATTGTATAATATAACTTGTATATAAAAAAAAAATTATTCAAAAAATCATTCGGACGTAAAAATAATATGAAATTTGATCGTCAATGTAATGGTAGTTGCTTAAAAAAAAAAAGAGTATCGGCGATTATATTACTGAGTTATATAAACGTCATTTATGTGTATATATAATTTTATAAAAGCATATGATTTATGTATATAATATTGAATATTGTTTAGCTTGAGCGGCAAAGTGCTTTGGGTTGGGTCTAAACGAAACCAGGTCCTGAAAAAAAATGATTAGTCATTCGATTTTACAAATTAAACTTACTACCGCAATTATCAAATATTTAAGTGTATAATAAATGTTTGCGGTCTAATAATTCCACTTGAAATAATAAATTATTTACAAAAAAATTTTGCGAAAAAAAAAAAAAAAAAATCATAAAAATGTTTATAAATACGAATTAAGAATAAAAAATATATTTACTTCCGTAGACAGTTCCACGATGTCGTCGCTTATACCATGGACAACAACTGCAACATAAGCATGAGATACAGAATATACAGATACATACTACTCCGATAACTCCAACAATGGCAGGGACAATAATTCCCAGTCTGGAAGAAAGAAAAGAAATATTAATACAGTACCATGTCCGTGTATTTATATGTACTTCTCTAGTATTGTTTTTATCATCTTATTCGATTAACTTACCCTGTATGAAGGGCATATTGCTGAGCATCACAGCAAAAAACTGATTGATCTGCTACATTATAACAACAATATTCTTTCCTTTGATCACCAAGAAGAGTCGGGCAACTCTGAGTTAATTGTTGGAAGATATTATTACTAGTTCCATATGAACAATGTTCACCTGTAACAAAATTCAAACAATATATAATAAATCAAAAAAATCAAGAATAAAAATGATAATAACAATAGTAGATGTGAGAGATAATGTTTTTTTGATTTTTATTGAACGTGTGAAAAAAAAAAAAAAAAAAGATTGTAAATCAATTTTAGTTATTATAATACTTCTGTTAATGTCTTATTTTCTATATTTAAACCTTGTCAAAAATATATTTTTTTTATCTGTCTTTACAAAATTCGACAGATCATGGTCACATGCTTTGTGTTTCTTTGAATTCAATCGTTATTCCTTTGTTAACTTAAATAATGAATAATATGCAATTGATAAAAAGAAAACTTACCATGAGTTGCAGTGATGCTGAGAGCTATTATAAAAATTAATATGTGTGTAGTCATTTTGTAATATTAATTACAAATTGCTAGGATATATATGTATATATATATGATACTTATGAAATATACGTTAGATGCGTTATATTAGAGTAACCACTTTCAACTAATTTTTTTTTTATATTCCAAATTTCAGCACCCACTGCACTGATTCATTCAATTGTGTGAACACGCGAACTAAATTTTTTACAACTCTACATTACCGACGGAAATTTTAGTTTTTACTTGAGGCAGTAGCTGCATGTTCTTTCCACTATAATCTATATAGTAACAGTGAAGCAACAAAGCCACAATACATCATCAAACAATGTGGAGTAATTTTATTTTTATTTGATTGAAAACAGATAAAGTTGTATGAATAAATATAAATTTTCTTAGTAATGAAATAGTTTTTTTATTAATACATCTTTATAAATATAAAATTTTTAAGTTGGGAACAATAACATGGAGGTAACGCGAACAAGTAAGTCACACAATGAAGGTTAAAAGTAATACCATAAGACTCATTTTAATTTTACAATTCATGTTAATATTTTGATTTAATATCAATATGCTTTATAATATTATTATTTAATGTCAATTAATATTTTGATTTTATTCGTACAGATTTTCAGGAAGTTTTAACGGAGATAGATGAAGTATTGAAAAAAGCTTCATTTCTCAGTATTGATGGTGAATTCACTGGATTGAATTCGGGACCTGATGTAAAACCATTCGATACACCAGCGCAGTATTATAGAAAAATAAAATCGGGTTCAATGGATTTTCTTTTTGTGCAATTTGGTCTTTCTATTTTCACATACGATAAAGAGATTTCCAAGTAAACTTGAACGTTTATTCTAGTAAAATATTATCATTGTCATTTTTATTTTAATGAATTAATTTTTTTTTTTAGATACAGTCAAAGATCGTACAATTTCTATGTTTTCCCGAGACCTTTGAACAGATCAGCTCCAGATTGCCGGTTTATGTGTCAGGCTTCGTCTATTGTTTTTCTAGCAACTCATGGATTTGATTTTAATAAATTATTTCAATCTGGAATACCATATTTGACAACGAGTGATGAAGAAATAATGAATAAAAAATTTGAAGATAGACAAAAAGTGCGAGATGACGGTTTAGATGCGATTTGCATTACGAATGATGACAAGCCTCAAATCGAAGAAATTTGGTGAATAATAAATCTGTGAAATTTTTTTACTCATTATTTAGAGTGTTTTAATGTTAATATTATCATGAATTAATTGATAAAATGTTGCAGTTTAAAAATTGATGAATTTCTTGAGTCTGATGCTGAAGAATTGTTTATTGATAGATGTAACGCTTATATTAGAAGAATAATGCATCAAGAGGTACGAATGCGATGGCCCAATAAAATACGATTGGCGACTAAAATTGATGGCCCCGGTCAAGGTTTATTTGTATATAAAATGGGAACAAAAGAGGAAGAAGAGAAAAGAGAAATTGAACGACGTGATAAAGAGCAAATGGAAATAAAGGAGGCAGTGGGTCTCAGCGCGTTGTTACGGAAAATCGCAGATTCAGTATATGATTTTTCTAATTATACAAATTTTTGTTTTTCAAGTAAAATAAAATATTAAAGGTTTTTCACAATTTTTTTTACAGGGAAAATTAATAGTAGGACACAATATGCTGTTGGATTTATGTCATATAGTTAATCAATTTTTTGGTTCACTGCCAAATTCATATAATGAATTTAAGTCGCTCATTCATGGGTTATTTCCCAATGTATTGGACACAAAAGTTATCTCTCAATCAGGACCATTTAAAGAGCTTATACGATCAACAATATTGGATCATCTATGGGAAACTCTTAGCAAATCACCATTTACAATGCCAAATGTAATACCAGTAGAAAATAGAAGCTATAGTGCAACCCAAGAACATTATCATGAGGCCGGTTACGATGCTCACATGACAGGACTGTGCTTAATCGCAATGTTCAATTATCTCAGTAATAGTTATTCTACATTTTTACCGCAACTACATTGTGTGCAAATATTATAGTTACTCGCTTTCTATTCTCAGATTCATTACAGTCTGACAAAATTTCCATAATAGAACCATCCTCGCCCTTATTGGAACCATATTTAAATAAGTGAGTAAAAATAGTTTGCATAATTTTGTGTATTACTCTGTTTATTATAGCCAATGATTCGATATTTCTTTCTTTTAGATTAATAATAGTTCGATTGAAGGATTCTTCTTATATGAATTTAGTTGGCGATGATCGTAAGTGTAGACAGATATATTTTATATTCTGATAATGACCATGATACAATTAATAATATATTATTGGTGTTAATTTTTTTTTTTTTAGTTAATCCTAATCGAGAACATGTATTTCATTTAACGTTCCCGAAAGAATGGAAAACAAATGATCTCTCTCAACTCTTCATTCCGTTTGGTAATGGAAATTTTTTTTTGTTTCTACTATATTATTTTGAATAATATTTACGAATTATTTTATTAATTTTTTTTTAAATAAAAATATAATCAATTATTTATATTCAGGTGGTGCCTTAATCTCGTGGTTGACTGATACAACGGCATACATTGGATTGTATCGTCGTGATCAATCGTCGAGTCTAATTAAGAAATTGAGAAAAAAAGGTCATTTAAAGCACGTTCAAATTCAATCCTACGCAGATTATCAAGCATCACTCGAAGATCAACAATGGCAACAACAAAAATGTGGTAAAAAAATTCGTAAACGCAAGGAATCATCAAATGAGTGAGTCAATAATTACTTCATTATCAGTAATGAAAAACAGTCAAGATATAATTAAATGAAATTTATATTCTCACAGTATTATCAAATAATCGGTTGAGTTAAATAATCAGGATTCGTTCTCGGCATACGATAATACTTTCTTGTATTTTATCTCTGTCATACTCTCCATTTTTCTCTCATTTTTTTTTGTCTGCTGCTCTACTCCTGATTTTTTTTTTTTTTTTCTGCATCATTTCTTTGCTCGTTGAAAAATCACTATCTACGTCTTTTCGTTTCTTCTCTTCATTCTTATTCCATTTTATACTAACCCCATCTCTGTCAACGTACCCTTGCAAGAGTTTCCTGTACACGTATTATTTGCATAGTGCCATAGACTATCGACCTGAATTAATGGCCATCGCGTGGCTCGTTACACGTGTTTTTAATGCGCTGTACATCCTTGCAGCCCCATATTCATTTTTTTTTTTTTTTTTCCCCTTTTTATTATTCATTTTTCATTTATACTGTGTCCCTAAAGTTCACTCTCAATCTTCAAACTCTATTTTGTCTCGTTCTCTCTCATCTTTTTTTTTCTTTTATCTTTTATTTTTTTCAAAGATAGGAAGAGAGATTGAGAAAGTTAAAGCATAAGTGAACAACAGTCTGGGATTTGAGATTAAAGTTTAACTAGAGGAATTGAATTTCATCATGAGATTTAAATGCTGCTTGACCACCTCGACTATTCTAGTTTACACAAATTGAACCGTCCACACAGTGGAATTGCATTCCAAGACTTTATGTCCCCACCAACACGGTATGTTAGATCTTTTATTTAGATATACAAGTGAGTTGACTCGCACTTCGTATCAGTTCAATGTGTTTCTCTTATTTATTCACTCGCAATGCGTCTGCTAGATGTATGACTAAAATTAAATTTTTATTTTTATTATTAATTTTTTTTTTTCTGTTTTTTTTTTTTTTATTTCTAAATGTAACCGCACTGGTTATATTCTTCTAACACTGTAAGGTTAAATTCAAATCATTGTCATAGAATTTATTGATAACAAGCATGAGAGTGAAAAGGAATTGAGAGAAAGAGAATGAGAAAGAGAGAGAGAGAGAGAGCACGTAAGGAAGCTAAGATGTTATATAGGTGCGCCCAATTATCGTGCTCATTACGGTACAAACGAGCCGCGATGCCCACGTGCGAATAAAAGCAACACCACACGCGGAATATTAGGGCTTGATTAGAATAATCCAACATGCCTTAGATAATGTGGCGTGGCGCGTTGAGCGGGCTTTGTAGCATTGGAATGCAAATGCAGACGAGCCTCGTATGTACACGTATGACTCACATGCGATTGGACACACACAAACACACACATACACACACATATATATATGTATATACCCGTTCTATGACAATGACCATATAAAACTTGTACACATCGTGTATATAATATTGTTACTTTTATTATTTTACCTCTTGTAGAGCTTGGACATTTTTATTATATTTAATTTTACACCGTTGAGCTTCTTTTCTACATATAAATTAAAAAAAATCGCTTGTAACATTGAGTTATTTATATTTATTATATCATCTTGATTTAAATGTCGATTTATAATTTTAATTTTCACTCTTAATTAATTTCTTTTGAATTTTCACATTTTACCTTTACTGATTACATGAAATTTATTGATTCAATTTTTTTTTGTTTTTTTGTTTTTTTGTTTTTGTTTTTGTTTTTTTTTTTGAGTTCTTTCGTGTCCTATCGCCGGTACGCGGAAACATTCAGCAAGATTTATTTACGTGCTTATGTATACACGCACGAATCCATTGGATTTTGTTTGGCTTGGGATGAAGGAAGCAACGAGAATAAAACATAAAAGATAGAGAGAGAGAGAGAGTGAAGGAAGTAAATTTATTTCTTGAGCATTATACATAGCGATTATCTCGACGAGGGTTTGGCTATCGAACTCGTTAACACCGCGTAGCACTGGTAGTCCCGGTTTTATTGCGTGTGTCCCATGAGATGCAACGTCGCACATTTATTCGGTGTCTTATCTCATGCGCGAAACGCCTTCACTTGGTATGAAACATATAAGCAATAAGTGCAAAGACAACGAAGAGCTGAACACACAAAATAGTCATACGACTAATTCGTAAACGAGTCTCCATATCGGAATCATGCAAATTCCATTTGCATCCGTTGTATATTCATACAAACATGAATAATTTTTTAATAATAAATATCTATTCTCTCTCATCTCTTCATTTGGCAAACGAAAAAAAAAAAAATAATAATAATAATAATAATAATAATAAAATAAATAAATAAATAAATAAATAAATCTTTATAGTAATTATCATACTGACCTTTAATGTAATTCAAACGCCTCGTTATATTTTAATGTATGTCATGAGTGTATGTACGTATTTGAGAATTTTTTTTTTTTGTTTTTTTTTTTTGTTTCATACATTTCATTTCAATTGCTTGTGATTGTAGGGTTATTAAGCATCGCCGATAAGAAGGGTACAACTGTGGAGGTAAACTCAGAAGGCGCGGTGGCAGAGATTTCCATGCATAATGTGGATAGGAGTTGAGCCAAGTTGGAGAGTATGGGAGAAAAAGAGAAAAAGATAAAAAGAAAAAGTGAAATGAATAAAACAAGAAATGAGGGAAGAGAAAGAACGAGAGGGCGAACAACACATGCAGCTGCTGTTGCTATAGCGGCATCGCAGGCTACGCCCTCGGGATTGCGCGTAATGAGTTCTACACGCTTTGAATATTTTTCCGTTCTCTTTTTCTGTTGTTACCTGTTGTTTTTATTTATTTATTTATTTATTTATTTATTTTATTTTATTTTTTTTCTCTTCATCATTTTTTTATTTCTTTATTTTTCTTGGTTTCATCTCTTGCTTGTTGCCTGCTTTGCATGCAATACGGATAGACAGATTCGAAAGGCTACGGCTCACCTCCAGGACACACGAGGGGAGTGTTTCCCTTTATTACTGAAACTCAATGAAACTTTATCAACGAATAGCGAGAGAGAGAGAGAGAGAGAGAAATACGTCAATGATGAGGTATTTCTAGAAACCAAAAAAAAAAAAATTGTAAAATGAAAAGAGAAGAAAAACGAAAAAAAAAATTGTGGAATTCTGTAGTAGGCGCTCGTATTTCCTCATTTCTTATGCTAATCCGCATTGAATAGAGTTTGAAAAAATAAATAAATAAATAAACAAATGAATAAATATGGAGAAGGAGAAATAAATAAGTGAATAAAAAAATATTTGAATATATAATATAAATTGAAATGATTATAAAAATCATGAGGATTGTACAAATGAAAGAAATGAAGAGAGAAAATACGACAATACTGATAGAAATTAGTAAAACATATAATGTTTCAATGTTTATAATTACAAGTGGTATGTGGGCGCGCCATTAACTCTTGTTAACTTTTCAACACACCTATTTACACTTCCTTTTAGTCACTTGAATGTGGTTAGTCGACGAACAATCAAATGAAGAAGAAAACGACAATGAAGAATTTTCATTCTTACATCATGAATCTTTCTCTGAGGTCTTGTCTATATATACGTGTTTTGTGAGACACGAGCCACGTGCGCTCGTTGCTCGTTAACGAAAAGTAACGCCTAGACGCTAACAACCACTCGAAGATAACTGTGGCAATTGCAATCTCACACATAATACTACAGAAGAAATGAACAGAATGAAGAGAGAGAGAGAGAGAGGAAGACCGACACTGATTGTATAGGTGATGTCAGGTCGAGACTCGTTAAAGCCAAGTACACGAATAAATTTCGAGCACTTTGTTTCAATTAACTGTGATATACCTTTTTTTTTTTTTTTTTTTTGTTTATTAACTCCCACTTAATTTCATTCAAATATTATTAAAATGAAAAAAAAAAAAAATATTATATTAAATTAATGAATACATGTAAAATAGATTGATGATATAAATTCAAAAATATTTTAAACGGGATAAATGAGTTTGTGAGAAGAGAAGAAAACCATAACGTAAAATTAATGTTGGATCAACTTGATGGTTATATTCCATTGTCATCCTTGAACTTTTGTTCCATTCTAATTTTCTTACTTGTCGTTTTCACCTACTCCATTTGCTTCGCGTTCCACACAGAAATTTTTAATGTAGGAAAAAAGCTGTTAATTTACTGTCTGCCTTCACACTCGTATCTTGCATGCAGATGAAAATGTCATCCGGAACGGTAGCAACCAAAAGAGAAAAAAAATAATACAATTAATTCTGCAATCCTGTACCTTTTTCTTCATCATCATCATCATCATCATCTTCTTCTTCTTCTTCTTCTCTTTTATTTAATTAATTTATTTTTTTCACTTTAAAATTTTTTAATCTCTCCACATGAACTTGATATTATTAATCAGATATTTAACTTTATTTATTTCATTTTTATTTAATCATTCATTTGTACATACATATCATATAAACATGTTTATTTTCTTGTTTTTTGTTCTTCTTCTCTTGAAATTATACGTATAATTTAATGTAACAGCAGTCTCCTCATTTAAAGACAGTTTTAAAAAAGAATTTTGAGAGAGACAGAGTGAGAGAAAGAGTAAAAATAAGAGAAGCAAGAATATAAACGGAAATTCAATTTCACATGTAACGATCAGTCATGGAGATCCTGTTGAACATTATAGTTGGTGTGTTCGTGCGTGGCTGCGGCACGTCTCTCTCAATGCGTGGTGCATGCGTGCGAATCTTGAGCAGCGGCTCTTGAATATTCATAAGTCTTTATATATTTATATATATATATATATGTGTGTGTGTGTGTGTGTGTTGTGTGCCCGCGCACGCCCGTCGATTTACGTTTAAAAGTGCTCCTGTTACTTTGGCTGCGATTGCATTAACATTTCCGTAAGGAACACGCCAGTGTTCTCCATGCTCTCAATAAATATATATATATGAACAAATATGTACATATATCGAGCAATGGTTACAAGTGAAAAGAGAGAAGGAGAAAGATAGAGGAGACGCGAATGGTTGTGAGGTACGATGGGCGAGCACGCTACGATTTTTCCATGTAATGTTAAACGGGCTTACACGACCCGATAGTTGTTGGATCAGCTTGTTAAGTTGCTGAACCGTGAGCTTTATATGCGTAAGCCATTGGCAATGCGATTTATTAGAATGCGGAAATTCAATGATTGCGCAAAATTGTTGAGAATAATTTTTAAAAAAATTTTTTTTTTTATTGATATATTGATTTGAATTATTATAATATTAATGTCAATTGATATACTATTTGTAAAATTTTATTTAATATTTTGTTGCAGATCACGCACAGACAATGATAATACTGGTGTGGCAGACAGTAAGAACGAGATAATATACGAATTAGTTACTGGTAATAATAATACAGAAATGAAAAAAAATTATGTTATTTGTTTTATTATAATTTTAATTAGTGTGACTATAATAATTTTTAATTTCAATCAGACATTAGAAAATTAATAATCTTGATGGAAAATATTCAGTAAACAAGAAAAAAAAAAAAAATGACAATTAATTAAAAATATATCATATAATTCGATTATTATTTAATTTACAATAATTTTTATTCAGAATATCGGGTTGATAATTAAAATTATATCGGTGTTTGATAAATTATTTTTTTATATTATCCTAAAAATTATATATATATACAACGATAAATAACGGTAAATAACATGAAATTTTATTAAATTATTCATAAATAATGTGAATATAGAGTATATAAGTGATACGTATGCCACTGTCACGTGGTACAGTACAAGAAAAACAATCAATGGATAAAACGCGTGTCGTTTTCTTGCACTATATGCATGTATATATATGTACGTGTAGTTGTGACTTAGTGTTTCTTGAGTTTGTTGAGTTAAACGCGTCA
Source organism: Dinocampus coccinellae (assembly GCA_963920625.1). Taxonomy (NCBI): domain Eukaryota; kingdom Metazoa; phylum Arthropoda; class Insecta; order Hymenoptera; family Braconidae; genus Dinocampus; species Dinocampus coccinellae. The sequence continues at coordinate 1,462,338 of OY987188.1, read as the reverse complement.
TTGACTGTGTATTTGTTGAATAAAAATGGGAAAAGGAAAAAAAACAAAAAAAATAAAATAAAATAATAATAATAATAATAATAATAATAATAATATAATAAAATAAAAACATAAAAAAACCTATAGAGATAGAGACGATAATTAAGTGTGAGTAAGGGAGAGGTTAATTAAGAAAACGACGGCTGTTTATCCTGTTATATATCCTGTGTCGACTTGAGACTTGAGAAACAGAGAAAAGAAGATGGAGAAATCTTTTTTCTTTTTTTTCTTTCTTTTCTCTCAGATTACTTCTTGTATATTGCGCTCTTACTTTTGCAAGGCGACGAAGGGGCGCCGATTAATTGCCGTGATTAGAAGTTGTGATAGACAGAGATCCGCGGACGACAGCGAACGTAGGAAAACGTTTGCCACTTCGCCATGTCGTTTGGCACAACTCAACGTGGTATTTTGTATACGTATGTATTTGTCTTGTTCATTTATACGTACTTTACACGTGCATATATACATACACATACTTGCACTTATTTTCTTTTAGCGATAATCATTATTTGTAACAATTAGAAAACGACGTCGTGTGGCAACACATCAAATTGATGATAGGGTATTTGTATATAATCGTAATGGTATATACTCGGACATTTATTTACTCACATATTGAGAGAAACAAAACAAAAAAAAAAAAAAAATATGACAAATTAATTTATAATTACGTTTTTTAATTTCAATTTATGGAGTAATTTTTTCTTGTCAATTTAACTTTTGACCATCACTGCAATTAAAAATTTTGAAAAATAATTTTTACTATTCTCATATTAATTGAATATATTTTTCTTTCTTCTTTTTTATTATTTTTTTTTTCTTCTTTATTTGAATGAATATTAAATAATTATTTTATAGTTTACAACACAATATAAATTGGTTTATTATTATTTTGTACAGGTAAACGACGACGAAAACATTTGAAATCAGTACCGACGGCAGACAACAAACCAGAAGTTGGAATTGAGAGAGAAAAACCATTTGCTGAAACAAGTTGGGATTAATATAATTGAATTAATACTGTGAATGAAAGACAATGGATGACTCATTGATATAACTGACAAATATATGTAACAGTAAATAAATAAATAAATAAATAAATCAATATAAATTTATATATATGTATATATATAAATATATATATATATTTTTTTTTTTCGATACGTTGATTGTACGATTGTTTTGAATTTGAATAAATAAATATAAATGTCGTTCAAGTGTCTCTGTGTGTAATTGTGATTTTCATTTTATATACTTATCGTGTGATCACGAAAATTTTACAACGTCTAAATAATAATATTCCAGTATTATCACGTTTATCACCTCGTACATGTTACATTTTACTATTAAAATTTCAAACAGTTAAACATTTTATTTATTAATAATGACAAATGTGTATATTTTCTAAATTTTAATCATATTTATATCATTGAATAAGTATAAAAAAAAAATAAAAAAATAAGAATATGTTACGTAGTGTTTTGGAACGTCAGGCAGCAGCAGCAGCAGCAGCAGCAGCTGCTGAAGCAGAAAGTGAATCTCTACCCACACCCGTACGTAGTCGTTGGACTGGATTACCACGAACATGTTTAATGGATAAACACTTTAAATTCGTATGTTACACATAATTAATATTTTTTTGTTGATTAATGTTGGACATTTTTGGGATTTCTAAGGGCATTGCTTTCATTTAATTGACACAAGGCACATGCCGCATGGAAACCCCACCTCTGCCTCAACAAATACAATGAATTTTTCATTCAACTATAATATACCAACAGTAAAAATAAAAATTTCCAATTGAATATATAGAATATTGTAAATAGATAAATCAATTTTTATTGATAATATTATTGTTTAATAATACGTATATGCCGCAATATTTTATCAAAATAAATAAATTAAGATTGAAAAAAAAAAAAAAAAAAAAATATTGTAAAGAATGCAGGCGTTGCAAAAGGTGATACGAAGGTGATACAATGAAGTAAAAAAGTAAAATTTCTTATAGCTAATAAATACTAGATTTGTGGAGCTCCTACAATAATATTTTTCTTTTATACATTCATCTATTGGCCACGGTGGTCACGCTACCAGCGTGCTACTATCCCATTTTAAGAGTCAATGGCGATACGAATCGTGTAGTGTAATAAATAATAACAAAGAATGTATATAGTTGAATCGACAAGGTATTGGCGGGTGGCCAAGACGCTTTCTACAATAGTTAAACAATAAACTATCGTTCACAGCGGGCAATACACCTTTTGTCCACTCAAATACACTTGGTCAATTGTTTATCTGTCAATTACAACAAACATACACGTTGTCATGCAATCATAAAAGTAAATTTATATATTTCATTCACGTCTGCATACTCAATTATTTAATATATATTATACAAAAATATCGATGAAAGTCTAAGAATATTTTTACTCAATTTTATTTTTATTCATTAAAAATTTTTTTTTTTCTTCTTTTCTCATTAATCTACATGATTGCATGTATATATATATATACATAATGATCGTGTGGATCGATTAATAGTCGTTATTATTCGATATCTCAAGTCAGGGTGAGGCAAGAAGTGAAATAGAGGAGAGGGCGAGAGATTGAATAAATAAATAAAAAAATACGAATGGGGTTTAGTGTAATAGAAGTCTACTCTATCACGCGGGTCGATATTTTCATTTGTTTTTTTTTTTTCTTCTTTCAATTTAATTTTTGCATTATAATGCCTATGAGATTTCATAATTGCCTCCGTCCGCGCTCTCAAGCAGATTAATACCGATGAATTACTGTTTAACGCGATAGTAGCCTTGCCCTGTGCACCATGTGCTTCGTGTATTGCATATAATCGATGCATCGACGATAAGATAGAGGTACAAGAGGTGAGTAAAAGAGGAGATGAAAGAGTAATAGTGACGAGCAAGATAGAAATAGTGAGTGCATGTATATATATATATAGAGATAGATCTAGGGAACTCAATTAAATCGAATTGCATTGGCGATGACTCGCGAATTTCTCGGGCAATTCGATCTGGCTATGCTTCTCTCACTTTTATTTTCTTTTATTTTATATATTTATATTCTTTTTCTGTGAATAATATAGTGCCTTCACGCACATCTATCTTTGGATAATCGAAATAAAGCTGTAATCGATAATAGCGGAAACGATAATAAATCCTAAAGTATATAGATAAATAGATAAATAAATAAATAAATAAATAAATAAATAAATAAATATACATGTATTATATATTATTCTTGTACCGATCGTATTTTTAATTGCAAATTATTTATTTGACATTGCCCGCGGTAGCTTAATGAACGAGTTAAAAATTTAAGAATTGAAAATGGAGGGGGAAAAAAAAAAGAAAAAAAAAATGTAAAAGATAAAGAAGAGGAAGAAATGAAATGATGAAAAAAAAAAAAAAAAAAAAAAAAAATACTGGAAGTGGAGAAGTAGAGAAGTGGCAATACACAACGACATATCTTATATTCTCTTTCACGCTTATCGTATTCGTTGCGAATTATTCTGCGCACACAGCTCGTTAACGACGCCTCGTAATTGTCATACTGAAAAAGTAACATTTATGATCATCTTGCACCTAAAAATAAAAATAATTCGCTGATTAGACAGAACATACATTTTCATGGCGACATAAATGAACAATATTATTTTAATGTCTATATACCATATATATTTTGCTTATATTATCATCTTTGGTTTTATTAAATATCCATGTTTTCTCGATGAACACATACATACACACACACACACATACACATATATATACACGTAAATGTATATGTATATGAGTGTACGTTGAAATATATATGCTATTGCATTGGATGCTCGTGTATATATATTTTTTGTTTATTTGTTTATACTTAATTTTTTTATTTGTTTTTATTTTATTTTTTTTTTTGTTTCATTTAAATTCACTTGTCCTTTTACGGGCCGCGCTTTTGCCATCTCTTATGTGTACGTACACGATCGTTCGCAACATCTCAGGTGCACCTGGGTAATATTTTTTTTTATTATTTATTTCCCCCTATTTATGTTTTTTTTTTTTGTTTAATATTTTTTTTTTGTTTTTTTCGCTGTCTTCACTATTGCTTGCACAGCGGGTGAATTTTATTATACTGCAACATATTTAGATATTAAATCAAATTCAATGTAAATAATATTTTATTGAATTATATTTTATTTATTTATATATATTTATCAATATATATCTTATAATTAATTGTAATTGATACAATGAATTGTGATGATACAATAAAATCACATTTTTATTATTAATATTTGATGACAGATACTAGAGATAACTTGGGACTTAGCAGGCCAGTAGGATTCAATATCAGCTGCCACAGGACCACTAAGGCCCAAATCAACTCCAGTCAATTTTATTTCAATTCGTTATTTTCTCTGTGTCAAAGAATTTTTTTTTTTTTTTTTTTTCTCTTTCCCATCCATCAATTGTACTTTTGTACAAATATGTGCAGTACCTTCTGGAGGTCAAATTGGTCACTGAAAAAAATAAAGAGATAAAAAAAAAAAAAAGAAAAAAAAAATCGTAAAATAATAAAATAATATTGAGAGGATAAAAAAAAACAAAAGAAAAAAAAGAAATTGAGATAAAAATATATAATCAATGTTGATATAAATCAAGTTTATATATGTGTATATGACTAACAGAGGAGAAAGACTCTTTCGATTTACTCGAGATAGCTATAACGGCTAAAAGGAGTAAAATGTGCTTTAGTCTCAAGTCTCACATGGCACGATTATGCCTTGTGCGCTGGTATCGTTGGCGATTATCAGGATTCAGGATTCCAAGCGCTTAGTATTTATTGCGCGTGACACGACGCACTTATAGACTTGAAAGAGCATTATGGCAAAAGTGAGATACAGAATATTGTACATATATATATTGCAAGGATTTTATCCAATGGCCAACTTGACGTCAAATTCAATGAAATAAACCTAAAAGGTGTATATATCTTTGTTTCTTTTTTCTTCCTTTATTTATTTATTTATTCTTTTTCTTTCTTTCTTTTTTTTTTTTCATTCTCTTCTTCTTGCGACACAGCTTGGGCGATAACACGCCAAGTAATAAAGAGGTTACAGGTTTATTCCACAGACACGAGGGACACGATAACTTGGGGGATAATCTTGAAAATGGAACTCTATGGAATACGAGAATATAGTGTATGGAATATCTATATAAAGTGAGAGTTGACTCACTTGAAATTGTATTGCGAGTGTAATATACACAAGAAAAATAAGAGATAATCGAGAGAGAGAGAGAGAGAAAAAGAAAAATACGGAAAAATATAAACAAAGAGGAACAAAGTGAGAACGAATAAGAAACTGCAACCGATAATTTTATTACGATGAATATAAACTCAAGGCTCGAAGGAGTGAAACGCAAATTGTCTCGTTAACTCTCAAATAGATTTTACGTATATCGCGTATTAAATTTTATGTACACACATATATATATGTAAAATTTAATACAATTTCATTTGTGGCTAATGATTATTATTTATAAGAGTTTGATTGACAGGCATTTAAAATACATATATCAATATGATTTTTCTGTTGATGTGATGTTGAGGGTTGAGTTATTAGATTAAAAATAATAAATAAATAAATATATAAAACGATACAAAATATTTATTTATATATATCTAGTGTTAGGTAAATGAAATGATGAATAATAAATAAAAATAAAAAGAAATAATAAAAGAAAAAAAAATGATTAAGAGATGGAGAGGAGGATATCATTAAAGTAACTACAGTTTCCTGCAGCGTTTGTATATATTCGCCAACGCGCGAGCTACTACCTAACTCTTATTATGCTTATTACATTCAATTACACGCATGCTACTTTCGAGATCCAGGCGCGCTATCGACTTACTTACGATAATCGTCGTTGAACTAGACGCAATAAAAATAAATATTGATACGTCGAAATGCCTACAAGCAACAGACCGGTATGGATTTCAACTCAATATTTATTTTAAAGTTGCGGTTATTTATTTAATAACACGTATCATTACGTGCAAAAGTGTTTGTGAATGTAGTTAAATATTATTCATGAATAAATTTTTTGGTTAAAGTAAAATTTCACTTTAAACAATAAATTTATATACACAATTTTATGTGAATTTTTTTTTTTTAATTTCTTTTTGTTTATTTGTATGAGTGTGTGTCACGCAGGCGCATCGAATGGATGAATCGCGCACCTCAACATCACCTTTTAAATACACAATTTTCACTTAACACTTGTCATAATTTTTCCAGTTTTTTTTCTGTGCCGGTGGCTCACACACTCACAAATATCGTCCAATATTATATTTTTCCTCTTCTTCACTAATTTACACATGTAATTTTCATAAAATCAATCAATTAAATTAATCACAAGTTGATACTAAATGAAAATATAAATATTGAGAAAAAAAAATATAATAATAATTTGTGAATTACCACACCGTTTTTTTTTTTTTTTTTTTTTTTTTCAATTAAAAAAAATTTCAATTCATCACATTTTCGTTGACACATCGTTTTTTAACGCACTCTCACGGTAAAATGAAACGCATAGAATGACGCTGACGTGTAGTAAACTCACGCGTGTATGTATGAGTATATATGTATATGTGTGATATGTATAGAATCTGGGGTACATTTAGTGTGTACGGGTGAGTATAAAATGGGGGATGAAAGTTTGGTCAAAAAAAAAAAAAAAAAAAAGGTAAAATAAAACAATAAAATATTGAAATAATAAAATAAATAAATACAATAAAATAAAATGAAATAAAATATGAAATAGCAGAGTCGAGTGAAGGGTGAGAGAGGATGATGACGGAGAGAGTGAAAAATCAATGAAGCTCAGTTCTCAACTGCTCATGGCAACCCCCCTTTTTTTTTTATATGTATGACATCTATGCACACACACACACACACACATATTTATATACAGTTTAATGTATACATTAGTATTTTCATCCCTTAACGTTGGGCCACTCCCTCCGCTAACACCCAACAGCCACGACCTATGAGATTTGTGATACATGACGGGGAGTGGATTGGAATACATTCGCTAGGTCTTTTTATTGAGGGTGAATTGAAAGGCGGACACATAAGTTTAAGGGATAAGTTATATTTCAGTAGAATGATGAAGAGGAATGGTGGGGGGAGAAAGAGAGAGAGAGAGAGGGAAGAAGAGACACACATTACGGTTTGTATTTAAAAAAAATAAAAAAGAAAAAGTGAATATTCAAGAATAAAAAAATTTTTTTCTCTACTTTTGTTCACACACATTTTTCGTCCTCAAATATATTTTTGTCCCAATTTAGATAATTAATTTAAAAAATAAAATAAATCAATATTATTATAATTATTTATATATTTATATATATATTGTTTATTTATGTATAAATATATATAAATTTGTTGAATATAACTCTTGTCTATATATCAATTTGTTCCAGTGATTTGTCATGGCATCGTTTTCATCAAATAACATCAATTATTCGTTTGCTCCAGTTGCTACTGAACAAACCGGTTGAATCTTGTATATATATATATATATATATATATGTGTATGTATGTATGTATGGATTTGTGAGAAGGTAAGTAGTTGTGTATATAGGCTGGACCTCCTTGCCAAATTCACGTGAGACAATTAGCCTTCACCTCACGCGATGCAATACTTGGCAGTTGGGCCACAAATAAACTCGTCAAGTCAGTTTCAATCTTTCTTTATTCATTCACTTCACTTCCATTTTCTCACACACACATATATATATATATATATATATTATTTCTTCCTTTTATTTTTATTCCTACCTTTTGTTTCACATTTTACAAAATAAAATGAGAACAAACACTATACCAACCGCGACGATGAAGTAATTATAGACATATGAAAAATATCTTCATGGTCATAATAGCAATATACATATATTATCAAATTTTTTTTTATATATATATTTTATTTTATACTATATTAATAAAGAAAAGTATATATATATATATTTTTTTTTTTTCTTTATAAATTGTATACTGGAAAAGTTACCAAGTCATGAATTTGCTATTAACTGTTGCCTTCATTTCATTATTATTACTATAGTATTTTTTTTTTCCTCATCTTCTTTTCTTTTTCTAAAGATAGACGTACATGAAAATTTTTTTATCACGGCAACTCAAAGTGTGTAGGATATACATATATAAAATAAGTGATTGTAAATTGAAAATAGATTAAAGTTTTCTACGAAAGTCAAACTATTATACTCATCGTATGGAATTTTCTTTGAGGCGTGGCATTTTCTCCCTCACACTCACTACTCACAAACATAAATACATATATATATATATATGTATTGTATATGTACATTTCACATCAAAGTGACAATCCACAACGGTTGCAATTACGGTTCAAAAGAGCGAGTTGGAATAAGTGTGGGTATTACCTGCATGAAAATTTATAGAGCTGATCAACTATATAGGGAACGAATGAGAGGGAGAGAATGAGAGAAATATGTATATATGTATTGTATATATAGTTGAAGAGAGGGCAAGACGCTTGATCCGTAAATGGCGAGAGGAAGAAAAGTGGGCAGAGAGGAGACGTCGTCCCCGGGTGATTTAGCGATCGGAGGCTCACGGGTGGCGCGCCCCGCGATTTCTCGATCCTCTGTAAAGTTTATTTCTTCTTTCTCTTTTTCTCCCCTCTATATTTTACTCTGTCTTTTTTTTTTTTTTTTTTTTTTTCTCTTCTTCTTCTTAAGAGTTTGCCTTGCGCCTGACGGAATTGCAAGAGAAGCTGCGATCCGATTTATTCTACGTCGCTTCTTTTCTTTATATATATATATTTATTTCTGTCTCACTCATTCACTTACTCTGGTCTTTTTCGTTTTCTCATTTTGAAGTGACGCGAAGTAACGAAGTGCAATGCTGAGGAAAATTGATACGACGGTAACGAGAGTATACGCGAGCGAGAATTGCGGGTGACGTGTATATATCAAAAGAAAGAAGAATCAACACGACATGACATAGTATAAGTCTATATATATAATAATAAAATGAATAAAATAAAAAAAATTTCATAAAAAGTAATTGTTGAAATTGAATATTATACGTTTGTATATAATAAATAAAAAATACATCTTTCGTATCAATTTAAAAATTTATTTATCATGTGAAAAATTGTATGATGTATATATTGAATGTTTTAAATTTGAAAGATCCACATAAAATCTATGTGACACAGAGTAGACGAAGATTTAAAATGATAAAGAAATAAAAAGACAGAGCAAATGCAAGTGATGTCAAGTGACATAAGAGTAGAAATGTGGGGACAGCAGTCAGCACGCCTTGAATGGAGACCATTAAGTTTAAACGCGTATTATTCAAAGCACTTGGAGCAAACTGTCTCTATATAGTCGCATAAGATATTTCTACTACATAAGATATTGTCCATATATAAATACAGCTAAGTCATCTAGAAGAATAAATGAGTAGAATGAATAAATTGTCTATTGATATATAAATCAAAAATAATTCTAATTATTACATGATTTATTTTATTTTTATTATTTATTTATTTATTTATTTATTTATTATTATTTTTTTTTTTTTCTATTTTTTTCTTTTTCATTTTATTTTATAATTTTTAATGATAATTTTTGTTGTTGTTGAGAACCACTGAAAAGAAGACTCGCTCTCTACTTGCATTTTAAACGTACATTTTTATATATATATTATATATTATATATTTATATGCATTTATATGCATTGGTGTGGTTTATTATTCGAGATAAGAAGAGTCGTGAGCAAAAGCTACTCACCATCTCGCTCTTTATTTATTTATTTATTTATTTATTTATTTTATTCTCTCTTTCTCGCACACAAACACATATCATCTTCCTCTTTCTCTTCAGATACACATCTCATGGTGGAGCCCGAATTAATAAATAATAATGCAATATCGTTCGAGGTCGTAAGTCAGTGTGTGGGTCGAGGTGAGCGCACTTGGCTTCTTCGGTGGTTGTTATACATACATATACAGAGAGTGAATGAACTTGCTGCTGTAATCTTTAGTTTATATATATATATAAATAAATAAATTGTATATGTTGTTGAATTTGCAATAGTCACAAGAACAATCTTGCGTTATAATAATTTATGAAAGTAAAGAAACTTTGTGATGGCTCATTGCGAAGAAGTTTTGTCGCTTTTATTCGACTCCTCCTTCTCTTATGTATAACTAAAGTTGTCAAGCGTCTGGTTTTTCATCTGCTTTTGCTACTGCAAGTTATTCATGCAGACTACCGGTTCGACATAATCCTGTCGCGCTTCATGGCGTGGATATGTACTGTTGGTTGATGGTTATGGCTGTTGATGTTGTTGCTGTTACTGCTGCTATTATTAATACTAACCCAACCATTCGTATACGGGTTATTAATTATGAATTGGGAAAAGTCTGTAGGCCATTTGCCGTCATCTTCACGTGAGACACTGTCTCATATATATATATATTCACTTGATTCATCAAGATTATACGACGGCCAACACAGACGATCGTGAGATGTAACACAAGAAAGAGTTGGCAAGTGGTTCCTGAGACGCGAATGGCGCGACTACCTTGAGTATCTCCTCTGGGACATTGATTTTTAACATGTTGCCATTCGTATTTTATTCGTGTATATAAAATAAATTTATATTGATAACGGTCATGATTATTGTCAGTTTTTATACTTGTGTTCATGTTCCCAAGGGAAATCATTGACACAGTGTTGGATATATGAAGTCCACGGGCGAGATGATACAAAATACGATACAGTGTTATTTGTGTTTATATGAGAAACACTCGTTTTGATCAGATTATTTTATTTATTTATTTTATTATTATTATTATTATTATTATTTATTTTTTTTTTTTTCATTCTCGCTGTGTATTTTATTTTTGATTTGAGTACAATTGAAAAGAGTAATAATTACGCATGAAATATTAAGATTAAATTTTAATGAATTAATATAAATTGACGAGAAAAAAAAAAAAAAAAAATGAATAAATAAAAAAAAAAAACTATTGTCAATTATCTAGAATATTTTATATATTTTCTTTAATAATAATTTGTGATGATAAAAATCACGGATATTTCGTAAGCTTTTAACAAAATAAAATTTTTCATGTATAAAATATATATGAAATTAAATATAATGGGCCAATATTTATCCTGTTTTATATTAAATTGATTTGTGTTTTTTTCATACTGATTATTATCATGTTTGAATAAAACAAAAAAAACAAAAAAAAAAAAAAATTATGTGATAAATCTAAAATAATTAAAATCTTAGAGTCACTTTATATTGCATATTTATACTCTATATTATAATATACATTGAATCCATTTCATGAATATATTATCGATTATTAAGGAACGTCACTTGAATGATTTATATTCCACTTGATATACATTGGAAAAATAAATATATTGACATTGATGATTCAACAGAATTATCACCCTATTCAGTCTTTTATTTTTATATGAAAAAAAAAGAAAAAAAAAAAAAAATAGTGACAGTAGTTTATCAAGTAGTACACGTATTGGATGAACATAAAAATTATTTTTTCTTTAAAATGATGAAAAAAAAAATAAATTTCATAAAAAAATGTTCATCTTGTGATCTATTGTTAGTTCGTTTAATTATATTATTTTTTAAAATATTTGGACTTTCACCATTTAATTTTACTGTTACATCGTCTGTTCATAATGATTATAAAACAACAATAATAAATTTTGCCACATCTCATATTGGATCAGTGTATAATATTTTACTGTCAATTTTTTTTTTTTTCGCAATGTGTTTTTATATGATTATTTTTCCAAATGATGTGAATTGGGCTAATCCACGTATAGAAAAATCATATAAAGTTATTTTGTCATTTAGTTCTCACAGCGTGGCAATAATTATAGTGTTAATATACTGTTTCAATCAACAATCAATGACAAGAGTTTTTAATAAATTATCACATCTAGAAAGTGAAATAATTGATAAATTATATGATTCAAATCATTTGCATGAAGTTCATGGGATAAAATATCGTGAAATATTAATATTTTCCATTCATATTATTTCAAATGTCATTTTTGCTTCCACTGATCTCGATCAGACTAATAGTATTTTTTATATATTAGGAATGGATCTTCCTGGGTTTATCAATGGATTTTTTATAATACAATATACACTAGTTGTTATTTGTGTTAAACATAAATTTTATTTATTAAATGAATTTCTTTTATTTATGGGAAGTCAAGTGAATTTATCCAAACGTCATCATATTTCTGTTGTAAGAATAACAGCGTGGACACATAAGTTAGTTGATGATTTTATGATTATTGAAAAAATCCGACGTGATCTCTGTGACATTACACGTGATTTAATAAAAAACTTTTCACTACCTATTTTATTGAGTCTCGTGGTAACGTGGATTGATATGGTGTGTGGTTTTTATTATTTTGCGTCTCTATTTCTACTTCCATCGAAACTACCAAAAGAATTATTTTATGGTACTGCCTCTTTGTGGATTATAACAGATGTCTTTCCAATTGTTGCTTTAACAGTGTGTATTACGGAAACTATCACTGAAGTTTGTATTTATTTTTCAATTAATATTTAAATATCATTGAGTTTATTTGATTTTTTTTTTTTTTCTTTTTTTCTTCCAAGCAATTGAAATTAATGCTCATTAATTTTTTCTTCAGATGAACCGTACCAGTAAAATTATTTACAAAAACAAAACAACATTTTTAACGGAAACAGGAATGAAACACGAGGTACATTAAATAAAATATTAATTTAATAGATATTTAAATTTAATGTATTTTATATCTTAGTTTGAGCAATTTTCTCTTGAACTATTGCATCAAAGTGTTTCCTTCAATGCGTGTGGAATTTTGTTCTTAGACAACAGACTCTTGACATCTGTAAGTATTTTTTAAAGTTTATAATTTGAAAAAAAAAAAAAAATATATATATATATATAGTAATAATAAATAATAAAATAAATAAATAAATGAATAAATAGAAATAAAAATTCTAGTATTTTATGATAAGAAAAAATTTATATGAAAAAAAAAAATTAATTTTTCATACAGATTTTTGGAACAATGTTGACATATATTATGATACTTTTGCAAGTTGATCAACCAGCTCCTGTGTCTTCAGATCATACTAATCATACGGGTATATTTAATTCAACATAATTGAGAAAAAAAAAAAAAAAATATGTAATTTTATGAAAAAAAATTAATGTGAATAAAATGAATTTATATAAATATTATAAATTATAATTGTCCAATGACAGTTGACTAAATAATATTCAAGAATATTATCTCTGACTTTGTCATCAATGCCCATAAAATTCTTGGACAAGAGGTACACAGTAGATTTTTCCACTAACATCATCTAACAGCCAACATCCAATTATCTCTTGTGCGTGTCGTGTGTCGTCGTTAATTCCTGTCTCGAGTGTGCCAATGCCACTCGCGTTACTTCACTTGAGATTGATTTTACTCAACATACCACAAGACAGCCGTCGATGCGTTCTTATATACCCTTCAGCGTGATCGACTCTTCCTCATCGCACAGTGGGTTGCAACTCCTAATTGGATTTCAACAGACATATACACTTTGTGATTCTATGTAATGTTCAAAAACGCCTCACTACATGATATTATCATATTGCATTTCCAACTATACTCCAACCAATGTCCAATCCCTTTAGTTCCACTTTGTACTTTTACTTCAACCAAAGTTATCTCAAAGTTCACGCTGATATGACTCGCTCAATAAATAGTTTGCTAATGGATCTGGAAGCCAACAATGCGACACATGCGGAAGTTTAAGTATACATATATATATATATATATATATATATATATATATATATATACATGAAGGAAAAGAATAGGGAGAGAAAAATTGAAGAGCCAGAGCCGACGAGGCATGAGAGACTATCGCATTCATTACACCTTATCTTCATGGCTCCTTACCAGCTACCGCGGCATCTCTGCGTTTCTTCCCTGTGCATACTCACACTCACTCTCTCTCTCTCTCTCTCTCTCTTTTACACTCATACACACACACATATATATATGAATGTGTGCCAATTCTTTGTGCACTTTATTTTTCATCTTTTTAATCAACCAAGAATGCCAAGTAAATGAACTAGAATTCACTCAGCATGTTGATTTAATTTATCTCTTATCGAGCATGTCAATAATTTATATATTTTTTTATTTCATTTATTTATTTATTTAAAAAAAAAAAAAAAAATTTTTTTTTTTTTTTTTGGAAAAAAAATTTTCCACTTGATTTGAGTGCAACAACACACACACACACACACATACACTTACTCACATTTTACGATTATATGGCTTGCGGAGAAACCTTTTGTTTACTAAAAAGGGTTGTACAGTATGGATATCGTGAGAGTTAACAGCATAGGTGAGCTCTTGAAAGGGTAAAAGAGAATGAGAGATAAGTGTGCGGTGGAAAAGAGTAGTGTTTAAGTTACGAGCAAATTTGCGGCGATATGATTACACACGGGGCTGTCTATAATAAAACCAAGCGCGAATATACCAGGAAGCTCGATTGCAGGTCTTCACGACTTCCATTAACTCAGCATTTAATCGGAATTCATATCATTTTTGTTTCATATTTTTTTTATTTATTTATTTTTTTTTTTTTCTCCGCTCATTAAATTTTTTTTTTTTTTTCATTTCTTTTTTTTTTCTCAACATTATCTTTCATATTATTACACTATTTTTACTATTTTATTATTCACACAATTGACAGTGCTATATTTAATAAATTGAAATATTATTTTTATTTATTAATATAAATAATATAAGAATTATTGTTAATTTTACATGTTGTCATTTGTGATTTCACCAATTTCATGTGGTTATTTATCTACACAGTAGATATAAAAATTTGATATTTATACCCGATATATTATTACCAGGTTCACTGTGTATCAATATTTATATAACGACACCGCAATAGAAAAATTATTAAAAATATTATTTATATTTATATAACACAGTAATACAATATTATCAATTGACATTAATTACATATAAAAAAGAAAAAAAAAAAAATAAAATATCAATAAATTCTAACGATAATTGTATGAATTTTTATTTCAATTAAAAACAATTCAATCTATTGATTATGACGTGAAAAAATAAATAAATAAATAAATAAATAATAATAATAAATTCTAGTTCTGATGGTTTATCACGAGTATTTGTATGTGATATTAGTATAAACGTGGGTAGAGAAACAATAGTAACACAAACTTTTCTTTCTCTATCAGTCTATCTTGCTCATGTCAACGTTGAAAATAATAGTTGCATATGTCCTATATCTTAGTAGTGAACACCTTGAAAAAACACGTAAATTTTGTGAATTCTCTCCCCTTCGCTTTTTCTCTTATGTGTTTAAAAAATTTTTTTGTCTTTATCACAAGTTTTCATTTCTATTGAGAGAGGATTGAAAAAAAAATCTATGGATGGAGGACGGAAGTGACGAGAGGTCAAATGGCCGTGACTATCAGAGAAAATCGTCGTCTTATTTCATTGCATTCTTGACACAATGTCTAGAGTGTGGGGACACCCACGTCAAATTGTAGACCCTTTGACCCGTCACTTCCTCTTTTCACCCACGCAATAGAAATATCTTATAAGCAAAATTATTGCATACGCATATTGTATTTATATATATTCTCAAGTTATGTATGACAACAATTTTTATTGGACAGGTAGAAAAAAAAAAAAAAACAAAAAAAAATTAATATTATAATATTTTCAAAAATTTTCATTTGAATGTAAAAAATATTTGTACCGTTGATTTTTTTTTTTTTTTCTCTTTCGCATTTAATATTTATATAATCAAATGACATATGAATATTTATCTGGATTTGATTTAATTAACTACTCGTTTAAAATTAACTAGAGAATTATAAATGAATTCGGGCATACAATTTTTTTTTTTTTTTTTTTTCTTATTTCACACCAAATTTCATCTGGTATGACGATTTTATTTATTTATTCATTTATTTTTATTTTTATTGCCAATTATTACGTATAAGTGATGAGGTGTTATCTTAGTAATCCACATGTTCGTTCGTCGCGCGTCAATAATCCCAACTGTACTTGAATACACATATAAAATACACTACTACATTTATCGCAACTCATCATGATTAATTATCCAGGAAATTTCTCACGCATTCCTATAGCAATTGGACTATAACTAAGTAAATGATAGTGAATAAAAAATAATTCGAGTAAATGATAAAGACGTGAGAATGATAATAAAACGAAGAAAAAAAAAAAAAAATTTTTTTTTTTTTCTATATTTTATAAATTGAAAAATAATATGCAAATATATATAAATTTTTCATTCAAATGATAAACAAATAACTGGAATATATATATATATTTGTATTCACACTTGTTTTTTTATTTATTTATTCATTTATTCATTATTATATTTTTTTTTCTAGTCTTATTCTTGAAAATATTTCTTATTCTCTCGTCTATTCAACTGGTGCATGCACGATAAATGCCGGTAAAAGTAAAGTATGTAGATCGTTCTAGATCACTGGCGATCGAGGAATTGCATCTCATGAGGTTACAATCGTGAGAGAACATCCGTTGATGAATTAAACATTTTTTTGAATGAATTTTATATAAGGAAAAAAAAAAAATTAATAATAATAAATAATAATCATAACATTATATCCTTAAAATTAATATACAATAAATAATTTTCATTTCATTATTTTTTTTGTTTGTGTTTGTGTTTTTTTTTTTTTTTTCGATTTATAATTATCAATTTTTATTTTGATTAATGATTATAATCAATAAATTAACGGATTTATTTTCACAATATCGTGAATATATATTTATATACACACTCATATATATATATATATATATATTATGTATATAGAGATACGTATATACTTTGAATGAGATTACTTGAAAGAGACTATTTTCCATAAAGAGTTTAATTGGACAAAGGTTGGATACACCGGCGCAGTCTCTCTCTGGTTCCTTATTCGGTTTACACCGTAAGTCTACACAATTGTAATTTCAAATTCGTCTACTGTATATACTGCGAATACAAGAGCCGGAAAGAGAAACGAGAGAACAGTGGAAAAAAAAAAGAAAAGAGAGAATGGAAAAAAAAAAAATAAATAAATAAATAAATAAAAAATAATAATAAAACTATAGAATAAAAGAGGGAAAATTGTGGAAGGTGCAAGTCAACTAATGGTGTGAAATCTCTCGTTCTGAGGCACACGTATCACTCGACTCAAAAGACCATGAACGAGAGGAGAAAAGTAAAGAGTAATGTTGGGTTAAAAAGAAAAAAAAAAAGAAAAAATAAATAAATGAAATAAAAGAGAACGCGATGGCGCAAGGAGAGTGTGCGCAAGGGCGCGCGTCCAATCATGTGAAGTGGATTCTTCCTCTTCCTCTTTTCTCTCTTCTCAATTCACATACATATATACATTTATATATATATATATATATATATATATATATACATACACTATACTCAGTGGGGGTCTTGTGATCGAGATAAGATCACCGCATAATCCTATTCCGCGTGCCATTAGCGCAAGAATCGTAGAAAATTCGATGTGCCGATAACGTTTGCTTGTGGAATGTATATAAGTAGTTGCGCTTCCTCCTTCGACCCACATTATATTATTTATCCAAATCAGTACATATCAAATATATATATAATTAATATAATAAATATATAATAATACTTTTCCTCTATCAATTTTAATTTTTAATTACGATATAAATCACAAGTGATATTATTTGTCTTTTTATTTTATTTTTTTCTTCTTTTTTTTTTTTTCCACAATTTAATATTGAAATAAATCAATAACTGGCAAGTGTTTCACATACATATTCACACACATTTTCTTTTTTTTTCACTCATAATAAATATATATATATGTACAAGGTGTTTCAATTTAAATTTGAATTTGACACAAAAAAAAAAAAGAAAAAAAAATGATAATAAAAAAACAAATAAAACACTTTATATCTAAATTTATATCATCGAGTTATTATCAACGAGATTGTATAAAATTCTTGAAGAACCCTGTACATTGAGCTAACCATCGGGCAATTACTCGGACTTCAGTTCTTGCGTTGCATGTACACACACACACACACACACATATATATATACACAGTTATAATAGTAGCAAGCAAGTTCTTATATTGGCACTTGATAAAGTGGCACTAAGGGTATGCTTGGTTCTCATTTTTCATAGAATACATATATTGCTATCAGCCACAGAATTTTCTACCACCTCTATCTCCTCCTGTATCGGGCAATGATCGATTGCGTAGATGGCATATCGATGACATGGAATAATCATATATATATATATTCACGGTTGAGACAGAAAGGTAGAGTGCATTTATATCTATATTTGTATTTATAAATGTATCAAAGAATATTTATGTATTTATTTATACATATACATTATATATACGTGTATGTGTGTAAATTTATAATCACCCACTGTGACTCAATGTAAAATTATCTGTGCATTTGAGAGAATGCCCCATGCAAGAAAGTCCTCCTCAATGTCCAACGTATAATTTTATAATGGCGAGTATATGTATATACATATATACATATATACTAGATATATATTTATGTATGTATTTATGCATTCTTATATAGAGGTGGATATAGAATTTTTTCTTTATTTTTTTTTTTTTCTTTAGTTTTATATTTTTCCGTTTTTTTTTCTTTTCTTTTTTTTTGCTTTGGTTTTAGTTTACATGATGATGATGAAGATGATGATGGATGATAGATGATGAATGTTGCATAAATGCAGCTAAAGAAAATGAATGAATCGAATTAGTTGGTATTATAAGTATTGAGAGATAGTTCTTCAATAGACGTGTATAAATAAAATGTGAATAGATTGATGGATACCACAGTGGATAAGACACAACAGTAGGAGGGCTGATTAACGATATACAATTAACC
Organism: Dinocampus coccinellae; assembly: GCA_963920625.1. Lineage (NCBI taxonomy): Eukaryota > Metazoa > Arthropoda > Insecta > Hymenoptera > Braconidae > Dinocampus > Dinocampus coccinellae. The sequence goes on along the minus strand of OY987188.1, from coordinate 1,443,185 downwards.
CCCTGTATTTTCTTATATTGAAAAATCATTTATAAATCCATTAATTATTTAATGAAGAGAAATTGAAACATATAATAATACGAACAGTTTGACATTATAAATTATTTATATAAATATAATTTGTGTATTTAATTTTTTTATTTTATTTTTATTTATTATTATTATTTTTTTTTCAAGTTGTTTTATATGAATATAAATTGTTTGTTGAGAAATTTTTTGTTCATTTATTAAGTCTTTTTTTTTTTTGTTGTTTTGTTTTTTTTTTTTTTTACGATTTGAATTGTTAAATAAATTTTTGATGATATTTTAAAGATGAAAAATGGTGAGTTTACGATATTTTTCCAATGATCTCTTGAACAATACCGTGAACAATATCCGGGATTAGTTTGCGCCCGTGTTTTCTCTCGCAAGTCAATTTAATGAATACGCTACTGGCCCACCCGGTTACAAGAAAATATTCTGCATCCTCGATTCAAGGAGTTGCCGCTACATTTCCTCGTTTTAAACCGTAAGGGCAATATACCAAGGGAAGATATATAAACTACTCTCTATTGTCTACTGCAAGTGCTTTACCCGATTCTCAGAATAATATTTTTTTTTTTTATCCTCACTTTACTACTATTATTTTATTTTCAATGTTTTATAAACACACACACACACACTCACACACACACATATATAGATACATTTATATATCATGTATACAATATAAAAGCGTCAATTTAGTTGAGTATCTCTCAAAAATTTTTAATATTGAAATTGAGAATGTAATGTGTATATTCATACCCAGCGGCAAAAGTATTTACTCTGTACTGGTTGTAAATAAATAATAAAAATAAAACAAAATCGAAATAAACAAAAAAAAAAAAACTAAAAAAAAAAAATAGAATTTTTTTTTTTTCTTTTTTTTTTTTGTAAAAGTAACTTGAGGCATTTTTAAAACGTTGAAGATACACGGTGGTGTCTCGATGCAATTTCCTGTCTCCTGCGGCTTGTCTGGGACGTTGAAGCGAACGTGTAATCTCAACTAAACTGCACGCGAGCTGCCTGGATTGATTCCCGGGCATTTTGCTGCTTCATATAAGTCCGCTCCTGACTCTACTCTTATCGACATTTCTTCTTCTTTCAACCTTTTTTTTTTTATCATTCTCTTTTTTCTACTACTACTATTATTATTTTTATTTTTCCAATATATTTTATATTTTATACTAGCAACGTACACAAATTACTACATCTGCATAAATAAATGAGAAAACAAAAAAAAAAAAAAACGAATGAAATTATTCATAAATAAACGTATGTTAACAGTGGGTGGAAAAGATAATTTAATGCTAAACAAGTTTATGGTAATAAGTAGATTTATAATTGTCAATTGGCACGTAATTAGTCAACATGACAATTGAAGTTGTTTAATTGCGACATCCAATTATATATCATAATAAATTATTTTACCTACATAAAACATAAACATAAAAAAACAAAAAAAACAAATTATATTTCTATAAATTACATTGAGAAAAAAAATTCATTTTTATTTCACACTATTGTATTTATTGATAAAAAAAAAATAATAATAACACACACACACACACACACATACACACGCAATAAATAAATATATTTATATATATATATATTTTTTTATAAATCTCCCATTACACACGATATATATCTCAAGGGTGTTGTTGCGCACGTTTAAATTCGCCACAGTCGCGAGTATACGTTCGTATAACTAATAATTATGACAAACTCCGTCGCGGCTGTCGAGAGAAAGAGCGAGATAGAGTTAGTGAAGAAAAAAAATTAATAATAATAAATAAATAAAATAATAAAATAAATAAATAAAGAAAAAATACTGACGATGAGAGAGAATGAAAAACAGATAAGCAAGAGAAAGATTGGACGTTCATAAGGGGATTAAAATGAGACACTGCACTAACTTCACTCTGTTTCACTTCTTGCACCTCATAATAATTTCTCAAATAAATATATATATATATATATATATACATATATACATACATATAAATATATATCGCAGTAATTCTCACCTTGATGCCATTTTGTGCAAATCCTTCCCGATATTTCATATGTATAATTTAACTTTCTCACTTACTCACTCACATCCATTCATTCTCCCTTTTCTATTATCATTATTATTATTATTGTTATGTTTTTTTTTAAACATTTTTTATTTATAGTAAAGTATATATATATATATATATATATGTACATGAGCTGTACATTGGAAAGATGAAAATTGCACTTGGGATTGGTATGCAGATATAGTCGGGATCGTTTATATAAATCCACGTGGCGTCTTAGGCTCGATATAGTGTGGCAGTGGCTATACATATATACATATATATATATATATATATGTCTAACAACTGTGATATGGTGGGAGGTAGGTAAAGGTGGAGGCCCTAGAATTTATCGTCGCTGTAAAACGGACCGTGCCACGATATTTTACTCATAGCGTCTCTTCTCGAGTGAAATACGCAACGGTATTTCACTTGAAGCGTAAGAGTTAGTTTGCAATATATATAGTTGATGTAGCAACTAAGATAGAGATAAAAACAAAAAAAAATAAATAAAGAGATGCGATATATATACACGCGTGTATATATCGCTCAAGGCGTACTTGATATATATATAAATTTGAACAGGAAGAAAGAAAAGAAGAAGAAAACGAAAAAAAAAAAAAAAAAAAAAAAAAAACAATGAATGAAAAAGATAGAAAATAAATAAATAAATGATGAAAAAGAAAAATATATATATATCTAATAGATGAATATCTCACGCCCCCGCATCACGTGTATTATTCAACATACATTATATATTGGATTATTGGGATTTTATGTTGTGTATATTGCGACATTCAAATATAAATTTCATGATATCTATGAGCAATATACGTAAATTGTAAACATCACAAATACAATTATAAAAAAAATAATATCGATAAATGAATAAATAAATGATGTGTATAATTATAAGAGTAAATATAAGAAGTAAGAAAATATCATTGAGAAGTATAAGATGAAATGTATCGAATGTGTAATTGGATATAGATTAAAATCGTAATTGTCAATATCCAGGTCCAATGTATAACGATTTTGAGGGGAAGAGAAAGATAGGACGAGAGAGGATGGATGATTGGGGGATATGAAAGAGAAGAGTAGAGTGGAATGAAACGAGTAATATGTGAGATAGGTGGATTTAATGATAGTTACCTTAATAAGGCGCATCCTTGTATGAGTATAACTATCATCATTTTATTTTTCTCATCGTATGTATCGTCCCACCACGATTCACCTTATTTTTCCCCATCATCAATATTTATTTATTTATTTATTTATTTATTTATTTTTGGTTTATTATTCTATTTCACTGTTTTTCTTCCTCGTCGAGTTTTATTTATTCTACTGCTGCTGTTACCGTTGATATTGATGTCTGATTTTTCTCTTCCTCCCACTTCTTTTAATAATTTTTTTTCCTCCCTCCTTGTACATCCTCTTTGTGCCTCGAACTCTTATATCTCCGCGAGAATTTACAGATATAATTATCATATATATATATATACCTACATACATTTGTACATGAAATAACTTTAAGAATGAATTTTTATTTTTATACAATCAAATACGTGTGTATTTCTACTTCATTATACGATACCATTATATATTTATTTATTTATTTATTTTATTTATTTATTTTTGTGCTATCATCTTTAAAAAGGATAATTTGTCTTTGATACAGCAGAAGGGAAAATTGAAATGAGAGAAATTTCAATAAATTTAAAAAAAAAAAAAAAATGTTTTTTATTTCTTTCATTATTGCAATTAAAAATAATGAAATGTTAATACCCACAAACACGCACACATATATAAAATATAATTATATATGTATATATAATATTTTATTCATTATCATTTAATTTTGTTACTCTAAAAATATAATCCGGCGCGAATTACGCGGTTGTCGATGGTTATCGTATTGGAATACGTTTAAATAAGCGATTGCCAATTAGTCGATTATAAATGCCTTCTCCCTCTCTGTCGCGCGTCTTATTCGTGATCTTGTGTGTCCCTTCTTTTGCCCCTCTCACGCTTCTTGCATATTATCGGAGTAAAATCGTGTGCATCGCAACTGTATATAGTCTACTGCCATAGGAATGCCGTTGCGAAGTCGTACCGCTACTACTTACACACTCGCTCGCACGACGTCTCGTTCGTCTTCTTTCATTCTTTCATCTCTTTCTTTCCCACTCGCAATCTTACTATATATATATATATATATATGTATATATAAATGTATTCTTTTGATTCCCCTACGGCAAATCAGCTGTGTTGGAGAGAGAGTCAGCTGGGCCTTATCGTCCTCTGGCAATCGGTCTTATCTCAAAAAGGAGCCTGAGGGAGGGCATTTAAATGGTACTGGGAGTCGCAAGGTCGAGACAACTAAGCGATACCTCCTCATGTGTGTGCTCAACAATTTCTACACGATTACCAAGTGTATTTTTTATTTTCTCATGAATTAATGAGTTTAAACTGTCATTTGGCATAAATACAATGCCACTGTTTTCAATTCAATAACAATAATTTATTTTAATTCACTTCTATTTACTTATTCATGATATATTTATATATTTTTTTTTTTTATATTTATTTAAATTATAAATATCACTTTTATCATTTTCGAGTAATTTATATAAATTTATTAATGCGTAGGAATTTTATTTTATTCATTTTAAAAAAAAAAATTTTTCTTATTTGTTTTTTTGTTTTTTTTGTTTTTGTTTTTTTGTTTATTTTTATTTCACGGGATATTTATTGTGTGACGGTGAAAATTAATGGAATCATTTGAGATGAGAGATGGAAAAATTGTTGTGAATTAACTGGAGTAATTAAAATGTTCAGTAGTGTTGAAAATTGATGCTTAATCGTCTGGTAACGATCAATATATCTCAAGTGTATCGCTCTGGTCATCACAATTTATTTTTAAATCAATTCTTTTTTTTATAATTAGTAGTTTTGTTTTAATATTTTTTTTTTTTTTTTTTTTTTTTTTTTCATAAATATATACAATGTCTGAAAATTAATTCTACTTCAACTAGAAGAATATTAAATGATTTTTCATTACTTTTACGTGATCAACATTTTTCATTGATAAAATAGTGTATGCATTCCACGTTATGGTTTAAATAAAAATATAAACTAAAGAAAAAAAAAAATATATATATATATATATTTATAATTTATCGTCTTTGGAAAACATCGAAGTAATAATAATTTACTGAGTTTTATAATATATATATATTTTATTTATGAAGTGCTACAATAACTTTTTTTTTTTCTCTCTTGTTGCTGTTACCGTTTTTTTTTTTTTTTCCTTTTTCCTTTTTCTTTTGCATTTCATAGTTAACTCTTGGTATATTAATTATAGACGATTATCTTCATTCTATCATGAAAAATTATTGGCCGACCTTGTGTGAGTATGCAATACAATAATGATGCAGAACAACTTTTAGATCATTGAAGACAGTCACGAGACAGAAACTCGATCCTGTCGTGTATGGATAGTAGATATGATCTTTATATTTTTATATATTTATGTCAAGTTTAATTTTTTTTTTTATTTATTTATTTATTTTTTTTTTTCATCCATCTTCATTCTCTTTTATCCTGTTGCACCTCCTACTTTATCATTATAATAATAATAATAATTATTATTTTATTTTATTTTATTTTATTTTTTCCTCCCCACTTTTTAATTTCTTCACCTGTATAAATGTGTACGCTTATCCGGTGGAGAGTGAGACCGGTCTATCGAGTTTGGTATATCGTCCTGGAAAAGTTTATTGGACCCATCTTAATCATTACATTTATATATATAATCATTGCCAAGATTGAATACATATAATAAATTATTTTTTAGAATTTAAACTAATTGCACTCCAGTGATGATAATTAAATGTATCGATGAATATTTATATACAAAATTCTAAACTCACTAATCAATTTATTATGAAATATTTTTTTTTTCTTTTCATTGACAAAAAAAAAAAATTTGTTAAAAATCATAATAATTTTAACAATTTTTTTTTTTTAATTTTTTTCTTTTGATGTTGGATGAATGGATATTTTTATTGTACAATAGAATAGTTTTACTCAAGTAACTTGGGTTCTCGTTAAGGATTAATATTTTTTTTTGTTGATTTTTTTTTTTTTTGTTTTTTTTCATCTAAATAATAAGAGGGGGAATCAAAGTGAATATATACACTTATAGTACCTATATACTGGTAGATATATATATATGAAATTATCGGGATATCGTCGTAAACTTCCGGCTAACGAGGGTGCGCGATCCTTAAATGGAAAAACGGTAAGTCGATTGCGGCGCGATCGTATAAGAGGCAAAAGTCTTCGTTGTTGTCTATACATTAATGGAAAAAAAAAACAAAAAAAAAAAAAAGAATAAATAAATAAATAAATAAATGATAAAAAATAAAGAGAAAACAAAGGAGTAGTGAAAAACATCTTGTGGTGTAAGATGACGGTGCTTTCTCACGATTCATAGACACGAATTTTAAATTTTCCAAATGGTATACACGTATGTATTCACATATATATATATATATATATATTTTTTTTTGTGTATGTGTGTGTGTGTGTGCATCGAAACTATAATGGAACAACTTGAACACTCTCGGTTGATGTTTTCATTGTTGTTTAATACAAAAAGAAAAAAAAAAAAAAAAAAAAAGATGCAGATGATGATGATGACGATCAAAAATATTTTTTTTTTTTTTTGACGTGAAATAATCGGCTACTCAACAATTAAAAAAAATCTAAAAATATAAAATATCTCATTTAAATCTATGAAAATTTGAATATTTTCCTTATCACAACAATAACGAAATACAAAAAAAGAAAAAAAAAATTATTACAATTAATTGAAATTAATAATATATTTTATACAAACAAATGTGTGAATATACGTGACAATTTGGGTATAAACACTGTAAGAAAATTGGCGTTACTTAAATTTGTCAAGTGACGTTGTACATACACACACGTGTAATTTTCGCACTAACATTTTTTTTTTTTTTTTTTTTTTTTTTCGACATTTTGCACGCGCTCTGAGGTAGCAGTCGAGGGCAGGCGCATATTCGCGATCGTTACTCATGATAAAGACGTTTTGAAAGAGGGAGAAAGACCCGTGTCGGCTTCCTTGTATAACCACGTGGGCGCCTCCATCTTAACGATCTCCATTAACTTTATTTCAAAAAACTCATGTTTACCCGTTGAATAACTATAATTTATATATTTTTTGGTATTTACTCATTACTTCAAATTCCTTAGTGACAAACACAAGAAAAAGAAGAAAAAAAATAATAATAATTATAATAAATAAATAAATAAATAAATAAATAAATAAATAATCATCATAATTTATTAATCATAATTAATTGTAATGCAATGTGATATTGGCTTTTATTCGATATATTACATTCACTCATAATATAAGGTTATGCACGCAATGTTCATGTATATAAAGAAAGAAGAAGTTAAAAAGTTACGTAGGAAAAGAAGTAGCCGTGGCTTAATTAAACGGAATTGTCTTTGCTGAGTTCTCAGTTAGCAAACCGGTCCATTTAAAGAACTGGTGCTAATCACCGCGCCACGACTTTTTTTTTCCTTTTTTTTTTCTTTTTTTTTTTTCCACTCTCTCCTTATGCGTATCTAAGATATATATACACAACTCCTCTGTACGACATTTAACCACGATTAAAAAATTTTATCCACACAAAAAGTGTACAATGTTTAATCGCATTGATATTAAAATTCATTTTATTTTATTTATTCATCTACATATAAGTAATATCACGATTATTCGTGAAAGCCCAATCTCGTTCTCACGCCGTATACTTTCATTTAAAATTCACATTTAAATATTGAAAAAAAAAAAAAATAATAAATAAATAATAATAACAATACAATATTAAATAATTAAATATTAATAGTAAATTTTTCATAATATGATTTCAATTATTGAAAAAATAAAAATATAAAAATCGAATAAATTTATATTATTCATTGACATTAAAAATTAAAGGGGCTGATTATTATTATAATTATTATTTTATAGACGTAAGGGGATGGACTGGGGGTGGCGTCAAACAATTGCAAATAGGGTGGAGACAAGTATAAAGTAAAGGGATGAAAATTGCAATGGCCGCCAAATAAAATAAATAAAAATATTCTCTCACAAATATAACAAAGAATAATATATATATATATATATATATACATGTGTATGTATATGTATATGTGTGTGTGTGTGTATATATAAATAATATAGGGGCAAAGAGAGTAGGGATTGAGGTTTGTGCGCACGTCGCACGTATGCACGACGGCCCACCCAACTGGTGCAGGAAACTTGTCCTACAATATCTTCCGTCACGGCGGTCTCCTTTATGAAATCACCTCTGATCGGGACAAACGCCACCATCGCGCTGCTCTCCATTGCCTTCTTCTCATTCTTTCACGATACGTTTCTTGATATTGTTGTACGCGTGCGCGCAAGATCTCAAGTCCCATTGTAGAAATATATATTCACAGTGATTAAAAAAAATGTATATATAAAACATAACATTACGAAATATTTATTATTATTATTACTATATCTTTTTTTTTTTTTTTTTTTTGTTCGTTGTATTTTATAGTTATTTGATATGTGTGTTCATGGTATATTTTATATAGCAGTGAAATTTTTTTGTTTTCTTTTTTATTTATGAATATTTAAATAATTAATTCAGTCAATTGGTATTGAATTAATTTATTCAATATTCAATTGATCACCAGTTTCATTGTATAATTTATCATACAAGTACATCACTGTAATAAAAAACAATAAAAAAAATTAATATATATATATATATATATGAGAAGGGGTTGGGTGGAGAAGTTGTCACACACTTGCAAATTGATATTCAAAAGAAAGAAAGAAAAAAAAAAAAAAATTGAAAAAAAAATAAAAATACAAAACGACAAAGTTTTAAAAATAATAGAAATAAAATAATTTCAAAAATAAGTATAATCCTAACTAATTGACGATTATATTTCTATCCACCCACTAAACATACATATATAAGAATAAATTGTATATGTATGTGTATGTGTACGTGTGTGTGAATGGTTTTACTCGTGAAACCGTGGGCTGAGGGAACGCGATTCATCGTAAAGATTGTTTATGACTTGAGCATATTTCAGACACAGTCGGAGTGATATTTTATCGAGTGTAACATGAGAGGATCTAGCGTTAAAACTCGATTGAAATAAGTGTATACAATTCCATCAAAAAAAAAAAAAAAAGAAAAAAGAACAATAACAAACAAATAGAAGAAAAAAAAAAAAAATAAATAAATAAATAAATTTAAAAAAATGATATTTAAGATTGATTAACTATTATATTTATAATTATTTATAAATAACTATTGAAATAAATGATAATGATGTTGATAATAAAGAATAGTGTGTTTATAAGTAAATAAAATATAAACAGAAATATTTGTAGCTGAACAAAATTAGTGGCTGTCTAACGTTAAATCAACATTTTGTTACGACGTTTACTGCTCTTCTACGCCTTTAAACTGATATACGCATGCGCGCCGGCGGAAATACAAGTCATTTTGTATGTTGTATAGATGGTATGAAAGAATGACGAGAGACGAGTATACTGTATGGCTATCATAGAGTCGTAAGCTGGTAACGCATAAAGCAAATGGCTGGGACGTTAACGATTGCTGGTTTGTTTGCGCGGCGAATTATCGAGTGCCTTTAATTGGTTCTTTTACTCCCTCTCTCACTCTTTATTGCTTTTCTATATATATATATTTTATATGTATTATTATTATTATTGAAAAAAAAAAAAAAAAAAAAATTTTTTGTTTACGATTTTTCTCTTTCTTCATCTTACACTTTCATTCTCTCATGTACACACCGATGTAATGTCTATGCGCATCATCAAACAACACCACGTAATACTCCATTTTCTATGATAATTTTATAAGTCAACGTAATTATTTACGGCAAATTATCAGTTTTACTCAATCACTCAAATGATTAATTTTCTTGTATTTTTCATCTATTCACTTTACTTTTTTTATTTTTTGTTTTTTTTTTTTTTTTTCTATTAATTCACAGTAATGAGTATTGGTAATACGTGAATTAAATTTCAATACTTTAATCATTGATCCATGATAAAAATGTGTGATAATTTTTTTATTTTGTTTTTTTTTTGTTTTTTTTTTTCATTTTCATTCCTGTATAATATATCACGTTGAAATTATGTGTTGCAGTAAAAAAAAAAAAAAAGTATGTGAGAAAAGAAAAAAAATAATAATAAAAATGTAATAAAATAAAAAAATGTCGAAATGTAAAAAAAAATATATATATATATTTTGTAAAAAGAAGGAAAAAAAAATGGATACCGTTAAAAAAAAAAGGCACGAGCCACCTGCTCGTGACCGTACAAGGCCGTCGATCTGGATCTCTCCGGGATATCTCGTTCTCTCAAGTCTCGCCGACTCGACCTTATATATATATATATATATATATATATATATAAGCAACGATATATCCATATTTCAGATGAAATTCACGCTCAACCCTCCACTTACGAGTATATACATCTCATTAAATAAATAAAATTCACGGGACTGCATAGCTCATTATCGCTATACACTAAAATATTGATAATTATGTGTAAAATACGTGTATACATTGGATATATACATATATATTAATTCAAAACTCACATATATATATATAAATGTGTGTGAAAATATGTTGAGACGTTCTCAAGATTGTCAAGAGATGTAACGAGTCGTTGGCGGTACGCGGCAAAGTAAACACGATCTCATCTGCGATCTTGAATATCTCTCGATCTACTGTTTGAGTCAAGGAGTCCCATGAGAGGACACGTCTCATTGCAGACAACTCGAGGATTAGACAAGTAGGTATAGGGGTAAGAGGAAAATAAGAGAAAATAAATAACATAAACATAAAATAGTGATTACAGAAGTAAAAAAAAAAAAGAAAACACCTACACACACACGCACACTCAAACAGACAAAGTGCATGCGTCATTATAATTTTTTTTTTTTTTTCTTTCTGTTTCATCATGTTATATTTATTGAAGTGCGAAATGACAAGCGCAAAACATCGTAATTTTACTACTTTTAATTGGAATCAACTGAGATAAAATGATTCAAGTTGAATCCATTCAACGTTAGTAGAAGAAACTCTTGATACAGTTTATAATGGTGTTTTGACGATAAAGCCCATCGAGATATCAACTGTATACACGTCTGTCCAATCCAAGCATTTCCACTGCAACATCCGTACATGTACATATACATTCATAATATATATATATATATATATATGTTATCCTTAGTTTTACACGTGATAAAATAGAATAATGAGCGTGTCAATATCACCGTCTCCACCGACATTCCATCATCATCAACAAAAAATAAAATAAAAAAAAAAATAAAAAATTAGAAGAAAAAAAAAACAATTTTTTTTTTTATCAAGTTCAACGGTGTCCGCGCGTCCGTGCACGTCGTCAATTCAATCGCATTGTCAGAGAGTGAAAAAAAAAATACTCAGATAGATGAGAAAGAGAGTGAGTGGGATGAGAGGAGTTGATAGAGGGAGAGGAATAATGTTCTCTAGACGTGCAATTGGACATGGTGTTTTTATCGTTGGGTAAAAAAAAAAAAAAAAAACAAGAAAAAAGAAAAAAAAAACGCGAGCATTTGTATCATGAATTTTTTTTTGTTTTTTACTTTATCGTATAATTTTCAGTTGAAGTGAAAAAATTAAAAAAAAAAAATTCTAATTTTTTTCTTCTCAATCTTTTCATTTTTATTATTTATTATTATTATTATTATTATTTCGTATATGTTGAGGGTGACCTTGGTTAAATTGATACGACTGTGAAGATTATAAAGTATTATCTCTTGATTCTTCTATCAATCTGTGTGTGTGTGTGTGTAGAAATACATATATAATGGCCTATATTCTTCCTCGTTTTGTCGTTCATCTTCTATTTTTCCTTACTTCTCTTTGCGTTACCGCGATGGAAAATAAGACATCGTCGTGAATTCGTTTTCGTTGAAACTCTCTCTTTCTTTATATATATATAACAGTGTGTGTGTGTGTATGTATATAGTTTTATACATGAATGTTATTTTTGTATGCGTGAGATCGATTTTGCGCATTTCCGCGTAAGGAAGAGAAGAGAGAATCCGCCGTCTCTGTGGCCGCATGAGGTAGAAGAGATACGTTTCAATTTAAGGATTGAATAAACATCCGATGTAATGGCTTGGTGAAACGATAAATCGTAATTCCCCGATTACGTCGTTCGACTTCTATATCCAGATTTTCTTTCATTTATCTTTTCTCCTTTTCTCCTCTTTGCCGGTTTTTTTTTTTTCTTTTTTTATATTTTTCATCTCTTTCTCACTCATTCTTTACATTTACCCATGTATATACCTCACTACACCCTTATTTATTTATACATTTATTTATTTATTTATTTATTTATTTATTTATTTATTTATTTTTTTTTTCGCTACACGATATAAATGTTTATTTTCCGATGTTCCATTGTCGTTTATACAAAATGGGATTATACATTTGATGTTTGGCTTGTATATAACTTAAACAAGATGTCTCTTTTGTATATATATATTGTAAATGTGCAAAAGTGTATGCGCCTGCGCCATCAGTTACATCTTGACTACGATGATGGCGGGATCTCCGGTGCCCGATACTCGCGTGAGAACCCGAACTTTGGAAGTTCCCCATTTCACTCCACCACTACAAATAAATTCAACATGGCCTTTTTTATAATGGCAGATAAAACACGGGATTACGAGATCGTCTCTCGCGGGCTTGAGAATTAAGGATATAATATCGAGTGTGGGCGCGCGCGCGCCGATGAGAGCTACGCTTTCTCTCTTACTCTCTTCCCATCTCTCATTTATATATATATATATTGATATGTGTGTACATACGTGTTCGCAAGTTGCGCATGAGAATGCACACGCGAAAGATATATATAATATGTGCACGTAAGTTCTCAGAAGACGATAAATTCAAACCACAAGAGCGTGCTTCGTTAATAATAATTGTCGCCCAACGCTATATTGCTCAGTAGGGAATCGAATTTTCCCGCGCACTTACTCACTACATAAACACGACCTTTTATATATAAAATATTTATATAGTGAAAGAGAGAGAGAGAGAGAGAGAGAGAGATATGCGTGTGGAGAAATTCAAAGTTTGATAGTAAATAGTGAGAATCGAATGATTTACCGTGAATATAATCAACAGTTATTTTTATAATATCAATTATTTATTTTTTTTTTTTACTTATATTATTGATATTCATAAATATTATGAACTTTTTATATATTTATTCATCTGTTGGAATTAATGATTAATTGATATTGTAAGTCAAGGAAATATTGTTGAATGAATCCTGGATCCTGATGACATTTTCAACGCCAAGGTCTTTTTTTTTTTTTTTTTCTTCTTTTTATTTCATTTTTTATTTATGTATATATATATACAATAAATAAATCAACCAAGGATTTTTCATCGATAATAACGGAGACAGATAAGTGAGTCAATAAACTATATATAAGTGGAACAGTGATCGCGGATCTACCGTCGTTGCCTCAAAGAAAAAGATGTCGACAAGTGGAAAAAGATTTGAATCTTCAGATTTTTTTTCTTGCAATCATCGTATCACCCTCCAGCCCACTATCGTCTCGTGTTCATTTATTAGAATAGGAAAACGATGAATTTGATAATATTCATTTGCTATTTCTATAAAAATTAGTATGAAGGGGTTGGATGAAAAAAAAAAATAAAAAATAATAGAAAAAAAAAAAAAATTATACTTTACACCTCGAGTGTCTTTGTTGTAAGTCACTTGATGGCAGATATGAATTTAATCTGCCACCCAGACCGTGAACGAGATAAAGATGCAAGGGAAGGTTGAAGAAATGAACGCGTTGAACTCGGCCCTCCACCGACGCGCGCGCGCGATTATCGATGGAATCTCGAGGTCCTCGAGGCTCAGAACAAATTCTATCTTCCTTACGTCGAGCAAAGTTTCCGTTTCAACTGTACAGAGTAAAAGAGAGCATATTCTTACAGTATATATATATATATATACATACAGTGTGTATGTATAGTCACGTTAATGAACGACGTCGAACCGTTTCGACACGTTCGACTTGCCTGCCCGGTTTCTAAACGGAGCAACAACACAGATTGTATACCAATATTCTCCTCCTACTTTGCCCTCCTGTGTACGGTCACGCTTCACATCACTCTGCAATTCCAAACAATTCCGGGACAATTTTTATCTCAGAATAATCCATTTTTTTATTCGATAAACACAAAAAAATTGATAAATAAGGAATATACACATTACACGTGTATATTTTTTTTTTTTTAGTTTTGCTGTCATTCATGACTGATTAATGTACAATAATTATATCACGATATTTTATATACCGAGTCATTCGTATAGGACGACAGAATATAAAAATTAATGAAAAAAAAAAAATATGTATATAATAAAAATAATGAAGAGTGGAATGTGTGGGTGTACCGGTCAGACATATATGCGTGTCGTCGACTTTCAAGAGCGACAGGTCCAATGTGGGCTGTCAGGGTATGTCTCGTTTCTGGTGATTCAAAGTTTCCCGCGCGTGGGCGCCGCCATTCGATGCAGGGTATATTCTCCACTTTGCCTTTTCACCATTTTCATCAGGGGAATGAAAAACAAAAAAAAAACCAAAAATTCGATACAAATCAGAAAAAAAAAAAAAAAAAAAAAATATGAAAATTATATAAAGATCGGTGGAATATCAGTGGGGAAAAATTATACGTGAATTGGCACTTTTTTTTATTATTGAGTGCATTAATTCACGCGTGTGTTTGATGATTAATCGATTTATACAAAATCATATGCGTACCGATAAGAATTTCCAACTTTCAGACGAGTAAGAAAAAAATATTTAGCAAAGGACAATATCACAGTGTGATAGTGATAAAATGAGACATTATAAAAAAAAAATATTTCACTTAAAAAAAAAATAATAATAAAATCGTACATAAAATTATATTATCATTCATTCTGTGAAAATATTTAACAATTTATATTTTTACTCATGAATTTTGTAGTTGTAAAAATATATTTCCATTTCTCGGAGAATTTTCATTCTTCACCTGTTTATTATTATTATTATTATTATTATTTCCTCTTTCTTTTTATCATTTGTGGCATGCAAAAAAAAAAAAAAAATAAATAAATAAATAAATAAATATAATGAGTATGATAATTTCAATACATATAATTTTGAAACATTATACAGATAATTACACAATAAATATAACTATAAAACTCGAAGAATTTCGATGACTCAATCATGTACCTAAAAAATATTTGTATTCTGGTTAAGTTCAAACATCACGATACATTTCATTTCCCTTCTATATTTATTAATATTTGTAATCGTTTATATATATTAGATACAGATAGGAAAAAAAAAAAATAATAATAATAATAATAAATAAATAAATAATAATAATTGAGAATCTATAAAATAGTTTTCCTTCTGTACTAGAATTATTTAATATGATGAGACAAGAAGTGTATATTAAGAAAATTGTTTCGACGAAAGCGTCGATCGTAAAATCTACCGGATCATGAGATATTTTTTTCTCATTTTTTTTTTTAATGAGAGTGTTCAATATACGGTAAAAAATATTAATAGTTAAATATATATATACATATACATACATATATATATGTTTATATATGTATATATATATACTTACCCAATTATATTAATTGTTCATGATAAATTCTCCCTATGATTGGATCCACATCAAATTGTATTCGTCTTTCTTGGTATAAATAAAATTCAATCGTCACCAAATATGTCCTCACCACATTGTCACAGTAAATGTGTGATTAAAAAAAAAGAAAGAAAAAAAAAAAAATATGTAAATAATATTGTCATATTGTGAAATGAAGATAAAAAAAAAAAAATATGAAAACTGTGAATAAACGCACGTAAAAATACTCGTTAG
This sequence comes from Dinocampus coccinellae, assembly GCA_963920625.1. Classification (NCBI taxonomy): domain Eukaryota; kingdom Metazoa; phylum Arthropoda; class Insecta; order Hymenoptera; family Braconidae; genus Dinocampus; species Dinocampus coccinellae. The sequence continues at coordinate 1,426,995 of OY987188.1, read as the reverse complement.
TTTCAAATATGCGCGCGTCACATTTGTATTTCCCGCGCCACTACATTTTTTTTTTCGTGTTTTTTTTTTTTTTTTTTTCATGTCCAATCCAATGATGTTATATCATACACAAGTTCACAATGAAAAAATATTTCTTTATAAATCATCAATGTGTGTTGAAATAATTTATTATCAATATAAATATTGTAAAAATTTTATATTCATCATCTAGAGATATTTTTATTCATACAAATCCCAATGCAAATTTTTCTACTCATTATATAACCAAAAAAATTCATGCTCATTTTAAAAATTTAAATAATTACCGTCATTTTTAATCTCTATCTCACTCCTTTTTTTTTTTTGTTTTTTTTTTTTTTTTCTTCCTCATTCATTTTTATCTACATCACATATCCAATAAATAATCACAGTATGTGAAAATTTATTGCAGTCAATTCATTCAACAAAATAAATTATTATTATTTATTTTTTTTTCCGTTTTTTTCGTATTTTTTATATTAAAATCACATTATTAATAATTACCAAACGAAAAATCCTCAATAAAAAAAAAAACCCCAATTTGTTGCCAAAGTTATTATTAGAGTAAGACAAAGTAACGAGTATTGTGTTATATTATATCTATATACATATATAAAAACACATTATCACACAACAACACAATCTAACCTCCTACTCGCAGAAACAACGGCGAACGACTGAAGGCCCAAGTCCAAGAGATCTGCGAGCGATGCTGTAGTGGCTAAGGAAGAAGGCAGGGCTCCCGAACAGCTTTGCTTCTTCCTCTTTTCATCTCTCTTTCTCTTCCCCTCCCATTACCCTTTATACTCCTTTCCCCTCCGTACCGCTACCCCATTCTCACTCTCTCTCCATCGTCATGATGTGCGATGAACCGATCGGTGCAACTTCACCATCCTTCCTATGTACACCGTCAGATCTTGTTTTATTCCTCGCTTCACTTATTTCTTCACGTATTTCACGACAATCCAAGATATCCCACTTTTTTTTTTCTTTTTTTTTTTTCATATTATATATCAATGTGTATAAATAAATTAATAAATTAATATTTATAAATAAATTCACACTTTATTTAATATATTATTAACTAAATATTATTTGTTTGTGTTTCGTGTGTGTAGAGAGATGAAATTTTTTTTCACTATCACGACCTTCCACTCGAAGGTGCCACGCGAGACTACCAAAGACTCGTTCAGCCAACATCTTCCTGAGCAGTTGAGCGAAGGATAAAAAAAAAAATAAAAAAAAAAAAACAAAACAAAAAAAAATGAAAGAGAGGAAAAAAAAAAAAAAAAGAATGACAGAGGTCGCGTGGTGCATTGCCCCACCACTCGTTCGTGTCTCTCGTGTATTAAAACTTCAATGTGGTGTTTCCCACTCGCACCCTATCGTGATTATAAATACACACATACACACACAAATACACACTCTTTACACACAGAAATTTTTGCGACAACTTCAATGCCATTTAGAGACCAGTTTTTTTTTTTTTTTTTTTTCACACTGCGACATTAAATTTTTTTTTTTTATTTGTTTAATTCAAATTTTTTTTTTCCTTTTATTGTAAATAAAGAAATATATATTTTTTATATTGAAATATAGGTGTAATAATAATTTATATAAATTGTATTGAACAAAAAAAAATCATGTGTGATTTTTAAGTATATACAAAGTTGAATTTTATCGGGTCACTCCTGCTGAGAATAATATTAATAGTTAAATGAGTATTATTAAATGTCTGCGAGTGTGAATGTGTTTATATGTCTGTATAAAAAAATATATTTATTGAATAACGGTGGGGGTGGTCGTAATATAAGATTTGAAATGCAGGACTGGGTATATAGTCCCCCGCAAAACGGATGGGGCATCGGTCCAACCTCCTTGCACATTCTATTGACCAATCACTGAGCTTCTAACGCATGATCTAATGTGCGTTAAAGAGGGGCGTCTAATACACACACACATACATATATATATATA